>JARCFY010000001.1:150241815-150894628 GCA_029233225.1 Lepidodactylus listeri
CAAGGTGCTGGTACTTACCTTTAAAGCCCTATATGGCCAGGGTCCAACATACCTGAGGGACCCCCTTTCCCCATATATACCCCAGAGAGCACTACAGTTGGAGTCGCAAAACTGACTGACCCTCCCGGGTCCTAAGGATGCCAGGCTTACTACCACCAGGGCCAGGGCCTTCTCAGTGGCGGCTCCATACTGGTGGGATGTACTCCTGGAAGAGATCAGGGCTCTGTGGGATCTTTTACAGTTCTGCAGGGCCTGCAAGATGGAGCTCTTCCACCAGGCTTTCAACTAATGAGCCACTACTACCACCAACAATTTCGATTACAGAGTTTGGCCCTTGGCTTCGACATTTGGCCTTTGCCGCTGCTTGAATTTGGAAGACCATTAAGCAAGAAAATTGTTAGATCTTTGCGTGCACTTGTCAGTACGCCATCTTCAGTAATTAATGAAACATCACCAGCACCTTATGATGATTTTATTTATAATTGAACTATTTAGATGATTTTATGTGGATTTTAATTGTTATTTATGTAACAACTACTGTAAGCCGCCCTGAGCCTGCTTTGCAGGGAGGGCAGGGTACAAATTCAACAAATTCAACAAATAAATAAATAAATAAAAATAATTTGAGATATGCAGATGACACCACATTACTGGTACAAAATAGTGAAGACTTGAAATGACCCCTAATGAAGGTTAAAGCAGAAAGTGTCAAAGGAGGATTACAGCTGAACATCAAGAAGACAAAAGCAATGACTACTGGGGAATTACACAACTTTAAGGCTAATGATGAAGAAACTGAAATTGTGCAAAATTTTCTATTCTTTGGCTCCCTCATCAACCAAAAGGGAGACTGCAGCCAAGACATCAGAAGGAGACTGAGACTGGGAAAGGCAGCCAGTTAGAAAAGTTTCTTAAGTTTCTTAAGTAGAAGGATGTATTGCCGGGGACCATAATTCATACCATAGTATTCCCCATTCTAGGTCTCTGTGTGAAAGTTTTACAATGAAGAAAGCTGATAGGAAGAAAACTGATGCGTTTGAAATGTGATGTTGGAGAAGAGTTTTAAAGATACCTTGGACCGCCAAAAAGACCAATCAGTGGGCTGTGGATCAAATCAAGCCTGGACTTTCTCAAACTGAGGCTATTGTACCTTGGTCGCATTATGAGACGGCAAAAGTCACTGGAAAAGGCAATTATGTGAGTTATTGTTGTAACCTGCCCTGAGCCTGCTTGCGGGGGAAGTCAAATAAAGATAAAGAAAAGCTGAAGGCAGCAGGAAGAGAGGAAGACCCAACATGAGATGGATTGAGTCAGTCAAGGAAGCCCCGGCCCTCAGTCTGCAAGACCTGAGCAAGGCTGTTAATGACAAGATGTTCTAGAGGTCATTAATTCATAGGGTTGCCCAAAATTGGAAGTGACTTGATGGCGTTTTGCATACACACACACATGGGGGTGGGTGGGTGGGAATGGAATTTTATTTTTATATAAAATTCAACCAGTCTTGATTGTCATTTCATCAGTTCCTTTCTCCAACAATTACTCAAGTTTATATGGCAAGATTACCAACCGCTGTTTTGTGTTATAATGTTATGAAAATACTTTTAAAAATAAAAAAAAACATTTGTCAAACAGCGAGTACATTAAGTTCCACTCAGTGCCTGGTATTGTTTTTTCCCCTTAGAATGAGGTGAAAGTAATCATCCCTAGCAATGGAAAATCAGCCTCCTAGAGATAAAATTGGCTAGTTCTTGCATGCTGACTCTGTTACTTCCTTGGGTCTATTACATTTTTTGACTCTGCTGTGTTCATGACAGGATCTTCAGTGTGAAATATACAGTGAATTATTAGCCTTGAAATCTCCTCTCAGATACAGTAAATGGCGCAACCCCATTGACTTCAATGTCTACCCTTGGGGCGAGAATTCCATTCCAGAGACTGCATGTTTGCACATTCAGCCCTCAGACGCAGCTTTTGCTGCACTCCTCTGGGATATAATTTCAGGAGTCAGTCACAGTCTTGATACCTAAAAAAGGCAATTGTGGTTGTTGTTCAGTATGTCTTGGTTCCTGACAATTGTCACTATTAATCAAGATCCTTGCCTTCCCCAGAAATGCAGTTGCTTCTTCCGAGTTGTCATTGCAGCAAGACAAAATACAAGGGAAAGCGAAAGAGGTATTCTTGCAAAGGGTATTGTACTATGGAGGATTATTGCTTGAAGTGCCTTTACACTGACAACAGGCTAAAAATTTTGGATTCTAATTGCTGTCCTCTTTGTTCAGGAGAGTAATGATTTTATTATGTCATAGTTCCTTTTGTCTTTTCCAAATGTAATAAAAACAGAGTCCTTATTACACTGGGGTAATAGAAAGTATCTTTTCTATCAAATAGGGGACTGTATCTTGTTCTAGCACACAGACACAGCAGTAAAAAGCAGTAAAAGAATTTCAGGGTTGAAACTTCAAGTCCCCAAATAGGTCACCTATAGGTAATGGTTAAGACTGAAATCTTAGCTGTTTTGCCTGAATGGAAACTCCTTTTTGGTTCTGGCATCTGCTCTCTAGCTGTCACACAACTAATGCATGCACTGGCAAACTAGGGGTTTTTTGTTAGCTTATATCAGCGGTTCTCAACCTGTGGGTCGCAACTCCTTTTGGGGTCGAACGACCATTTCACAGGAATTGCCGGCTGGCGTACGAGCCCACCCCGCCGGCAGGAAAGGGCCCCGCGCTCGATTGAGTGTGAGGTCTGGCCTCCCGGCTCTTTGCCCTCAAAGGGAGCTTTCCCTTTATGGGCAAAGAGCAGGGGTTGGTTGGGGCCAGAGCCCCACCCCCTGCTTCCAGCAGCCCTTCCAGCAGGGGCCACGAGGAGGAAGAAGCCAGCAGGTAAGTCAATGGCCGCTTCCCCCTCCCCGCTGCCACCTTTAGGGTGCTCTGCCGTTGCCTTCCCTGAGCTCCACGCCAAAGCGCAAAGCCCAGGAAAAGCAGCAAAAGCCGCCCCCCCGCCGCCTTCCCTAGGCTCTGCGCCAAAGCGCAGAGCCCAGGAAAGGTGGCAAAAGCCCCCCCTGCTGCCTTCCCTGGGCTCCGTGCCGAGGCGCAGAGCCCAGGAAAAGCATCAAAAACCACCCCCCACCTACCTACCTTCCTTTCCCCCTCTCTCTCCCCCCTTTCTCTCTTTCTCTCTCTTCCCCTTCTCTTCCCCTTTTCTCTCTCTCCCCCCCTACGTTTCTCTCTCTCTCTCCCCCCCCCGCAACAGCCTCCCCCCCCCCACTTACCTTCGTTTTCTCATGGCATCTGCTGTTGAAGAAAAGTAATTCTGAAGCCTGAGTGTTTGTTGTGTCTTGTTGGGAATAGCTTGCAAATATATGTGTGTCTAAAGTCTGTATTAAAGTGGTTTGGTGCTAACTGCCATGCAAGAGAAAACATCTGAAAAAGTAGCTTCATTGTTGTGTGTGTTGGCAGAATGTTATGATTGGGGGTCACCACAACATGAGGAACTGTATTAAAGGGTTGCAACATTAGAAAGGTTGAGAACCACTGGCTTATATTAATGTTATCTGAATCAGTTAGGCATTGGGCCAAAGCTCCAGGATCCAGCTGTCCCCTGGTCAAATTTGGGCTGCTCTGAGACTGATGAAATTTTAGGATCTAAGATTCCATTGGTTCAAAGACTAGGATCCAAGCTGCCATAGCACAGTTTTAACGTTTCTGTTACAAAGGGGTGCCGGAGAAGAGACCCAGGTGATAACAATGGGGAAGACTGCAGGTTGTCTGATCCTAGGCCTATAGTAGTGCAGCCTACAGGCTCTAGGGAGCCCTAGTGCAGGCCCATAGCTACAGTGGGGCATTTCAGGGCCTGGCCCGCTGACTTCCTGCCAAGGCCCCACAAATTCCATCCAGGCCCCTGGCTTTCTGGGCCACCTGGAAGACTCCTGACTGTCTGGGCCACCTGGAGAACTTCCCACTGCCACCCCTTCCCCAAGCACAGCTTGCTTCCCCATGTAGGCAAGCAAAGTGTGAACACAGCAAAAGTGAGTTTTTTTTTTTAAATTATTTTGTGATGTCATTGCCCCCTGACTTATTTAAAGGCCCCCCGAATTACAAAATCCTGGCTACGGGCCTGGCTTAGTGGCTCCAGGGCAGCTTGTTCTAGAGTACCTATGAGAGCCTACATTTCCCAGGTCCCCTTTGAATCCTGTGATTGGTTAACAGGGGATTTGGAGGGAAAACTTACACCAGTAGAGGAGTGGAGTATGCTGTTCAGGTGTGTATCTGTAAGTTGCGAACCTGCTTTTGATTTATTGACATTCATTACAGAAAAGAGCTCTTCACAGACGTACGTTGTCCCAAAAATGGAATTTTAGAAGAAAAAAAACTTAAGTTGGGGATAATTAGGACCCAGAAACTAATGGCAACTTCAGAAAGCTTTTATTTCAGTACAGCATCACACTGCAGATCAATTATTTCCATCTGGCCCTGAGGTGGATAGCCCCAGCAAGCCCAATCTTGTCAGATCTTGGAAGCTAAGCAGGGCTGACCCTGGCAAGTAGTTGGATGGGAGGCCTTTGAGGAATACCCGGGCCAGGATGCAGAGGCAAGGCAATAGCACTCTGAATGTTCAAGCTCCACTAGGGATTGCCGGAAGTCAACCATGACTTCCAGGCACACACGCATGCATACATACACACACACACACAAATACAAAAAATTATTTCCATCTGAAGCTCCTCTGGAACCCCATGAAGATCCACACAAAACTGATTACAGAAAATTCCAAAATTTCCATTCTGTTCCTAGGGACCATCATTCCATTTGGGGGGCTGTCATTTCATTTGCAGAATGCTTCTGCTACTCCCAGAGGCTGTCATTCCATTCTGCGACCTGCCATTCTAGTCCCAGAGCACAGATTTCTTTTCCTGGGGACCGTCATTCCACTCTGCAACCTGTCATTCCAGTCCCAGAATAACTCTGCTATTCCCAGGGACTATCATTTCAATCCCAGAGCACTGAGCTTATTCCCAGGGGCTGTCATTCCATTCTGTGACCTGTCATTCCAGTACCAGAGCATAGATTTCTCTTCCTGGGACCGTCATTTCACCCTGGGGACTGTCATTCCATTCTCAGAACCCTTCTGCTATTCCCAGGGGCTGTCATTTCCCTCTGCAACCTGTCATTCCAGTCCCAGAGCACAGATTCTGTTCCCTGGGGCTGTCATTCCACTCTGGGCACGTCATTTCAGTCCCAGAGCACTGAACCTATTCCCAGGGGCTGTCATGCCATTCTGTGACCTCTCATTCCAGTCGCAGAGCACAGATTCTATTACTAGGGATCGTCATAGCACTCTGGGGGCTGTCATTCCAGCCCCAGAGTAGTCAATCTGGGCCCAGAAGCTTTAATGAAAAATCCATATTTTCTTTGCAACATTTTTGTACTGCAATGTATTTAAATAGAGCCCATGCAAGTCTATTGGCGTTCCTGGCTCCCATTATCTCCCATGGGCCTTCAGGCATCTTCTATTGTTTCCAAAGGGCAATCTTGTCATTCCTTTTAGTACATCCCCATTTCAGGGCAAGCACCAATGTGGGTTACAACGCAAAGATACCACAAGCAAGCCTGGATTTAAATGGAAAAATTATAATACAAGGACCACTGTAATTAAGAGAGACTGCTTAATAATAATTGCAGATTCCTATAACCAGGGGTCATTTGGGGCTGGAGCTAGGTGGATCAGAGCTCCACCAGCTCAGGAGTGGGCACTAGGGCAGCCATGGGCCGAATTAGATTCTCTGATCTGATTCAGCCCATCTCCGAATTGCTGCCGAAATGTGGTGGCGGCTTAAAAAGCGGCTGGAGGGGAGGCGGTTTGAGGGAGAGGCTCTAAACTTGCAGGGTAGTTGCTGGAGCCTTTCCCCCAAATACCCACCAAGTTTCAAAAAGTTTGGAAAAGGGGGTCCAATTCTATGGGCCCCCAAACAGGTTGCCCATATTCCCTCCATTGTTCTCTATGGTGGGAAAAGGTAACGTTTTTTCCCACCATAGAGAACAATGGAGGGGATGGGGCAACCTGTTTGGGGGCCCGTAGAATTGGACTCCAATTCCAATCTTCTTGAAACGTGGTGGGTATTTCAGGGAGAGGCCCCAGCAGCTACCCTGCAAGTTTGGAGCCTCTCCCTCAAACCCCCTCTCCTCCAGCCCCTCATATACCCTATGAGTTTTTGCCATTGACTTAAACGGCCCATAGGGTATAATGGGGCTGAAACTGACATTCAGCCTGCCAGCTGGGGAAGGAGAGGGGAGGCTTTTGAAGATGCCCCCCCTTTGCTTCCCGTTCTGACACACTTCCGGTGATGTCAGGGGGCGTAGCATATGCTAATGAGTTATGCTAATAGGTATGCTAATGAGCTCCTGCACCTCTTTTTCTACGAAATGACCCCTGCCTATAACTACAATAAAACAGAGTGTTACTTAACATATTCAAAGTGGTTTTGTTTGTTTGTTTGTTTTTAATAACCTCAAGTAAATAACCACACTTAGTGGCCAAAAAACTACTCACCCCAACCTGCACTGCTTAGAGAACCCCCCACTGAGCTGCAGGAGATGATTGTGTTTCTTTGGGCTCTGCTACTTTTGTAAACACTCCGAAAACGGGCTGCCAAAAACTCCCAATTCATCTCCAAATGCACATAAAAAATAACAGAAACTGTATTTTGACCCATACAACACAGTAGTCAATAATAATACAGTGTCATATACGAATAACAAGATTCCAATTGCCAACAAACAATTCAGGCCATCAGGTGTGTGTTCTCAGTTTATGAATATAGAAAACCTCCTGTTTTAATAAAGTTTTTTTTGAGCATCCATCCTATTGAAATCCATCATATTGATAAATTACAGTAAATGTTAAATCCTCAGGTTTGTGACCCAGCTGTTGACAGTGGGCAGTCATGGGCGCTTCTGGGGCAGCGTGTCATAAACAAGACAGGTGTTCCATGATGCAAACTCTTACAGGGCGGGTAGTCATACCCACATATATCTTAGCACAGGGACGGATGGCGATATACACTGTGTTCCGTGAGGCACATGTTGTCAAATGTTTGAACTGCATGGTATGTTAGTGCACATATTTGACAATTTCTGCAACGGAAATGTCCTTTGGTGGCAGATGCATTGCTAGATCTCCTCCAAAAGTCAGAACAGACCAATGTGTTTTTAAGGGACTTAGTTCTCCTAAACCCAATCATAGGTTGTTGCAAGCACACCGGTATTCTGGACAGAAGATGCCAGTGTTTCAGTATGATTCCCCATGTATGTGCATGTTGTGAGAATTCAAAAGCACTCGTAATGCAAGAATACTGCGTCTCCATTTTATTCCTGAATAATTGCTCTCTCTAGGCACCACACATGCTCTCTTCCTAGCTCATTGTACCACACTGGATGGGTAACCCCTAGCAAAATAATCCTGTTGTAATTTCCTACTGTCCCTAGCAAAATCAATATAACTAGATGAGTTCTGCATGATTCTTAAAAATTGCCCATATGGGATATTATTTTTAATATGAGATGGATGGTGGGATCCATAATGTAAAAAAGAGATTGAAATTCCACAACTTTAGAAAAAAGACTGACAAAAACTCTTTTTTACATTATGGATCCCACCATCCAGTCACATACTCGGAATCTAATCTACCTCACAGTTGTTGTTGTGAGGAGAAAATAGAGTTGAGCAGAATGTTGTAAGCCACTTAAGTCCATATTGGGAAGAAAAGTAGGGCATAAAATGAAGCAAATAAATTTTAACATTGCTGTAGAAAAGTGAAGAATAAGAAACACAGGGGCCTACATCCTACCACTCCACTAAGCAAAGTTTGATGCCTTTCTGTAGCCAAGAAGAGTTTTCCTCCAACTTACGTGGCTCTTCCTTCAAGATGGGATAGTGTCCATTGCCAAATAATAAAATAACCTGGAAATACATTCTTAAAAAACATACCGACTTTTCATAACAGTTGAGCACACACCCCACTGGGCACTGCTGGACTTATCTAGAAGCCCCACAGGATTGGATGGCACAACCTGCTTGCAGTTCCTATGAGTGTGTTGCTGAGGTCCAGGAGAAGCTTAAAGAGCATCAAGGCTAACCTGGGACTGAGTACTTCTAATACAATGCACAAAAATGGTGTCAACACATGATGCTGCCTTGGATTGAGTCAGACCACTGGTATATCAAGGTCAATACTGTCTTCTCTGACTGGTAGCTGCTCTCCAGGGTCTCAGCTAGAGGTCTTTTATATGACCTACTACCTGATCCTTTTAACTGGAGATTCCACGGATTGAGCTTGTGACCTCCTGTGTGCAAAGCAGACACTCTTCCACTCTGCTATCGTCCCCTACCCAGTATTGTTAACATCTCCTTAAATAAAGTTGTCCATTGTTGGTGTTTATGACTCTGGTTGCAAAAACAGGAAGAAGTAATAAAAAATAAAGAGTTGTCCACTGCAAACGTTAGTGGAGCGCGATGCTTCACATGTATCATAGGTCTGGCTGAATTTTGTGCCAGTCCCGAATCAATTATTGCATTCATAACACTGAGGATGGAAATATATTGCTATGGCAACAAATTACTTTCATATTCAGATCAAGCAAAAATAGATCTCCCTCCTCCTCCTCCTCAGTAGGAAGCACACATTCTAAAGTGCATTCAAGATTAAAGGTGATAAGCAGGAACAGCTGCGGGAACATGTTTTCCTTCCCCCTCCCTTTTGCTTTACACAGATTTCTGTTTAACTGTGAAGTGCAGGATCGACTTAAAGCAGCTAAAGCTGGAAACGTCTTATTGCTACAATATAGAAATAGGTCAGGAATAGGAAAAGGAGATAGCGGAAGTAATCTATTCTATTTGTACATTCAGTCCCGGTGCTATTTCTTTCTATGCCGTATGTATTCAGGGGCTAAGCTAATTTTTTTTAGATGCAAGGAGCATTTGCATGGCAGAATGCTTTCATGTTTTCTTCTCAGTTCCATAGGCCGAAAAGACATCTGATTTTCCTTGCAGCTGATGCCTAATGTTGCAATCCTAAGCAGCATTACACCTTTCTAAGTCTGTTGAGGTCATTGGATTTAGAAGGGTTTGGGATTGAACTGCAGCTCTGCTAATAGTCTTGGGCATGGGCATAGGAAAGAATAAGCATAACCATTTGGTTAGAGACAGTAGCTAAGCCAGTTCAGCCATGACATGTTGTACTTCAATTGATTAAAGGCTGGTTTGTACATTTGCAAATGTATTGCATGTACACATTGTCAAGGGATCCCAATTCAGGAACCCTTGGAAGGGGACAGGTCAAGCAAGACAAAAGACAAAAAGGTTGAAGTATGAGTCCTCACATCCCAGGGTAGTACCACCAGCAGCCCCTTTCCACTAACCAGAGACCAAGGGACAAAGCCTCAGGCCCTCCTGGAACTAAAAATCAAGAAAGTCACCCTTGCAAGGCAAGATGCTTAAAAAGTGAGTTTCACAAAACAATCTGGTAGCTGTAGCCAACAAGGGCTGGAGTACTGGATTCAAATTGAAGCTCCTGAATACCCTCTCTCACCCATGAGCTCAGGCACTAACAAGGTGGAATGCACCCTTCTAGATCCTCATGTCCCTGAAGCTATCAAGCCTAATGGTGTGACCAGCAGCTGGGTTCTCCCATCTCTCTTAGCTGAGTCTTTGAAGCTACAAGCAGCTTGCTATGTTTCAGAGAAGGAGAGGAGGAGGAGGAGGTGGTGGTGGAGGAGGAGGAGATTGGATTTATACCCCACCCTTTACTACCCAAGGGAGTCTCAGAGCAGCTTACAAAATCATTTCCCTCCCCCTCCCCACAACAGACATCCTGAGAGGTGGGTTGGGCTGAGAGAGCTCTGACAGAAACTGCTCTTTTTCAAGAACAGCTGAGCCAGAACTATGGCTTGCCCGAGATCATCCTGCAGGTGCAAGTGGAGGGATGGGGAATCAAACCTAGTTCTCCTAGATTAGAGTCTGTGCACTTAGCCACTATACCAAACTGTTGGAACTTCCGTCTTTTACTAGGCCTCAGCTTGAACCATTGTTTGAATTTGAACAAGAAACTGCTTAAGCCTTAAAGAGACCACTTTCTTGACACACATGCATAGATGGGCATCTTGGGTTGACGTGTACATGAAATAGCCTAGTGTAGAAGATAAACCTTGCTTCATCTGCCTCTCCCTTCCTATACTGGTAAGAGCCACTAACAGCTTTTAACCGCTAGAAGGGAATATGTCCCAAATCTGGACTTAGACCATGACACTGTAGTTTAAGCATCTTTTTGACAAAGTGACAGGGCTCCAGAGTAAGGTTGGAATGAAGACCATGAAGAGAATTTTTGCAGAGTAATCAGGGGGCATTTGTTGAGAGAAACCATGCATATATTCAACTATATGGCAATGTACACCAGTGCTAGGACCCCTCCCCAGATGCCAGTCCCCTGTTCCAAAGCACCCTCACTGTTCATTCACATACAATGCATCTCTCACAGAGTAAAGTATTAAACAGGAGGGAAAGAGAGGAAGGACAGCAAGGATGCTGGAAGGAGATATTATCTATTCCTTTCTGCATTGACTGGGTCATCTTGGGTGGCTAATAATGTTCTGGGATCCAATGTTCCAAGCAGACCTTGGACAACACACCAACCCAGAGGAGGGAATCATTTGGCACAGGGGCCAAGCAAGAATCTAGGCAATGTTCCAGATAATAAATTTAAGATGGTCCCGAGCAGGGGTCTCCAACATGGTGCCCATAGGCACCATGTGGCCTCCCAACAGTTTTCCTGGTGCCCACCAAGTGTTTTTAGGAAATGTGTGGGGCCAGGTGAGGCACTTTCTCAGCAGCGCTTCTGACTGGCCACTGTAGTTCCAATTGGCTGAGCAGATTCAAATAACATTATTTCAGTGGTAGCTCTTCTCCCCAGCACTCAGGCTCTGCCTCCTTTGGTAGCCACCGTGTGGTTTGGTTGGCCCCACATCTTGCAGCAGACATTTTGTGGTTGTGCCCACCACCTTGTGTCAGAATTCCAGAGGTGCCCACAGGCTCAAAAAGGTTGGGGACCCCTGGTCCAGAAGTTAGAACACACGGAGGAGTACTGAGAGGAAGCGAGCAAATTAGATTCTCAGGTTACGTTGAACGCAATTCCACTTCTGAGCACAAGTTGGGATGATGAAGGCAGCTATTGTCACAGGATTTAGGAATAACAGAAACAGTAGTTTGATTTTTGTGCGGTTGGAGGGAGGTGGAGATAATGCATCAGTTGAGAAAGGAGGAGGAGGGAAAGCTTCCAGAAGAGAAGAGGTGTATTAAGGACTTCTCAGTTTTCCAGATAAGCTGAGTCAGAGGAGGAAAGAGCTGGGACATCATCAAACTATTACAGATTTTAGATTCTGTGTTCTCTGGAGGTCCCTTCTGCTTGGCTATTTTGAGACCAAGCACTGTGCTGGGGATTGTAAGGAAGGGAATTGAAAACCGATCAGCCAGGATCATAATGCCCCTGTATAAATCAATGGTGCGACCTCATTTGGAATACTGTGTGCAATTCTGGTCACCACACCTCAGAAAGGATATTATAGCATTGGAAAAAGTGCAGAAAAGGGCAACCCGGATGATAAAACGGTTGGAACACTTTCCCTATGAAGAAAGGTTAAAGCACTTGGGGCTCTTTAGTTTGGAGAAACGACGGCTGAGGGGAGACATGATAGAGGTTTATAAGATTATGCATGGGATAGAGCAGGTAGAGAAAGAGGTACTTTTCTCTCTTTTTCACAATACAAGAAGTCGTGGGCACTCAATGAAATTGCTGAGCAATCAGGTTAGAACGGATAAAAGGAAGTACTTCTTCACCCAAACAGTGATTAACACATGGAATTCACTGCCACAGGAGGTGGTGGTGGCTACAAGCATGGATGGCTTCAAGAGGGAACTAGATAAACATATGAAGCAGAGGTCCATCAGTGACTATGAGCACTAGGTATAGATAGGAACTCTCAGTCTGGGGCCAGTGATGCACTGTATTCTTGGTGCTGGGGGGGGGGGCAACAGTGGGAGGGCTTCTAGTGTCCTGGCCCCACTGCTGGACCTCCTGATAGCACCTGGTATTTTTGGCCACTGTGTGACAGAGTGTTGGACTGAATGGACCATTGACCTGATCCAAATATTGGCTTCTCTTATGTTCTTATGATTGGACCAAAACCTCTTAGAACAATATCTGTGAAGCTGTGGCAGGGGACAGGCAGGGAGCGAAAGGAAGATAAATGGCACTTGTAGGAGAATGAGCTGGAGGCACCTTCCTGCAAGACGGCCACAGGATGGGGAGTTACAAGGCAAACTAATGGGTGTGGCCTGTGGGATGAGAAGCACAGGGCGAGCAGGTAAGGGGCAAGCCTGGAAGTGGGGGAGGGCATTAAAGGGATGGCTAGGAGGCAGTCAGGAGTGGAGAAGGAAGGAGGAGAACAGGGAGAGTCCACGCACGGGGACTCAGCAGTGCAAACACTGATGGGCCATTGGCCTGATCCAACATTGGCTTCTCTTATGTTCTTATGCTCCTGGCAGCAGAGCAGGGAAGGCATAGGAATTTCAAAGCTGTAACCCAAGCCAGTAGTGAACACTGGAACCTGATAAGCATCTTGCTGTTTCCTTGGGAAAGAAAGGGGCCCATGGAACCATGGCTCATCCGTAGCTTGCTGAGGGCTCCTGTTGTTGTTGTTGTCAGTCCCACAGTCAAGTCCGGTTCCTACACTGCAGGTAACCCAAGCCAGCAGGGCCACACCCACAGAAGTCAAACGCAGTAGATTGATTCATGGCTGAGCTCACTGGCCGTTATATTCCATGATTCCATGATTCTATCAAACAAATGTAGTCCGCTCTTGCCTTTATCTTGTTCAGTGTCTCCTCTTTTATGTTGCATGCACACCCTCTCTGACTAAGGTAAACCTAATTTTCCTAGTAAATACATCTGTGGACAAGCTAGGGCAAAATGTTTCTTAGCTTGGAAGACAACCGCACTGGCCACAGACTGAAAGGGGCAGAGACATGAAAGAGAGGCAGTGGCCATGGCAACATTTCCACGGAGGCAGGTTACACATTCAGGGGAAAGTCAAAAGGACCTTTTTTCTTACATTGTATTTGAGAGCTGCCATAGTTTGTCTCCTTCATCCATCTCCAAGAAAACATAGGAGAGAAGAGAAGTGATTGGATTTATACCCCACCCTTCACTCGGAGTCTCAGAGCAGCTCACAAACTCCTTTCCCTTCCTCTCCCCACAACAGACACCCTGTGAGGTAGGTGGGGCTGAGAGAGCACTTTCCAGAGCTGTCCTTGAGAGAACAGCTCTTTTGTAAAGAAATTTTTATTTTTCAAAAAAAAAACATCAAAAATAATACATTTACCTTATACAAATCCCTTTTTCCATATTATATAACATTTTGTTCTATTTGTACATTCTATTTTTATCTTGTTTTGGTGGTTTCCCACCACCTCTGAAGCATAACACATTTTCCATTTTATTCAAAATAGTAATACTATATCTATGTTTCATTTCTGGTAACGGTTATATATCTTTAAAATACTTATACACCAATTCTTATTTTCTATATTCTTATATATTTCTAAATAAAAACAGCTTCATTGTCTAATTTTAACTAAACCCTTCATATAATATATTTCTATTCCTTTATGCTGTTATAACCATGTATAAATGTAGTTTTTCATATCCCAGTATTTTTCAACATATTCTTTCAAATCTTTCCAGTCTTCTAGAAAGGTCTCTGAGTAGAGATTATTCAATTTTCTAGTCCATTTATCCATTTCAGCCATATATAACAGTTTTTTCAACCATTCCCACACCTCTGGTATTTTTTCATTTTTCCAATTTTGTGCATACACCATTCTTGCTGTTGTAATCATATACCATATTATTGTTCTTTTCTTTACATTTATCTCTTCTAGTTTAAGTCCTAGCAATAACATTTCAGGCAACTTCTTAAATGTACATTTCAAGATTTTTTCCATTTCTGCATGTATTTTGGACCAATAAATCTTTGCTTTATCACAAGTCCACCACATATGATAAAAAGAACCTTCTTTCTTTTTACTCTTCCAACATTTGTTAGACATATTCTGACCAATATTTGCAATTTTTTTTGGTGTCATATACCATCTATACATCATTTTAAAACAATTTTCTTTTAAGTTATAACACGTAGATATACTCATAGCATTTTTCCATAAAAATTCCCAAGATTCCATTTCAATGTCTTTGTTAAAGTTTATCGCCCATTTTACCATTTGTTCTTTTACCATTTCATCTGCATTAAACCATTTTAGCAAGACTTTATACATTTTAGAAATCAGTTTTTTTCCGCCTTCCTCCCAAACTTGTTCTATTTCATTATTTTTTTCCCTGAAACCGTGTTTTTTATCACTTCTATACAAATCATATATTTGTCTATATCTTAACCAACCATAATCAAAGTCAATCTGATGCTGCTCCTTCAGTTTGAAATCTTTACCATGTCTTATTAATAAGTCTCTATACTTCAGCCAATCTTGTCCTTTATATCTTGATGTTGGATGTAAGACTTCTGCGGGTACAATCCACATGGGTATCTCTTCTGAAAAAAAGTTTTTATATCTTGTCCACGTATCCATTAGTGTTCTTCTCAAATAGTGATGTTTAAACATATTGTCCATTTTTGTTTTGCCATAATACAAATATGCATGCCACCCAAATCTACAATCATGACCTTCCAGGGACAATAACATTCTATCTTGTAACATAGTCCATGTCCCTACCCAGGTCAAACATATTGCATCATGGTATAACCTTAGATTTGGTAGTTGAAACCCTCCTCTTTCTTTGGCATCACACATTATTTTCATCTTAATTCTTGGTTTTTTCCCTCCCCACACAAATTTAGACAGCTCCTTCTGCCAACATTTGAATGTTTTTACATCTTTCACAATTGGAATAGTTTGAAACAAAAACATTAATCGTGGTAACACATTCATCTTGACCACCGCAATTCTACCCAGCAATGACAAATTCAATACATTCCACTTTTTAATATCCTGCATAATTTGCAACCATAATTTTTCATAATTATTTTTATAAAGATCAATATTTTTCATAGTTAGGTTTACACCCAGATATTTTGTCTTTTTCACCACCTCACATTCTGTAAGTTTTTGTAACTCGTTTTGTTTCTTATTTGACATATTTTTGCACATTACTTTCGATTTGTTCTTATTTACATAAAATCCTGCTAAGTCACCAAACTCTTTTACTCTCTGTAACAAATGTGGTAATGTGGATAAGGGGTCTTCCACTATAAACATCACATCATCTGCAAAGGCCCTATATTTGAAAGAAAAACCTTTAGTTGTTAAGCCTTTAATATCTTTGTCTTCCTTCACATTTAACAGTAGAACTTCTAAAATCCAAATAAATAGCAGTGGCGAAAGTGGGCATCCTTGTCTTGTTCCTTTTTCAACTTTAAAATCGTCTGTCTTTTCGGTGTTAATTATTAATGAGGATTTCTGTTCTTTATATATTGCTTTAATGAAGTTAAGCATATATTCACCAATCTCAAGATGTTCTAAAACTTCAAACATAAAATCCCAGTTTAAATTATCAAACGCTTTCTCCGCATCTAAAAAGAAAAAGCCCACTTCTTTTTCAGGATGTTTGTCGTAGTATTCTATAGCATCCACTACTACTCTTAGATTGTCCCTTATTTGTCGATTAGGTAAGAACCCTGCTTGTTCTGTTTGTATAGTCTCTTTAAGGTGCTCTTTTAGTCTATCCGCTATAATCTTAGCAAAAATCTTATAATCATTATTCAGTAAAGAAATCGGTCTATAATTCTTAACATTGGTCAAATCTTGATTTTCTTTCGGGATCAGTGAGATGGATGCATCTTTCCAGGTTTCTGGTACCTCTCCAGTAATTCTTATATCATTCATCAATAGCAGTAACACCGGTGAAACTGACTCCTGTAACGTTTTGTAGAACTTCGCTGTAAATCCATCCGGTCCAGGTGCTTTACCTAATTTTGAGTCATTTATTGCATTTTTGATCTCTTGTAATGATACTGGATTATTAAATAGTTCTTTAATTTTCTCTGTTGGTTTTGGTAACTTTAATGTTTGCAGGTATTCTTTAATCTTTCTTCTGTCTTTGTTTTCCTTCTTAAAAAGTTTTGCATAGTATTTAAAAAATTCTCTTTTTATTCCTTTGTTATCTATTATCTCAATATTATCTCTTATCACTTTAGTGATAAATTTATTTTCACGTTTTTTCTTTAATTGCCATGCTAAGTATTTTCTGGGTTTATTTGCACCTTCAAATGCTTTTTGTTGAAGTTTTTTTAAGTTCCAGTACATCTCTTGGTTCAAAATGGCTTTTGCTTGGTCTTGTAGCATCCAAATTTCCTTTTGCAGTTTCTTTTTCCCTGGTTTTTTCTTCAGTTCTTCTTCCTTTGTTTTAATGGCTTGTAGAATATTTTCATATTGCTCTTTTTTCTTTTTCTTATCTTTAGCATTTAGCGATATCAATAGTCCTCTCATCACTGCTTTGTATGCATCCCATACGGTTTGAATTTTAACTTCTTTCTGCATGTTTACTTGGAAGTATAGGTCTGTTTCTTCAAGTAATTTTTTAATTATTTCTTGATTATCTAATAAGTCCTCGTTTATTCTCCATCTCTTTTGTTTTTTAATCTGCCCAGCTGTCCATAAATACGGATTGTGATCTGAGATTATTCTGGGTAAAATTTCCACTTTTCTTGTCTTAAAGGTTAGGTTAGTAGTCATCCAAATCATGTCAGTTCTTGAATGTGAGTCATGTCTGTTAGAGTAAAAGGTAAAATCTTTTCCTTGTGGGTTAGCTTTCCTCCAAATATCTTCCAACTTTTCTTGTTTTATCAGTTCAAAAAAATTTTTTGGAAGCTTCCCTAACGTCTCATCCTTTCTTTTAGAGCGCCTGTCTAGTTTATTATCTACAGTTCCATTGAAGTCCCCTAACATCATAATTTGATCATAGTTTACATTGTCCAATTCCATTTGAAGTTCTTTAAAAAAAATTTCCTTAGCTCCATTCGGAGCATAAATGTTCACAAAGTTTTCAATCCTTGCAGTAAAATTTCAATAGCTAAATATCTTCCATCTTTGTCTTTAAATATTACTTTAGGTTCCAAATCTTTTTTGACATATATTACACCATTTTTTTTGTTGCTTGCTAAAGAATAAAATTCTTCTCTCAATTTTTTCCTTATTAAATATTTATGGTCTTGTTTTTTAAGATGAGCTTCTTGCAAACAAATTATATTACATTTTTGTTTTTCCAACCAATGACCTACAATTCTACGTTTTTGGGGTGAATTTAGTCCATTTACATTCCATGTAAGTATTTTGTAATCCATTTTGATATATTCTTAAATATCTCCAAAATCATCTTTATTCTCTCCCAGGAATGCATACATTTCTTCTGTGCTTTTAATCACTACTCTGGAGTTGCCATAATAAAAGCTTAGTCCTTGAGGTATTTCCCAATGAAATCTGATTTTTTTCTCCTTCAGTTTATCCGTCAGATGCTTGAATTTTTTCCTTTCTTGCAGTATTGCTCTAGGCAATTCTTTCATTACTATGATTTTCTTTCCATCTATTACAAAAGGGTCAGTAAAGCACTTCCTGTAGATTTGTTCTTTTGTTCTTTTCATTGTAAATTGGACAACCACATCTCTTGGTATGTTTTTGTCTCTTGCATATGTAGAATTAACTCTATAAACAAGATCCATGTGTTCTTTAACAACTTCTTCCTGTTCTTGTAAAAAATCTGCTATTGCTTCTTGCATTCTTGTAAAAATGTCCTCATTCAATTTTTCCTCGATCCCTCGAAATCTCAAATGATTTTGCATATCTTTATAGTGCATCATCTTTTCCATCCTCTCGTTCTCTCTCATTGTCTTATGGGTGCTTTTTTCCAGTTCTTTTACTTTAGTTTCTATATCTTGTGTTCTTGTGGATAATTTTTGAAATTCTACTTTTAATTCCATGAAATTTTTATCTGCTTGAGCCGCTATATTATTCATTTTAACATTTACCTCTCCTATAGCGTCTAACATTTTCTTTTCCATTGCTTCCATAACGGCTAGTAGCTCTTTTTCTTTTTTTGCTGCCATTGTAGGAGAGGACCATGTAGCTGCTCTCGATCTTAGTCCATGGTCCGTTTTGCCTCTTTAAAAAAGATCGATTTTATCTTGTTTTCCAAATCAAACACCAATTAGTGCATTCAAACAAGCTAATCTTGCCAAGTCAAATTATGTTGGTTTCAGCCTTCTAAGTTATATAATCTTTGAGATATTGCAGTTTAAAAATTTTATAAATCCAAAATGGCGGGCGCGACTTCTCTATGGTTAATGTCAAAGGTTATAGTCTTTTTACCTTGCTTCTGGCTTGCCGTAGTTTCCTTTTGTCCCTTCCTTTTATTTACTTGTCTGCTCTCTGCACGTCACTTCCTGTTATGGTCTTTCTGGTCCGGCAGTATTTAGAGTCCCCTTTCTGGTCCGGCAGTATTTAGAGTCCCCTTTACCTTCTTCCGGTTCTTCTCCTTTTCCCTTCTTGTCTGCTCTGCTAGCCGTCACTTCCTGGTTCAGTCCTCACGTCTTAATCTCGTGATGCTTGGTTCCCTTCTCCCTCTTTGTCTCGCGATGCTTGGCTTCCCCTCCCGACTCTTCTTAACCGCAGGAATGTTAAACAACTTGCTTTTTTGGCTTTTTAAGTTCAAATTCGGTTTTTTAGCGCTTCAAAACTGCTCTCATCCAATCAACAACAGTCTATTGCTTCACCCGATCTGCTTTTCGTCTTTCAAAATGCGGCGGTGGTAAGGCAAAAAACTTTTTCCCGTTACCTTTTGTTGTTACTTCGCTTCAGATGTGGTCCCAACGTTTAAACTTTGTCTTCTTTGTTAAGGAATCAGGGGAATTGGAGGTTTTATGCTGAATTTTTCAGCTCAGCTCGGCTCCTTAGAGATACTCGCAAGAATCCTCTTCGGCTGCAGTGCTCAAGGTGTCGGAAAAGTCTCCTCCGAGACTTTCCCTTCACCGAGGTTGCTCAAACCTGGATTATATTGCTTGCTGGTCCTCACACTACCTGTGTGAGGTTGCGTCAGGTGGATTAATCCACCCAAGCTGTCAGGAAGAGCCGCTGTCCGCCTTGCGCATTTGCAAAGCGTGTCAGACCTCCATTCCTCCGGCTGGAAACCCTTGAGAGAACAGCTCTGACAGAACTATGGCTTGCTTAAGGTCATCCAGCAGCTGGATATAGAGGAGTGGGGAATTAAACCCGGATTAGAGTCCACACATTTAACCACTATACCAGCTGGGCCTATGCAGAAGCTCTTCCCCATTGCAGCAGCATCCCTTGACAAACTGGCTCAACTTTGGCATGAGACTCAGCGCAGACTGGACTCTTCCATGCCTGGAAGCTTCTAATGTTGAACCCCAGAATGAGAAAGAGCGGTGTTGCTGGAGTACAGTAATCAAGTCATGCACATGAATGTGTGAATTAGCCCTTAATGCCATTCGGGATGAGAATACTTAGTCCAAACCTGTAAAGCATCAGGGTGTCAGAATCTGCAAATTCAGCCAATGTATTAGCCAGCTATAGAGTTAACTTCTTTCATGTATGTCTTTACCTATCTTGTGTATCTAAAGTGTATTTGAACCTATGTAACCATAATGCATTGTGTCTGTCTTGACCGGGAGGTGACAACCATGATTTGCGAGAACAAGGAGGCCTCACATCCCTGCCTCCGCATTCCAGCTGCTCCGGCAGTAACTTCAAGGGGAGGATGCTTCTCATCTCTTATCAAATGCTAAAGAACCTTGGAGCCATTGATTGTTATGTGAACTCGAAAACATCTGAGGGGTCGGGTTTGGGAAAGGAAATTTACAGCTTAACACCTCACTTTTTTCCTGTGAGAACCAAACGGTCAAGACACCTTTTAGCCCGCCAATTTTCCCTCCAGGGGATTGGCTATCTATGGGTAATTCAAACTCCTTGGAATGGTATAATAGACCCGCTTGTATTATTTGTCTCATCTCTGACAATAATCCGAGATGCTGTACTAATGTAGGAATAGGTAATAAAGAACTGTGGTTAACCAACCAAGATCTGATCCTTGACTACTTTGAGCAGAACTCTCACAGATTGTCAGAGATGAGACAAATAATACAAGCGGGTCTATTATACCATTCCAAGGAGTTTGAATCAGTTCTACTGATAAGAAAGCACATGTGAATTTAGTCAGGGAGGTCCTCGCTACCTTGCTAAAAAATCAGCTATTTGTAAAACTGTCCAAGTGTGAATTCCACCGTGAGTCCGTGGACTTCCTGGGCTATCGCATCTCTCAGAAGGGGTTGGAAATGGACCCGGGGAAGGTGGAGGCGGTAGTGCAATGGGAGGCTCCGCGAACAAGAAAACAATTGCAGAGCCTCTTGGGGTTTTGTAACTTTTACCGAACCTTCATCAAGGACTTTGCTAAGGTTACTCTCCCCTTAACAGACTTACTAAAAACCAAGGGGAGAGGGCCCGAGGCAGGGAAGCCGGGAGAAAAAATAGCTTGGAACGGGGAGTGTCAGAGGGCGTTTGAGACTTTAAAGACCCTCTTTACTTCGGAGCCCATTCTGGCGCACCCTGACGAAACCAAAGAATTTGTAATCCATGTGGACGCGTCAGATGTAGCCATGGGGGGGGGCATATTACAAAGTGGTCCGGAAGGGAAATTGCACCCGCTGGCTTATATTTCGAAGAAATTTAACGAAACGGAAAGAAATTGGTCGGTCTGGGACAAAGAAGCCGCGGCCATTAGATTGGCGCTCACTACGTGGCGGCATTGGTTGGAGGGCGCGCAGACTCCGTTTGAAATATGGACTGATCACAAGAATCTGGAGGCGCTGCGCACTCAGAGATCCCTCAACGCCAAACAACTGCGATGGGCCGATTTCTTCTCTAAGTTTAATTTCGTGCTCAAGCATTTTCCTGGGAAAGCTAACTCCTTGGCAGACGCATTGTCCAGATTGCCCCAGCACGAAAGTGTCAAGGAAGAAGTGTTTGACTCGATGTTCTCCCCCCAGCAGTTGGGAGGGGCGGTGATCACCCGGAGCCAAGCAAAAAGAACTCAGTTAGACATTGGGAAGTGTGATTGGGGGGGGGATTATGCTCCGGAAGAGGTTGAGGAGTTGGAGACTCTGGAGGAATGCTCCAAGAGGGAGGATCAATGTTGGCTACATGGAGATAAACTGGTGGTGCCAAAAGTTAAACGTAAGGAGATATTGTTAACCTGCCATTCGTCTAAGCTGGCCGGGCACTTTGGCTTCCTGAAAACGCTCAATTTGATCCAGCGTCAATTCTGGTGGCCGCGCATGCGCCGAGACGTTTCCGACTTCGTCTCGGCTTGCCAGACTTGTCTAATGTGCAAAAAGCGGGGGGGGAAAGTTCCGGGCTTGTTGCACCCCCTACCCACCCCCTCAAGACCCTGGGAGGCCATCGCCATGGACTTTATCACCAATCTGCCCCCCTCTAAGGGAAAAACGGTTATTTGGGTGGTGGTGGACACCTTCTCGAAGCAAGCGCATTTCACCCCTTTTAAGCAATTGCCCACCGCTAAAGGGATGGCCAAGGCTTTTTTCAATCACGTGATTAAATTACACGCTTTTCCGAAGAGAGTGGTATCCGACAGAGGAAGTCAGTTCGTTGCCAGCTTCTGGCGGGAGCTCCTAAAAATGATGGACATAGAACCAGCCCTGAGTTCGGGTTACCACCCAGAGACCGATGGCCAATCCGAACGAACTAATCAAATATTGGAACAGTTTTGAGATGTTACACTAACTACCACCAAGACAATTGGGTGGAATTGTTGCCGTTTGCAGAATATAGTTACAACAATGCAGTGCACTCCTCCACGGGAGTCTCTCCCTTTATGGCAGTAGGGGGATTTGAGGGGAAACCGTTGCCTACCATTGAAAATGCCCCCAATGCTTCCCCATCGGATTTTAAGAGTTGGTGGTCTAGTCTCCAGGACTCATGGCCATTAATAGGCAAAGCATTGGACCATGCCAAAGAGGATTACAAAAAATATGCTGATCGAGGGAGAGCACCAGGATGGGATCTCCAACCTGGGGACTCTGTCTATCTCTCCACCAAAAACATTCATGGGTTGCAGCCCAGCAGAAAACTAGGATGGAAATTTGTTGGACCTTATAAAGTGCTGCGCAAAATATCGGATGTGTCTTTTGAACTGGAATTACCTAAATCACTGAGTTCTGTGCACCCTGTGTTTCATTTCAGCCTACTGAAGAAAGATCCTGGGCCGAATGCTTGGCATCCAGCTCCTCCAGTTCCTCCTCCACTGATGAAGGAGGGGGCCCCTCACTTCGAGATAACTGAAATCCTCGATTCCAAGATGCGAAGAGGCCGTTTATATTACTTAGTTAGATGGTTAGATTTCGGCCCAGAACACAACGAGTGGATCCGTTCAGAACATGTGCATGCTCCTAAACTGACTAAACTGTTTCATAAAATGTTTCCTGACAAAGCTAGGTGAAGTGAATTATGAGGAGGGCAGGGTGTCAGAATCTGCAAATTCAGCCAATGTATTAGCCAGCTATAGAGTTAACTTCTTTCATGTATGTCTTTACCTATCTTGTGTATCTAAAGTGTATTTGAACCTATGTAACCATAATGCATTGTGTCTGTCTTGACCGGGAGGTGACAACCATGATTTGCGAGAACAAGGAGGCCTCACATCCCTGCCTCCGCATTCCAGCTGCTCCGGCAGTAACTTCAAGGGGAGGATGCTTCTCATCTCTTATCAAATGCTAAAGAACCTTGGAGCCATTGATTGTTATGTGAACTCGAAAACATCTGAGGGGTCGGGTTTGGGAAAGGAAATTTACTGCTTAACACCTCACTTTTTTCCTGTGAGAACCAAACGGTCAAGACACCTTTTAGCCCGCCAATTTTCCCTCCAGGGGATTGGCTATCTATGGGTAATTCAAACTCCTTGGAATGGTATAATAGACCCGCTTGTATTATTTGTCTCATCTCTGACAATAATCCGAGATGCTGTACTAATGTAGGAATAGGTAATAAAGAACTGTGGTTAACCAACCAAGTTCTGATCCTTGACTACTTTGAGCAGAACTCTCACACAGACTACAGTTGGAATTCGGTCTAGCCTTGACAGATGGGGACAACATGTCTGTTCACCCCACTATTGTGGCTTATGTCCTCCCAAGCATTCCTATAGCCTTAACAAGTCTTTTATTGACCATCTGTCAGAAGAATAATCCTTAACTTAGAGGAAGGCTTCGAAATTTACTGAGTAGAGAGTAGAATACTAGTCAGTGTTCTAACAGGAGCTTCTTTCAGGCCAACAGTCGTTCAGAATATTAGAATTTTTTCTGGGATCAGTTTTTCCTAGGCCTTGAAACATGGGTCAAATACCAGGTATGGTGTAAATCGAGCTAGAGGAAACTGTGTGTGAGTTCGGTTGTCACTCAGTCTCTGGCTGATCTCCATTTCTAGGGTTGGAAAGAGATTTTCTCCAGAGAAGACTGGCTAAGAGAGAAGTATGCTTTCCTTGATGCCCTTGTCTTTGCACACTTGTTTGAGCCCATTGAACTCAGAAGACGGAAGAGGAAGAGGATTTATACTCCGCTCTTCACTTGGAGTCTCAGAGCAGCTTACAATCTCCTTCCCTTTCTCTCCCCACTACAGACACCCTGTGAGGTAGGTGGGCTGAGAGAGCTCTGAGAGAACTGTAACTGGCCCAAGGTCACCCAGCAGGCTGTATGTGGAGGAGTGGGGAATCAAACCCCATTCTCCAGATTAAGAGTCTGCCGCTCTGAACCACTATACCAAATTTGCTCGTCAGGCTCCTTTCTGCAGTGCTCTGGGTCTTGCTTAAGGCATTGCTTAAACAAAGCTGAAATGCTCTGTCAGAAGCTGACCTACAGATAGCCCTGCCCAGGAATGAGGAAACTGATTGTGACTTTTCTCCCTAGTAATTCTATTAATTTTTTGGATGGGAAGAAATTCTTTTAATTCCAGCCACTCAAAGGTAATTGAGTTATTGGCTAATGGGATATATAATGCTGAGCGCCTTCATGGGAGGTTAGGCACAGTGCATGTCGCTCCATTATTTACTCCCAGTTATAATGCACAGAAGGGTGCTTTCTTTAATGCAAAGGAGGAAAGACAGGTGATTAATTTACCTCTGTTGCCAGTGGCTTCTTTTGCTCATTCCTTGCTACATAATAACTCCCACATCTCATTAGTGCAATGCCTCCACACATGTATTCAATATAATATAAAATATAATATCATTTCCGTATGTGTTGGCTTTCTGGAAATTCAAGAGAATTGCAAAACAAGACTGCCTGCAACTCATTCATTTGATTTTATCACTGGGTGTGTGCATGTGTGTGAAGAGTTAAATTCAACTCTCTCTTTTATTTGGGGGGATATTCTTCAAGAACAGGATTTGGGAATCTCCATCGTTGGCTTAAAATACAATCGCATTTGTGTGACCTTGTTGAGAAGTATAAGGCCTATATTTTTCTTCTGATGATTCCAATGACATTCAAGCAGCAAGTTCAGCGGAAACCCCTCAGGTATTCCAGTGACAAGCTGCAAAAGCATTTCTGCCTTTTAAACAAAATATCCCTGGCATCTCTATCAGAAAGTCAAGTCAGGCCTTCGATGGAGCAATTTCCCTGCCAGCCAAGGCACTAGGCCAATCTAAAGTCAGCAATACCCTGTGTCCCCCACCTCACCCCAGCCTCCAGATCTCCAGTGTGGCAGCCTGATTGCATTGCAACAGGATGCTGGCTGAAGCAAAGAAAAAAGAAAAAAAGCAGTCTTCTCTGGGGCTTTTCATTTGCACAGCATCTTGTTTAAACTGGGCAAAATAACTACGGTAAATGGGATAGCAACAGGGTTTAAACAAGATGTTTCAGGAGTGCAGAGTCTCATGAAGGAGTGCTGTGCCTGGTTTAAATCAGCTGGCTTCTCTGCAGATGTCACACTGCAATGCACAGCACAGGGTCTCTCTGGGGATCCCTGATTTAAAGACCCCTATAGATGATCCAGTCAGAACATGGTACGGTAGTTCTAATTTGGGGGGGGGGGGTCCTGGGCAGAGAGTTCATGGGGGACACCCTCCCCTCCTGTGCCCATCACCAGGTCCTCTGCTGGTGTCTCCCTTCCTGCCTATCCACCTGTGTGTTACCTACCTGCCTGTGCATCTTTCCCCAGCTCCACTTGTGAGCCCATGCTCACAGCTGCCTGCACCGCTCACAGCCCTCTCCCTGATGGTGCTGAGCAGTGTGTGCAGGTGGGAGCACAGGCAGTGGAGCACTCAGAAGTGAGTGGACATGGGGAGGATGTGGGGTGGGGTCAACAGCAGTGGGCCCTGCCAGAAGCCCTGGACCCTGGCAGCTGACCCACCAGAGGGTATACTGATACCAGCCATGATTCAAGAGTTAAGAGTTAGGTCCAACAAAGGGAGACATTGGAATACATACTGCAGTGGTCAATTTGGAGGCTTCCACAGAGGATCTGGCAAAGGAGTCTGGGTTCGTTAGCAGGAAGGAAGTTCCATGTGACATTTCTATTCAGGAAAAGTGACTTCATGGTGACATCTTCCTGGGGACAGTAGACTTGAAGCAATGCAGATGCAAATAAGTAAGAAGATAAGATGTGTGGCAGCAAAGAACGAAAATAACAGAGTGCAAGGATGCAGTGTAAGAACATACAAGAAATATGGGCTAGATTCTAACATCTGTTACATTTATGAAAAATCCAGAAGGCTAGTTCAGCCGTGCATTTTCCTCACTTAATGACTGCAACCCTGAATGATGACTTACATGTCTGAGTGTAACAAATACAACTTCATCTCTGCTTTGCATAGAGAGTCAGTTCCCATATTCAGATGCCAGTCATCCAGGGTTCAGAAATCAAGTGGTGTAGCTGCATGTATGAATCAGATCTCAAAGATGTGTGAGATCTCTTAATGGATTAAAAACTAATGGGGAGTGTGATGGGTTGAGAGGCAGAGGGGCAAGAGGTGCTGCAACAGTTATGGTGATAGAAAGGGACCCTGACATCTCTGTGGCTGAGAGGAAGGGGAGAAAGGGCTTTCCCTGGATAGAGAGCATCCTTTCCCAACTGAGAGGGAAATATGCCAGCCTTTTGATGGTTTAACACTTCTTGGTCCAGGTCTGGTGGGCTTGAGCCTCAAGACCTTGTTTCCAGATTGACTGAAGTCCCTGGACCAGATGTGGGGTAGGGGCTAAAAAGGTGAGTTGTCCCTTTGTCTGTATGTGGTTGTTGGAGGACCGTTGTTGGGAGTTGGGTTTTTGGCGGTGTCAGGTGAGCTGTCTCACCTATGGATTTGCCATTAAGGGTGACAAAGGTTAATGATGCTAAAGAGGGTTGCAGATGCACCAGGAATGGGGGCATCTTGCAACTAATGAAGACTAGATATACCATGGTTTGTAAGTACTCGGTTAGTAACTATCCTTTTGTTTATTCTGCTTAGTGTACCTAAATATGTCCTTGTAATACCCTGAGTTGGTGTCTTGTAGAAATAAAATTGTTTAATTTGAGATAGTCTGCACAAGGGAGGTAAGGTAGTTGTGAAATCTAGTCTACCATCATCATAAAGAACATATCCTAGAGGATGAACAAAGTTAATTTTCCTGACTGGAGATGGGGCTTCCAATCTGAAAATGTAGAATCTAGCCAGGCCTGGGCTCTCAGGTGTGGTTTCTGTGTGATTTTATTCTCTCATATCTTTTAAAGTGAAACATCTTAAACTAATTACTCTGTGAAGCGCCAGGGTCAGGGGCCATGTCCCTCCAGGGAGGGACCATCTTTTCTCCACATGTCAGAGAGGAAGCAACACACCAGAATTGTGGATCATGTACTTGGTTCCTTTACATTGCCAGCGCTAGAGCTCAACCATTAGGGGTGTGCATTTGGATACATAAGAGCTGAAAATATACATGGGGTATATTTAGGCACCCCAAAGACACCCAGGATTTGTTTGAAAAGCAAAAACAAAATTATCCTCAAACAATCCTGGATATATTTGGGATTTTCTGGGAAGATCCAGGACGGCTCCTGGGGACTGTTTTTGCTTGTCGTCCCCACCCCCACTTTGTTACTTTGTATTGGGTATCTATGGGCTTCCCAGCTGCTTTTGTCAATTTCAAACCCTCTTTTCAGTTTCAAAAGATTCCCTCCCCTTTAGCAGGGTTCCTTTGTGTCCTCTTCCCATTTTCTTTAACAGACTTTGCAAAAAAAAAAAAAAACCCACCGTTGCTTGGATTTCTTGTGACTGCTTTGAGATCAGTCCTTTTAAGCTTGCAGTGCCACAGTAGCACTGGGTTCTGCTGGGCTTTCTGTACATTGAACTAGTTGTGCTGGGCTTGAAAAAATAACCCATCCCCCCTTCAATTTGTACTGCAGGGATTCTCTGGTTTGACATTACTCCTCTTTTGCTTGCATTGCCACCATGGCATTGGGTTCTGCTGGACATTCTGTAGACTGATCTGGTTGTGCTCAGCTTGCAACCTACCCTTGCTTGGATTGTGATTCTGTGCTTCACATCAATCTTGTTGAACTGGCATTGCCACAATGGCACCGGATTCTGCTGGGCACTCTGTGATTGCATTGGTACTACTGGACACTCTACATTGCACTGGTTCTGCTGGGCTTGCAAAAATGCTTCCCCACCTTCAGTTTCTGCTGCAGAGATTCTCTGGTTTTACCTTAGTCCTGATGGGTTTACACTACCACCATTGCACTGGTTCTGCTGGGCTTGAAAAAATGCACCCCACCTTCAGTTTCTACTGTAGGGATTCTCTGGGACTTTCATTCTGTTCTGCTGGGCTTCTATTTGAAACTTGTGAGTTCTTCTGTGAAGAGGAACCAGCAGCTATGTTACAAATTAGGTGCCGCTACCTCAAAAAACAGCCTCCCAGACCCCTGGATACCCTTGGATAGATTCCACATTGAGTCTAATGGTTCTCGTAGGGTATAATGGAACAAAAAAAACTGGGATTCCAAAAAAATCCCAGGTCTGAATCCCATACCAGTATTGGGATTTGGGAATATCAGAAAATACTGATATTTTTCAGGTTCAATATACCCAAACCTGAAAAAAAAAACCTTTTTGCACACCCCTATTAACCATCACCTTCTGGCTCAGCCAGCTCACTATTCCTCACCTCTACTTGTTTACAGCTTGCTGCTAGGGCTGCCTTCCCCCACCTGGGTATTTCTTCCAGATCCTTAAACTCCAACCCTGCACCCTTCCTGTAGGATTAAGCCAGGGGCAGCCCTTTTGCCTTGGTCAGGCATTGCAAAGTTCCTACTGATTACCAACTTCTGATGCTTCAGGCCTGGTACCTTCCTATCTGCAAAGCCTTCAAGATTGCCTACACACAACCTTTAGTCTGCTGCCCCCTTACTGCCTTTCAGCTGGGGCCTTTTATCCCTCTTCAGCTGGCCACTCCTAGTTCCTATTTCCTACTCTCAAGCAGGCCCTTCCTCTCAAGGACACTTTTACCTGAGAGGAGTCCTGTTGTCCTGTTCCTCCTCCCTGCTGCTCCTTTACACCAGAGAAGGAGGAGGAGATTGGATTTATACCCCGCCCTTCACTACCTGAAGGAGTCTCAGAGTGGTTTACAATCTCCTTCCCCTCCCTACAACAGACACCCTGTGAGGTCGGTGGGGCTGAGAGAGCTCTCTTGACAAGTGCCCTTGAGGGAACAGCTCTGAAAGAATTTGTGACTGACCCAAGGTCACACCAGCAGCTGCATGGGGAGGAGTGGGGAATCAAACCTGGTTGTCCCAGATTAGAGTCCGTGCTCCTAACCACTACACCAAACTGGCTCGCCTTTGCTCCACAGAGAGCTAGAACTTAGTGGGCCTTCCATCTGACTGTTCATGCCTTGCTGTTGTTGCCCACCTGGCTCTCCTCCCAGCTCTGCCACTGGGCCATGTCCCCATTCCACCCCTTCTCCGCCAGAGGTAAGGAGCCGTGGGCTGTGACATGCTCCATACCACTAAACAGGATTGAGAATGTCAAATCCTGAATGTCCAACTGTTGCAGTAAATGAGAATTAAGGCAATTCACTTTCAGAATGATAATGACTTCTGTCTCTTTACATTTTACAGAGAGGTGCTCTGTGGAACATTATTCTGTAATGTATTCAGCTCCAAGGAGCAGGGCCCTGTTGCAACTCCATATCCTTTTTTGATATTCTGTAGCTTTCACAAAGGCAAAGGATGCTTCTAATGATTTGCATGAGTAACCTGAAGATATTATATCATCAGGAGATGGAAGTATTTACAGTCCAGATATGCAGTATCACAGACACAGAATGTTTTCTTGTCAGATCACGTTTGGTGTCAATGAACTTGTTGTTATCACTGAATCAGAATGGGATGCTCTTTTCTTGAAAGATGTACAAATCCACCCAGTCACATCTACAGCAAGGGGGTCCTTTAAAAACATGAAACACAAGAATGAAGGGAGACAAATCCTGCCCCACCCCTGACTTGATGTCCTGTGTGCTTGGCTGTTTGTAGCATTTCCCATCCTATCAGCCCAATTTGCAATTGAGAATTTTATGGGTTTGTGGTGTGTGGACTCTAATCTGGGAGAACCGGGTTTGATTCCCCACTCCTCCACTTGCAGCTGCTGGATGACTTTGGGCAAGCCATAGTTCTGTCAGAGCTGTTCTTGAAAGAGCAGTTTCTGTCAGAGCTCTCTCAGCCCTACCTACCGCACAGGGTGTCTGTTTGGGGGAGGGGAAGGGAAAGGAGTTTGTAAGCAGCTCTGAGACTCCAAGTGAAGGGTGGGGTATAAATCCAATCTCCTCGACCTCCTCTTCTTCTCTACAGATTTCAGTCTAAATACTGAAGGAGACAATTTTTTATTTTTATTTGCAATACAAAAATGTCCTAGGTCATATTTACAGCTTGCTCGTTATCAAGTTCACCTAGTAAAGCCATTGGGTGATCCCAAAAATCTTTACCTGGCACCCAAATCAGTTCCTGAGCCCAGTCTGTCACACCTGAATACCCTACACATGAACAAACCAGGCACAAGTCCAATTGGAACTGTTCAAATCCAGTGTACACACAGCTCCTTGAATGGTTTTTAGATGAAGTGTTGGTAGCTCTGCATCAATAGCTGTGTTGGACTGATGTTGCCCAAGTTGTTTACAGCTGTGTTGCTTAAACATTCTCCATCTTTAATCAGTTGTAAGAACCATGCAGCTGGCTGGTGCCTGCTCTCTGTTGTTTGGGAGGGGGAAGCTATAGGTTCTGTTCCTCAGACCCCTGCCCTTGCCCTACCTTACAATGGATGCAAATGAAGCACTTCCCCTGCCTGCGTAGCTTAATACACGCACAGCCCTAGAATCAGGAACAGCTGAGGCGACCAGGACCTGTTGACTGCACAGAATCGGAAAGCTTTCTCCAAGCTAGCAGGATGATGAAGTGATTGACAGGAAGTGAAAACAGTGAGCACAAAATGCCAATCAGGAGGATAATGATCAGCAGTAACCCATCCATGTAGCTCTGAGCAACTGTCTCCCCTTGCAGCTCCAGCATCCCATCAGAGATTGACTCCGAGAGACAACAGGGGTCAAGGATCCTACTACCACTAGCCCTCCAATAAGAACTCTGGCGGGAAATTCAAACCCGCCAATAGGACATTTGGGTGTGTCCTAGGTGCTGTATATAGTTGCCCATCTCAGCCAGTATTGCATGCTTGTTGTGTACTCAGTAAATCTATGCTGATCACTATGTCGTAGTCTGGGCTTTCCATGCATTGAACCCAGTACAAATAAAGACAATGGATGAGGTGCCAAAATAACCATCAGATAAGGATGCTCCTGACAATGTCCAAATGTTGGAAACAGTTTTTGTTGGATTACTAACTTTTCTGATATTTATGAATATGAAGCAGTTCAAACATGGTCTTCATCAGTAAATTACCATCTGCATATCCCTAACTCCTGAATGCACAAATGCTTGTGGAAGGATGTGGCTAAATGGAGAAAGACTTGGTACACAGAAAATTTCAGGCTCAGTCACTGATGTTTCCAGTTAAAGTATTACAGGTAGTAGTAAGTAGTATTAGGGGATGTGGAATGGTATAGTATAGTCTGATCTTGCCAGATCTTGGGAGCTAAGCAGGGTCAGTACTTGGATGGGAGACCAAGGAAGACCTGCAGAGGAAGGCCTTGGCAAACCACCTCTGCTTCTCACTTGCCTTGGAAGCCCCTTGCTCAAGATGCTGTAAGTTCATTTGCACAGAGTTGCCAGATCTTACTTGGCTGCTAGCGGGCAGGTCCTGTTCCTGTTCCTGGAGTTGTTTAGTGTGCACTCAAAGTGCTCATGCTGCAATAACATCACCTGGAAGTGATGTTATCGCACAGTGCATATTGTAGGGGACTCTCTATCATTTAAGGAAAAACTCCAGATGACGTCATTGTGCCGGGCATGTCGGTGCACATGAGAATCATTGGGGGCGGGGTTCCCCCTGCTGGCCAGATTAGGGCCAGCAGATTGGGGACCATGAAAGCAGGTAAACCCCCGCCCCCGTCAGGGGAATGGGAACCCTACATCTGCAACTTGATGACATGCCACGCACACAAGTCACACAGTTAGTAGGAAACAGTCTCCCTGCCTGAGAACTTGGAGAGCTATAACTAGTCAGAGCACATACTACTGAGCTACAGGGACAGCATGATGTAGTAGTTAGAGTGTCAGATGCGATCTGAGACATGCAGGTTCGAATCCCTACTCTACCGTAGAAGCTTGCTGGATGACCTTAGGCCTGTCATACACCCTCAGCTTAACCTACTTCATGGGGTTGTTATGAGAATAAAATGGAGGAGAGGAGAAAGATGGCAACCACTTTGAGTCTCAGTTGGGCAGGAAAGTGGAATATAAATGGAGTAAAACATATAGTCTGATATAGTAGCGATAAAGGGCTTCCTACAATCAGTCCTAAAACCAATTGCACAGGTTTCCCGGAACTGCTTATGGTGTGTGAAATCTCTAAATTTGCTAGTGTGTGTGATGTGAATACTTATATGTATTAAAACAAGGCCTGTCTGTACACTACCCTTTAGAAATGTGGTCTGTACCAAGGAAACACAAACTCTGCTGTAAGAAACATGTAGCATCTAATGTATTGATTTATGTACATGTAGCACCTAATGTATTGAGATGTTTCAGAATCTCAGTTTGAAGGGGGGTAGGGAAAAGGAGACAGTAAGGCAAAGGGGCAAGGAACAGAAGCCATGTGTAGGGATGTGGGTTGCATGCTGAACACCCCACCTTTGCACCAACAGAAAGGCACATATTGAACTGTATCCCACCTTTCTTTCATCATCCAAGCACTGACCAGACCCAGGTCTGTCTAGCTTCAGCTGAATCATGTTCTCTACAGTCATACCCTGGAGAATGCCACCTACAGATCACCAAAAAAAAAATCTGCCTACACTAGCTACCAAGGCATTAATCTGGGCAAGTAGACTCCGGCCCAAGAAAGCTTATGCTTATATTAGTCTTTAGCACACTGCAGAATTAGTGAACATGTCCCTATAGAACAAGTAGGATTTAGACCCCATTGTAGTTGTGAAGACCAAGTTCTTAGCTTAACAATTTTCATTGAGCCACTTCTGTTAAGAAGTGTCTAAAGACATCAGCAGTGTTCACTGAACTGACTGCTGCTTATGATGACCCAGTCTGGAGGGATGGTCTGCTGTTCATGTTTTTACAAGTTTTCCCCTGCAGAACACTATTTTGACTCCTAAATAGCATGCTGAGCGATAGAACTTTCCAAGTAATTATGGGCCAGTCAATCAGCAAGAAGAAGAAACTGAATAATGGGCTACCCCAAGGCTCAGTCCTCACTCCAGTTCTTTTCAATCAATGTATTTCTGATGTTCCCAAGACGATACACAGGACGTTTGCTTATGCCAATGACAAGGCGATTGCAGTAAGGCACAAATTGATTGAAAGGACTGAGGAAATACTAAGGACCTCCGCATTTTGGCTGACTACTGCCATAAACGGTGGCTCATCCTGAGTCCAGGAAAAACAGAATGCTCCTGTTTTCACCTCAACAACCATGAACTGAATGTCTATCTTAATTGACTTACAGGCACTCGTACACCTAAGTACCTTGGCATTAACACCATTAACACTATAAACACCATCTTACCATTGTAACAATGAAAATATGCATGAGAAACAACATTCTCCAAAAATTATGTGGTACAGCTTAGGGTGTGTGTGCTACAATTGGGGTGCGTCTGCCCCACGGCTTCAATGATCCTGTTTTTTGAGGATCACTGAAGCCATGGGGGAATTCGGGCAAAGCCACAGGTCAAAATGCGGTGTGGGGCAAATAGTGGGGAATTCAAGCACGCAATCAGGGCAAAGGGAAGAACGATGCCGGAGCAGTGCCTTGTGAGAAATTGGTCTTAGATACTCAACTTTTGTGGGTGGTGTATAGTACTGCGAAATACAGTGCTTCAGTGTGGCTCAACAGCCCCCATGTCCACAAAGTTGATGTTCAACTCAGTACAACAGTGAGAACCAACAATGGATTATTAAACCCACTCCGACCAATTGGCTACCTACGTTGTGCCGCATTGCTCCCACACATCTCCCATGCAAGATGACTGAAAACAGAGAGTTGATGCAGGCCTATCCAGATTAAAGTCCCGACACCCAGCAATAAGATCTGCACATATCCTGCAATCACAAAATTTTGATCAAGAGAATGAATGGCTGTGATCATGAATGCAATCAGTTCCATCTGATAGTCATAACCTGATAAACACTAACAAGAGGCCTGCAGGATTTGACTTGCCACATACAGTATGGAAGACAACTAACAGAATACGAACAGGCTTTGGCAGTTGTGCAGACCTGTTGTTTAAATGAGGCAAAATACCAGGACCCGAATGTGATTGTGATGCAACCCGGCAAACTACTTCCCATCTGTCACAGGAATGTGAGTGTCATGCTTTCCAGGGAGAAGTGATGGAGCTCTTTGTACTCTCCCCAGTTGCAATTGCTCAATCAGTCTGCATACCCATTGTATCTACTTGTTTACGATTTGATATCATTATCTGCTTCCTGTGTGTAACTTTGTCATATGATAAATAATAGCACGCTGCACCAATGTTTAAATGAACATTGTTTTAAAGTTTCACGTTTGTTTGTTTGCATACACATAACTTTCCTTCAATCATGCAGATCCTTGCCCTGTGGTGATAACAGTGCCTTGCCTTCCTTTTCCCTGTGTTCACTGTTCCAGGAAAATACCACTATTGGCCTGAAGTATCCCCCCCCCTGACTGCTGGCCTCCCCTTTTTCTGCCTGGGCTTCTGGAGAAACGGTTGCCCCTCCTGACTGCCTCAGATCTACTGGGTCTGGGTGACAGTAAATGCTTCCCTGAGAGGTGGGGTGGCTGCTCTTGCCGTAAAGTGGGTAGTGGTGCATCCACTCCTAAAGAAACCTACTCTGGATCCAAGAGAGTTGAATACTACTGTCCAGTCTTGAACATATCATTCTTGAGCAAGGTGATAGAAGAAGTGATGGCTGACCAACTTCGGAGATTCCTGAATGAAGCAGATTGTTTAGAGCATTCCAATCTTTTTCAGATATGGTTATGGGACTGAAACAGACTTGGTTGCTCTGATGAATGACATGAGCCAGGAGATGGACAGGGATAGTGCATCCTGTTAATTCTCCTTCACCTGCCAACACTGAAGAGGGTCAATATTAAGGTTTATAAAGTTATGCATAAAGCATAGAGAACACTTTTACACGTACTCTAAAAATATTAGAATTCAAAGGCACCCAATGAAATTGATGGAAAATCGATTTGGTACTGCTTCAATCAGCAAGTGATTAAAAGGTGGAATTTACTGCCAGAGGATGGAGTGATAGTCACAAACATAGATGGCTTTAAAAGGAAACTAGACAGAGTCATGGATAGGTCTGTCAGTGGCTGCTAAAGAGAATCCTCACATTCAAATGCAGTAAACCTCTGAATACTAGCATTAAAAGACAACATTGGAGGATAGGCCTCGTCCTCTACACCCCGCTGTCAGCCCTTCAGAATAAACAGTTGGCCACTGTGTGAGACAGGATGCTGGATTAGATGGGCCACTGATCTGATCCTGCAAGGCTCTTCTTAGGTTCTTGTATCCATGTATATTATTGTCAACGGAGAGTATACATCTAAGGAAGTGGGGTGTGCCTTGTGAAACTTTATGCAACAATAACAGTACAGTCCTAAACTGTGTTATACCCTTCTAAATCCACTGGAATAGAAGAGAGTAACTCTGTTTAGGATGGCATTTTAAGCATGCTAGTCTTCAAGATGGCTTCTCCTGACCTTTTATCTGTCCCTTCCCCATCAACCGAGCACCACGTCTGGAGTTTTGCCTGGGACAGCAGCAAGTGGGACAGGAACATGCCTGACTGGAAGAGGAGATATGGCTGCTTTGTCTCATGGTGCGTGGGGGTGGCGTTGAAGGTACAGAGCAGATTTTCATTTGTGATTTGGCAGTTCTAGCCCTTCTCCTGTCCACAGTTATATGAAATGTTGAAGAAGAATCTCTCTCCCCCCCCCCCCCCCCCCCCCAGCTGCAAAGGTCTGAGGTGATTAAGATTTACAGAAGAATGGGGTGGATGAGAAGTGGAGTATATCAGACCGTGCAATCATATTTTCCGCCAGTTCTTTGTTTCACATCAGTACAAAGTGTCAAAATGTTATTTCTGCGGGGCCACCAGAAGATCAGAGTGATAGTCGTAGGACATGATGAGGCTGGGGTGAAAATAAAAGTGCGCAAAGAAAGATCTCTTGGTTTGCTTAACTGTAACTCTTCCTGCCTCTTTGATTTCATTTCCAGTTCTATCACAGCTTTCAGCAAACTGGGGAGGGGGAGTTGATTAAATGGTTCATCCGTTATTAGCCAGAAAGTCAGCCATCCAGTGAAAATAAATCTTTCCCTCTCAGATCTGAGATTGCTTGGAGGTGGTGTGGTCAGGGGAGCAAATACTTCTGTTCCTATTCTTCCTCCATGCACACTCGTGTGTGTGTGTGTGCACGCGCGTGAATACGCACACACAGAGGAACATACAACACTCAGAGGTGGGATCCCATTCTTTTATTTGTTTCTTCTGCCCTCCAGGAGCCCCCCTCCATCCCTTTCATCACCACCCCATAGCTTTCTCTTGCATCTCTTGCCCTCCCATGGGCACTTTCCCTCCCCTTTTCACCCACTCAGTGCTGCTCTTCCCCTGTTTTCTCACCCCCACTAGCCAGCCCTTTCCCTCCCTTTTTTGACTTCTCATTCTCTTGCTTTTCCTCTCCCCCCCCCCCCCCCCCCGCATCTTCTGCAGCTGACCTGGCTATATAATCTCTCTCACCCTCCCCACCATCTCACTTGCCTGCCTGTAGCACTGCCACTTCTGACTGCTTGGCTCATGCAGCAGTGTCTCTCCCACCCTCTCTGCCACCTCCTCCCTTCCCCCCATCACCTCTAGTGCCCAGCAGCAGTGCTTTACAGAAGCTTCAGCTGGTTTTGACTGATTATAGAGCTACTAAGCATTGCACAGATCTTGGTCATCCCCCCCCCCCCGGTACATAAAATTTAAAAAAAAAAAATTAAATTCCCACCGACTGTCTTTTCTTTTTTCTTTTTGTGCACACCTGGGGGCTGACCCAGGTTTGTACAAACGGCCTCCCAATCTGTACCTGGCCTCAGCATGTGGGTTTATCAATCCATACCCCAAGGTTCAAGTTCAGCATTAGATACATGTTATGGCAGAATACAAAGAATTACTTCCTCTCCCTCCCCTGCCAGTATTGTGAAGACTTCCAGTACTGTACTGCCTTGTATTTTCTCTAATTTGCATTTTATTTTTCTATAAATGAAAATATTTTTCCTCCACATGGTATCAGATACTTTCAGTATTTATTATTTTATATTTGGGGGGTTTGTTCCCATTCAGCTTCAACAAAGCCTTTAGTTGCCATTTCTCCCTTTGTGGTATACCTCTTTCTCCATGTTACAAAATCTGATTCTCTTTCATTAGGTTTTAGCTACTTGTATTGCATTCCCAGCAGGAAAATGAGTTTTCACATGTTCATTTTCTAAGTAGAAAAAATGCAGAGGGGACATAAGCTTCAAGCCAGGTGTATATTAAAAAAAAATCTGTTCTACCCTGGCCTTCCTCAGGACTCCTTTCCATCTACAAGTTGTTATTGCTTCTTTTGAAGTAAAGCAATTCCAAAGATTTGAAAAGATGTTTGCAGTTTCTCCAAAGCCCAATTCCCCTTTCTGCACTCCAATATATCAGCTTTCTTTTTAAATAGTTCCCAGTAGGGCATTTGCTCTATCTTTCAGCTGGGATGTATCCAAAGGCATTTCTCCACAGGTTCCTGGAGCTGAGTGTGGTTATGAAAAATAATAAATATATTTTTCCTCTTGAAGTCCTTAGACGCTGCAAAATCTCACATGCATGACGGAATCCCTGTTGACATGAATAGCTAAATGTACACATCAGCTTTGCTGCATGCGCAGGCAAAGTTGAGAACACATGGACATGCTTACAGAAGTTGTTCCCTGATGTTGTTGCACAGCTACAGACATTTTACGCCAATTATTTAATGTAATGGTATTTATTTAGATATTTATACTCCACCTTCCACCCCAATGGGAACCAAAAGCAGCTTACATCATGTTTCTCCCTTCTTGTATATTATCCTCACAAGAGCAACCCTGTGAAGTATGTTAAGGTACAAGTTCGGTAACAATTCTTGCCATCAATCATTCCGGTAACTGAGTGAGCCATGGAAGTGAAGCCCAAGGCAGACTTAAGTAGGAGATCATGGACCACCTTTTTCAGTCCCATATTTATTTATTTATTTAGATTTATATCCCGCCTGACCAACACAGCGGCTCTAGGTGGCTCACAACACTAAAATCAGTACATATAAATATAATTAATACAATAAAATACAATGCAATTTGTTACAATGCAATATGTTGCCCGAACCTGGATAAGCCAGGTTAGCCCAGTCTCATCAGATCTTGGAAGCTAAGCAGGGTCAGCCCTGGTTAGTATTGGAAGGGAGACCACCAAGGAAGCCCATAAGCCCATAAGAGAACATAAGAGAAGCCAGTGCTGGATCAGGCCAATGGCCCATCCAGTCCAGCACTCTGTCACACAGTGGCCAAAAATACCAGGTGCCATCAGGAGGTCCAGCAGTGGGGCCAGGACACTAGAAGCTCTCCAACTGTTGCCCCCCAAGCACCAAGAGTACAGTGCATCACTTGCCCCAGATTGAGAGTTCCTATCTATATCTTGTGGTTCACAGCCACTGATGGACCTCTGCTCCATATGCTTATCTAACTCCCTCTTGAAGCCATCCATGCTTGTAGCCACCACCACCTCCTGTGGCAGCAAGGCCGGCTCACCCACTAGGAAGATTAGACTTCTGCCTAGGGTGCCCCCTGGTGGTGAGCACCCAAATGGCTGCTCGCTTGCCAAATCTGGCAGCTCTCGCCGCCTGCCCACCCTCGATTCCCACCACGGATGCCCCGCTGACCCGGCCAGGCAGCCTCCCTCCCCTCCCCAGTATGGCTCTCTCACTCTCTTCCCTTCCTTGCGCCCCAGTCCCTGGAAAGAGAGAAAAAGGCACAGAGCGCGCACGTGCCCCCTCCCCTCATCTGCCTTTCTGATGCCACCCTGCTGCCGCTCATTCCGCTGCCACCTCTCCTGCGCCCACCATGCCTCTCGCCTGGGCTCCTGTGCCCCACCTTTGTGCCCCGCCCCACTGCTGCCCAGCCCAGCCAGGGCCGGCCCAAGCAGCTCCCCCCTTGCACTCGCCACTGGGTTGCTACAGCCACCACCACCCGCTCGACTCCAGCAGAGCCCACCCTAAAGCCATCCCCACTGTGTGCCTCTGCTTTCCCACTCCTGCTTCTCTGCCCACCGTGGCTGAGCAGGTCGGTCCCGCACCATGCTGAGAAGGGTGTCGGAGGCCAGCAGGGCCCCATGGAGGGGAGGAGTGGCTGAGAGGGGAACACTGCCTCTACCATTGGGGGGGGGGGTATTTGTGGCAGCAAATAGGTGCCCTTGCTCTCCACCGGCAGCCCTGGACAGGTTTCTGGGAGATGGCACCCAGATTTGGGGGGAAGGTTTTTCACAGACTGAGCGGGTGGGAGGGGTAGGTTAAGGGCCAGGGTCCCTCTGCGCTGGCTGCATCGTGGACTCTTCTCTGCCCCCCCTCCCTCCCTTATCCTGGGGCAAAGCAAGGAGGTCAGGATTGGAGGTAAAAACAGAACCAAGTTTGAGTCCAGTGTCACCTTTAAGAGCAACAAAGTTTGCTGCACTGATACCCAGAATTAAGCCTATGTACGTGCTTGGAGTGCATACCTATATGGAGTTACTGATACAGCCTGTAACCTTGTGGCTTTGTGTGTGAGAATGTCTTTGTTCTCTGTGTCAACCTCCCGCCTGGAGGTGGCAACCTCAGAAAATGGTGCTTTGACCCTATAGTGTAGGTGTCTGTTCCTTGTGTACCTTGTGTACTTTCACGTCTCACATAACTGGCATCATAGTCCATTCACTGCTTTCATAAATCATCAGAAAAGTTCATAAAAACGCTGTGCAGCCTTACAATTGTTAACATCAGTTCCCTGAGGGGGAGGCAAAATAACCAACTTAATAGGAGGGGGGGGATTCCATTTCTTTAAAAGTGTGATTTTCTTTAATCTGGTTTTAGGAAATGATGTAGCAATGTTGGCAAGCCCACCTTATGTTATATAATTTTGAAGAACGTCTGTGTCTTTTGTGTCTTTTGTGTCATCAGTAATAAGGCAACATCGACTGTGTAGCTGAAGATTATAAAAAAGAATTGTTGATTCATTTGTTGATGGTTATGTACCTACACATTTTCATCTTGTCCTTCCTCCAAAGAATCTCAGGCTTTTCCCATTCCCATTGTACCTTCACAACAAACCTATGAGGTTGGTTATGGTAAAAGAGGGTGACCAGCCATAGGCATCTCTGGCCTTACACCCTTGTTAAATAGTTTTCATATATCTTTCATGGTACTTGGTTTTTACCTTGTAATTGTTGAAAGGGAAAGCCTTAGCTGGGAGGGCGGGTTAAAAAAAAACTCAATAAATAAATAAATAGTGCCGTTTGTCTTGCTCTTTAACAAATTGCAGACCTAAAAGATTCATTCTGGTTCCGGTTGCTGGCAAGAAGTGCTGCGGCAGTGTTTTGCAAGAGCATGTGTTGTTTTCTTTCTTCTTTATATACGTATTCTCTTATTTTTTCTTCTCTATTAGTTTGGTTAGATAGCATTTATATATTCTTGTCTGCCATTTAATTATCTTATGTTTTAGAGAGTTATGTTTAGAGAGTTAATGATTGTTGGAGTTTAACTCCCTGATTTCCCTTTCGTGTTTCTTATTTTTTCCTTCCCAGCTGCTGCTTTGATAATGCTGACCTTGAGAAGAGCAGTTGTGTTGTCTGAGATTTAACTTTTATTTTAATGTATAATTAGTAAGGATTAGATAGTATTAATGCATTAACCTAATTTAAGGTTGTAACCTATTTAACATTAACTTTTAATGCTTTCAGTTTTAACCCCTTTTAATTCATTCAGTTCAATCCTCCCTCTCCTGAGGAGGATGTAAGAAGAAAGGAAACTCCATGTTGTCTCTAAGAAAGTATAATTCTCAGTCCATAATAAATTTGCAAGCTGTCCACTATAGGGGTGTGCAGACCCCCCTCCCCCCGGTATTTTTGGGGTTTGGGTATATTGATTCAGATTTGGTAAATATTTGGGAAACCTAAGGTATAATGGAGAATCGATCCAGGAGTATCTGGGGCTCTGGGGGGGAGCTTCTTTTGAGACAGAGGCACCAAATTTGCATCATAGCTGCTGGTGTCTCTACCTCAAACCCCCCTTCCCAAGTTTCGAACAGATTGTTTCCAATGGAGGGGGGGAAGGCATTAAAAGGAATCACAGTCCTTTTAAATGCTTTCACCAAGCCACGACTCCACAAGTGAACTACATGATCCCTTTAAACAGCTTCTTCAAGCAGTGAGTTCACACAGAAGGCATTTAAAAGGATTGTAATCCCTTTAAATGCCCTTTAACTTCAGCTATCTGGTGGTCCTGAAAATCCTGAATATTTTCAGGACTTTCGGGGCTTGGCCATTTTGGATAGCCAAAATTAAGCCCCAGTCAATAACCAGCTTCAAAATACCCCAAAAATAAAGTATTTCCCAGGGGTTTTTTTTCAGCTCTATTTATGCTGGATGCACAACCCTAGTCCACTATTGGTTAAATCCAAATCTGAATCTATAAGTCAACCTACTTTTCAGGGGAAAGCAGTTCATTCCCAATTGGTCAAAAGATGACCAATTGGATTCTGTGGATTCTAATCTTTTGAATTTGTTCCACACTCTTCCCTCAGAGGAGCAGGATAATATTATAGAGCACTTTCAAAAATTACAGGAGAACTTATTGCAAGTGCGACAAGAACAAAATCACTCTTTTTTCCTACTATGGCCAGTTTTAGAAGCTTAAAATAAACAATGAAATGGGAATGAGAGTCAGCCCTCTCTCAGGGTAGTGGGAGGAATTACTCCCCATCTGGCAAAGAAAGCATCCCAGGATTATAGTCCCCTGCGGTTGAAGCCCCCTATTCCCCTTGAACCTACTGTCATTGTTAATTCCAGTAAGCCAAGTCTAAATATCATCTCTGAAGAGCCCAATCTAAAAACATTTGCAGACAATTGGCAGACAAGGTGTTGTGTGGATATCATACTTAGCAGTAATATATGTGGATGGGGCTCTAGAATTTGTACTAAGGAAACTAAAACCTTCCTTTCTGCCTTCAACATCATATATTTGCAGGAAACTTGGCTTACAGAAGTGTTAGCCTGATTGCCTTTAGTTATTATTAATACTGGGAATTTGAGATATTATAAATATAGCAATAGGCAATAAAGGGAACAAACACCTTTATATACAGGGGTCCCGCTTCTTCCAGAAGCACCAGAAATAGACACGGAGGCTGGCTTCAGTATAAAATGGTTTCTTTACTGAAGGAACTTCACATTCAAACAATACACAAGCACACTCACAAGTATACAGAGCTAAGGAACTTAGGTAGAAAGGGACAGAGACGTTTGCTTGAGCAGGAGGGTCATTGAGGGGTGATAGTTACCTTTTCCTGATGAAATGATGGGCTCAGCTGGAAAATGAGGGGACACTAAGAGAAGGGATTAGGGACTGTGGACTGAGCTAGCAGACCATGTGGAGACTCCAGTCGCACCAGGAGTCATAAAGATAGGGTAGGGTTAGAGAGGGGGTAGAGTAGAAAAGGGTAACCCAACACACGTTTTCCTTTACAATATTTTCTGTCTATATCCCTCCTTTAAAGAATTTGTTGATTGCTCAAAACTGGGACCACTTAGGTGCCATCTACGATTAAATAAAAATCACATTTCCATCCAATCTTAATGATTATGGTAGGCAACTTTAACAAAAGGATAGGTATCAATGAAAGTTCCCTTTTTGGTAGAATTTTAGGACCTGACTTTGGAGACTTTCTTAGTCAGGCTTGGTATAACAGGATATTAAAAGAACATGTGATTAATACTGCAGGATTAGAATTGGCAAAATTTGCATTGTAGGATAATCTTACTCCACTGAATGGCCTTCGAGGAATAGATAGTAGGAATGATTTCACTTATGTTGGTGCAAAAAAAAGCAATGTTATAATTAGAGACCACCCAGTTAAATAGCAATCAAAATGAGAAATGATGGCTGAGAGTAAGACGCTTAGACAGTCATAACAAAATACCATGCAGGTAAATACGGATAAGTTCCTAATGTTACTTAATAACTTGTAACCATTCTTTATTTATTTCAGGAGCCAAGCCTCTGAGTAGTCCTGAAGAGAGCTGCCAGATTTGCCAAATGCCATACAAATAAATACAGGTAAGTTCCTAATGTTACTTAGTAACTAAGTAACTCAGCCATCATTTCTCATTTTGGGTGCAAAAAAAGCAAACATAATGACTATGTTATTGTTCTGATCAAACATCTTTGCTATTTCAATCAATTGAAAGTCAGCAATTATATGGGTGGCAAATTGATCTGCCCATTTATTTCTGTTTGGACCCCATGTGCTCTCAACATTTAGCTATACCACAAAGTTTATCGCTGTCTCAAAATCTGAAAGGCCTTTGTTGTCTGTGCTTGGAGGCCTATCACCAGCATCTCAGCTTGTGCTATTATGAACTCTTTTTCTCCTGCAAGTTTTGACCAGCTATTTTTCCTCATCCAACTTGGACAATATAAATTTGGCCAACCTGTCCAGGATTCTTGAATTTTTCAGATCTCTATATGTCAAGGATATTCTACTGGATCAGAACTTGGAGGCAAATCGAAACATGTGGCTTAACAGAAATTGCAGATTACTTAAAATGCAGGTCCAGTAGAAAAATTGAAAATTTAAATGAAAGAATACTATCACAATTCTGAGGGAGCTGCAAAACCTTAAAAAGAGATACAAAGATTTAATTAAAGTAAGCAAACAGAAAGCTCTGGCTGAAGAATGGAGTCAACTTATATCTGCAGTTAATAATAACGGTAACGTAACCTTTTGGTCTATTGTTAATTCTGCCATCAATTCACAATTTAAAATTCCCTCCCACATTGCCCCACATGTCTGGGAAGATCATTCTAAACTGCTGTTTTCAGATGATGAAGCTATCATTATATCTTTCTCTACTATTTCTCTTCATACAGTTCCCACTTGGCCTGACATTTCTAATGACTAAGTTGAGCTTTTCATCTGGGCTTTTTGATCAGGCAAAGCTCTGGGGCCTGACTTAATCCCTAATGAATTATTTAAGGCAAACCCTTGCTGGTGGGCCAAGGTTTTAGCACTGGTCTTTACCTCTATCAATTCCTCTGGCCTGATTCCCAGACCTTGGAGACATGCTATTATTGTTCCAATTTTCAAAAAAGAAAATAGATCATACCCGTGCTATTATTGTCCAATTAGTTTGCTTTCCTTGTTGGATGAATAATATTGTTCCTTTTTATTTTGTACTCCTGGGGAGTGGTTTGGGTCTGAGGCCATTTTAGAGAATGAGCAAATCGGGTTCCGGAGGGGCTGTTCAACCCTAAACCATTGACTGATTTTGCATCATCTAACCCAGGGGTGGGCAATTGTTTTGGCTTGGGGGCCACTTTGTGGGAGCGGAGGTTAGCGGAGGGCCACACCTTTTAAAATGATTGCATTCATTAGTTAACTTTGCATTTCAGAAAAGGTATAAATTGTATCATAAAAATCAATAAATATAAATTAAATAAAATAGTGGTAGTTTAGTGGTAAGCCAGGAGAGAGTGGGAGCCTTCCTGACCTTCTCAGACGGTGGCCTGATTGAAACCACATGGCCGACTGTCTTGGCGGGCCACAAAAAACTCTGTGGCGGGCAGCATGTGGCCCCCGGGCCGCAATTTGCCCACCCCTGATCTAACCGATAAATACACAGTTAACAAGGGAGGACAATTGCTTGCAGGTTTTGTGGACCTTAAGTGAGCATTTGACTTTGTCAGCCCCATTAAGCTGTGGGGGAAGTTAGGGGAAACCACCACAGATAAAAGATTACTAGAACATAAGAACATAAGAAGAACCCTGCTGGATCAGACCAATGGTCCATCTAGTTCAGCATCCTGTCTCACACAGTGGCCAACCAGTTCCTCTGGATGGCCAACAACAGGGCATAGAGGCTGAGGCCTTCCCCTGATGTTGCCTCTTGGCTCTGGGACTCAGAGGCTTAGTGGCTCTGAATATAAAGATTCTCCTCTGTCACTATGACTAGTAGCCAATGGTAGACTTATCCCCCGTGAATCTATCTAATCCCCTTTTAAAGCTGTTTATTCCTGTGGCCATCATTACAACCTCTGGCTGTGAATTCCACATTTTAATCACTCTCTGTGTAAAGTAGTATTTCGTTTTGTCCATCCTGAATCTACTGCCCCTCAGTTTCATTGGATGTCCTCAAGTTCTAGGATTTTGGGAGAAGGAGAAAATTTCTCATTGTCAACTCTCTCCACCTCATGCATAATTTTATCATGTGTCGTCCCCCCCCCCCCCTTGGTTGTCTCTTTTCTAAACTGAAAAGTCCCTGACTCCTCAGCCTTCCCTCATAGGGAAGATGCTCCAACCCCCTCATCATCTTGATTGCCCTCATCTCATTCAACTAAGTCTCATTCAACACCTGTACTTGATCCAACTGCCCAAGACTGCTGTGGAACTGAGGGTCATTTATCAAACTCATTTAATTTGGACAGAGAAGTTAGACAAAGTTGTCTACTGGTCCCACTGCTGTTCAATTTATATTTAAATGCCCTTGCTTTAAATTTCAATGAATCCTGCCATTCCCCTAAACTCACTAGTGTCCCAGATTTACTTTATGCAGACAATGCTGTTGTTTTATCATGCACAAGGGTTGGCTTACTAAGGTCTTTAAAAAATCTTCTCTAATTATTGCAGGAATGAAACCCTATCAATTAATTATAACAAATCTAATATTCTAGCATTCTCTAAAAGCAGGAGATGGGCCCCTTCAAGCTGCATTATAGATGGATATATTATTGAATAAGTAAAACTTTTTCTTATCCAGGTATTCTGTTCTCAGTTGGTCTATCTTGGAAATCTTCACTTTAAAGTGAAGTGCTTAATAAAGCAAAACTATGCTCTGAAACTATCAGAAATTTCTTTTATTTCAAAGGAGGAGATATGTACCTAGAGCTTTTGAACCTGAAGGCTGTTCCCCTTGTTCTCTTTGGATCTGCAATTTGGTTAACTACAGTTTCAGAGAAAATTGACATTCCACTCTCCCAGTTTCTGAGAAAACTAATGAAGATTTCCTGTTGTGTTTCCAGTGTTGCCTTGAGGGCAGAATTTGGACAGAAGTTATTAGAGGCTAGAGCATGGCTCCTTGCTTTTAAACGGAGGATAAAAACATTGTTCTCTGAAGACAGCCTACTTCAGGGGAAAGACTCTTTTAAATCTTCATGGATGAAAATGATGGGTGATAAACTATTATTAACTGGTATGATCCCCCCCATATATTGGCAAGGGAAAGCATGATTCTCTTATCTTGATTAGGAAACGTGTCTTGGAGATGGACCATCACAATACCTTGGTGAGAGGCTGCCGTGTTTGTTCTTTGTTTTATGGTATCCCCCTTCTGATGCACTACCCTCTTATTTCTGTTATCTCTCAGCTCCATGGTTTTGTAGAGCATTTTTGTTTGCCAGGCTGAACATCATTCCTTCCGTGGTTTTACAGGGCAGGTTTGGTGGCAAGGTATATTCTGATAGAATCTGCCTTTGTGTCCTGCAAGTGATCTGTGCTCCCTTCCACAATTTGCTTGAGTGCCTGATGTTTGTGACTCTCAGGAACCACTACATTATGCTCCTATTAAGCAACCGCTTACCTCCCTACTCTTCGGAAACAGTTCTCTTCTTACTCAAAGATAACGACACGGAAATTACATTGGGTGTGGCTAAATATGTATCTGTCCTTTTAACTCTTGGTTCCAACTAGAATATCTAGACATTTTCTGCTGCTCGAGATTGTAGATCTGTGAGTTTGTAGGGTGGAAAGGAAAGGAAGGAAAGGATTCACTCTGCAAATTACTTTGAAAAAGACTTTCTGAGGAAGTTGAGATATTTCCCATTTGGTTCTTTGAAGACATCTGAATGACACTAAAGAGTCTCTTCCATTGTTGGGCTGTTCTAAATAATCCCTTTTAGTAGGATTAATCAGAGTCTTAAATTAACAAAAGAAGCAATTAATTATGCTCTTTTGAAATCAAGAACAGCCGCAGCCTGTAAAATGCTCCCCTCCTCATCCTCTGGATTTCATATCAGAAATCACTTTATGCATTATTTCAGATGTGTAAAAATCTTGAATCTTTTAAGTTTAAAGGAAAGTGCTGGTAATGAAGAATGAATAGCATAATATTAATTTCCTTTTGCACTTATATCTAATATGTCTTGATTAACAAAGCAAAGTTCTGCTCTCACAAGCTAGATATACAGAATTCATAATATAGGGAGGAACAGTCCCAGCCAAATCTTACTGAATACGTGCTGTTAGAGGACTGTTATTCATTATGGGATTATACAGATGAATCAGCTATACAAGGAAGCACAAAACATTTTAATTTGCAGATGATGCCATGGGTAAGATGTCAGTAAGTAATGTTCATAACTCGCAACGATGGGAAAAGCCTAAAGCATATTGGCTTTAGGATGTGGGAAATTGGTGCTGTACATCTGTTCATATGTGCTGGACACAGCATTTGGGATGCTGCCATTAATCCAAGCATATGGTGGCTTGTGACGATGTGTCCCAGGCCAGATACAGCATGTAGAGGCAGAGGTGCTTGATCACTTTGATGCAGTCTGAAATAGATTCTCATTGCATATGTTAGCTTGTCACCATTCAGTAGTATTCCTAGGACAGGAAATAATTCTTCTTAACCCCTCCCATCTCTCTCACCTTTCCCACACTATTCTCATATGCTGCTCCCCCTCTGCCCACCAACATAAGCTTGCTTGCTTGCTTATGATTGGGGATGCCAGGCAGTGTCCCAACTTCCCCAGGAATTTGGGGGCAAGCAAAGCATGGAAATGACATCAGGCTGTGTGCCAAGATCACACCTGGGCAAAATCTTGGACATGATGTCAACACATCAACAGACACTCTAGAAACTCTGTGATAGCAGTCATAGATTTTATAAAGCATGGCTGATGTAGGGTTGCCAAGTCCCTCCTGACAACCAGTGGGGAGGGGTGGGACTTACCAGGAGCAGGAGGCCCAGGTAACATCCCTGGCAATGTGGCTACATCATTTCTGGCATGCACCGGAACTGACATCATCACACTGTACTGTCATGGTGATGTTCTGGTATTAGGGCAAAAACTCTATGGTATAACAGCTTCTACCATAGAGTTTTCTGCCCAAACACCAGAGTGTCGCTGCAACATTGCTGACATGATGATACCACTTCTAGTGCATGCCAGAAGTGACATCACCACATTGCCGGCAACATAGCCTCGACCTCTCTCCCTGTTCTGATAAGTCTCCCTGCTGACCAGCCAATCAATGGCAGGGCCTGGTGGCAGGGGATACCCCACCTCTACTGGGGGGGCTGGCAAAACTAGGCTGACATCACACATCACCCAGATGTGATATCAGCACATAGCCTGATGTCATTACCGTCCCCCACTGTTTGTCCCGCTGGCTGACATGAAAGGGTGAATGGAGGGGCCTTTCCCAGAAATATCATCCACCCAGAGCAGGCATTTGATAACCCTACTTATGAGCCCTTCTACCACCCAGGCTCCCAGCCATGTGTGCACCCTACCGTTAGTGACACTGGGTAGCATGTGAGGCTGGGAGCATGCATGGCAGGTGTGGGGGAGCAACTAGGGCTGCCAAGTCAGCCCGGGGGGCAGGGGATCCCCAGCTATAGGGGTTCCTGGTCCACCCGCCGGCATTCGGCCGGCGGGGGGAACCCCACCCCCAAAGTCGTCCAGCCTGGACGACTTCCCCAGCGTAGTGACATCACCCGGAAGTGACGTCACCACGTTGGAGACGTTGCCAGGGTGACACTCCCGGGTGGCTCCCGGGCGGTGAAGGACTCCCCCCCGCCAGTGCGTGAGTATGACTTGTCAGCCCTAGGAGCAACGGTAGTGGGGTTGATGCTCAGCAGCTGCTCCACCTCGAGGTATTCTGGAACTGCCCCTTTCTTCAGCCCATCTCTTTGGAGTGCCCTTTGCTAACTAGTGAAAGTAGTAATCCTTGCTTGGGCTAAGGTATGTGTAAAAAGTATGGAGGGATAAAAGATTAATCCTCTATCAATACAATCTAATATATGTTGCATAGTTGCATAGCAATACCCTTAGAAGGATGCTTCAAAAGATAAACCCTTTTTCATCCTGTACTCATTTGGCTTATATAGCTGTTGCAGTATCGCCTCATACAGATATTGTAATTGTTATCTGGTCTCAGGTTTGCCTGATGAACTTTTTGGCAGTAAGTGGGGATCAGACTGAAATTTTAAAACTGAAAGAGGTGTCAAGCTGTAGACTGATTTTTATTTGCGAACTAAATGAAGAAGGCTCGTAGATATCCATTTTATATACAACAGGTATTTTTAATTTTTTTAGTTCAGTTATAGTCAGTTTCTTAGCCTTCTGGACAAACATTTTTTAGTTATATCTGTTTTTTAAAAGAGTAAAATCATCTTCCCGAAACAGCCTGTTTTTAAAGAGATTGTCAGCCCTTTGGAAATGGCATTTCAAAGAATAAAAATAGCTCAGCTTTGATTTTTAATGGAGAGCAAGAGAAAACACACAGTGAAACTTATGAGATTTAAGAGGATCTTGCTATAACCCCAGGAAAACAGTTTCCATCTGCTTCGTCCAATTATGCCATTCCAGCCCTTGGAATGTTCTCCATACATTCAGTGTATGAACAACACTAAACTGTGTGGTTAAGCATTTGGAGATTTTATTAGTAGACCATACCTCTTTAAATACTAACGGTAACGTTTCTAATTAAAATGACCATAATGTTTCAATGTCAGACTCTTAGCATCTGCTCCAGGGCCTGAGTGCATCTGGAATTGATGACTGTTTCATTAAAACGACATGCAGGCTGTGTAGCTGAATAAATAGATGCTGGAAAGGGCTTTCCGGATTGCGTTTTTATATTCGTTGCTGCTGCAGAGAATGCATCACTCCCAGGAGACCGTAATGTTTTCTTGATTCATTCCCAGCTTGATTCTGAGGTGCTCTTCTCTTCGCTATTGCCATGGCGCGTCCTTTGAGGGACAGTGAGGGTTACCAACCTCCAGGCGGGATCTAGAGTTCTCCTGCAATTACAACAGATCTTTAGACTACAGGAATCGGTTCCCTGGAGAAAGTGGCAGCTTCAGAGGGTGAATGCTATGGCATCATGTCTCTACTGAGCTCCCTCCCCAAACTCTACCCTTTCCAGGCTCTGCCCCCAAATCTCTAGGTATTTCCCAACCTGGTATTGACAACCCTAGCCAGGCAGTGGATGTAGACTGGACAATGGTCACCTTGGCAAATACAGACATGATATGACTTCAGCATATAACTGGAACCAGTTCAGTCACATATTCTGTCTTCCCAGATTCATGGCACACAATATAGTAACAAGGGTGTTGGGGGTTTTTTAAGCTCCCTACCTCAGGTAGCTTACAATTTAAATATCTGCAATCTGTTTCAAAAGATTGAGAGGAAAACCACTGAAGCACAAACCCCAGTTAGTGTTTGCATTACAAAGTTTGCAGGAGATACTACAGGATGTGTAGTACAATGGATAATGTAGTAAGACAAATCAGGAGGCTGAACAAACAAAATGTAAGATGAAATTAGAAAAAAAACAAAAAAAGTGCTTTAGTGGGATATTGAAGGAAAAGTATTTTGTATCTTTCATTCTTGGACAAATAATACCACCAGGAATGTAGCACTACAGCATTTTAAATGAATATTCTTTTTTAAAACTGGCATAATCTAAGGCAAGGGTGACACAATTGTGCCCATGCAGGTATGAAACCTTTCTACAGAGAGGAGTCCAAGGGATAGCTGGCACGTCTCCAGAATATTTCCTGGCACCCCTTTTTCTTCTCCCCAATCAAGGTTACCAACCTCCAGATGAGACCTGGAGTTCTCCCGGAATTACAGCTGATCTCCAGACTACAGAGAACAGTTCCCCTGGAGAAAGTGGCAAGCTCAAAGGGCAGATTTTATGGTATACCACAGCTTTTAGAGAAATCCCTCCCCAAATACCCCTCTCCTTAGCCACCAGCCCAAAATCTCCAGGAATTTTCCAGGCTGGAGTGGCAACCCTACCCCCAACATTAAGGTATAGTACATTAAAGTCCTAGCAGAGCCAGCTTGGTGTAGTGGTTAAAAGCACTAGCCTCTAATCTGGGGAACTGGGTTTGATTCCCCCCTCCACATGAAGCCAGCTGGGTGACCTTGGGCCAGTCACAGTTCTCTCAGAGCTTGCTCAGCCCCACCTACCTCACAAGGTGTCTGTTGTGGGGAGAAGAAGGGAAAGAGATTGTAAGCCACTCCAAGACACCTTCAGGTAGTGAAGGGTGGGGTATAAAACCAACTCTTCTTCTTCAAGCAAATGGCTTAAAATTTTAGGATGTCCTCAGGTGACTGGAGAGGCTTCCACCCTCGGAACAAGCAATCACAACTGCCCAGGCCTTCCTGCCAGCCACCTCCCCTTAGCCAGGGGCAGGGCTGGGTGGTTTCATCTATGTGCTGTACAGAGATTGTTCTCAGATCGTCTCCCTTTGCAGTTGTGAGCTGGTGCTGACTCAGGCCCATAGTCACCATGGAGCATCCCATGGCCACGCCCCCCAACTCTCCCTCCACGCCCCCCAACTTTTCATTCCAGTAAATCACATTTATTTTGCAAATTCTTCCATTTAAGTTCAAGCGATGCAAACACTCAATCTCCCCTCCATCACCTAGAGCAAATGCAAACCAATGGCAAGACGTGCTTTACAAAAATCAAACCAAGCACCCTTCCAAGCTGCGGGGGGGGGGGGGAGGGGGGGAATCAGCTCTGGAGCTCCCCACTGCCCTTCTGCATAAGGTTTCCATTGGCAGCAGGGGGGAGAAGCCGAGTGCCACATTGACTTGCCGCCACCATGGCTCCTTTCCCCTTTCCGGTGCCGTGAGAAAAGTGGGACTGGTGCCAAGTGGAGAAGCACTCTCGGCAGCAGCTCCTGGCTCAGGAAAAGAGGAAGGGAAAAATGGGGGGGCCTCTGGGGTTAAAGTCTGATCCCCCGAAAGGAATTGGGACATTTGAGGGAGGAGGGAGGTCTCGCCCAAAAGAGAAATGGCCATTTGCTGTTGCACTGGGGTGGAGAGGGGACTGGCCAGTAGGGAAAGATGAAATAAGATTGTAAAGGAGCGAGGTGGGCAGTGTGGGGTTTTGCTTTCTGCAGGCCCTTGGGGAGAGGTGGCGGAAGAGCTGGTGAAAGCCAAAAGCATGTAGGAAGAGAAGCCGTTTAATGGGGGGGGGGGGAGGCAGGTGGCAACGCACGGGTTGCTATTTAATGGGAGGAAGGAGAGAGCAGCAAGCTTCTAGAGTAGGGGACAGCTTCCACCAGCCTTCTGGGGTGAGTGACTGAAATTTCTACTTATTTTTATTTATTTTTGATTTTGTGATGTCACGCCCCACTGGGTCCCACACAATGCCCCCCCCCCCCCGAGAATTTTCTGGCTACAGGCCTGTGCTGACTGCCTTACCACTTGATCTTGCACTAGGTACAGATATCAGCCTGGAGCACCTTTAGAAGGGACACGTTTGCATGAATAAGAGACATTATTTATTTATTTAGAAAATTTATATGCTGCCACACCAAAGACCTGCTCTGTCAGTGTATCTGTAAATTCAGAGCTCTATAGGAAGTAACATGCCTTACTTCTGTTTTCAACAAGGTAGCCATGTCCATCTTCTGCAGCTAAAATGGCAAAGAGTCTTGTGACATCTTAACGACTAATGAATGTATTGTTGTATGAGCCAGAATCTGCCTCATCAGATGCAACGGGCAGAGACAGCCAAAGTGACAAACAGTGGAAAGGCAGGAAGAGGGGATATTACACCGAGAGGCCACAAAGCCTGGTATATATTTATTGTGTACAGAATGAAAAATCTTTCCCCCCTAGTTAATGGTCTCCACCAATGCTCCACTTCCTCAAACTAGTTTTGCTAAAACCACCCCCTGCCTTTGTTATCCATTTCCTGCAGAATTGCTTTTCACTGCTTTTGTTCTACAGCACGCAAAAAGCTATTTCTTCCAGTGTGCATGGGTGGGTGCGGGGAGGAGAAGAACTCTTTTTCAAGTTGGTATCTGGAAGCTCTCTGTGGTGAAAAATGAGGTCAAGTAAACATGCTCGGCAGCAATCACAAAACATATCTGCAGAAGCTGGGGGCTGCCAAGCATCCTCATCCAGTTCGGAACAACAGTCTTTGAAAGTCCCAGGCTAATGTGACTGAAGTGGCTTGGGTTCTGCATCCACTCCAAAAGCATTACTTTTGCAGACCATGTGTAAGCTTCGAACAGCAGTGGAAATATACAACAATATTGGTTTTTCAGAAGGGTGTCTTGTTCAGAGCACTTTCCTTTGGTTAGATAATGCTAATTGAACAACATAAAGGCAACAGCTGTAGTGGGTGTAATGGCTGGGAGCACGAACTCTAACCTAGGAGAACCGGGTTTGATTCTCCACTCCTCCACATGAAGTTGTGTGACCTTGGTTCAGTCACAAGTTCTCTCAGAGCTGTTGCCTCATGAGCAGTCCTCAAAAGAGCTCTCTCAGCCACATCTACCTCACAGGGTGTCTGTTGTGAGGAGGGGAAGGGAAACAAGATTGTAAACTGCTCTGAGACTCTGAGTGAAGGGCAGGGTATAAATTCAATCTCTTCTTCTTCTTCTGAGGCCTCAAGCAAGTTACAAGGAAAAAAAGGCCATCAGAGGGCTGCTTTGGAAGGTGGACTTTATGGCATTATGGCCCACTGAGGTCCCCCCCCAACCCCCAACCCCAAATTTCCAGGAGCTTCCAAAACCATAGTTGGCAATCCTACGCTATGTACATAGTCCCCTTTTCCCTTGCAGAGGGTCTCATTTCTCTGTTCACTTCCCAATATATTAAATAAATTACTTTATTACTCAGATCTACACCCCCAGCTTTTAGAAGTATTTTTGTATGAGGGTGCCTTGGGCCTGATTAGACACCTACTATTAACATCTGAACTGTGCCAAAAGGCTGTTGGCTACTGTGGATAAAGTTGCCAACTTTCAGATGAGGCCTGGAGCCCTCCTGGGACAGCTACAAGAGAAGATAAATTGCTATGCATTGACATTTTCATGATACAGGTGGAAGACTCTGTCTGGATAGGCATCAAACCTGCCTGGAACAGTAGTTGGGAGATTGCAGCTGTGCCTTGGGAACGGTTAGTCCACTGCAGTCATTGTGCTCGGGGAAACAGGCAAGATGGGTTCTTGATGGAAGATGCTACGGCATGTTTCTTAAGAATGTGCTCCTGATGTAGTGGTATATAGTTTCCTTCTTTTTGCAGGAGATTCATATGGGGCAAGACTTCAAATAAAGAGGGGTCGATTGAGCGAAAGTGATTAAGTGTAAGGGTGTGCATGTACTGCCATATACAGGTAACAGGACCACCAGTCAAGGAATACATGGTGTGGTTCCTTGGATAGGTTTGAATATAGGTTTGGATGTAGGTTTGAATATAGAGTGGCACAGAACTAGCTCCTAGGACCAAGAGCAGTACAGAAACAGAGTGACAGATAAATAATCTAATTAGAATAACTAGATTCCATCCTGCGCTAAATACCCTCAAGGTGAGTAGGTGATTTCTCTTTTCTGTTACCACCTTTCGTTCTCTAAACAAAATTATTCTTGAAAATAGCCTTGAGCACAATAACCGCATAAATAGCTTTAACTAGTTTCTGGGAAATCGCCTGTAGGTTAACAGTACATTAACCACCATCCTCATCACTTGCCACTACCTTTCTGTACTTTCCAGATTTCTCATATACCGCTAGGGATTCCAATACATTTAGGTTATGGAACAGACACTGTAGTTCACTTATTCTTTTCTCTCATGTGCATTATTCACAATATGTGATGGGGAACCTAGTTTGGGAGTACGATTTCAAATTCAGAAGTCTTTGAAATGTAAATAAAATGCATGAGCGCACTCTGCCTTCCCCAAGACTATACCCTCAAAAGTCAAGAGCTTTTTATATTTCTCTACAGGACTGCATTTCCCCCACTCTTTGCTTTCAGGAAGAAAATCATCAGAAGTAAGCCTTTTTCTCCACATAGCTCTCTGCTGGTGTTAGTTCATACCCCTTGCAAGTATATCTTTCCTATTTCAATATAAAAGGAGTATCGCTGGAATACTTTCAAATTTGCCACTCAATAGTTAGTGACTATCACCCTTGTTTATTCTATTTTCTCATTACAGGCTGATCCTGGGCACATGTATCATAACATCACTTCCTTTGGGCTCATCTTTACTTCCTAGAACCATTCTGAGAATTTGAGCCTTGAAATTTTGTTGCTGGTTATACTTGTCATATCTTGTGATCTACATACACTGAGATGATCTAATTTAGACATACATATTAAGGCCTGTGAGGTTAAGACACTGAGCTGCAGACCAGAAGGTTAGTAGCTCAGCAGTTTGAGACCCTAGTGCCACGTGACGAAGTGAGCTCCCGTCTCTGGCCCCAGCTCCTGCCAACCTAGCAGTTTGAAAGCAAGGAACTGCAAGAAGATAAATAGATACCACTTTGGTGGGAAGATAACAGCCTTCTGTGCTCTTCGACATGACCATGGAAAAGTCTTCGGACAGCGCTGGAACTTCAGCTTGGAAATGGCAATGAGCAACGCCCCGTAGAGTCAGATTCGGCTGGCTTTCAAGCAAGGGAAACATTTACCTTTTTATTAAGGCCTATGGCTTTTAAATTAATATGCTGTCTTCCAAACTGACATGATTTCACAGGTGTCTTCTAGGTTGATTCTATAAATCTACATTACCTGCTGGAACACAAAACAATCACTATAGTAGCAACTGCTTCACTGTGGCAAGCAAGACACATCAAATGAGATCTCTCTCTTTCTCCTGCTTCTTTGTTTATCAGAAAAACCCACCCACTTACTGGAAAGCCATTGACACTGTAGCACTGACTTTCTGGAGTAGGGTTGCCAGACATATGCCTGGCACACCTGGGAGATATGGGGGGTGGGGCATGAGAAAAAGATGTCACTGGACGCAGTGAAGTCACTTCCAGGTGAAGACCTGGAAGGAGTGTCAGCACATTGAGCAATGCTCTAGAAATTTCCTGAATTTCTATGGTAAAAATCATAGAGATTTGGAAATTTCTAGAGTGTCACTTCTGTATCTTCCTCCAGAAGTGATGTCACATGTCGAGCAACATCTCCTCCTATTTTCCCCTGCTGCTTCAGAGAGAACAAGCAGGGGATGGGAAGCATCTCCTGAGTTTGCTTGCTATAATAGAGAAGATGGTGTGCCTGGGCTGGAGTCTCTGGTAGGTAAAAGGCTGGCTGAGATTGAAAGATCCAGAAAACAACTGTTTTCCCAATGACTGATGTAGAGTACACTGACATAAGGTAAGGAGAACCTAACTCCTGCCATTCTTCTTAGTTGATAGGACCCAACTTGTGCTCTGGATCCTTGTCCACCCTGGCTGCTGTGATCATGAGCTGACCTCATTAACAAGTTCTTGGTGTCCATCAGAAATCATCACTGACTTATTAGAATACCTTCCCTCAGCCACTCAAAGAGGCTGTTAACTATCCACTACTTTAAAACCATTCCTACAGAAATATGATGTGGCCAACTGGCACCCAGTCTCTAAGCTGCCGTTCTGGGCAAGTTTATTGAGACAGCAGTGGCAGACCAACTCCAGGTCTTCTTGGATAACTTAAAGGTTCTGGAACTTTTCCACCATGGTTTCAGGCCAGGATATGGGATAGAGGCAGTGCTGGTGACTATAACTGATGATCTCTGATGCTGAATCTAGAAAAAGGTGACACCTCTTTGTTGCTCCTACTCAGTTTATTTGCAGTGTTTCATATAGTGGACTGTGCCCCCTTGTTGAGATGTTTAGAGACAGAAGTAGGCATTAAGCAGTGTGCTTTGGATTGGTTCAAATCATTCGACCAGACCCAAGGGGTTGCTACTGAGGATCAATTCTCATACTATTCAGTCTCTACAGAAATCCTCTGTGTGTGTGTGTGTGTGTGTTGTGCCATCAGATCGTTTCTGACTTATGGAAATCCTATGAATTAAAGTTCCTCCCAAATGTCCTATTGTTAACAGCCCTGCTCAGATCTTGAAAACTGAGGGCCATGGTTTCCTTGTTTGAGTGAATCCACCTCATGTTGGGTCTTCCTCTTTTCCTGCTACCTTCAACTTTTTCTAGCATTATTATCTTTCCAGTGATTCTTGTCTTCTCATAATGTGACCAAAGTACAATATCCTCAGTTTAGTCTATTTAGCTTCTAGGGAAAGTTCAGGCTTGATTTGATCTATCACCCACTTATTTGTCTTTCTGACAGTCCTCAGTATCCATAAAACATTCCTCCAACATCACATTTCAAACAAATCAACTTTCTTCCTGTCAGCTTTCTTCATTGTCCAACTTTTACACCCATATATTGTATTTGGGAATACTATGGTACAAATTATGTCAATCTTGGTCACCAGCGACCCATCCTTATACTTAAGAAACTTTTCTAACTGGCTGCCTTTCCCAGTCTCAGTCTCCTTCTGATGTCTTGGCTGCAGTACCTCCCTTTTGGGTGATGATGGAGCCAAGGTATAGAAAATCTTGAACAATTACAAGTTCCCCAGTAGTCATTACTTTTGTTTTCTTGATGTTCAACTGCAATCCCCCATTTGGCACTGTCTACTTTAACCTTCAGCAGCTGTTGTTTCAAGTGTTCACTATTTTCTGCCAGTAACATGGTGCCATCTGCATATCTCAAACTGTTAATGTTCCTTCCACCAATTTTCACTGCTCCTTCATCCAGATCTAATCCACCTTCCCTTACATAAAACCTGTAGGAGAAATCAGTTATCATTTTGGAACTGGATATCCCCAGTGAGTTGACAACACCCAGCTCCATATCTACCTAAATCTCCTGATGATGCAGTGGTAGTCTTGAACCACTGCCTGCATGCTGTGGTTGAATGGCTAAGAGTGAACAAACTGAGAACAAATCTTGGCAAAATGAAGTTAATGCTGGTTGGGAAGGCTGAGGGCTTGAAGGACATAGTACTCCCTACCTTCAGTGGGGTTTTGATGACCCTCGCTGACTCAGTTAAGAGCCTAGGGATTATGCTTTATCCACTATTACTGCTGGAGAAGCAGTTAAATGCAGCTGCAAAAATGCTTTCTTCAAACTTTGTTTCACACAGAAGACGGTCCTGTCCCTTGACTTGGCCAGTCTGGCCACCTGGATCCATGACCCAGTAACACTGAGACTAGACTCCTGTAATGCACTCTGCATGGGTCTACCCTTGGTCAGTTTGGAGACTCCAGTTAGTACAAAATGCCACAGTTTAACTGTTATCCGGAGTTAAGTGGAGTGAGCATATTACAACACTCTGCAGTCTCTCCATTGGCAGCCCATCAGTTCCTGGGTTCAGTTCCCCTCACCACACACATACAAAGCCCTTCATGGCCTTGGACCCTTCTTTCTGCAGCACTGCTGACGTATGCCACCCTGCAAAAGGGCCAAATCAACAATAGCCTGTGGCCTCCGCCTCGTGGAATGACCTGCCTGAGAAGCCCAGGAAAGCTCCCCTGCTTCTGTCATTCCACAAGCGATATAGAGCAGAATTGTTCAAGAAGGCACTTTTTAAAAATGGGGATGGGATTGTGGACCATGCCACTGTATAATACCAGTATGCATTATCTGGAAACGGTATGCCTTGTCTGGCCTTGACTGTATTGTTTTCTTCTTGTGTCATATCATTTTCTGTATTGTTGAACATATACGTGATGCTTTCACTTTTCTGTAACGGTGGTCTGACTAAATCCCTTATTAGATATTTCATCTAGTTGATTGCATTGACTTACACAAGGTGAGCTATAAATAAATAGCATGAGAGCACAATTATATCCTTATGCTGGAACTGAGGCTGAGGACAGACTGGCAATGTGGGCCGGGAGAGCTCCGCTCCAGAAGCGGGGGAAGGGAGCCAGTTCAAACATCCACAGCTGTTCCCCAGCTCCGTTCAGTACTCACCCGCTTCGGAGCCACTTCCCTGCCGCCTTAGAGGGACACCAGCAGAAAGCGGTGTCCAGGGGCTGTCTGCTGCTTGGATCCCGCTTCCCGGCCGTGTGAATGGGAGAAGGCGGAATTCAAGCGGAGGCGGTGGTGTGAATGCACCACCATGGAAAGATGCACATGAGCGCTCATGCACCCATATGCACAAGCAGCCCTAATACAGGTGGGGAGATTTTAAATTTTTAGAGGGCTGCTGCAGCCATGTGGCCATGCACATAGGTGCCCATGTGCATATTGCCAAAACAGCCCCACTACGAGCTGCGGAGGCTGGCCTGCCGGGGGCCGCTCTGCAGCAGTCTGAATGCTCTGTAACTGCATGCTCCCTCGGGAAACTGGCCAGTGTGAACGGCCAGCCCTGGAGCACTTTTCCCCCACAGCTTTTGGCCCCACTTTCCTTTCGCTCCAGAATCCAAGTCTGTCCTCAGCCTGGGACTCATAATACTAAAGTGTAGGGATATTTCTGAAATCTTCATCTGAATGGATTGTCTCCCAGTCACCCCACATTTTGGAGCTCTGAGATGCAGGTCTTGTTTCTCAAGTAGTGCCAATGTAATGGGTGTTCCAAGTACAAGAAAAGAAGCCTTCCAAGAGGAAGCTTTGTAAAGCTTGATTCATATCACTTTTGTAATGCTACTGTAATGTACAGCTGGAAAACTGTTTGGATCTCTGGTCTCCCTGGTAGAAAGGCAACAGTTGCTGTATCCACATAAATGTTTTGTTCCAACTTGGCTTTCAGAGTGGAGAACTGTTTTTGGAGTATCTGTATAACACAGTTCTCAAACTGTGTCTATATTTCCAGCCCATTCTCTGCTTTTCCCCAGTCCTATCTAAAGCTGCTTTGCTACAGTCTTTCCTGAAAGATGACAATATAAACAGATTAGTATGCTGTGTATGCTTGTATGCTACATTTCCCAAATCTTCCATCCTCATAGCCACCATTTTAATGCCCTCATCCCCTCAGGGCCATTTCCCTTGCCCTTTTTGCTGCCTTTTTGCACATCAGTTATGCAGTGTTGGTCAAAAAACCCTCTGGTGATGTGACCAGAAGAACTGGGGCCACAACAGGATGACCAATGTAATGCTTGGGTTAGTTTCCATCTGGATTGTCTGTTGCCGCTGCTGTGAATACCTCTGCATCTGCAGTAGCAGTGAATCTACAACAGAAAATGTCATGTGGATATAGCCATTTATCGAAAACATCTTCCAAAAAAATACACCTCCAAGAAAGATCTTTTTTCCCCCCTTCCAGGAGAACCACCGTTTTCCCCCCAAAGGGAAACACCCCAGCAGTTCCCCAACAGGTAGTTTCTATTTTTCATTGCACCCAAATATTCTGAGCTCATAGCCTCCTCAAATCAGGAAGAACAGAAAGCCTGAAATGCCTTCCAGGAGCTTACTTCAAAACATGGTTTCAAGGCAATCTGAGTTAGCTCTTACTCTCACAGTATTGGAGAGATAGCACTGAATTTTGACTGCAGCACAATACAAAAAATACAAGGAAAGTAGGGTTGCCAGCCTCCAGGTGGGGCCTGGGGATCTCCTGCTTTTACAACTGATCTCCAGCTGACAGAGATCAGTTCCCCTGGAGAAAATGGCTGCTTTGAAGGGTGGACTCTATGGCATTCTACCATGCTGAGGCCCCTCTCCTCCCCAAACCCCACCTTCTCCTGGCTCCACCCCCAAAGTCCCCAGGTATTTTCCAATCCGGACTTGGCAACCCTACAAGGGAAGCCATGTGTACAAATCCCCAGAGGAAAGTTGACTTAACATTGAGACTTCCATCCATTTAGTCCTTAAAAGAAAATTAGGTCTATTTTACTGTGATAAACATAAAACAGTGGCATAGCTAAGGAAAGCTATTAGGGAGTCACTCAAGAAGAATTAGTTACTAAATAAATGCCTTCTCCAGACACATTCCTGAGGTGCCAAAACTATTAATAATTTAGGCATCAAGACCTTTTTGCTAATCAAAAATTGCTTTAATAATGGCTGTCTTCCACTTTTATCCATTGTTCTAATCTGTTCATGCATTTTATTTTAATTATATTGACTTTTTTTTGCTTATATAGGTTAGTAATTTTTTAGTGGAATAGCAGCCTATGAATATTTTGACTAAATAAAAATGTTTGCACACTACAGGCTACCAACTTGCAACATCTGTAACTGGCTGGGAGATTAATTAGGCCTTTGAAATGTATGTCTATCTGGAGAATACTCCAGCTGCTTGTAAACACTGCTGGATCGATATTCTCCATACCACTACGGACCATTTTTCTCCAGCTAGGAATGAAAGACGTGATAAATTCACAAACGGTTTTGGGGAAAGCAAGTAGCAAAGACACTTTTGCAGCATGTTAGAGGGCACTCTTTGATGTGATTATGCCATAAGTTTGAAATTAGGAAATGAAAATAACATTTTCCAGTATGATAGTAAGGACACTGGGCAAAGTGCTTGCGCAGATAGCAGTGGTTCAGCTCAAGCTGTTTGTCAATGATGACCATTTTCTGTAGCCATTTCAAACAGTCCCAGTTGGGGGACAGAAGCAGCTTCACTTGCCTTGGTGAAGAACCTTTATTACGAGAAAGACAGGACATTGTGACCCTATTCTTTTGAATTTTTTTTAATTCTTGCTCAGGTGCAATAATCATGCATTTACATAACCATCTGAGTGTCAAACACATGCCTACTTTGGCAGTTTAAGAAAATCCAGTGAGCAAATAAGCACTCCGTCCCAGAGACAGTCAAGCAACTATGTAAATATGGAGAACCAGATTTTGATCATTGAAACATTGGGGTGGGGAGATAAAGAAGTGGCACAAACCTTGACATTGATAGATGTTGTGTTGTGAACACAACATATGAACTCCAGAAGAATTCATGACCTTCAAATCAAGGAGTATTAAGGCAGGGCAGTGTAAATCCACAGAGGGATTTACAATATAGAACTATAGATACAATATAAAAGAATAGTTCAGCAACCAAAATAGGATACTTAATTTTTTTTTCAAGAAAGCCCTTCTTTTGCTTTAGGTCAGTGTGGTGTAGCAATACAAGTTTTGTTCTAATGTTGGGAGAGAGTTGGGAGTTCTCAGTGGGACTGGTTCAAATCCACTCAACCATGAAACTCACAGGGTGATCTTAGGACAGTCTGCCCAAGACCTTACTTATGTAAGGATAAAACAGATGAGAGGAAAAACATGCCCTGTGCCAAGCTCATCAGAAGAAGGGCAGACTAAAACTTTAACTCAAGGGAGGAGAGTGCAATGGTAATGAGGCAATCCTGAACAGGTCTACTCAGGTCTACTCAGTGGGACTTACTCCCAGGAAAGTATTTTTAGGATTGCACTGTAATTTGCTTGTTGTGTCTGCAAGTAGTTTACACTGGAACCAAAAGTCTCATACATGTAGGAGGGGCTAAAGGTAGTGGTAAAGCTTTCCCTTGCTCGAAAGAAGAGAAGATGAAGAAGAGATTGGCTTTATACCCCGCCCTTCACTCACTTGGAGTCTCAGAGCGGCTTACAAACTCCTTTCCCTTCCCCTCCCCACAACAGACACCCTGTGAGGTAGGTGGGGCTGAGAGAGCTCTGAGAGAACTGTCCTTGAGAGAACAGCTGGTACAGAGCTATGGCTTGCCCAAGGTCATCCAGCCAGGTGCAAGTGGAGGAGTGGGGAATCAAACCCGGTTCTCCCAGATTAGAGTCCGCGCACTTAACCACTACATCAAACTGGCTACACAAGCCAGTCAAATCCGACTCTAGGGGGCGGTGCTCATCTCCGTTTCCAAGCCAAAGAGCCAGCATGGTCCGAAGACATTTCTGTGGTCATGTGGCTGGCATGACTAAACACCGAGGCACATGGAATGCTGTTACCTTCCCACCGATGTGGTACCTACTTATCTACTTGCAATTTCTTGCTTTCGAACTCCTAGGTTGGCGGGAGCTGGGGCCAGAGATGGGAGCTCACTTCGTCATGCGGCATTCAGGTCTCAAACTGCTGAGCTACCAACCTTCCAGTCTGCAGCTCAACATCTTAACCTTTGAGCCACTGTAGCCCCTGTAGGAGGGTCTACATAACCTCTTTTCTGAAATTATGTATTATGTAATTCTTTTGTTAAAATAGTGATTGAAAATTCTGTTAGAGTACACAAGAGGAGACTTTCCCTGAGCCAGTAAAGAAAGGCAATTCAAATCAAATCTGGGGAGTTAAGGGTGCAGTCCTCCACAGCTGAAGTATTATCCAAGTATAAATTAGATTAAGACATATATAAATGTAGCTGAAAACCCTGAGTGATGATGATCAATCAAAAATTGGTGCTCAAAACTTTGCTTCCTGGTAGCTAAGTGAATTTTGTAATGCAGAAAGGAAACACATATTTTAATAGGCAAAAAAAAAAAAAGATAGAGAACTCAGATAAAAGCCATGTATAGCATAATTGCTACTTAGAATAATTCTTCCACCATGGAAAGCAGCCAAAATGCTTAGACAAGCATTGGCCCCAAGTGACCTTGCTAATTTGGAGACAAAATCTTTCCAATTAAACTGACAGGACAGAAAAGCCTACCCAGGTTATTTTTAGAAATGTACGACCAGTCTAAAAATCTGTGACTGGGTAAACGCCTAAGGTGTTCTGCTGACAGTAATACACTGTGCCCTGTTTGGTGTGTTCCAACTGGCACCTTTTTCGGTGTGCTAGCCTGCTTCCCCACTTCAAGTTCATTAAAAACATTTAGGGATCAAGGGTGAAATGTTTAGACTCTCTGGAACCATGGGCACATTTTCGTTGTCATCTCTCATAACTTGCATTTAGGAAACGACAACTCTGGGTGTTGCTTTATAGGTCACTGACTAAAACTCATGGCCATAATTTTGTGCAGTGCTAATTACTCTCTCACACAGTTGAGGAACTGTTCCCAACACGAAGAATTAAGGAGCTTCTGGCCACATGAGAATTTCTGCTCCCCAAACAAGATCAATCATACCTATTACTTCCTATCAAGGAGCTGTAATCGTATGAATTTTCTGCTCTGGCAAGGAGAAAAGAATATGATAATGAAGCCTAATGCATTTTGCTTGCCAATTTATAATTAGGTTGCTATGTCTTTTTTTCTTTTTCATGCATGGTTATGGAAGGTCCCAGGTTCAACAGCTGGCACTAGTTCTTGATGGATGGCAGACAGAAAAGCTGGGAAAGAACACTACCCAAGAGTCAGACTAGGATCTGGAAGTTGCAGGTTCAAATCCCCATGCTGTGAAGGAAGCTCACTAAGTGACCTTGAGCCAGGCACACACATTCAGCCTAACCTAACTCATAGGGTTGTTGTTACAAGATAAAACAGAAGAGAATGATGTAAGCAGCTTTGGGTCCCCACTAGGAGGATAATATCTAAATAAACTTGGAGAACTGCTCTCACAGTAAGGACCAATAATCTTACTTATTATATTATTAAACTATACTTTAATGTTTTATCTCACCTTTATCTCCAAGGAGCTCAGAACTATATATGCCCTGACCTGGATAGCCCAGGCTAGCCCAGTCCCATCAAATCTCAGAAGCTAAGCAGGGTCAGCCTTAGCTAGTATTTGAAAGGGTGACCTCCAAGGAATACTAGGGGCATGCTGCAGAGGCAGGCAATGGCAAACCACCTCTGAAACATCTCTTGCCTTAAAAAACAAGTCTAGCTCACCACCTACTGGTACACATTACCAAAGAGCTAGAACTTCTCACTCCCCGACAATCTTAGGATTTCCTGGCTATTCTACACACAATGCCATACAATCAGGGCTTTTTTTGTAGAAAAAGCCCAGCAGGAACTCATTAGCATAATAAGCCACACCCGACAGCAAAAACTCATTAGCATATTAGGCCGTGCCACTGACATCACAGCTTATTAGCATATTAGGCCACACCCCCATATTACCAGAAGAGTGGTCATCCAGCCACACCCACCTTTTGCTTCTTATTCTGTTTACCTTGTTTGTTGTCAAAACCCAGGGCTCTTTTTGTAGCAGGAATTAATTTGCATGTTAGGCCACATACCCCTAATGTAGCCAGTCCTAATGAGTTTCTGCTGTTGGGTGTGGCCTGTTATGCTAATGAGTTCCTGATGGGTGTGGCCAACTCAGGAGCCAGCTGGAACTCCGTTCCTGTGTGTTCCTGCCCAAAAATAGCCCTGCATACAATAATTAATTAATTAGGACTATGTACATGGAATACTTCTTCATTTGGTCCACATAACAGCCTTATGAGCTCAGGCCAACTGTAAAGGCATGGTTGTGTCAGTCTCATAGCAAAACAAAACAGAAATCCAGTGGCACCTTAAAAACTAATAACATTTAGTCTTTTGTGAATCGCTTCAGATTTTCCCTTTGCACATCTGAAAGAGCGAAATGCAACTCACAAAAATTCTTTCGGAAATAAATGTTATTAGTCTTTAAGGTGCTACTGAACTTTTGTTTTACAAGACCACCCTGCCCAAGATCATTCAGTGAGCTTCATGGGCAAGTGCAGAACTGAACTGTGATACCCCTCTATCCTACTCCTATGCACAATATGAAGCAGCTTCATATGTTCTTGTCCCAGTACAGTACTCTTCAGTTTTTAACTCAAGGCAAAAAGCAGTTGATATAACGAATCCTTGTTGCTACAGAACTCAGCATATGAAATCATGTTGGATCTGCCAGAAATCACAGACTTAATGTTACAGTTTCCCTTTCCCCTGAGAATCTCAATAACACGTACCAAGAAGACTCCATAACAGTCCAAACCACCCCCAAGACAGGAAAAGACTATGCAAATGCTTAGACTCTCTAGGGTGGCCGTAAGACCATTTTCCTCAATGCTTCTCTGCTTCCTTTGGCATGAGAGGAATCTACTCCACAGCACTGTGCAGGAGAGGTGCAGGAAATATACCTATACTCCTATACTCAATTCTGGAATGCCTGCTGGGGCTTTACAGGAATTCCTGCAGACTAGGACAGAAGATGGGAAAATGTCCTTCCCCTAGAAGAGAGGAAGGGTGCAGAAGAAATTCCCTCACCCACTGCTTCAAATTCAAGGAGCCTGCAAAGCCAGAAGCAATCCCCTGGCTTAAGCAGGTATTTGGGGGACTGTGTTGGGAAGGTGAGAACATACAGGAAGCAGATCGGCCTGACAGCCAGGGGATTTAAAAGCCGGCAGGGAGGAGAGCTGTGGCTGGGGAGGCAGGTGCAGGGGCTGGGAAGGCAAGTGAGGCAGTGAACATGGAGGCAAGACTGTTAGCCAGGAAGGTTAGTGTGGCATCCATGGAGGCCTGTTGGGATATCAGAGACAAGCTGGGGAAGCCTGTAGAAAGCCAAGTTGCCTGTGCTGCTGTGGAAGACACCAGCGACCCTGGAGCATGACAGCTGAGCACTCAAGGAGCAAGGCAGCAGCGGTAAGACCAAGAAAAGTGCAGACACTAGGGAGGCTGTGGAGTGGCTGGTAAACTTAAGCCCCAGAGACCCAATCCTACCCACCTTCAGGCCCTGCCTCCACATATTCCTTCATAGATAGATTTAGCCAGTTTGGTGTAGTGGTTAAGCGTGCTGGGAGAACCGGGTTTGATTCCCCACTCCTCCACTTGCACCTGGTGGATGACCTTGGGCAAGCCATAGTTCTTTGGCACAGCTGTTCTTGAAAAAGAGCAGTTTCTGTCAGAGCTCTCTCAGCCCCACCCACCTCACAGGGTGTCTGTTATGGGGAGGGAAGGGAAAGGAGTTTGTAAGCCGCTCTGAGACTCCCTTGGGTAGTGAAGGGCGGGGTATAAATCCAATCTCTTCTTCTTCTAGGTAGAGATACGCAGCTTGAATAAAATTGATCTTTTCCAGATCTAGATATCAGGAAGCCAAAAAATATATATTGGTATTCCCAGTTACCTGGGTTCTAAATACCATTTTGGTATTTGAATCTGGGTTTTCTCAGAGATTCTGATATTATTCAGCTCTCTTATTCCCTATGGAGAATATTTCCAGAGTGCTGGAGGAGCTGTTTTTTTGAGGAAATGGCACCAAAATTTCAGCAAAGCTGCTGCCACTGCCTGTCCAATAAATAACCAAGTTTCAAGTGAATTGGAGCAAGGGGTCCAGCTCTGTGGACCAGTGAACAAGGTGCCTCCAGGATGCATCCTCTGTTGTTCCCTATTGGCAGGGGTCCATTGGAGTGGGAGCGCACAGGAGCGCAGCTCCGGGAGTGAGGAGCCCGGGGGTGGGGGCACATGACCAAGCCCCGCCCCCTCCTCAGCTTTCCCAAGCAGTGCAGAGCCGCAGAGCCGCAGCGCCCCGGGGAAAGCCCTGCGAGGGTCTTCATTGTTTTTAATGTTTTGTTTTAATATTGATAGTTTTATCATTGTTCCTTTTATGACTGTGTGCTGCTTTTCCAGAGACTTGCTCAAGGTGGCATATAAATTTTCTAAGTATACCATTTTTTATCTGGGCACATGGCACATAAGTACCGGAGAAATTTCACCAACCCTTCAGCAGCTTCCACCTTATCAGTTTGGTGTAGTGGTCAGGAGTTGGACTCTAATCCGGGAGAACCGGGTTTGATTCCCCACTCCTCCACATGCAGCTGCTGGTGTGACCTTGGGCCAGTCACAAGTTCTCTCAGAGCTGTTCTCTCATGAGCAGTTCTCAAAAGACCTCTCTCAGCCCCACCTACCTCATAGGGTGTCTTGTTGTGGGAAGGGGAAGGGATGGGTGGTGCACATGTCCTGGGTATTTCAAGCCTACTTGAAACCTGGTGGTTTCAAGGAAGCAGGATGAGAATGAGGGTGTGTTCTTTACGCTTATTTTTATTGCACAAAGTATTGGATGGGGAAGGGAATGGAGGAAGAGCAGGTCAGTTTCACTCACCTGTGGAGTGGAACCTGAGGGGGTGGGTGTTGCCTTCTGACACACTTCCGGTATGTTAGGGGGTGTGGCATATGCAAATGAGTTATGCTAATGAGCTCCTGCACCTCTTTTTCCGCGAAATGACCCCTGCCTATTGGGGTGGGAATACCATGCTTTCTCCAGAGCAAAGAATAGCCAAAGCCACAAGAGCAAACAAAGCAACTGCTGGCCAAAAGCCTCTCAAAGTAGATGAAACTAACCAGTCCAAAGAACCAATTCAGAACTGGGGAATCCCAGCAGAAGCAAGGGACAATGTGGATAGCCTAATGCAACAAATGTCAAACTAGAGAATCCATACCAACATCAAACTAGAGAATCCCCCTCAAACCAATTTAACAAGGAAGCTCTTGCAAGCTCTACAATTGCAAATCAGATAATCCAAGTCAATGTCTAACCAGAAAATCCAACACAAACACAAATCCAAAGCAAACCAACTGGAGCAAAAAAACACATTTCAAAACAAAACAAAAACAATTTCAAAAGACAGGAGCAAAGCCAAAGCAACATTGCAAAGCCAATTCCAAACACCAGCAAGACACGAACACACACTAAAACTAAAGAAAAACCAGTCCTGGGAACCTTAAAATGCTGGCTTCTGGTACTCCCATTTAGTCCTGGGATTTTTTGGGACCCATTTCTCAGTATCCCAAAACATTCCAGATACCCTTTAAAGACCTGAATATATTTGGAAAATACCGATAAGGTTTTTCCCAGCTATATATATTCAGACCAGAAATATCCAAATGCACATCCTCTATCTGGATCAAAAAATCCCTCTAACCTCCCTTTATCAACAAATTCCTAGAGGCTAAATTCTGACAACAAAAAGTTGTTCATTAAAAAACAAAACCCATGGATAGATTTCTTGCCTGGAACACTGTAAGCCCATCCCAACAATTTTATGATCTTTTGCTAGGTACACAAGACCCCCTCCCCCCCACCAACTAAACTGTTAAACTGATTCACCACTGAAAAGTGAGGCAGTTAGCACCAATTTTAATTATCTTATATAGTTTTCATTTCAACTGTATATCTCCCTAAAGTAGAAAACCATTTAAACATTCATTTCCACTTTTATCTACTCTGGTGCGTTAATGCATTTCAGACTTTACAATACCAGTGAAATGACTGTTCTCAAGGTCTATTCTATTTACCCCAGAGAAATGAAACCTTTATAACACATGGAAGTTATAATAAAATGCAGCACAGAGGGAGTCATAATCATTGTTGCTTCAACTCTCGTTTCCTTCCTGCACCTCTCCTATGATTTGTATTTTTTGGAATTAGTTTATGAAATGAAGGCTGCAATCCTGTCCCTATATTTTATGACCTGCTAGGCATGCTCATGGGTTTAAGTCCCACTGAATTAAGCAGTTTTTACCACTGATCCATGGGATCAGAATGCATATTGGATATGAGAGACTTGCATCAACATCTAATATTGTACAACATGCAGTACTACAGCTGTCTTTACTCACTAATGCCTGTGATCACTAAGGATCTAAACTAGAATTTAGCCTTTATTGAACCTTAAGGATCAAGAGTACGAACATTGCTGGACTTCCGGCAAGACTTGTGATAATGGCGGACATGCTCCTCCACAACTGCGGGGAGCGCGATCCGTACCCGGCGGGAAGAAGGGGCTCTGGACTGGTGCCGAGCCCCCAGAGACCCCAGTGAGGGGGCTCTGCCTGGGGTGGCACGAAGGGGATCTCTCCCTACGGTGGCGACCGAGGGATCGAGATCCCTTTTCATCACCCCCATAGGTTCCCCCGCTGTGGGAGCCGTATGGCTGAAAGCGCAAATCCGTGAAGCAGCAGAGAGTGCGAAGCAATGAGGCTGGAACTGACAGTTACGCATGGAGAAAACGTGAGTCTGAAGTAAGAAAAGCAGAACATGGTGGGAGGAGTGAAAACCCCCCCCCCTCTCCGGGACTAGCGTACTTACGAGACTCTTTACGTGGCGTTACTGCAGGAATAAAAGCCCATCCGCCTTGCTAGATGGCAGCATCGCTCACTTGGAGATATAAACTTTAGAAGGACATAAGTGCTGTTTGAAAATTTGCTCCTTTCGTTCATCTTATCTATCTATAAACAAAGAGCGTAGCCTCAACAATGACGGGGAAACCGAAACCTTCCCCCAAACTAGGAAGTACAGCTCCGAGTTCAAAGGTTGATACCACGGAGATGAGTGCGGTGTTCTCCTCGTTATTGCGACCTCTAGTGGACCAAATGACAGCTCTCAACGTTAAGATGGACAAAATGCAGCTAGAACTAAAAGAGTCGAATAAATCCACAGAGAAGCTGCAGCGAGAACTTCTGGAAGTAAAAACTTCAGTAAAAAACCAAGACGCAAGACTACAAAAGGCAGAGAAGGAAAAGGCCTTCCACCACGATCAGCTTTTGAAATTACAAATGGAAAGATCGAATTTTTTCCTAAGACTTCAGAATGTGCCAGAAAACACAAGAGAAGACCTTAAAAATTTGCTAAGTGAAGCACTTGAACCAGTGACAGGCATGAAAGCAGCGGATATAAAAAGCGATAGGGATATGGTTTACAGAACCTATCCAGATTATACTAAAAAGAAAAGCCTGCCTGGTGAAATTATGATAAGGTTCTCCAAAAAATCTACAAGAGACGTGGTGCTTAGGACCACAAACAAAGCAGCTCTGAAGATCCTGGGAGAAGAAGTAAAAGTGATGAAGGATATCCCATTTGAAATAAGGAAAAGAAGGAAAGCCTATGGAAAATTGACATCTTGGCTCCAGTCTGAGTCTATCATCTATCTTTGGAATACTCCAGAAGGACTATGCTTCAGCATCAAAGATAAGAAGTATAAGATTGACTCTGTTCAACAAGTGAAAAAATTTCTGGAAAAAAGCAAAGAGCAGAAAACTGGGAGAGACTCAGATGGTTCACTGGCCTCGCAAGAAACCATGTATGGATTTGATAGCTCAAAGAGTAAAGAAGAAGTGTCTGACTCGGAAAAAGGAGCTGCAGCTCCAAAAGTAGTTGAGACTGTTAAGACAAGAAGAGGACGAAAGAAGAAATAGTGATTAAACTGTTTTATTAAGCATTGCACTTATGTATTATAAATTGTTTAATTAACCGTATTTCTCTAGGTGGGCGTGCCTGCCAAATAGTTTTGATAATTTTTATAGTAGCAGTAACAAAATAATTGAAATTTATCCAAGGTTCTAAATGCTTCATAATTATATTATGCAACATGGTAGTATTAAGCAAATGATAAAGTACTCTCTGTATAAGGTATATGTAGCTTAGATTGTAGCGTATTAGTTGTAGATATAGGGAAAAATCAATAAAAATTTATAAAAAAAAAGGAGTACGAACATTGCTTAGATCACCACCTAAACCTAAACACTTGAAAATCTGAATAACATAACCAATTGCTTTAATGACAGCATACATGTGGACAAAGATGTGATGAAATCGCTATGGAATATACTTTGATACAATGACTATTTATGCTCCAAGTGATGAAGCATTATAGAAAAAAACCACAGTACCATACTCGAAGCATTTGATATTGTCAGCACAACCCAGTAAGATAGATCAGGCTGAAACAGCATGAAACAATCACCCATCAAGCTTCATGATGAAGTGGAGATATATGAATTTAGATGCTGCGAGTTCAGTCCATTACATTGGCTCACAGCTTATTCACATGGCAAATAGCACTGAAATAAGGAATGAACCACAGAATACACTGGGATCTCAAAAATCTTCAAGAATATTCATACCACCTGACAAAATATAAAATAAAATAAACAAATCCCGCAATTATCATGACAATCACACTCTCTTCAAGAACATACAGAGCCAGTGTGGCGTAGTGGTTAGAGTGTCAGACTAGGATCTGGGAGTACCAGGTTCCAATCCCCACTCTGCCACAGAAACTTGCTGGGTGATCTTGGGCCAGTCACACACAAGCTACCTAACAGGGTTGTTGTAAAGATAAATGGAGGAGAATGATGTGAGCTGTTCTGTCCCTCCACTGGAGGGAAATGCAGGGTATAAATGAAGTAAATACTACAGTTGCTTAACTGACAAAAAGGTTCATTTAAAGACTTCCAGCCTAAAGGTAAAGACAATCTGTGTCAGGGGTGTCAAACATATGGCCAGCAGCCCCTGCAGGGCTGCTATCCAGCCTGCAAGCAACTGGCTCTCTGCTGCTTCCTGCTCCCTGCATCACAGCTCCTTTTGCCCAGTCTCTCTATTTCCTGCTTTGCAGGAAAGCCAAGCCTTCCTCAACTGGCTGAGGGCTCCTCCCACTCATCTGGGGAAAGGAAAGAGCTAGAGAGAGAAAGTGGAGTCCCATAGCACTTTTAAGACCAACAATGGTTTATTCCAGGTATAAGCTCTTGTGTGCAAGCACACTTCTTTAGGATGGGGAGGGAGGAGGGAAAGAGCCTGGGAGAGCATGCAAGAGAGTACATGAGAGAGAGAGAGGATCCCATGGGACTTGGAGAGATCCCCCCTTTCCAATTCTAACAGATAGGGGGCAGGACAAAACAGCAGCACTTGCATTCTTTATTAGTGGAAGGGAGCAAGTGTCCAGTAGTGCCTTAATTACTAACAAAATTTGTGGCAGGGCATGAGCTTTCATGAGTCACTGCTCACTTCTTCAGATACAGCTAGACTGTGAGTCCATATGTCCTTATATCTTGGAGACTGAAGTTATTTCAGACATCAAATGACAATAGCAAGCAGTTAATGAGAAGAAACCTAGATCTCAATTCAGTCCAGGAGGTTGCATCGTCTTGAGCTTCATTATCAGTTGCAATTCAGCAGTCTTTCTTTTTCATCTCCCTTTGAACTCCCTTTGTAAGAGAACTGCTTCTCTTAGGTCAGCCACTGAACATCCTGGAAGATTAAAATGTTCCCCCACTGGTTTTTGAATGTTGTGGTTTCTAATAGCAGTAGAAAGAATAAGCGTCCAGTAGCACCTTAAAGACTAACAGACTTTGTGGTAGGGTATGTGCTTTCATGAGTCACTACTCACTTCTTCAGACTTATTTCCATTTATTCTTTGCATTCTCCTGGGCTGAGTCCTCCTATACCAAACTGAGACCTAGATTTCCTGTCTCATTACCAATGCTGGTATCTCCACACCTACTACCCCTCTGCGTATCACACTTAATCCAATCACACCTGCTAGTGCCATTCAGCATCTGAAATCATCTTTATAAAGTTTGTATTTCTGGTACCTCATGTTACATTTTATGGCATACATGGCCCGGCCCAACAAAGTGACATTTATGTCAGATCCAGCCTTGTAACAAATGAGTTCAACACCTCTAAACTATGTGATATGCAGGTGGATATTTACATAAAGTTGACAGGCAGGTGGATTTTACGAATTATTCCTTCCTCCAGAAACGCATTGTAAGATGTTTCTAAACAGTCCACATCCATTTCAGAGCAGGTGCCCATGTCAGCACTGTTAAGTTCTGAACACTATTTTAAGCCATTTTCCCCTTGGGGCAGTCATTTACTCAGCAACTGTTTTGCTGAGCCACTGGATTTTGTTGACACAATGGCAACAACTTCAACTGGAAATTGCCTGGAGTAATCCAAGTAAGTTCTCAAGGATACATAAATCTTGAAGAATAGACTTTTGTGTGCAATTCTAGAACAAGGTTTTAGTAAATTGCATAAGACTTCTGTGCAAATGTGCAGGTTCAAGTAAGAATGCAAATTTCCCCACCATAGAAGTTACTAAACAGAACTTATTTGACAACTCCAGGGATTCAAACTCACCAGATTAGACACAAATGGGAGCACTCCATAAAGACCTGGGGGGGGGGGAGAATAAGGGCATTGGATTGGATGCTATGAATCTTTTCTGCTAAAGAACAGCCTTCCTCCAACATAAGATGTGTCCCTGCCAAAGGAAGGCTCCATGGTTAGCAGAAAGCATTCACAAGATCCAATGTGTGGACTGGACTACAAGCACCATTTAGAATACCTACTTGAATTCTGTCACTAGTGTGATGCCAAGAAGATAACAAAACTGTCGAGTTCTTGCTTCAGAAGTACCAATGCTGCATTAAAGAACATGTGATGACATTTCAGAAATTTTAAAACTTGACACTTTTAAAAGATTTTATTGTTAAGTAAAAAGATAAGTGTATGGTCTGTGCATCGTACACATTATCAGCAGAATTTGTCAATATCCTAAACCATGTGACACTCAACAGCTAACATATCAGAACACCATGGCTTCCAGTCCATCTTCCATAAACTTCTTATAGAGGGCCATAAACTTGGCTACAAATGCCTCCAGGTGATAAATGGATTTGCTGCCCAGTTGCAGCCGGTGCTCATAGAAGGCTGCCATCTGAGCTACTTCCCCTTTCAGTTGTCCATCACAGTTGTTGAGGAGTTCAGAGAGAAGCCCCTAAGATAAGTAACACAAAGCAATATTCAAGTCAATGTTTGTTTAGGTTTTTCTGGAAGATCTCCTTTCAGATTCATGAAGCCATCCTTTCAGATGCCAGTTAGTAATACCCAGGAAGAGAATAATCACATATAAGTAACTGAGCTTTTTTAAACCACACTTACAAAGGTATTTAGCATATAGAGTACTTTTCAGATGGCCAAGCACAGTCGCCAATGGACAACACCATAATTTTACTTAATGAACTAAGAACTCAGCATGACACTGGCTAGGATCCACTGGAATGTTTCAGTAGATAGAAGGGATCCACCGTGCATGATTCCACTGCCTGCTCCCTCCTGTGGCAGCCCAAATTGCCCCTGGAAATGCGGGGTGGGAACCAGCATGAAGTGGGGAGCTGAAGGTCTGCTGTGGGACAGTGGAATCAGCAAGAATTGCCCTTCCCTTGTATACATGTTCTGGCTCATCTCCCAGCGTGTATTCCACTAATAATATTATTTCTAGCATTATATGGTCCTATGAACGCATATATGCACACAATTTAGAATCATTAATAGAAAGGTTTAAAAAGTAAGGAAGTGTAAAACATGCAGTGTTCAAATTGTGTTCTCAACAGTAGCCTCGGGTTCCAACAGTGTGCAATAAACGACCTATGAGTGAAGAGGCATTTAACCAGGTAGATTTGAACATGACTTTAATCCTTTTTCTTGATCTGCTCTGATCCTAAACCCTAGGTGGTACAACAGCAACAACTGTACATCTGTGTGAGTTCAACAGAAAGTGGAGTATTAATGAAATTTTGCATCTTTTTTTTTTTCTGAGAAACCATCCTTGGTGAACTTGAAGCATAGCATGATCGCTTCATTTTCCACTGATCTCTTTGGCCATCCAACACTTATTGCTTTTGTTTTGAGTTAAAACATAACTAATTTAATCTGAGGAGAGGGTTTTTTTCCCCTTATCCTGAGAAATCTCAATCAGGAAGAACTTGACACTGTCTGCGAGATCTAAAGTGTTGATGTTTCATACAGTAAACATTCAGGCTCTAATTGGACATCATTTCAAACCATTGTTTAGAACCTAAACACAACAGGCAAACTGCAGTTTAGAGTTGGTTTGGTTTCAGGCCAGTCACATTTGTAAGTTCATGGTCATCTCCATAGGTCAGCAGCCTCTGAAGATGGAGCAATGCCCGTAACTAAGGCTTGTCAGTTCAGAAAATATGGCGAACCATAGGGTTTTAAAAAACATTATTAATGTTCAACCAGAATAGCTCCCAAAATGGCTTACAATTCCATTCTGTAACCATCTTTTCCTCATACTATTTATTCGAGGCCTCGATTACTAAATCAATTAAGAATCTTTATTAACCTTTTCTTGTGCACAGACAGCCCTCCAATCTCAAATAACTTCTCACCCACAATAGTACAACATCTACATGGACACTGGCACCAGAGCTTGCAATAAACCCAAATGCCAACTTTGCTGCCACATATACCCAGACAACTCAATCAATGAACCTAACATCAACTACACCATCTCAGGCTTATTCACTTGCTCATCTTCCAACATTGTGTATGTCATTCTCTATGCAGGACAAACAGATCAAACCCTACGCCAAATGGACACAAATCTGACATCAAGAATTACAAGACTGAGAAACCTGTGAAGAACACTTCAGCCTTCCAGGACACTCAGTGAGGAACCTCAATGTAGCTGTTTTATTGCAAAGGAACTTCAGATACAGGCAGGAACAGGAGGCTGCTGAATTACAAGTTATTACAGCACTCAGAACAATGGAACCCCCAGGATTTAACAGAGATATCAGCTTCTTATCTCACTACACATGCCAAGTTACTCAGTTTTATTTATTTATTTATTTTTGAGATTTATATCCCGCCCTGCCCACCGTACGGCGGCTCACTTATACACAGTTCTCACTTATACACAGAAATCAAACTTTGTTGGTCTTAAAGATATCACTGGACTCAAACCTCGTTCCCACATCTGTTGTTAACTCCTTTATTATCCATGTGCCAACTTACTGCTATTTACATGCCTTACATAATATGTTATTCCAATCTTAGCTGTATTTATTGCTCAGTTACTTAGGCATCTTGACTCTAATTAGCTCTTCCTGGAAACTAAGCTCACCTACCTACATGTAATATTTGAGGAAATCTGTTTCAATGAATCTGAAGGAATGTACAGTCTGTTAGTTCTTGTATGTACCCAGAATTGAACTTAATTTGTCTTGTAGGTGCCACTGGACTCAAACCTCGTTCCCACATCTGTTTGCTAACTCTTGTATTTGTATGCTAATTTACTGCCATTCACAGATCTTTCTTACATTCAATCTCAGCTATAATCACCCAGAACTTATGCATCTTGACTCTAAACGACTGTTCCTGACAGCAACCCCCCATGAAAGTTTATACCGTGAATAAAACTTTGTTGGCCTTAAAGGTGCCACTGGGCTCAAACTTTGTTGTACTGCTCCAGACCAAACATGGCTACCGCACATGAGCATTTATTAAGTTACCTTTATTATAATCTCTGGAGGAATGCAATGGGTTAAGAGTTCATAAAGTCGCCCACGAACTTCCAGCAACCTATTGGAATAAAAACGATTAAAGCATGATTTGAGGTGTTAAGTTTAAATAAAAGACTCCTTAGCAGAGAAAGGTGGGCTAACATATCTTCTTTTTAAAAAGTTTTAATTCTAGCAACTAGAGCTTTTTAAATTATTGCTAATAGTCTTTAAGAAGCTGTTTTCTTGTGTTCTGCTTAAATGGATATTAATTAAAATACAGCAGCTACAAATTTCAACTACAGTCAAAAAGATTCAGATTTGAGAATATTAGACGCAGTTCACAGATGCTTATTCCCCCCCCTTCCCTTTACACTCTAATTGTTAAAAATGCTAACCGCCACAAAATCAGCAATGCTCAAGTGACTCATGTCCTGCATCCTTCAATTATTTCCACACACACTTTAAGGCCTCTACAGGAGAATCACCACAGAGGAATAAATTAACATCTCAATGGCTCTTCGTAGTTGAAGTGGCTTGTGAATCACTATATATCAATAAGGATTAGGAAAGAAATAATAAAAGATGTCAAGAATATGCTGACAATATGAATTAGCTAGAGAGACAAAATAAAATCTATAAGTGATTGCACAATCAAGAAGCTGTTATGCTGAGCAGCTTGATTTCAAACCAATGCCACAAATGTATCTGCTGTCTTCCAAGTTTGTTTTTTTAAAGGCAGTAACTGCTTTTATTCAGTTTCCTGTAGATGTGCAGTTCCCAAGCCATCAAATGCACTAGAAATCCCAATGAACTTAATTTAGTATTTCAAAAACCCCAGCTGGGGGCGGGGGGAGAAAACTACAATGCTGTTGTTCTTACATTTTGGAAATTCAACTCAAGAAATGTTTCAGATGTCAGCTCACTCAACTTTGCAGTACCTGGGGTTTTAAAAAATCCCAAAAAGTATTTTTTTAGGATTTGAGAACATCAAGTGACAGATTGTGATTTCGCTAAAAAAGTGAACACTACTGTGATTCTATTCTCTAAGCAGTGGTTTTTCTTGCAGCTTCAACCTGTGATCAAACAGGGAATGGCTGTGCAATTTCTAAGCAACAGCAAACTAGTGACAAGCTTCTCTTGCACAACCAGGCCTAATACAAGGAGTCCTGAAGTGTCTGTTTGACAGCCAGGAAATCAGCTGCAGCAGCTGTCAGTAAGTCTTGCTAGCACAGTATTTGTCTCCTGCTGGTAATAAGCAGGGTTTTCTCTTGCTGGCAACAGGGAAAATATATTTGTACCTTAAATCCTACATAGCAATGACTGGGAGAGGGAGGTCCACTACTATATTTTTCTGTTCAAGATTTCATTTCCCCCTTAAAAAGCTTTGTTTCAAAAACTAGCTAGTAACATAACCAAAAGACAATACAAGTCAAAGGGTTGGATCCCACAAGTCACCAGGGAAGGTGCTTACAATCATAGACCTTTCTCACATCCCTCTCCACCCCAGCAGCCCTTCCAGGCCCAGGAAAGTTTGCTCCTGTGGGTCACCAGACTCGCATAGCCTATTAGCCATATAGGCTGGGAGGCTGTGTTGGGGAGAAAGGATGGGCACAAACTGGCTTACAAATGAAAGTTTGTAACGAATTTCAGTTGGTCCGTGAAGCAATGTTCGCAAACTGAAGAGCCACCAAAAACTTCCATGAATTTTAAGGCAGTTAGTGGTGATTCATGAAGAACAGAAAGCAGGGCTTTAAATTTAAACCCTGTTTTCTGCTCCTCCTAAAAAAACAGCTGAGCAGTGGGGAGCAGAAAGCACAGGGTTTAAATGGCTCAGAGCCATTTATAGCCTTTCTGCTCCCCACTGCTCAGCTGGTTTTTATGGGGAGCAGAAAGCAGTGGCCATGAACTGATACAAATTGGTTCGGTTTGTGAACCAACCTCATGTTCATATTAGCTCGTGGTTCAACCACAAACCGAACTGTCATGCCCATCTCTAGTGGGGAGTGGGAAGGGAATGAAAGCTGCCATTTCTGCCTCTTCTATCAGTGCAGCTCTGCTGATAGAAGAGAGAGCAAAAAGCAATTTTGTCCTCTTCCCCGTTCTGTTTTGATTCTGCACATAGCAGACAAAGATAGTATAAAGATTTCCTGAATGTATAAAATGCATACAGGAGGTCATTCTTGTTCAAAGCTCAATCATGCCTCTTTTCTGATTTTGGACTTTTACAACAGAGACAATATTGGACAATTACAGGAACAATAGTGAAGTTTTAAAGAGATCAGCTGCAGAACACGTGACTGTGACATTTCACAGCAGCAAAGAGTAAAATGCTCCAAAATTCACAGTGACATGCTGTCATAATATTTTTGCCAATGCCCTGAATTAAAAGCCAGATAAATGTCTGGCAGCTTTAGCAGCATTAGGACAGCAATTAATTAGTGCCAACACCACTGCTCTTCGTAAGTGAAGGGCGGGGGGAATGTTATAGCTCTGCACAAACAAAAAAAGCTGCCCTGAGTTCCAGCTCGAATGACCTCATTGCACTGAATGAGTTGGGTCTTCAATAGCAAGGCCTCCTGCAGATGCCACCCTGAAAATGGGCAAAATCCACAACTGCCCACCACTTGGAGGGGCCATGGCTCAGTGGCAGAGCATCTGCTTGGCATGCAAAAAGGTCCCCAGTTCAATCTCTGGCTTGTCCAGTTAATGGATCTGGCAGAAGGTAATGTGAAAGAGCTCTGCCTGAGACCCTAGAGAGCTGCTGCCAGTCTGAGCAGACAATGCTGACTTTGATGGACTGAGGGGCTGATTCAGTATAAGGCAGCTTCATGTCTATATATGTGAATTCTCTGTCGTGGCCCTCACCTTATGTAATGGCCTGCCTGATGAGGTCAGGGGGCTCACACCCTCCTGGCTTTCACACAATCTACGCACAGTGATATGGTTATCTGTGTTCCCCCACCACAAGAAAATTTAGAAAACCGCACAGATGCTTACGATGTATGGCTTGAAAAAAAACTACACAGACAAGGTAAAGCATAAAGAACGATTTCATGATCAAGACTTAATACTAGCCTCCTAATGCAAACATCTCCTATGCACTTTAAATCCAGTTCCTAGAAACACAGTCTAGACATTCTAACAGAAAACAGCATTAAAGTACCACAGCACATGGTTAGAGTAAAAAAACTGTGTCATACTTTACACTGCATTTCTTGTAGCTTGCGGCTGCCGCCCAATGTGGTCACCTACCTCTGAGGGGTCTGCTGACTGACAATGGCATTTGCCGTCTCTCTCAGATACACCTCCCAGTCGGTCTCAGAAATGTCTTGATCAGGAGTGAAAGGACACCTACGAAGAATGACACTCTTAGGATTTGCTTAAAACAAAGCAGGAAACAAAAACTTTACCCTGGACCAGTTTGATCTCCTTGACTTACTGCTGGACTCTGCAAGCCTCGCACATCAGAAGGGCCTTTCGGAGGTTTCTCCCAGACTTTTCTGCAATCCTCCGAGCCAGTTCTGGAGGAAGAACCAGACCCTCCTTCTTACAAACACTGGACAATACATTGCAGATCTAGAAGTTCAATAGGACAGTGAATTGTTTGGAATTACAGAATGGGTTTCTACAAAAGCTTGCTCTTACTTCTCAAAGATTCAAGCATTTCCCTCTGGAGACAGCCATAAGGAAGATGGTCCTATCAACTGGAAGGCACACAGGGACTGATTGTCTACAGATCATGCTTGAGGTAGCACATTTCAGTCACTTGTTCCCTCTCCTTTGCCTGCTCCAGCCATTTGCCTTGACCAAAAGCCCTGGGCAGTGAAGAATTGGAACCTACATGGTAATTCCTGTGCATGCTTTTCTACACAGAGAGTGAAGGGCATAAGGAATAGTCCCTAGTAATGTTCCCTCTAAACTGTGGAGTCTTCTGAGCAAAAATTCTACCTTCTGAGCTACTGGCATTAATCTCGTGAGCAAACAATTCGGTCGTTGCCTAAATTAGTTTGCTCTGGAGCCATCCTTTCTGAGCTACGACAAAAATGTGTGAGCCAAAGGCTAAAAAACTGTGAGCTAGCTCACACTAACTCAGCTTAGAGGGAACACTTAGAGGGAACTACCTATGGCCTCCTGGGTCACAAGCAAAAAGCAACAGCAATTTACTCTCTGGGCCCCTTCAGGAAGAAGAGGCAGAGCCAAAATGGCAGTGTGCTACCAGTCACAGATTGCACAGGACATTTGGCACTTGTCACTAGTAACTAATAATTACAGAGCTGGTTAAGTGCTGTAATATATAGCATGCAGCCAAAGACCACTGTGCAGTCTGGCCCAGAATTTACCAACGTTAGCTTTCACATACATAAATATGTGGGAGTTTCACTTAAGGCCTTAATGAGCCATGGTGGTTAACACTCTCAGATCTGATCTCCAAACATTAGATCCAAATCTGAGCTTAGTGATGAACTCATCGGTGGCACTCTCCAAGATCCCCACCAGCACTATTTCGAGGCAGTCTGGTACAGTGGTTAGCATCAGACTAGGATCTGGGAGACACAGGTTCAAATCCCCACACTGCCAATGAAGCTTGTTGGGTGATCTTGGGCAAAAGTCACACACTCTCGGTCTAACCTACTTAACAGGGTTGTTGTGAGGATAAAAGAGAAGAGGAGAACAATGCAAGCTGCTTTGGGTCCCCACTGGGGAGAAAGGCAGGCTATGAATTAAATACATGGATAATAAATAAACAAACAAACAAATAAACATACTGTAATATGGGCACCTATCAGCCATTTACAAGGCTGGAAAAATTACTAAATGTGTACATGAAGTACGCTCACTTCTTACAAAAGCACTGTGTAGACTCTAAGTAGTAGGTTTAGACACTCTTAGCTAGGCAAAAAAGCTTGGAAACCAAAAAAGAAATAAATTAAGACACTGAACCATGATTCCCAAAACAAAGATTAAAACTTGTTGCAAACATTTTATATATTAATAACACATCTGGGTAACTGGTAACACATCTGGGTAACTAGTTCACATTTGTCAAAGCCTACATCTTCAGTGCTGGGAGCCGGCACACGCACTGCCAAGCACCTGCTTCTGATAGGTGCAATGACTTTTGATGTGGAATTGCAGCAGAGAATTAATCTACAGGTGGCCATATACTTCTCCATGGTTCGTCGCAATGCATGCTGGGCATCTTTGGTGAGTTTGTCCACTTCTGTCAACAGCACCACTAAAACCAAACAGAAAGTTATCTTTTAGGATGCTAGACGCACAGTGAACTTTTAGCTGAAGTCAAATACAATGGACCAGGAGGAGGAAAAATTTCGTGACCTGGATGGCCCAGGCTAGTCCAGTTTCCTCAGATCTCAGAAGCCAGTATCATAATGCCCCTGTATAAATCTATGGTGTGACCTCATTTGGAATACTGTGTACAGTTCTGGTCACCACACCTCAGAAAGGATATTATAGTTTTGGAAAAAGTGCAGAAAAGGGCAACTAGAATGATAAAAAGGTTAAAACTCTTACCCTATGAAGAAAGGTTAAAGCGATTGGGGCTCTTTAGTTTGGAGAAATGACGACTGAGGGGCGACATGATCAAGGTTTACAAGATTATGCATGGGATAGAGCAGGTACTTTTCTCCCTTTCTCACAATACAAGAATTCATAGGCACTCAATGAAATTGCTGAGCAGTCGGGTTAGAATGGATAAAAGGAAGTCCTTCTTCACCCAAAGAGTGATTAACACATGGAATTCACTGCCACAGGAGATGGTGGCGGCTACAAGCATGGATGGCTTCAAGTGGGAATTAGATAAATACAAGGGCGGGCCGCGATATTCGCGGGGGGGGAGAAGCTGCTCCTCCTTCCTCCGCCCCCTTCCCCCCCCCATGCTGCAGCCTGCCCCGGCGAGGAGGACCCGCAATACTCGGGGGGGGGGGGGTAGGTGAGCCTCTTCCCCCTCCTCTGGCCCCGCGTGCCGAGCCTCTACCCCATCCCCCCTCCAGGCAGCTTCCCCCCTCTGAGAAGGGAATAATAGAAGATGCCGTTAGAAAAACCAGAAAAAGTAGCATACAAAATCAGGCTCCTAACCAATACTCCCTCTAAGCTGTGGGGTCCTGTGAGCAAAAATTCTCCTTTGTGAGCTCCTGGCATTAAAGTTGTGAGTGAGCGATTTGGCTGCTGCATAAATTCATTTGCTCTGGAGCCATCCTTCCTGAGCTGAGGCAAAAAGGTGTGAGCTGGAGGCTAAAAAACTGTGGGCTAGCTCACACTAACTCAGCTTAGAGGGAACACTGTTCCTAACATATGGTTGCCAACTCCAGGTCAGGAAATTCCTGGAAATTTAGGGGTGCAGCATAGGAAGGGCAGGATTTGGAGAGCCAGCTGGGTGGCCTTGGGTCAGTCACAGTTCTCTCAGAGCTGTTCTCTCAAGGGCAGTTCTCAAAAGAGCTCTCTCAGCCCCACCTACCTCACAGAGTGTTATGGGGACAGGAAGGGAAGGAAACTATAAACTGCTATGAGACTCCAATTGAAGTGTGTGGTATAAATCCAATCTCTTCTTCTTCTTTGGTGGGTGATAATGTCCTAGATTCCACCCTCCAAAGCAGCTATTGTCTCCAGAGGCAATGATCCCTGTCATTCGGGGATCACTTGTAATTCTGGGAGATCTCCAGGCCACACCTGGAGGCTGGCAATCCAACTTTGGGTTTATACTCAGAATGCAGGTATTTAGTCAAGATATTTCGCCACCCAAAGCTTTTCCCATGCTCCTGGCATTTCGTTATTTTCTTTCTCTTATGGGTCTTCCAACGCTTATTTCAGCTGAAACGGAAGAGGCAAGCTCACCCCTACCACTCAGGCTTGCCAACTCCGTGGGGATATTCCTGGAGATTTGGAGGTGAAGCCTTGCGGAGGGCAGGGTTTGGGGAGGGACCTCACTGGGGTTTAATGCCATAGGGTCTGCTCTCCAAAGGAGCGGTTTTCTTCAGGGGAACTGATGTCTGTCCTATGCGGATCAGTTGTAATTCCAGGAGATCTCCAGGCCCCTTCTGGAGGTTGGCAGCAACAGATGGGAAAAGGGTAACCTGCTTACTGAGGGGCGACGGGTGGCACACAGCTCCTTTGGAAATTCCAAAAGGGGCATGACGTGAGGCTTAGAGCAGACAATCCCCCATCCCATCTGGCTCTGAATGAGATCTTTGGGTCTAGCTTCCTGATTTGGGATGAAGCCCACTGGGGAGAACGGATCTTGCTGCGCGCTCAGCTGCCTTCGAGGCTGGCTCCCCTCCTCGCGTCCCACCCACTCCCCACTTATTGCATAAAGAGGATGGAGCCCCCCCCCCCTTGGTACTCACTTCTGCCAAGCAGCCACTCTGGTTTGCCCCCTCTCTGGAATGGCAAGCCCCCCTCCCCAAGCCCCCGATCGTAGTGCAGCGATGCAAAGAAGGGGATAAGACTCCACTTTATCCCAAGGTGGGGGAAAGGAAGGCGGAAAAGGAAAGGAAGGGACTTTGCTCTTTGGCATTCTCCCCCCACCCTTTTCCTCCCCAAGAGCGCCATGGGCTGCACTCTCTTGGCTTAACCCTTCCAGTGCCGTAGCAGAGGCGGGGTGGGTGGGAAGCCCGTCTTCGCCCCTCTAGCCTCCCTCTTGCCAGCCTGCGAAGGCCCTGCTGCCCTTCTTCTGAGGAGGAGCTGGCTGGGTGCTGGCAGGACTGCGGGGGGGCGGGGAGGACACACGTTCTTCTGGTTGAATTGCCCGGCTTTCAGGGATGCCAGACCTCGGCTCTTCCCCCTCCCCTCCCGCCATCACCTGCCCTCCACTCCCCCCCTAGCTTGAAGGGGCGGCCAGGCGCTGTAGGGAGAGGTAGAGGGACAGAGAGAGAGAGTGTGTTTGTGTGTTTGTCATGGATCCTGCCTCTCCCAAGCCTCTCCCCATCAGAAGGCAGGCAGGCGGGCAGCCTCACTCCTCTTCTGCGAGGAACTTGGGGGGAAGTCAGCGCCAGCACCTCTGGTAAGGCGGCTGCTTGGTGGGGGAAGGAAGAGAGGGAGAGGTGCGCCTGTTCCGCCGATTCCCCCCACCTCCTGCTGTTTCCCCACTCTCCCCCCCCCGGCTCCCAGGCCCAAGCGGGCCGCCGATTCCCCACCCCTGGCTCCGGCGGCGAGGCCCAAGAAGCTCTCAGCCGCCAGCCACCTCTGATTTCTGAGAGCGATCCCTGCTCGCCGGGCCTGCTTCTCCTCCTCCCCCCTCCGTTTCCCGGCGGGCCTCTGCAGCACTTGCAGGGCCCGCCGTTTCTCCCCCTCGCCGCTCATCGTCGTTGCCGCCGCTGCCCACCTGCTCGTTCTCCTGCCTGCTGCCACCGCGGTAAATTCGTTCCCTGCTCATGCGCAGGGAACGCCTTTTCACTTTGGGGGGGATTTAACTATCCCCCCCAGGTTTTTAAAAAGTTTTGCCATTTTTCTGCAGGCCGGGGGGTTACCCCCCACCTGCAGAACCCCCCCTCTGCCCTCCAAGTGCCCCCCCACGCGGATTTAAGTATCCGCACGGGGGTGGGCCACTTGGGAATTAGATATATAGATATGGAGCAGAGGTCCCTCATTGGCTATTAGCCACAAGGTATAGATAGGAACTTTCAGTCTGGGGCAAGTGATGCTCTCTATTCTTGGTGCTTGAGGGGAGGCAACAGTGGGAGGGCTTCTAGTGTCCTGGCCCCACTGGTGGACCTCCTGATGGCACCTCGTATTTTTGGCCACTTGGACTGGATGAGCCATTGGCCTGATCCAACACTGGCTTCTGTTATGTTCTTAAGCAAAGCAGGGTCAGCCCTGGTTAGTACTTGGATGTAGACCACTAAGGAATACCAGGGTCACAACACAGAGGCAGGCAATGGCAAACCATCTCAGAATATCTCTTACCCTGAAAACCCTTATGCGTCACCATAAGTTCACTGTGACTTGACAGCACTTCCCATGATGAGGGAAAAATTCTTTCCACTCCGGTTTCTTCCACTGAGGTCCTCTTCCACATGATTAACATAATGGGATTCTGTTTTACAATATACTCTCATGCAACTGGGCACTCTAGGGAGATATTCCAACCACAAGGATATAGGCCCACTCACATGCATCTTTTCTACCTGTCAGGCACCCCACAAAGGGGAAAGTAACAGCTATGGGAAAACCAGTGTGACTGGCCTCACCATCTAGTTAGACTATTTACACAGAGTCCCTAACGTTAAGAGAAGGCAGCGGCTTCCGCACCTCTGCACATGTCAGAATAGAGTATAAGGTGGTGCTACTTGTATAGCTATCACACAAGTTTGCAACATGAACAGCCAGTTCAGCCTGTTTTCCTCCCCCACATCTTCAAAATTTCTGGAAAGTTTTCGTCTCTAAACAGGACACAAAAGGAGTTGGAGAATATAAATGTGAAAGAGAGAACCAAGACTAAGTACACATTTAATCTTGTATTGCCCATTTAGAGACTTTTTAAAAATACAAGTGTACTTCTCTTTACATACCCTTAAAATCTCGTTGAGTGCATGTCTCAAGTTGCTGTGATTGTGCTACTGTCTTCAGTAATTCCTGAATCACCACCCGGTCACTGTTTCCTGCATCACTAAAGAAAGTTCAGATATAAACACTTTGGCGGGAGTTGTCCCACCAATTACAAGGTATTTCATCTAATCTCACTAAGGAGCACCCTATGCACATAAATCTCCCTAATCTAAAAAGACACAATGGAGTAAAACTTGCATGTACACTAATCTGTTTCAAATTTAACACCAAGACCCCAGTTGATAAGGAACACAAAAGCATTTAGGACACATACTAAAGATGAAACAAAATACAGACTTTAAGGCTGCCTTTGCCAGCTTTTTGTCTTTCAGGTTAAAAATCATGAGCATTACATATTCTAAGAAAGATAAAATCAAAGGATTACAATATGTTATCACTGGACTTCAGTGATAATTCTTTGGTAGAATCATTTCTTGCAGGAAATGGATCTAGGCAGTTTCTAGTTAACATTCCAGACTCCACATAGAAACAGAAGCCCAAGATGTTCAAGACAACTGGTGGCACTCCCTTCTGAAGGAGGCAAGATAAAACAGCATCTTTAGCTGGCTCAAGTTATCCTTGTTTTAATCCAAACATTTCTAGTTCTTTTGAAAATGTCTTCTCCATCTAACTAATATTTCTTGGAGATTTGTTCTAGGGTTTTTAAAAACTTAGTTTGTAAATATAGAATTCTATCTTTTCTACAGCCAGTATTAACACAAACCATTCCTTTTTTTTATGGTGAGTTACCTTGGGTTAACTTCAAGATGATAGTTGCTTGCAATAGTACTAATTTCAATCTTCTTTTTGGAAGGTGCCTGAAACATAAAAATACTAAATACAATTAAACTTAGCAGGTCAGTGCTTGAAAGACTTAACTAAAATCAGTGGGCATCCACATAGGAAGAGTACCGAACTCACAGTCACCTGCTCAAAATGAAAGAGGTTGTAATAGTTTTAGGACTTGGTGGCATCAAGGCCACAGTCAACAGGAAAACTATTGAGACATGGAGATACACACGCAGCTCGAAAGGAGAACAAGTATATTTCAGCGCACCAGAGAAGAAATCCCAAATTCAAGAACACCTCTAAAGCAGCAGGGAGAAAAAAAGCAAGATACAGAGAAACACATGAAATTGTAACAAGTGCAAGGGCTAAAAAAGTAAAGTCGAACCAGAGGGTAAAAGTGAATCACTGGAGCGGTCTTATACTGAAATCAGACAGCCAGCCCATCAAGGTCAGTATTGTCTATGCAGACTGGCAACAGCTCTCCAAGGTCTCAGGTCAAGGTTTTTCACATCACCTGCTACTATCCGATCCCTTTAATTGGTGATGCCAGGAACTAAACTTGGAACCTTCTGCTTGCTGAGTAGATGCTCTACCATTGAGCTACAATCTCTCCCTAATACACCTGTAAACAGAGGTGTCTACTGGAAAAGTCAGTGGAGCAAGATATGTGGTATAGCGTTGGCTGTATTTTGCCCCACTCCTGAAGCAACTACTGCATTCACTACATCGTGGCTGGAGCGTACCACTGTGCTTCCATATTATCACAAGGTGATTACAAGCTCTTAATGTACTGTCAGTTAAATCATCATTTGTTTCACTTCCAATTTTTGGCACTAACAATTAGAACACAGCATATTACATCAAAAACACTCTTTATGTGTAAGGCACTGAAGTGTACCTTTACTATGATGGTAATTACAGATCTCACCCAGTTCATATCAATCAGAGATTCCTTACAGAAAACACTGAATCATCAACATTCTGAACCAATTCATTACAAAGTGGTAATCTTTACACTCCCTTAGAATTTTGCTAATCTCTACACTCCAATAGAATTTTGCTACTAGGTATGATCTGCTTTTGAAATTAGAGGATAATGAAACGCCCTAAGCCAGAGATCTGAAAGATGGTGCCTGTGGGAACCACAGTACCCACGGACACCTTTCCTGGTGCCCATCAAGTGTTTTTAGAAAGAGGGTGAGGGCAGGTGGGGCTGTTGCCTAGCTGGTCTTCTGACTGACCACTAGAGATCTCATTGGCTGTGCAGATTTTTAAAAAGTTGTCTTGGCAGCAGCTGCCACCACAACACAAGGATCTTCACTATATGACTGAAGAAATTCTGTATGCAATAAAATAATCTTAAATAATATGTGCATTTTAAAAAGCAGCCTGTTAAACAGGTTCTCCCTGAAACATTGAAGATTCAATATTAGAATTATGCATGACTGCCGTCCCTAAGATTTTGTGGTTGCCTCCAACTCTTCATACACATCAGCAAAAGGAAGGTTTGCAGTTGACCAACTGTATAAATGGATACATAAGAAAACCATCTATAACTGTACTTGGGTTTTGATGCCTTAAACATAGTAATATTTTGTTGACACTGTATTTTTTACACATAAGAGAAATTCTTACTGTTATATTTTGATGCTCAATTCTCAGCTTCTCTACTCCAGCGCCATACAACTCCCTCAGCAAACACATTATTCGGGTCTTTTTCCCTGCGCCTGAGGGTCCATACACTAACAAATGAGGAAAGTCACCACATTGCACCTGTCAACAAAACACAGGAAAACTCTAGCAGCGGTTCCTTATGGTTATTTTAAAAATAAACGAAAGAAAATTTGTTACTGGTGCACACCTTGACAAACACTTTCTCATACCCAGTACTACAAAAACAGTACTTTTAGACAAGAATACATTAGGAGCAGTTAACAGTAACAGAACACAGTACGCTGAAGCAGTAGGAAATGTGGCTCAGGCTATCAGGTTTATGTGGCAATCCCAAGCATTTTTACATGGAACTAAGCGCCACTCAAATCAATGTGTTAAAATGAGACCCGTAGGGCATCAGTGTTAAGAACACCCCATCTACACGTGTATCTCCATCTCCATCAACAAGTATTTCTACCATATTTTTATTCCACCTTTCCCCTCCAGGAACTCAACCTAGCATATACAGGATTTCCTTCCCTTCTTTTAACCTAACAACCCTGTGAGGTAGATTTGGTGGAGAGACTACAACTTTTCACAGGTAGGCAGAGATTTGAACCAGAGACTGGCTAGTCAAAACCCAACATTCCAGACATCAACCCAAACTGACTCTTTGTTATGCACAAGATTACACGCATAGGATGGTGCCTTTAAACTCACAGCTTGGCCTGAGCACCCCTCCTAGTCTTGGATTTTCATTTATGAAGTAGAGCTGCCACTCTATGAACTATAAGGGATGTTTTAGGATTCAGCAATTCACAATATTCAGTTTAGTTTGGGGTTAATACATCATGCATTCCAGTAGCAGGTCTGTCATTCATCACAAGAAGACCAAGCTTGGACTCTTTGTCAGATGAACTACTTTAACCCCACAGCTCTTCACTTTGTGCATAGCTTTGCAATGGAAAACCTGCAAATTTCACAGCAAGTATATTCAAACTTCATTTCAGGCATACCAAACATCTATCCAGAGGCACAGGGATAGCAGTAAATAAATGTTCAGGCAGGTACCCTGGGATATATCACCTCTCTATAAGCAAGCTCTCAACATGTGCAATACTATCTAGGGTCAGAGAGAATAAAGCTGGGGGGGAGAGAGAAGAAGCTACTGAAGGACATGTGATTAAGCACCCTTAAATTTGTTAGTTGTTGTAGATTTTCCGGGCTGTAAATCCTTAAATTTGCCCTGGATTTAAAGCCTGACCCTATGAATGATTACTCAGAAGCAAGTAGAGAGATTACAGGCAATTAAGTTTGCACAGAACTGTAGCCTTAGGCATGGTTCACACCTGCAGAAGTACAAAGCAGCAGAATAGACTGTACTACCTCCAAAGGTGGGGTGAGGGGGAATCATATTTGTGACAATAAAACAGCAGATTAGGCAATGGGGCTGCTTTGGAACTTCTTCTTCCTGCTAGTTCTGTATTTGCACCAAACCGCTATTCACAGGTGGAATCCATCTCCTACACCTCACGAATCTGCCACTTCATTCTCCTGCATGTGTAAATCAGGTCTTACTATTTGACTCGGACTGCAGTACCAAAGGTCAAGCATAGGCAGTAACCATGTCATATCTACCCTGGAAGCACAGCTCTTTGATTACAAGAATTATGAACGGATTATGAACTAGGGCGGAGCACTCTGCACACGCTCAGAAGTACTTTTCTTTATCATAACTTCACGTATTCCAGGAAATCAACCTTGACTTCACAAACTAACTTTAGGCTTGTGCTATGTCACTGAAGTAAGGTTAATTTAAAAAAATGGTAAGTAGTGATAAATAAATGGCCCAGAATCGGGGCGGTAGGGAAGAGAGACCGGGTGCCCCCGAGAGCTCGCCTTCTGCAGCCACTTCTCACCAGGTTGCGAAGCTGCGCCGCCTGCTCCCGGTGATAGTCCAGTTTGCCGAGCGAGCTCGGCCGGTACTTGTCTACCCAAAGACTCATGGCCACCACCCGCCAGACAGCGCCGAGGAAATGAAAAAAGCGCGCGCCTTCACCGCGAAGATTTTCCGCCTAGGATAGGCAACGCCAGCCCGGTCGTACGTCACCAGGCGCACGCGCCCCAAATCCTTAAGCGTGTGTTTACGCCTGCGACGTTTTTTTCCCGCCAGTCTCAGTCCAGTTTGAGCCCGCCTCCGTCTTTTACGGTGGCCTTCTTGGGATAAAAAAAAAAAGTCGTAGCCGGTTGGTAGGGACGAAAGATTTCATGCGTAAAGAATAGCACTGCTGCTGCGCTACGTTCTGTTTCCATGGCAACTTGCCGGCAAGGATGTCTGGCGGCTTCCGGGGGAGGCCTGAAAGCTAGCCCAGGCTGTCTTGTAAGGTTGCGAACAGACAAGCGTCGCTCGTTCGACCTTTAAGCTGTGCAACTGATGAAGTGAGCTCTGACTCACACCGTTTTATGATGGAATAAATTCAAGGTGCTACGGACTTCTGTTTTATTTTATCTTGTGTTGCAGCTCCAAGGAGGATGGGGCTGTTAATTCTCAATAAGAACAGTCCTACTTGGTTCAGAGCAAAGATCCCTGTAGTCCAGCAATCTCTTTCCAGCAATGCCTTGGGGAGGAAGCCACAAGCCAGTCATAAAGGCACCAGCCCTCTCCCACCCCCAGTGTATAATGCTAGCATCTCCCATTTCTGAGGTATACTGCCACTGAACACAGGGTCAGATGGGTAGGCATGTTGGTCTGAAGCAACAGGACAAATTCCAGTGAGTCCAGTGGTAATGGTTGGTGAAGACCCTGAACACAGGGACCTATTTTTGGACTAATGTTTGACAATAAATTTGTCTAATTTCTTTTATAAAGCCAGCACTGGTTGATGCTCTCACACCAGCAGTCAACACATTCTCTTGCAACAAATTGCATAATTCATTAGAAGTGTGGAACATAGAATTGCCAGGTCCAGGTTGGAAAAGCAGAGATTTGAAGGTGGAGCCTGGGGAGGACCTCAGGGACCCCAGTGGGCTACTATGCCATAGAATCCACCCTCCAAAGCATCCCCTTTCTCCAGGGGAACTGGTGTCTGTAGTCTGGAAAGGAGCTGTAATTCTGGGGGATCTCCAGGTCCTTCCTGGAGGCTGGCATCCTTTGTTCTGAACCTACTGCTGATCAATTTCATGGTGTGGCCACCAGTTATAATGGGAAATTGGATAAAGGTTTTCTATCAACTCTCCACATCATTCAATTAATTCTTCTTTCATACTGCATCTGTCTCACCTCACACAAAGGAGCAGCTTTTGACACTAACATTTTTATTTCCAGACACTTTACCAATAATTACCAACACTGTACCCACCCCACTACTACTATACAGAGTAAAAGTTTCAGTTCAATTACCTTTATTGGCATTAACATAGAAGATGAAAAAAACACAAATAGATAAAACGTAGGAACTTAGTGGCTGTGAGGCCTGCAGTACCAGGGGAGGGGAGTCAAAAATCAAATTAAATTGATGATGATGATGATGATCCTACACTGAATTTCATTTGCTGTTTTGTGGCCTGCTCACTTTCCTCCCGTGTCCAGTCATTTCTTTCCGTATGAAAAAATTCTGCCTAATGAATGAACAAGCATCTGATGAAGTGAGCTCACAAAAGTTAGAATAAATTTGGTTACTCTTTAAGGTGCCACTGTTACATTTCATCCCTTCACTCTGTTTCTGCCCTTTAAACAGCTACGGATCCAGAAGATCTGTCACTTCATACCACTAAGCACCAAGCAACTTTGAAACATCTCTTTTCTCCAATACGTAGATTACCTAAATTACCATTATTACAAAGGTTGAACCTTATTTTCATCCCAAAATATCACACAGCCCTATGAATATGACAGAGGATACCCTGCTTTATTTCCAAACATTACACAAGAACTCAAGATGAAGGGACGGGAGAGAGAGAGATTGGATTTATACCTCGCCCTTCACTTGGAGTCTCAAAGTGGCTTCCAATCTCCTTCCCTTCCTCTCCCTACAACAGATACCCTGTGAGCTAGGTGGGACTGAGAGAGTTCTGAGAGAACTACTCTTGAGAGAACAGCTCTGAGAAAACTGGCTTGTCCAAGGTCACCCAGCAGCTGCATGTGGAGATGTGGGAAATCAAACCTGGTTCTCCCAGATTAGAGTCTGTGCTCCCACTCCTGCAGCTGTGTTGATCTGCTGTAGAACAACTAGATCTGAGTCCAGTAGCAGCTTAGAGAGCAACAAGATTTTCAGGGTACGAGCTTTCGAGAGTCAAAGTTGACAAAAGGAGCTTTGACTCTCAAAGCTCATACCCCAAAATTTTGTTGGTCTCTAAATTCCTACTGAACTCAGATCTAACAAGGACTCAAGTGGAGGCACCAACATGCTTCTGCATCACATCTAGTTCTTGTTTTAGAAGTGAAACATGTTGACTTCAATGGAAATTGACTCCTAGTTTAACATGCTTGGGACTGGGATGTTAACATTCAGATTTTGAACAGTCAGTCTTAGAAGCAGCATCTACTATATGCTGTCAGATTGTCATGACCCATAATAAGGAAAAATCATTTAAAACATAATGAAGGACATCTGGCAAATAAAGGATGTCTGGCAAGATAACAGACTTGTTTTTTCTCTATACATCACGGATTTATCACAGTCTAAATTGAAACAAATGCCCCAGGATAAGGAAGGGAAACAGCCATCATGGCACAAAGTCTCCCCGACTGAATGCTTAGCACAATGAAGAAGCATAATGACTACCTGAAACAGCTAAGTGGGGAATCACGGGACCAGCATGGACAAAAGCCATACAGGACGGGGGAACTGAGGAAAACACAGTGAAAAAGCTAGCTGTACCTGGTCCTTTAGTCTTCAGTTAAGTAGAACATACTCGAGGATACATATGTATATGCATATATCCAGAACAAATATAGCATTTTCAAAATCTATACAGTGCACACAGACATGTTTTTGAACATTTAAAAAACAAAATACTAGAGACTTTAAGATTCACATAACTCGCCTGCTACTGCCCAGCCCTCTACCTGAAAAAGAATTGGACTATTAAACTAACCAGCATTTGAACATTTATTAAACACTAGAATCAGGGTTGCCAAGTCTGGGTTGGGAAATTCTTGGAGACTTGAGGCTGAGCCTGCAGGACGGCAAGGTTCAGGAGAGAAGGAAGCTCAGGAGGGTATAATGCCATAGACTTCACCATCCAAAGCAGCCATTTTCTCCAGGGGAACTGATCTCTGTCATCTGGAGATCAGTTGTAATTCTGGGAGATCTCCAAACCCTAATTGGAGGTTGGCAATCCTAGAACTGCAAGTTTGATCAGCTATCAGTTTAAAGTCTGATGGTATATATGTTTGCTATGCAGTAAATTCTATAGAGTTCAGCACGGCTTACTATTGACTAGATATGACTGGATTTAATTCCAGGGGAGTAGTCATGTTGACCTGATATAGCAAAATCAGCTAGGAATCTTGTTGCCCTTTAAAATTAATGTATTTATTGGTGCATGTGCTTGTGTGGACTAGAGTCCACTAAATCATCTCTTCACTTAGCAAATGCAATGAAATTCCCCTTTCATTACCCTTTGACCTCATTGTTGTCATTTTCTTTCTGTGTATGCATGTCTATGCCCCCTAAGAATACACTTCATGAAACGAATTCAGGGAAAGGCTGCGGCTTACTGGAAGAGGCTCTGCTTGGCATGCAGAATGTCCCAGCCTCAATCCCTGGCTTCTCCAGTTAAAAAGAACAGGCAGCATATGATGTGAAAGGCCTCAATCTGCCTGCCTCCTGGTATTTGCAGTGGAAGCTAAGATTGTCTGTGGCAAACATAACATCCAAAAATGCAGCTAGAAGCCTCAGAACTGACCAGTGGCTTCAAGATAATCGTGGGATTTGCAGAGCCAAATATGAATTGAAACATCCAATCTGGCCCACATCATCTCCAGAATTACCACCATCCTGTTTTTTTAATTGGAAGCTATGAGTTTCTCTGGCAGGCATAACTATCAGAAAATAAAGCTAGGCATTTGGAAACTGGCCATCAAATTGAGGATGATGATAGGAGTTGCAGTAGCAGCAATGAAAGGAATTGGGGCATGCAGGGTCAGGTTTAGGGTTGCCAGCTTTCAGGTGAGGCCTGGTGATCGCCTGGATTTACAACTGATTGCCATACAACCAGGGGTCATTTCGTAGAAAAAGAGGTGCAGGAGCTCATTAGCATAACTCATTAGCATAACTTATTTGCATATGCTACACCACCTGACATCACCGGAAGTATGTCAAAAGGCAAGAAAGAAAAGGGAGAGGGAGAGGGAGAGGGAGAAGGAAGGAAGGAAGGAAGGAAGGAAGGAAGGAAGAATCCAAGCCTCAGAAATACCACTATTCTGGGAGGATAGCTTCAGTGGTGGCTGAAGCCTTCAGAAGGCTGGTCGGAGGAACAAGGACCTTTCCAGGGGACGGGGTCATTTTGCTGCAGCCATGACACAGTCAGGCATTCCCTGTGGGGGGGGGAGCTGGCACCCGTGGGGGGGGAGCTGGCACCAACTTCTGGAGCTGTGCTCCCCCAAGCTCCTGCTCGAAATGACCCCTGCGTACAACAGAGGAGGAAGTGCCAAGCAGCTGGCAGGAGGACTGCTCTCCTGTGCTGCTCTCCTGAGTTTACCTGACTCTTGGAGCAATATTCTCACACCTCTCCTTCAGTATACTGCCACCAGCTGGTCAATTTTGGAAAGTCATGCCAAGAAAACCAGCACTCCTAGCTTTCCCTCCTCATTGCCATTCAAAGGCTCTGCCTGTGTCTCCTACTACCCAATGATTGGTTACTGCCAGGATGGCTTATTGCACTTACATACTCCCGGGGAAATAGCAGACTAGCAACCAACCACCCCTCTTCCCTTGGTGCCTATTTTAGACTGCAAGTTCAATCAGTGGATGTTTATGTGGTACAAAGAGCACCTACTAACATTTAAAACAGAAAAGGATTTATTGAAAAAGTTCACACACGTGCTGCAGCAATGGATTGAGCAAAGAATACAATGAAAAGGTGCAACCTGAAAGTTCTCTGTCCAGGGCCATAGCTAGATGGGGGCCTTGGGTGTGGTGCCCCCTCCCAAATCTGCAATGCTTCCACCCTGGTAGGATGCCAGACCAACCCAGCCCCATGGGCCATGCTCCTTACCCCTGCAGGCAGCTGCTGCAGCCTTGCTGGGTCTTCCTGCTTCCACAGCTGGCTCCTCAAAGTTCCTCTCCCTCCTTTCCTGCTCAGTCACAGCAGGAAGAAGGAAGCAGCAGAAAAAGCCAGTGAGGCTACGTGGTGACTGCCTGCCAGCAGGGTAAAAACCTGCACCTCTCCCTCCCGTCCACTGTGGTGGGCCATTTTGGTTGGTCAGCCTGTCGAGCCTTGCCAGTTCTTCCAGCTGCCTTAATGTTATTAATAAAGCTGATTTAATTAACCCATTAATTAAATTATCTTAGTGGCCCAAGCCCCCCCAAAAATCCCTAGCCTTTGTCCCTCAAGCCTACCCATGTCATACCTGGTCCAGTTCTAAAGCAGCTCTTTCAATTTAAAAGTTGCAGCATTCTAATTACTTTGGAATATTTGTTCAGGCTGCCTGACCTTTTTTTGCTCCATGTAGTAATGGTAATCATCAAGGTGGAGCTCAGGTGTGTAAGCTCCTTCCTCCAGATGAAATCAGCCCAGCTGACTTTGTTCCCCTTGTGTCCAAAGGATTTAACTCGGGGCCATAGCTAGGGATGTTCCAGGGAGTCTGAAAGAGGCAGTGGTGAGACCGCTTCTGAAAAAGGCAACTCCAGACCCTATGGTCCTAGCCTACCACCCCCCAGTGTCAAACTTACTGTTCCTGGGTAAGCTGGTTCAGAGGGCAGTAGCTGAGCAACTCCAGGGATTCCGGAGTGACTCCTCCATCCTGGATCCCTTCCAGTCTGTCTTCTGTCCTGGCCATGGGATGGAGACTGCACTGGTCACCCTGATGGATGACCTTCAGTGGCACCTGGACCGAGGCAGGTTGGAGCTGCTGTTGCTACTGGATCTAATAGCAGCATTTGACCCACCGCCTCACCAACATGGTGATATGGGGGGCTGCTTTACAGAGGCTGTCCTCTTTTCTCCATGGTCGGGGACAGAAGATGGCACTTGGAGAGAGGATATCTCCATGGTACTCTTTAGTATACGGTGTCTTGCAAGGGGCAATCCTCTCCCCAATGCTATTCAACATCTATATGCACCCCCTTGCCCAGTTAGTCACGGGGTTTGGACTGAGGTGTCATCAGTACGCTGATGACGCCCAGCTGTATCTGTTAATGGATGGCCAGCCTGGCTCCACCCCAGAAAATTTAGCCAGGGCTTTGGAGGCTGTGGCTGGTTGGTTACGACAGAGCCAGCTGAAACTGAATCCAGTGAAGATGGAGGTCCTGTTCCTGAGTTTTTTGGGGGGGGGATAGGATCGTGACTCTGACTACTGATCCTTTGGGGGGGGTGCCATTGATACTGAACCCAATGGCGAGGAGTCTAGGGGTGATTCTGCATGCCTCCCTTTCTATGGAGGCCCAGGTCACCAGTGCTGCCAGATCGGCCTTTTACCATCTTCGGCTGCTAAGGCAACTGGTTCCTTACTTCTTCCCCCAAGATCTTGCAACAGTGATCTATGCAATGGTCACTTCCAGGTTAGATTACTGTAACTCGCTTTATGTGGGCGTGCCCCTGAGTCTGACCCAGAAGCTTCACTTGATACAAAATGCAGCGGCATGCCTGCTGACCAGGATGTCTATGTAGGCACACATTCAGCCAGCGCTGCACCAGCTGCATTGGTTGCCAGTTGTATACCGGATCAGATTCAAGTACAAGTGTTAACCTTTAAGGCCCTGTGTGCCCAGGGACCAGCATACCTACCAGACCATCTCTCCCTGCACGTGCCCCAAAGAGCCTTACGCTCCTCCAAGCAGCAGCATCTAGTAGTCCCCCCCAGCCTGAAGGACAACTACCTTGCCTCTGCCTGATTAAACATGTTTCCGGCTGAGATCAGGGCCATGCAGGAACTATCACAGTTTCACAGGGACTGCAAAACAGAGCTGTTTCCCAGGCCCTTGGCTGAGGTGGTGGATGACCAAATTACACTGGCCTTGCCTGCTCAATCTGATCTACCTCAACTGCCCTAGGGCACTGCCTATAACAACAGGGCATCAGATACTAACAGCCAGGAATGTGCCCTCCTTGACATTGCAGCAAGCACTGTTGTTAGAAATTATGAAGCTGCCATTAAGGACTGTTTTTAAGTAACTTTACCTAGACATACTGTTATTGTTTTTATTAATTTACTCTTTATGTTTATCTTGTGAGCTGCCCTGAGCCAGCTTGTGGGATAGGGCGGGATATAAGCTGAATGAATGAATGAATACACTCCTCTGTTAGTCCACCCCCCACCCTGTGGATCAGTCCTTTTCATCCTGTTCTTCCCTGGAAGAAATAGGATCTAGCCTCCCACATCCTAAAGCTCTGTCACCTTCTAAATGTCAAATTCCAGGTGAGGTATCACCTGGACATTTCACTGTCTTCAGCTGGGGAAGCTATTTGCATTTATAAAGCTTTGGTAGCTGGGTACTTGCCAGAGTGGATGACAGGATGGGTTATACTTAGAAGCAATCAGCATCGTTTTCCTACCTGTCTCCTGCCAATGGGGAAAAAATTGTTTAAAACTAAGTTTTGCAAGCCCTGAATTATTGAGATGTAGCCCCTAAGTAATGGGCATTTCTCTATATTCAGTATAACTCTACTGAAAATAAAGCTAGGAGCCATAAAATTGGCCACTGCCTTCATGGGATGATCATGGGAGTTCAGTACTGAAAAAGGAAGGGAGTTGGAACCTCTTGGTCATCTGTAGAAGCCACTCCACCTTGCTATTTGTATGAAAGTTAAGGTTGTCCATGGCAGGCATAACTCATCAGAAAATAAAGCTAGGGGGTTCAGAATTGATCACCGGCTTCAGGATGACTGTGGGACTCGCAGTGCCAACACTGAATGGAATCAGAACATCCCCCGTGCTATCTGTAATGGAAGCTAAGGTTGTCTGTGGCAGGCATTATTAAGCAGAAAATACAGCTGGGAGTCTGAAAGCTGGCCACCAGCTTTAAGATGATTGTGCGAGTGGCAGTGCCAAAAATGAAGGGAATCCGAACATCCTGGCACAGATGAGTTCTGCAATATTGCTCTGCTCTGCTATTTGCAATGGAAGCAAAGGTTTATTCACAAGAAGCCAGGAAAGTTCAATCAGCACAGACCAAGAGGATGAAAACTATCCCCTCTGTGACAAAGCAACTTCCCTGACCCATGGAGGATAAGAAAATGATGTAAGCCAAATTGGGGGGAAATGTGGGGTATAAATGATTAGATAAAATAGTAGACTGGTACTAGTAGTGCTCCAGTGGAAGCCAGCATAAATATGGGTAATACACATTTGTGCAGCTCAGCAGCAGATAGCTTCCAGGGACAGCATGTTGCAGTGGCTAGAGGGCTGTGTTTTTACATCTAAACCCCAGTTGAACTTTGGAGTGGTTTCATGAAAGTCCATAGATCAATTTCACATGGCAATTGTGACCCTGAAACATTGTCCATTGGGGGAAGGACAGAATACAAATGTAAGAAATAATGCCGGAGTGATTACTGCTTCAAGGAAGCCAACTTTGACAATTGCCATGTGGTTGCTTCTGTTCCTTCATATATCTCATTTAGACAACTGTTTCATACTTCTTCTGCTTAGGGATTTGATTGAGCAAACATTGGTTTAGCATAATGGGCATTACTTGATGGCTTGGTTATCTGTTCTGTCAGCTGTCACTCTGGTTTATCTCATCCTTTCCCCTACCATGATGGCTCTATGGCTGTGAGTGAATTTCTGTGTGCCTCCCACGGGCCAGGCCACTAATTACTAGGAGAACTAGACCCTCATGAGATGACAGACGGCTCAAGTGTTGACAGGCTGGTGTCACTCCCATGAAGTGAGACAATAAAAAAAATCAGCATTGATTGCATGAGACAGACTTGTATTTTTTAAAATCCCAAATCCTGGACAGCTAAGACCATACCTGCACTGTTAACAGCTCGGAAATGAGAAGTGCCCCATTATATCCTTATGAAAACTGAGGGTGGGATTTAAGTAGGTACCAGAAACAGCCACATACAGGACATGGAGCAAATCTCTGGAAGGATATACAGTAAAATTAGGGGTGTTTTTAGTCATGGGGTCAAACTGGAGAAGCAAAGCAAATCAAGCAACAAGGCAATGTCCTGCATAAAGGGCCAGCACAAACGGCTGGTGCATGCAGGCTGGAGGGATTAAAATCCAGATGTTGCCAAATGGGGAATGTGTGTTTGAACCAGTATTCCCTCTAAACTGAGTTAGTGTGAGCTAGCTCACAGTTTTTCAGCCTCCAGCTCAGACATTTTTGTCTTAGCTCAGGAAGGATGGCTCCAGAACAAATTAATTAATACAGTAGCCAAATCACCTGCTCACAACTAGCCAAGCATGGCTAGCCAAACACAACCCCTTCCCCGAACCAAGCAGGAGGGGGGAGTTGCTAAGACACAAAGGAGCAAAATTGTCTTAGGGAGACCACTAAGTTCTGTGCTGAGGTCCAAGCCTTTTCTTCCCTTGTCAAGTTGCAGCCGATTTATGGCAGCCTGGTAGGGTTTTTGAGGCAAGAGACATTCAGAGGTGGTTTTGCCACTGCCTGCCTCTGGGTAGCGATTTCCTTAGTGGTCTCCCATCCAACTACTGACCAGGGCCAGCCCTACTTCAATTCTGAAATTCTGGAAGCCCTGCCAGCTTCCAAAGGTTTAAATTTGGTATGTATTCATCAGCCCTCCTGCATGTTCTTTTCCGTTTCATTACCCTTGTGGGTGAGATCTCACCGTTATCTTTTAAAACTTTTCTCTTTATACTAGTTTGTAACCTGTAAAGTCTTAGCGCAGCCATGCCATTTTATAAGTTTGCCAATTCTGCTCGGTACCGATTTTTTATTCCTCTCTGGCACTGACCTGCCCTCAGAGCCGGCTCTATCACTAGGCCAACTAGGCAGCCGCCTAAGGGCGCAGCTGGCAAACGGAGCGGCGGAGAGACTCAAACCAAGAGATAGTGTGCTTTATGCAAACCATGATTTACCATTATGTCTGAATGCAGCTTTCTATTCAGGCTAAGAGCCAAACTTAGTCTTGGGCCAATGCAGATAGACTTGTAGGCGCTGCAGCCAGCTGGTGCAGGTGGCTGCCGGTGGGGCTGGAGAGCTTGTGAGCCCAGGCAGGTGGGCGGGTGCTGGGGCTGAGGGGGGGTGTCCCTTGCAGGTGGGTCTTCGGTGGTGGAGAGGGCAGCTCTGCGATGGGGGGGTGCTACAAGGCAGCCTCGCCTGGGGGGGCGCCACAAAGTAGCCTTGCCTAGTGCACAAAAAACCCTGGGGCTGGCCCTGCCCGCCCTCCCCCCACAGTTAACACACATCGAAAGCATAAGTTGGGCGGTTGGGGGCAATCAGTCAACACAAGTGGTGTAATCTTTGCAAACAACTTCTGAAAGGCTCCTTGCATTTCCCTCCCCATGGCTGCAGGGAATCCCTAAACATAGCTAGGAGTTCCTGGCAAGTACTGAGATGAAGGAATACTTAACAGCAGCACACCTTGCAAAAGGGGGAGGGGGCTTTCCCTTCTCCCACTGTGAGACGGGATTTAAACTTTTGACCCAGCCACAGAGTGATCTCCCTATTTACATGCTTTTTGAAAAAGCAGTTTTTATCAAGCAGTATCTTTAACAATCATAAAGAAATTTGGTTTACTGCAAAAGCAGTGGAAGAATACTTGGCAGTTGTCTCCAGCCACTAAACAATAAAAACGTAAATAATATTTTCAAACTCAGGGGACTTGAATTTCACTAATAGTAAACATTGCAATGACAGTGATCAGTTCATTGGTCCTTCTAGTGCCGGAAATGTTGCCTAAGGTAATGATCCTTTTAAAGTCAAATTCGACCCTGTTTACGAAGGATAATTATTCGTCCCCTACTTTGGGCTGCCCAGTTCCTCCCCCAAGCCTTATTGTAAACTTACAAAGATCGCACAGAGCTTCCTCCTGTAACAGAGAATTTTGTTACAACCTGTGTTTGGTGGGCAACAGATTAGAAAAGAATTCTTAAATAAAAGTTAAAAACAAAGCTTTTGAATTAAATGGAATAAGCGGTCAGCGGTATCAGGGGCGTAGACTTTTTAAATCCCCGGGGGGGCGGGGGCTCTCTCGTGCACGCGTGCGAAGCACCATGTCCCCGCCGCTCCTCCCCCCCGCCCCAGGGAGGCAGGCGCAGTCTCGGCGGCGGCGGCAGCCAGCTGGCCAGCTGAATGCCGCGAGCGCGAGCGAGACCATGTCCCCGCCGCCTCTCTCTCCCCCCCCACCCCAGGGAGGCAGGAGGGCAGGCCGGGGGTGGGGGAAAAGGAGAGGCGGCGACAGCCAGCTGGCCGGCGGGCGCTCCCGGCGGGCGCTCCATTTTGCCGGGGGTGGCTGAGCCCCCCCCCGGGAAATTTCGGGGGAGGCTCGAGCCCTCGAGCCCCCCCCCCCGTAGTTGACGCCCATGAGCGGTATAATGCTAAGTGTTTTAGCAGAGAGAGTTCTTTTACCTCTAATAAGTACAGAACTTCTTGCAGAATTTGCATTGCTAACCACAAAGGTGCATTGCCTTGGTCAAACATCAGGAAACACTCCACAGGAGGGTGTACTTTCAAGTATGCAGGGGTCCATTGGGGCCGCAGCGAGGCGGAGCAAAGCTCCGCCAGCTCAGGAGTGGCCACAAGGGCAGCCACGGGCCGAATCAGATTCTCTAATCTGATTCAGCCTGCTGCCGAATTGCCGCCGAAATTCGGTGGCAACCTTAAAAGTGACTGGAGGGGAGGGGGTTTGAGGGAGAGGCTCCAAACTTGCAGGGTAGCTGCTGGAGCCTCTTCTCGAAATGCCCACCAAGTTTCAAGAAGATTGGACCAGGGGGTCCAATTCTACGGGCCCCAAACAGGTTGCCCCCATTCCCTCCATTGTTCTCTATGGGAGGAAAAAAGTTAACATTTTTTCCCACCATAGAGAACAATGGAGGGGTGGGACAACCTGTTTGGGGGCCCATAGAATTGGACCCCCTGGTCCAAACTTTTTGAAACTTGGTGGGTATTTCGAAAAGAGGCCCCAGCAGCTACCCTGCAAGTTTGGAGCCTCTTCCTCAAACCCCCTTTCCTCCAGCCCCTCATATACCCTATGAGTTTTTGCCATTGATTTCAATGGCCCATAGGGTATAATGGGGCTGAAACTGACATTCCCTTTCTGACACACTTCTGATGATGTCAGGGGATGTGGCATATGCTAATGAGGTATGCTAATGAGGTATGCTAATGAGCTCCTGCACCTCTTTTTCTACGAAAGGACCCCTGCAAGTATGCCTTGCCCAAGGTCATCCAGCAGCTGCAAGTAGAGGAGTGTTGAATAAAATCCTTTTCTCACAGTTTAGAGTCTGTGCAGGTAACCAATACACCAAACAGGCTCTGTGCATTATCTGTGTGTATTTCAGTAGTTCAGCATGTTTACATTTCAACACCAACTCCCCAAAGCAGTACAGTAGTGTTAGGAGGTGCAGGCATATCCTAGCTAAATGGGAAGCAGTAGAGCCCTTTCCACTACACGGAGTTTCTCACAGAAACATGATAGGGTGGGTGTCAGTAAAGCACAGGACACATTGCAGGATGGCCATATTCTTTGAAATGGGCACATAGTTACCAACTTGTCTTGCCTTGACTGCCATACTGGCTGTAAGTAGAGCAGAACGGCAGTACCCATTTTGTTAAGACTTGGCCAAGTAATGGAATGATGGGCTCTGACAAGTGAAATTTCAGAAATTATTTTAATTAATATCAGAAGAGAGTAAATAAAACATCATGTACAGCCATAGTACCAGAAGCTCTGAATGTAGACAGTTTCATGAAGTCAGGAGAACAGAATATGTCTAAGGAAATCTATACCTTGCTAATATAAGCTAACAAAGGAACATACACCCTTTACGAAGCCGAGACTGGGAGGGACTGCCTGATCTCCCATATAGGAAAAGCAACGGGGAGGGGGGAGGCTGGGCTCCAGCCTGCTGCATGTGCAAGAGATGTAGGGGTGAGAGGCTGAAATCCCCTCCCAAGGCAGCATATGCAGCTCCCTCAGGCTGGTCTAATGCCCCCCCCCCCAGTAGCTGCTGCAGGGCGGGGCAGGGGGGGGAGACCAAAAAGATGTGCAGTCCCTGGTCGTGAACAAAGAAAAGAAAGAGCAGCAGTACCTCTTCGCCACCCAGAACAAAAAATTGCATTTGACGCCATCTACTGTAACAGCACAGTACTGACAGTAAGGGCAGATGACATGGCTTCAATACGGGTATCCGGAATCTGAAATAAGGATTCAGTCCAGTTTGACATGATATATGAAGAAATGGAGATAAAAGCTGGAGCAAAGGCATAGCTGTTCGAATGCTTGGAAAAGATGGAGCAAATATGAAAAGCAGAAAGGGCCACTCTCTGTTACTGAGAACATTCAGGTCCTGCCTGCCTTCCCACTCCCACCCTTCAAGGCAAATGGACCTGAGAAAAGTGGGGAGGGAGAACAGTCGGACTGGGTTTACACTTGTTATATTGCAACACGATTATAATTTCATCCATATTGTGCATTTGAAGATGAACTGGCACGTGATTGATTCTAACTCCAGAACTTTAGTAGCGCCTGAAAGCTTTTCTAATGCTATACATTTTGTAAGATTACCCAAAAACGCAAGGATGAAACGCTAGGCTGCTTTCTTTGTATTAAATATTCTGTTCCCACTGCATACTAATTATTTTAACAGGGTCTCTTCTTTTTCAAACTGCAACATTTGCTTTTCATGTTTCAGACTTTTTTCTTTTCCCTGGTGAAGTGATTACATTTTTGTTGGATCATCTGACATGTAGAAGTTTTTGAACTTCTGACAGTTCTCTTGAGAGCCACCTTCATGAGAGATTCCTTTTCAGGCAGAAGTTTCTGAAGTTCTGCATCAGCTTGGGAAAGTTTGCTTTTCTTTCCAGTTCTGATGTTTTCTTCTGCATCTGTAATGTACTCAGAATAATGACCGCATGGCGGTCCGTTGCACACATGGGCTGAAAAGCCCTGAGCTTGGGGCCAAAGTACAATAGAGCATGAGGATCCTGATTGTCACCCAACCAGAGGCTTAGGATATTCAAATAAACCTATGATCGCCTCTGGCGGGAACTTAAGCCTATCACTGTAATCGGGCGAGGTCGAAGGTGCGGCTTACCTGTGCATAAAAGCAGCCCCTGGCCCCGCTCTTGGTATCTTCCATCTGAACCTGAAATAAACCATGCTTGCTGATTTCACTGTTACCAGTCTCCAACTCCAGTACTTTCCAGCATCATTCCTGTTTGGGGGTTCACTCTTGCTTATGACATAGTAAAACTACAGGTAAGTTCTACTTAATTTCAATGGACAAGAAAGCCCTGCCTGGAAACATTGATGCAACATCATGCAAATAGTGCCTACATTTTTCCTTTCTAAGTAACAGCCCCCCCAACATTCACACTTCTGAAATGTGTTCTCTTTTTAGCAATGGAGCAATGATACATAAAAACAAATTATATCACACATTTAATTTATTTATTTGTTGACTGCAAATATTCAAATGAGCAAAAAATAGAAAAACTTTTAATATAATTGTACAGAAGAGAAACACAACAGATTTGATCCAAAACAGTGGGAGTGGAGGCAAGGTCATGCAATGTGGCTTTCCCTTCTCTCCCTTCCATCTGTGGCCTCCTGTAACTAAAAAAAAAAAATCCTTGAAGTTTAGGGCAATTCTCCGGAATGGCCGGAGAGGGCACCTAGACAAGGGCTTTTGTCAAAGTGTTTTATTTCCACAGGTTCCTTCTTCTTGCCTCCTTGAGCAAGTGGAAGTGTCATTTGTTCATGCAAGCAGCTTTTGGATTTTGGGGTCTATATAAGGCCAATACTTCCAATAACCCTAAATCCTGCTGTGTATTAGCAACAGAATATAGGAATCAGCACTCTAGTCCCAGTGATAATTCAAGATGACAGCTCATTCCCTTGCTCTTCTCTTGGAACCAGGTCCTCATTTCTTTCACTAGTGTAGTAGCTGCCAGCTGCAAGGTGATGGCCAGTGGCTTTGTGCATGAGAGGCATGGAGTGACCCTGCCTCCTAGTGTTGATCTGGCATTGCACAGGCCCAGGCAAAGTCAGCAATTGTGGGGGGAGGTATAAGGTAAAAGGTCTATCTGTCCAGTATGTCAGTAGCCCAGGCAGAATTGCATTCTGCTGTCTGTTAAGGCAGAAGGTTTGTAAAGTTAGAAAATGAGTTTAGAATAATATTAACATGGAGCAATATGAAAGATGTTTGTTAATGTGGTTTTGATGTTAAGGCTGGTGAGCCTGCCTCAGAGGTTCTTTCTCACAGAGATGGTTTACAAGTTGCATTACTAGGATCAATGGTGAAATTATTTTTTCCCCCTGTTTGATGTGCTTAGTCCATTGTTGCAATGCAAGGAATCTTTTTTTCCCTATAAGCTTTTATTTCTACAGTTAGAAAAAGGGGTCTTGTGTCTGATGTTTGCTTAAAGCAATACTGCATTCTGAAAAGAAGTGACGTTGTTGAGAAAAAACTTCCAGCCACAATTTCTGAAGTTAACAGTTTTGTTTTTTTTCAGCAGATGCTCTTGATCAAAGACATGCTATGACTAGTGCCCCTCTGCTGGGCACTGATAGGAATTCATTTCATACTTTTTCTTATTTGAGGCACCAAATGTAAAGAAGGATGGGGTGAGATATTAAAATCTGAAAGGATTCAGAAACAATAATAAAGATTTTGAAATGTATAAACAAAATGAAGAAGGCAAGCTTCTTTAAGAATATGGAAAGGAAAATCATAGATCTATTTCTCAACAGGGCTAAAATGGTAGATATATAAATCTGGAGAAAGGAATCATGGACAGACAAGACAGGTCTTTCTACAAATGTGAGAAAAGCCTCAGGTTTGCTAAAAACAACAACACCTGAAATCTAAAAAAAATACATTTGGGGGATAAAACTCTCCAGAATTATAGAAGCAGTGCCTATAGCTTTAAAAATAAATGCCTTCAGTGACTGTTGCTAGGCAGTAACAACAGTATTTCCAGACTTCAAGCCTTGGTTTCTGTCAGTAAAAGGCAAGGAGGAGGGCCATAGCCCATTCCAGGGTTGTTTTGTTCTTTTAGGAAGGACTCATTGAGGCTAGGCCTGGCATCAACCATAAGGCAACTCAATACCACATGACTTCCATGACTCACCCAGGACTGGGTGCTTGCTATTATTCAACAGCAGCCACCCTACAAAAGCCAGTGGATTAATGGTCAGAGTTTCAGACTAGGATATGGAAGACCCATGTTGAAATCCCCACCCTGCCATGGAAGTTCACAGGGTGACCTTAGGCCAGTCACACATTCTCTGCCTTACCAACCTCACAGGGTTGTTGTGAGGATAAAATGAAGGAGAGATTGATGTAAGCTCCTTTGGGTCCCCATTGTGGAGAATGACGGTATAAATGAAGGAAATAAATAATAAATATAGTGGGAAGGGGGCAGATAAATACTAGGTTTGTCAGTAGTTGGGAAGGAGAGAAGGAAGCAGGGGAAAGTGAGGATGTAAAGGTTGCTAGGCGAAAGGAAAGAGGAAATAATGTGGGAAGGAATGCAAGAGAAAGTGAGATCCCCTCTGCAAGTACTTGCAGGTTACCTATCACGTAACTGAGCTCAGCAGCTGGCAATGCGTAGCTGGGCTCAGAGGTTGATTTTTCAGTGCATTATTTGTCTGGCTGTTCAGGAGCAGGTCAAATGGGATCTGAAGTTTAAGCAACTCATGATTGGATGGACCTTCAAGGTTGCAGCACCATAAGGCAAACCTGTGGAGGAAATAGATCAGCCTGACAGAGGACTTACCTGAATAGACATTGACCTGAATAGACATACTGGATATGACAGACAGGGATACATGGAAATTTACTTGCGAACTAGAATAGCAGAAAGCAAGGCAGGACCTTGGCCCTGATCCACTCTGACGCAGCTGGAACCCCTCCACGGTGACCTTGATGTTATCCCTAGATGTAAACGCACTTATCAATCCAGTCAATGTCAAGTTGACATATTCTCAGAATTTCCCCCCTCCAGTTCAACTGGTCCCAGTCTTGTAGCCAGCCTGGGAGAAAAATACAGAAAGCACCAGAACACAGTGGAAGCAGCATTTAGCTCTCCTGGACTGCATGCTCTGTTTTTGATTTTAAAAATAATAGACCCCAGTGGCCCACTTGAGGATCCTGGGAAAGGAAGAAAAGGCTTAACCAAGCACTACTTTATGTCTCCCAGTGTCAGCTCTGCAAGTGAAAAATGTAATTGCCTCTGGAACAGGATGCTTTTGCCATTCAGCCTGAAATTTGGCAGGGACTGCATCCCTTGGGTGAAGGGGTACACCTGAAAAGATGCATTTTCTCACTGAAACCAATGGAAATAACTATCAGGCTGATTTCCTAATACAACTGCACTATAACATCCTATTAAAGAATCCAGTTAAAGCTTCTAAAGTCTCCAAATCTTTCTCTTTCCCCTTCTCTCCTTTGCACACATATTTCTTCGGTTTTGAAAAAACAGGAAAAACAACACATTGTGTTCCGTTTTTAATACAACTTTTTTGTGTTCATCCAGCTGGCTGTGTTATGATCCCAACATCTTCTATTGGTGGATATCAGCAGTATCTGAGGACAAACAGAATTTCCCCCCCCTGCTCTGATCCTTAACTGCTCAGCACCTGGTCCCTTGACTGCAAATCTCACACCTCCAGCCCAAGAGCCTTCTGGAATCTGTAAATGCATTCCTTGCTCAGTAGCTGTAAAGCAGACTGCTCTTAATGACAGGGAAGGTTTCGTATCTCAAAGAAGAATGGACTTCAGCCTTTATTGGATAAAATGAACTAGTAATTTATAAAGCGGGGGGGGGGGGGACACAGGTTTATATATACAGTCTTTCTGCAAAGCCTCCCCAAATAGCTCTGGAGCTGCCTTCGGAGGATATTACAATGGATGCTGAAGAAAAGAGAAAATTATGTTTGCAATCCATACTGTTCTTACAACCACAGATTGCAGCAAAACCAGTGCTTTTTAATAGCTGCTTCCAATGGCTCATTTGCCCCAGGTATGACACTGCTGGGAAGTGGCTTTCATTTCCCTGCTTCCCCACAGCATCCTCGTGCATTTGTGTACCTCCCAGAGTTTCACCAGGTTTTCATCTTCCCCAGACTTGCTTTTGTTTCAACAGTGTTTTGTTTGTTACTGTTTTATATCTGTAGACTCATGCTGGAGGATAACATTAACACATATTTTAACGTTTTGATGCTTTGGCAAAAAGATTCCTCACTGGAAACTTTAAAAAAAACCATCCTTGGCCCTGAAATTTGGTACCCCACATCCACGCAAACTGTTTCCACAGTTGCAACACGGTGACAGTGCACTTACCTTACCATCAGCATAGTTCCTGAGGCACAATTTCCCTGTCATGAACAGTATTGTCTGCTAGAGAATATTAGGAGAGCTCCAAAATAACTCCTGAGCTCTTTAAAATGGAGGCAGGAGAGGTAAAAGCCTGGGCTATTAAGCCTGTGTAAGAAAATGAGAAGTGAGTTATTGCAGGTTCAAAAATGTATGCGTGCGTATACTTCTGAGGGAAAGAGAATAGTTCTACATTCACACATGCACGCTTAAAAAGAGGAGTACTGGGGGGGGGGGGGGCAGCACCTTTGGCTCACTTATGTATAAGCCATACTGTTATTACCACAGAACAACGTTTGAGTCCAGTGGCACCTTTAAGACCAACAAAGCTTAATTCTGGGTATAAGCTTTCGCATGCGCACGAAAGCATATACCCAGAATTAAACTTTGTTGGCCTTAAAGGTACCATTGGACTCAAACTTTGTTCTGTTGCTTCAGACCAACACAGTTACCCATCTGAATCTATTACGTTAGCTTGAAGAAACGATGGCTGAGGGGTGACATGATCGAGATTTATAAGATTATGCATGGGATAGAGCAGGTAGAGAAAGAGGTACTTTTCTCCCTTTCTCACAATACAAGAACTCGGGGGCACTCCATGAAATTGCTGAGCAGTCGGGTTAGAACAGATAAAAGGGAGTACTTCTTCACTCAAAGAGTGATTAACACGTGGAATTCACTGCCACAGGAGGCAGCCCTGTAGCTAACAACTTTTTGCTGAGGGGGCCAATGTTTTCTTGAGGGGCCTGCCATTATATGTCTGTGTGGTACTGCCATGCCATGCTCATACTTCTAAATAATAACTAAATAATAAATACAATAAATAATAAATAATCATACTTGCATTAAAGTTTTGAGCGAGCAATTTGGCTGCTGTATAAATTAGTTTGCTCTTGGAGTCATTCCTCCTGAACTAAGATAAAAATGTATGAGCCGGAGGCTAAAAAAACAGCTAGCTCACACTAACCCATCTTAGAGGGAACACTGGCAGGGGCTCCACTCCTCTTTCTGTTTGTCTCCTTGTCGTCCTGCTAGGGTTTTTTCCCTCTTTGGCACAAGGTGGCCCCATCCAAATGGAGGGGGGGAATGTAGCCATCGCAAATCCCCGGCTGGGACTCGGGGGGGGGGGGGGAGTCTAAGGAGCAGAGCAGCATGAGAAACAAGAAGCTGCTGGACTGATTTTCTCCTCTCCGTCTCTCTGCCGCTCTGGCAGTGTTCTGGGGCTCTTTTACCCGGCAACAGCCAGATCAGCACCCAGAACTTTTTCTCACTGCGTGCCTCGGCCCAATCCTCTTCCACCACCCCCCTCTGAAGGGGCAGGACCGGGCTCTGTCCGACTCCAGCGCCTCTGCCTAGCCCCCTGTTGCTCCCATAGCTGCCTGGACCTCCCTCCGCACTGGACTTCTCCCACCTCAGTGAAGGCAACAGGAATGGGGGGTTGATGGGGGGTTGGTGGGGGGCCTGTGGGTCCTGCTGCCCCTATTGAGTGGGCTCCTGGTGGTAGGTAAGCCCTCCCCTCCCAGAGGGAGGGCCCCATAAAAATCACATGGCAGGGGGCCCGCAGTAGCTACGGGCCTGACAGGAGGTGGTGGTGGCTACAAGTATGGACAGCTTCAAGAGGGAATTGGATAAACATATGGAGCAAAGGTCCATCAGTGGCTATTAGCCACAAGGTATAGATAGGAACTCATTCTGGGGCAAGTGATGCTTTGTATTCTTGGTGCTTGGGGGGCACAACAGTGGGAGGGCTTCTAGTGTCCCGGCCCCACTGGTGGACCTCCTGATGGCACCTGGTGTTTTTGGCCACTGTGTGACAGAGTGTTGGACTGGATGCGCCATTGGCCTGATCCCACATTGGCTTCTCTTATATTCTTATGTACTACTATAGTAAGGTTTCCAGCAGCCCCCCCCCCCGCCCCCCCCGGGTATGGTTGCTATGGCTCAGGCACAGACATTTTCTGTTGTTGCCCAGTGCTGTATAACAGCATCCCAGAAGGGGTGTGGCAGGCCCCTATCCGTGGGCCTTCCCATGAGGCCATAAGAGAGAGCTATTTAAAAGAGCTTATAAGAAAGCCTGAAGTTATACTTGTCTCTTGTCTGTTTTAATGATTTCCTTGAATAAGTTGATGATTACTTTTATATTTAATTTGTTGTTGCTACCCACTGTTGGAAGAAAAGTGAGATATATAAATACTCAAATAAATAAAGCTGTGCTGCCATTCTCCTCAGTGAAATCTCTCTCAACACCCTAGGTGTTTTCCTTTCTCCTTCAGTCTGGGGAGATGAATTATGGTAATTGTTTTGTCAGATGCCTACAGAAATCTTTAACTCCTTGCCACATCTCCTCAAAAAACCCAGCTGTGACAATCATCAGAACAATACTTTCTATTCTTGATCTGTGCCCCAAACAGATTTCCCCCCTCCCTTGGAAGTATTATCTTGTCATTCTAGGGCTATCAAATGGCAATCACAAAAAGTAAATATAAGCAACAATACAAGCCAGCGGCAATCCAGTTTACTATATTCACTGGTGTTGCAACATCAGATAAAACATTTTGTTCTCTACAATGGTTTAGAAGGCAATTTAAGAATTCTACAGTTACTTATACCACAAAAAGACTTACCACAGTACAAAACCATGAAAAGCTCCTTGGGTAATCTTGGATCAGTCAGTCTAACTTACTTTGGGTTATTGTGAGGTTAAAACAGGGTGAGGGGCATGGTCAGTATCCTGGTGTCCCTGGAGGAAGGGCAGAATAACAATGTAATTAATTCATTCATTAAACAAACATTTTAAAGAAATCTGTAATATTTGCTAATGTAGCAATAATGTAGCAAGTCTTCAGTGGGAAAGGCAGCAGACATTACTCAGTTGTCTTCATTTTTTAAAATATAATCTGCCTTTCCTTATTGGTTGTGTGGCAGATTGGGCCTGCTCTGGGCTGCAGGCCCTCTTCCAGCCTGCCCTCCAAGGTTTTCCCAACACCTGGAGAGGTTTTTCTCTATCTCTCCGGTAACCTGTCGCCACCACCTGACCTTTGTAGGAATTGCCCACTGGGAGGGTCAGGACTCCCAGCTTCCCATCCAAGTTCTGAGGGCTTGCCTCTGTGTCTCCCGCTGCCCAGCACCTGGTCACCATGGGAACAGTTTACTGCCTTGTGCGCCCTTGGAGGAATAGCTGCTTGCAAACTGACTGCCTTCCCCCAACTCCTCCTTCCTGCAAGGAGTTTTTACCACATCGTTTTCTCCACCCACTGATATGGTTGCCAGGTCTGGGTTGGAAAATACCTGGAGACTTTGGGGGTAGATCCAGGAGAAGGTGGGGTTTGGGGAGGGGAGGGGCCTCAGCATAGTACAATTCCATAGAGTCCACCCTTCAAAGCAGCTATTTTCTCCAGGGGAGCTGATCTCTGTCAGCTGGAGATCAGTTGTAAAAGTGGGAGATCCCCAGGCCCTACCTGGAAGCTGGCAACCTTACCCACTGACTAGGTCACGCTGAGTAAAAAGAAGTGGCCCACTAGGTATTTTCTCTGTAAGTTAAGTGGTCAGTCAGCTCCTAGCCAAGCATTATACCCAATGGAGGCAAATGAATGTTCGTCTGAATAACGACAGAAATGGCCCTTCCATGAGGCAAGGACCCCATCTCAAGTGCTGAGACACAAACAGAGGAAAGTATCCTTGTGAAATTTCTGTTCATTTCCATGGACCTTTGTGGATTGTACCTTATGTTTTTTAGTAGCATTGGAAGTGCTAATCAGATTTTCTCCCAAATGTCTTAGGCCAGCCACTGAACATCAGCTCTTAAAACCAATAGCATGAGTCCTAAGCATCAACCAATAGCATGAGTCCTAAGCAGTGTTCCCTCTAAGATGAGTTAGTGTGAGCTAGCTCACAGTTTTTTAGCCTCCAGCTCACACATTTTTGTCTGAGCTCAGGAAGGATGACTCCAGAGCAAACTAATTTACGCAGTGGCCAAATCGCTCACTCACAACTTCAATGTCAGTAGCTTATAAAGTAGAATTTTTGCTCACAAGACTCCACACCTTAGAGGGAGCATTGGTCCTAAGCATCATTGTACAATTCTGAACTTGAGTTAATTCACAAGTTCAGAACAATGAACGCCCCCCCCCCCAGGGCAGAATAGGGACATAGGACTCTTATTAGGGATGGGCACAGAATGGCTCACAGACCAAATTTCTTCATGTCATGGACCAGAGCCTGGTTCATGGTCCATGAGTATGATCCGTGTAATCGTGCCATTCATGAACCATCCATGGACAGCCATGTTTCCCATGGAGGTTTGTTTGGTGCATGGGAACAGTCCGTGAGCCAGACGTGCTGACACCAAGGACTGCTAAAGCAACAGGGGATTGCCTTCCCTTCCCTTCCCTTCCCTTCCCTTCCCTTCCCTTTCCTTCCCTTTCCTTCCCTTCCCTTCCCTTGCTGAGGCACAAATTGCCTTCCCTTCCCTTCTGGAAGCATGCCACCACTGCGGTGTGACTTTGGAGAGTGGAGGAGGGCATATTTAAATGCTTCCTCTTCCTTTCCTCAGTTCCTTTCCCCACTTCACTCCTGGAAGTGCATCTCAGTGAGTGAAGAGAGGGCATTGAATGCCTTCCCTTCATAAACCCAATGAACTATGACCCAGTCCGTTAAATGGGAAAGTCCATGGAGCCTCCATAGACTTCCATGTTTTTGGTCTGTACCCATCCCTAATTCTTATCTAATTACAGAAGCTAATTTTCTGCCCCCAAGCAGAACCATAGCCAGGATTTTTTTGTTCGGGGGCATTTAAATTTTTAAGGGGGCAGTTAAATTAAAGTTAATTAAATTACTCGGAAGGCCTGTCTTTAAAGAGGGAGGGTCCAAGCCTGTTTCTAGCCCCTCCTTTCAAGGGACAGGGCAGCAAGTGCATCAGTTCATAGGGGAAAAAACAGCTCAGAGGGCATTTAGTTGCCTTCAGAGGGCATTCAAATGCCCTTTGAGTTCCCTTCAACAGCACAAGAAAGCTTAGAAGGGCACTCAAGACTGGTACCTTCAAAACTTTACCAATCACCCCTGTTTCTGCTAGCCCAGTCCTGCAGTATACCACCTAGGTAATGGAGAGTCATTCAAAAGCATTCCCATGAGCCTTTGGGAAACATGCAGTGGAAGGGAGAGTTAAGCCTGAGAGCAAGCTGCGGTGCTCTCACCCTGGCTGCTGCCAGCAGGAGGGGGTCTCTCCTAAAACATAAGGTTTCTGGCATGGCTGTTTGTGGGGTGGAGCTTTTAATTCAGAGGGCAGGGCCCCAAAATGCCCCACTGTAGCTACAGACTTGCCCCCAAGCATTTTCCCCCAAGCTCATTACAAAATGCATTGTACCTTTGCATTCTGAGATCCTTCTTTACAACACCCTTCCCACCTCCTGTCTGGTATATAAAGACTCAGAGATCTCCATTCTCACATTTCTGATGAAGGGAGCTTACACTCTTGAAGAATCTTGTTGGTCTCTAAGGTGCTGCTGGACTCAAATCTAACTGTACAATTCTCTTATCTGTGTTGCTGCTTAAAATATGAACCAACATATATTGTTCGATGCAGTCAAAAATATGATTGACAAGATGTACAATACCTCAGTGTTATGAGGTAGATCCTAAGTATTATACTGCAAGTAGTTTTCATGTAATAGAACTCTCCAGCCTCCCCCTTCGTGCTGCAAGTTGTCATGCTGCCCCAAATTCTGCTGCAGGGAGTACAGGGTGGAGATGGACCCATGAAAATGGTCTATGATGCCAGTGTGGGGAGCTGCAAGGGCTATTTGAGCTACTTTGACAGCCAGGCCCAAAACTATGAATGATTTGGCCTAAGGGCTTTACATAGAGATTGAAGAGCATGAGGGAGTAGGATTGTGCCCTATGAAAGCCCACAGGATCGATCTCACACTGATGATAACTGCTCTCCAATGGTAATTCTTTGAGTCTGATCAATGAGGAATGATTTAAACCAGTCCAGTGCATGAATCCTGATGCCTACTTTTGCCTCCAAGCATTTCAACAAGATAGCATTATCAAATGTTGTAGATAACTTCAGTGGGAACAATGAGGAGGCCTGACCTTTGTCTACATTTAAACGGAGCTTGTCAACAAAACCCAGCAGAGCTGTCTTTGTCCCATAGACCAGTCTGAAACCAGACGGCAGCAGGCATCTGCTCAAGTGTTTCTGTAGGGAGGTCCGGCAGCGGTGCTGGCAGTGTCAACTCGCCTGGACTGTCAGGCAGCGGGGTCTCCGCAGGCTCCGAGTCGGGACAGGATTCCTGGAGTGGGAACTGGTCCGGTTCTGTGGGTGCAGGAGTCTCAGGAACATTGGGTGTGTTGCTCGGGAGGCGCCTTTGGAGCTGGTCGATGTGGCGCTGCCACACCAACCCTTCTTCTGTGAGGACCTCATAGGAAACCGGTCCTGTGAAACGGATGATTCTTCCGGGAACCCACACTGGCCATCGGGTGTAGTTCCAGACATAGACTGGGTCCTCGGGGAAGAATCCTCGGGGAGCTTGCTGGAGCTCGGACTTGGTGGGGCCATTGGCGGTGCGGTCAGGGTGGAGCCAATCCAGCATGGAGCCGAGGCACTGGCCCATCAGCATCTCTGCTGGTCTGCGTCCCATCCTGGTGTGTGGGGTATTCTGCTGGCCAAAAAGGAATTTTGCCAGCTTGAATTCCCACTCCCCCTGGTCCATCTGTTTGAGTGCTTCTTTGGTTGTTCTCACCATTTGTTCCGCTTGCCTGTTGGTCACGGGATGGAAGGGTGCTGAGCGGATATGTTAGATGCTGAGGCAGTCTACGAAGTGCTGGAACTCCCTGGAGGTGAAGGCCATCCCGTTGTCCATGACGAGGGTGTCTGGAAGTCCGTGGGTGGCGAATATGCGCCACATGGCTCAGACAGCTTCCTCGGTCGAGGTAGCCCGCACCGGGACTACCTCCAGCCACTTGCTGTAGCTATCTACAATGATTAAAAAACAACTGGCCCTGGACCGGCCCTGCAAAGTCCAGGTGGAGTCGAGACCAGGGCTTGTTGGTCGACCCCCAAGGCCGGACTGGGGCGTGAGGAGGTTTGGGATGCAATTCCTGGCATTTGCCGTATTGGTGGGCCTAGTCCTCGATTTCTTTGTCCATGCCTAGCCACCATACATAGCTGTGGGCCAGGGCCTTCATCCGAACAATTCCAGGATGAGACTCATGAAGTGCTGTCAGGACCTTGGCGTGGAGTGGGCCCGGGATGACCACCCTTGTCTCCCATAGCAGGCACCCCTTGTGGGTGGACAGTTCATTCCACCTTGCGGTGTAGGTGGCAAATTCAGGGCCCAGATGATCAGGCCATCCCCTCCCCACCCAGTCCGAGACTCAGGAGAGGACTCAGTCCTGGGCCATGCGGCAGGCTACATCAGATGCCTGGACAGGCCGGTCCGGGAGGTCCTTGATGAGGGCAACGTGGAAGGCGGGCACTGGGTTCGGGTTGCAGGATGGCAATGGGAGATGGCTCAGTGAGTCAGCATGGCCCATGGCTTTACCAGGGCAATGCACCAAGGAGTACTGGTAGCCCGACAGAAAAATGGACCTCTGGAGCACCTGCGGGAACAGCATGTGTGGGGTTTGGCGGTGCGGAGCAAGGAGGCCCAGGAGCGGCTTATGGTCTGTGGCCACAGTGAAAGCTCTACTGTATAGGTAGTCATGGAAGTTTTTTACTCCCACGACTATGGCTAGGGCTTCCTTATCAATTTGGGCGTAGTTCCGCTCTGCCCCCGACAAAGTTCTGGAATAGTAAGCCACCGGCACCTCCCACCCGTCAGGAAGTCGATGGCCCAGGACTGCCCCCACCCCATAAGGAGACACATCGCAAGCCAGGATCACCAGCAAAGACTTGTTGAAGTGAGCCAGGACAGCATTCAAAACTAACAAATCTTTTACTGTTTTGAACGCTGCCAAGTGGCATGGCCCCCAGACCCATTTGGTCCCCTTGTCCAGCAACTTGTGGAAGAGCTCATCTACTGCGCCTTGTGGGGCAAGAAGGCATGATAAAAGTTCAGGAGACTGAGGAATGCCTGCAGCTTGGCCTTCGATGTGGTTAGGGGCACCTCTGTGATGGCTGCCACCTTCTCCGGGGTGGGGTGGATGCCCTGGGCATTGACTGTGAAACCCAGGAAGGTCACTGGGGGGATGCCTAAGATGCATTTGTCCTTGCTCACATTTAGGCTGGCATCCTAAAATCGCTGGAGGATGGACCGCAGCTGGGTCTTGAAGGTGGCGACATATGGGGCTGCAATCAGGACGTCGTCAAAGAATGGCTTCTTTCCTGGAAGACCTTTCAAAACAGAATCCATTAATTGTTGAAACAACCCAGGGACGACACTGAGCCCGAACTGGAGCCGCTTCACCTTGAATGCCCCCTCGTGGGTAACAATTGTTTGTGCCTCTGCGTTGCATCATCCATGGGAAGCTGCTGGTAGGCTTGGGCCAGATCCAGCTTTCCAAAAACGAAGCCAAGATGTGGCTGACCACTAGTACTGGGTACGCGTGGTCCTGTAAGGCGAGATTCAAAGTACATTTATAGTCCGCACAGATGCGGATCTCCCCGTTCGCCTTCAACAGGGTGACAATCGGGGTCTCCCACCTCGCGTGAGAGACTGGCTCGAGCACCCCTTGTGCCACGAGCTTATTTAACTCAGCCTCAACTTTTGGCTGGATGGCTAGTGGAGGCCGCCAAGCCGCAATGTGAATGGGGTGGACTGTGGGGTCTAATTCCAGAAAGACAGGAAGCTCCTGGTAGGAGCCCAATGTGCCATCAAAAACGGCGGAAAATTCGGCACAGACCGACTCGTAGTCTGTGGAGCCAATGCGGTGCACCCCCTTGATCTCCAAGCCCAGGGGCGTGAATCAAGAGAGTTCCAAAAGGCTGATGAGGTCTCTCTCTACCACCAGGAGGTCCAGGAGGCCGCTGAAGTCCTGGTACTAGACCCTGAACTTGCCAACCCAGAATGAACAGCTAGAGTTCATGAGTTAATTAAATTACCTTTAATTGAATTAGCTGGTGCCCCAGTGCCCCCAAAGAAATTAAAATGCCCCCCGACTTAGAAATTCCTGGCTATGGCCTGGTGACCCTTCCAGGGCATCTACAGTTCTCCTCAGTCTTATGCACAGTCTGTCACCATGGATAAGTTTTTCCCATGTGGTCGAAAACTGGCCTATCACTAGCATAATATAAAAGAATTAGAGAAATGTGAAAATGTTAACAAACATTTGCTACTTGGACAAAATGTATCAGAGTCAGTGAAAACAGAAGAGGTTTTTAGAATGTTTCCTCAAGTGGTATCTAAACCAAGTGAAAGTCAATATATCTAAAAAATGCTGTGAGGCATTTGCGAGCTACTTTGCAGATAAAATCTTGCTACTCCGCCGTGACCTCCCGGCCACAGTTGAGACTGTGTGAACTTGAGGCTCCGTGCACGTCTTCAGGTTCCATCTTGGATCATTTCAGTCCCCTCGGCCTAGAGGAGGTTGACAGGTTGCTCTTGACTGTATACCCAACCTCGTGCAGCCTTGATCCGTGCCCCTTGTGGCTTATAAAAGCTTGCCATGAGGGGTTGCATGGTGCGCTTCGGGAGATTATCAACAAGTCCTTTTCAGAAGGACTGTTCCCGGAGGCACTCAAGGTTGCGATGGTCCGTCCCCTCCTTAAAAAAACATCTCTGGACCCGGCTGTATTGGCCAACTATCGGCCAGTGTCCAACCTGCCCTATTTGGGCAAGGTATTGGAGAGGGCGGTGGCGACCCAGTTGCAGAGCTTCATGGATGAAACCTCCATGCTAGATCCGTTTCAGTCTGGCTTACATCCGGGTCATGGGACGGAGTCGGGTCTGGTCGCCCTCACGGATTACCTCTGGAGACATCTGGATCGAGGCGGTACGGCGGCACTGGTGTTGTTAGATCTGTCGGCTGTGTTCGATATGGTCGACCAGCAGTTGCTGATCCACCGCCCCGCCGATGCGGGGATACGGGGGCTCGCTTTACAATGGCTTGCCTCCTTTCTCCAAGATCGGGGACAGAGGGTTGCGCTCGGGGAAGAGACCTCCCAGAGGCACCCACTGGTGTGTGGTGTTCCTCAAGGGGCGGTTCTTTCCCTGATGTTATTCAACATCTATATGCGCTCCCTTGCCCAGATTGTCTGGAGGTATGGGCTGGGATGTCATCAATATGCAGATGACACCCAGCTCTATCTGTTGCTGGGCGGCCAGTCCGGCTCTGGCCCAGGCGACCTGGAGCGGGTGCTGCAGGAGGTTGCGGACTGGCTTAGACTGAGTTGACTGAAATTGAATCCATTGAAGAAGGAGGTCCTGAGCTTGAGTCGGACCGGGTCGGGGTTGGGGTTCCCATTACCGTCCTTCGGTGGGGTGCCATTGGTGCCAGCGCCAAGGGTCAGGAGTTTGGGTGTGTTCCTGGACTCCTCCTTGACGATGGAGGCCCAGGTAGCAGCCACTGCCAAGGCAGCCTTTTTCCATCTACGGCTGATTAGGCAGTTGGCCCCTTTCCTCGAACGCGAAGACCTAGCTACAGTGATCCATGCTATGGTCACCTCACGTCTTGATCACTGTAACGCTCTCTACTTGGGGCTGCCCTTGTCTCAGATCCGGAAGCTGCAGCTGGTGCAGAATGCTGCGGCCAGGCTGCTCCCTCTGTGGGACCACATCCGGCCTGTGCTGCAGTTGCTGCACTGGCTGCCCATAGCATACTGGATCAGGTTCAAGGTGCTGGTGTTAACCTTTAAAGCTCTTTATGGTCAGGGGCCTGCCTACTTGAGGGACCGCCTTTCCTTATATAGGCCCCAGAGGCTACTGAGGTCAGGCACTCAAAATCGTCTGACTTGCCCCGGTCCGAAAGATGCCCAGTTGGCCTGTACCAGGGCCAGGGCTTTCTCGGTGGCAGCTCCCCACTGGTGGAATGAATTCCCGGATGACATCAGGGCCCTGAGGGATCTATTGCAATTCCGCAGGGCCTATAAGACGGAGCTCTTTCGCCAGGCTTTCAATTAGGAGCTGCCACCGGGGGGAGAACTGATTTTGTAACATCGCCCTGGTCTTGTTGATCGCACCCCTGCAGCCGATGTTCGCCATGAGAACTCTGAAGTCGCCATCTGTTGGATTTGTAAGCATGTGGATTTGTAAGCATGTATGTAGCATGTGGTGCTAATTTTAACTGTTTTATATTGTAAACCTTGATGGTATTTTATGTTGTTAGCCGCCTTGAGCCAGTTTGCTGGCAAGGTGGGATATAAATGGAATAAATAAGGGGGGTCATTTAAAAAAAAACATGCGTCATTCTAATCACAGAAGCAGATGAGCAGCATAGTGATACTATTCAGTCACAGCGCATAGATACAAAATGGGCTTGGATCCATCACATTTTCAATTCCAAAAAGATTTCCAACCACAGAACAGCATTTGGTGAAGCATTTAGGGCTGGAACATGAGAGAGAATGTGAGGAAGTTACCCTGCATGGGTAGAAATACTTCCGCTTGTAGAAGTGCTGTGAGTGATCCAAGCCATGAGGGACAAGCATTACTTTGGAATTATCAGAGACTGGCTATACCCCTATGGCAACCTAGCCCCATTCCCTCCCTCATACGCAGGATTTTCTCTCCATTTTTTCCTTCCTTTCTGGCTGAGCACCCCTGTATCTATTTTCTTCTTTTCTGAAGATCTATGGTTGTCCCACCCTTTGACTTAATTGTATTTTGCTGCTGACTCAGCACAGGAACTTGAGGGAAGAGACAAGATCACCTCTTTAACTTAAACTTCTGAAAATGGCATACAAGAGGCTTTAGAACATTCAAAAATAAACAAGTTATTTTAGTCAACATAGAGACGAAAAGGTAAGGTGAAACCAGGGGTGAAATCTGTAATAAACTCTGAGGTAATTTAGTAATTTCACATTCATATGTTTACAGCAAGTGAAAGTTTAAAGCTTTTCACAAAGTGGCCAGGGTCCAACATACCTTAGGGACCGCCTTTCTCCGTATATACCCCAGAGAGTACTATGGTCGGGGTCTGAACATCGACTATGTGTCCCTGATCCCAGGGACGCCAAGCTGGCCAGAACAAGGACCAGGGCGTTTTCAGTGGCGGCTCCTATCTGGTGGAATGAGCTCCCGGAGGAGATCAGGGCCCTGCGGGACCTGATGCAGTTCCGCAGGGCCTGTAAAACGGAGCTCTTCCGCCAGGCTTTTGAATAGGAGCCGCCACCAAAGATACCACCCATCATTTTAACATCTATGATGACCCTGGTCCTGTACGGTCTTGGCATAGTGGGGGGGGGGGGGGGTTATGCCGCCCATTAAGTTGCCATCAGAAGTGTTATTATGGAAGCTTTTATATGTTTTAACCGTATTTATTGTGAATGTTTTATTGATTTTATAGGTTTTAATGTTTTGATTGGCCGTCAGCCCATGTAAGCCGCCCTGCGCCCGCTTGCGGGGAGGGCGGGATATAAATCTCTAAATAAATAAATAAATAAAATCTTAGAATCTTAGAGCTGAGAGGCTTTGGTTTCAGTGTTTCCTAAACACTCCAGTCCACTTTCTTGAGTTAAACTGACTCTTCAGGTTTCAGAAGGCAGGGATACACTACTAAGCACGCAAATTCCTTCTCTAAACCCAACAGGGATCACTCCACTCTTTGAGCTACCTCCCTTTCCAGCTGGGCAGGGAACCACTTCTCTAATGAGAAGATCTATCCATTTTTCTGGCCCAAATAGGGGTCTTCACTGATCCACCCACTCCTCCTTGCCAACCCTCTCTTTCAGTACTAATCTGTTCTCAGTTAGGGCTAAACTGTTCCTGTTCTCAGTCGGGACTAAACGGAGTTCTCTTCAGCAGTTAGTTCCCAAGTCTTTCTGCACAACTGGCACTAACAAATTAAATCCCTTTGAACAGCCAGTCACTCAAGGCTATCTGGCTCTGTGAGGCATTAACCCTCCACAGTTTGTCACATGTTTCTACAGCACTTACGAGCTTTTCAAAGCATATTTCATCACACCCACATCTGGACCAGGAGCACTTCCAAATCCAGGTCTGGGTAGTTAATGCTTTCAAATGGAAGCTGGTGTCTACCACACAAAAGTTATTGCATTGTTGACCAGTAAGCTCAGGCTCCTTTTTCAGGTATACTTTTCTCAGTAGCATCATGATTATCAGTAGAAACCAGTCCTTCACATTATTTTCCCCATTAACAGCATCAGCTGTTGCTTCACCAAGCATGGATACTCTCTGCCCACCAAGAAGACACCACTAACCTGCAAACCCCAGCTCCATGTTATCCCTCCCCTGGGAACCCCTTCTAGATACAATATCCCCCTATTCCATTTCCTCTTCCATATTCTGTCAATTGTTCCTTTACTTCCTCCATTTCAAGGCACCTGCCTTGTGGGAAATGCACACCTGCCTGCTTGGGAAGAAGTTACTTACCACTGGGTCTTGCACATTTCTGCTGCTCCCTCCCTCCAGTAGACCACTTTTGCCAGCAATTCGTACTCCAAATGTAAAGCTCATGAATGTTTTAGCATACGCAATGAATGGTCTCTGGATTTTTCTTGATTAGGTTTGAATTCTCTTAATTGCATTTCACGCAGTACTTCCCTCATGTCATGGCCCCACGATCCTGCTGTTTGCCTTCATATCCCCCAACTTAAATGACCACATAGAGAGGATCCACTCATTGCATCTGAAGAAGTAGCTTCCAGTGCATGAAAGCTTAGGCTGGAATAAAACTGTGTTCATCCTTAAAGTGTTACAAGACTACTGATTGCTCATGGATTTAGTGGCTTTAACAGTAGCGCCCTGATCAAAATTCAGCAAGATTAGCTTTCTCAGTCACTTGCTACCTCTACGCCAAAAGAACACATGCATCTGTTCACATTGCACAAGTGCTTTCTGGGAATTAAAAAAATGCACAGATGTTGCTAAAAATGGATTATCTGAAACATTCTGAGAGCTTTCCAAGTATATTTGAGATCATAGGAGAAAAACACAGAAACCGTTTTCCCATATGCCTGAATCTATAGCTGGGGGTGGGGGTTAGATTTGCACTGGGCACCTTCTACAAAACATCTAATTGTTGGCAGAGTAATTAACACAGCAACGGTGTACAGCCTGATTAAAGAGTAGATAAATGTTTATTTAGGAATTAACATACTTGATAGGAAAGCGAAGAGACAGAGATAGGTTCCTAAATACATCTCTAGCTGAAAGAGAAAGACTGAGTGTGGCACATCTGAAAAGAAGGGGGAATTTGCCCTAAGAGTACCAGTCTGGAGACAGACAAGGAATGGCACTTAAAAGGAGAGAAGGCGCTGACGTCACTCTCTTATCTAATTGTCTTCCTGCTGCCCCCTGCTGGTTCTTCTTCTCTTCCTTGTACACCAGGCATTGCCTTTTCCAAGACTAATCTGCTTAGTTGCTGTGCTGAACCAGCTTTGAAAAGCTTCTGTATTTTCCCTCTCTTGCTACACAAGGTATGAGAACAATTAATATCTGTGACTTTGGCTCTTGGAAAATGAGCTGAGAGACACTGGGCTCAGCTTCATTCCTCACCCCTCTGTCTCATAGTTTATAAACTTCACGGGATGACGACTGACAGATTTGGTTACAAATCTGTTGTACATGAGGAACAAGATTTTTTAAAAAATCATTTGGAGTGCTTTGTCTTGTGCTAAGTACACCGGTTCCTGTAAGAAAATAAAAGCAAAAAGGTAATTCAAGGAGATTAAATGATGTGGAATAAAGCCTCCAAAACCTGTAATTGAAAGTGACAGAAGCATTAGTTTTGAAACAAGTAACATTTAATCACTCCCGATTATACAGAAGCATAATTTTTCGTACGTTGTTTTCTTCAATGGAATTTACATTTTAATCTGTTGAGACAGCTAATCACTTCTGTTCGCCTTGTTCCAAGAACCTGCCAGACTATGTCAAAGTAACGGCAGAAAGAGGCAGACTAGACTTCCAAATCACAAACCAAAGAAAGTGGGCTTCTATTGGCTTTTGTTTGTGCAGTCAATGATTTATTTGCCAGTGTGGTGTAGCAGTTACACCAAACTGGGTTTGATTCCCCACTCCTCCACATGCAGCTGCTGGTATGACCTTGGGTCAGTCACAAGTTCTTTCAGAGCTGTTCTCTCAAGGTCAGTTCTCGAGAGAGCTTTCTCAGCCACACCAACCTCACAGGGTGTCGTGGGGAGGCGGAGGGAGAGGAGATTGTAAGCCACTCTAAGATTCCTTTGGGTAGTGAAGGGCGGGGTATAAATCCAATCTCCTCCTCCTCCTTCTGTTCATTTATACCCTGTCTTACTCCCCAATGGGAAACCAAAGCAGCTGACATCATTTTCTTCTCCTCCATTTTATCTTTACAACAATCCTGTGAGGTGGGTTAGGCTGAGAGTATGTGACTAGCTGATGGTCACCCAGAATGCATACAGAGCAAGTCCATTTATACGAAAGTTTATTGAACGGCTTTCACCAGCTTATAATACAGAGAGTAAAACTGAACACAGAATAAAATATGAGATATGAGTTAAAATGGTATAATATATAATAAAATCGTCCAACATTAGGATATTTGAATCATGTGGTAAGGATCATCTTCTCTCTATGTATTGCAAGACAGGCTGCCCAAAATCTAGCAGCAGCCTGAGAAACCTCTTAAGTCCACATCTGAGAGAATAAAATGTTGAATCCAATCTGGACAAGATACATACATTTTACTCTGGATATCAGTGAAAAGTTTCGTGCATGGCTCCTCATACCAGGTACATTTATGCTGCTTGCCATAAAAACTGTTTATGCTGGCTCAAGGCAGAATCCAGTCCAGTCCAGCAGAAGAGGCTCCTGAGATGCCAACCTGCAGCACAGGAGAGGGAGAGCCATTCCCCAGTTGCTCATCTCCAGCATCTCATCATTAGCACTATGCACTGACATCAACAACAGGAAGAGGAAGACCAGATATGAGATGGACTGGCTCAGTAAAGAGCCATCGGCTTGCGAGACCTGAGCAAGGCTGTTAACGATAGGATATTTGGAAGACATTATTAATACATAGAGCCGCCATAAGTCAGAAGCAACTTGACCCCAGTTAACACACATCAGCGCACACACTGACATCAACAGGGTTAGAGGAGAAAGGGCATAAGTCAGAGTCAGACCACATGCTTTAGAGCACTGCAGGTAGGAAGACCCCTGGGAAGCTGCTGTCAAGCGGAGGAGGGGCCATGGCTCAGTGGTATGGCATCAACCTTGCATGAAGAGGGTCACAAGTTGAAACCCCCCCCCCATCTCTAGTTGAATGGATTGGATAGGAGGTGATATGATGGACTTCTGGCTGTGACCCTGGAGAGCTGCTGCCAATCGCAGTAGACAGTGCTGACCTTGATAGACCAATGGTTTTTTAATTCACTCTAAAGTAGCTTCAGGTGTCCCCGTGTCTACAGAGGACGAAACAGATGGACTAATGGTCTGACTGAGTTTAAGCCAGGGCTTTTCAGCCTTCCCCATTAACACCCCCCTCCAAAAAAAACAGAACCCTGTGCAGTAGGTGAGGCAGACAGGTGAATGGTTGCTGCTGTTTTTCTGCTTAGAATCCCATTCGAGGACTTTTGCATCACTGCTGGAACAACGCCACTTAATCCTGCAAAGTTTGTACAGTCCTCCTGAGCACTCAGAACAGGCCCAAATAGGACCATTAGATGCTCTAATAGTTTCATCACCCCTTGGGGTTAGGGTTAATGTGGCAAATTATTTATGAAATTTGATCTGACTATTGTGGCTCAGCCAAGAATACTGAGAGCTAACTTTTAAAAGATGAATCTTCCTCATTCAGTTACTCTGCTCTGGTGTGACCACATCAAGAGTATTGTGTTCAGTTTTGGGCACCACAGTTTAAGAAGGATATAGACAAGCTGGAACATGTCCAGGGGAGGGCAATGAAGATGGTGAGGGGTCTGGAGCAATGCTCCCTCTAAGCTGTGGAGTCCTGTGAGCAGAAATTCTGCTTTGTGAGCTACTGGTATTCAAGTTGTGAGCGAGTGATTTGGCTCCTGCATAAATTAATTTGCTCTGGAGCCCCCCTTCCTGAGCTCATTCAGTTAATGCCGCTGACAGTGTTTAAGGTATTTTATATTTTGGTTTTTATTAAACACTTGTTGTCACACTCAATGGTATTAAATATTTTTGCCAGTTGGTTATTTATAAGTATGTATCATTTTATCTGTTATATTTGTTTACTGAATTTTCAATTGTTTTATTATGAGCTGCCTGAGAACCAAGTTGGGCTGAAACTATGGTGCTTTGAACAAACAAACAAACAAACAACACATCATATATGCCCCTGCAAGCGCAAGGCTGATGCCTAGGGAAAACAAGAAGATTCTCCAAGGAATTTACAAAAGGAATCCTTGCACATTTTATTTTATCACTGGAGCATGTATTTTCATTCTTTGCCACAAGATGGAACACTCTATCAAAGGAGCAAGGTTTAGCACCGTGGGTTACTGGAGGCAAAAGAAAGTCTAGCAGCCAGGCTTGTGTAGTGAACCCTGCTCCCAGTCTTGACTCCCCATCTCCCTTTTGTTACCTTCTCTTAGCCTCGGCTCTCTTATCTGCAAAATAACTGATCTAGTGGAGATCTATCTAATGGAGAGCCAGTAAAGACTCTAACACTGCAATCCAGTACATCATTACTACACTCTAAACCCATTGGGTTGGATCCAGCACAAATTTTCTATTTGTGCTAGAGCTCTTGCACAAGCTGAAATGCAAGGAAAAGCCTCTTGCATTAAGTCAGACTTATTGTATCCCCTCTTTTATCTCTATTTGCACAAGATCTTTTGCAATTGATTTCTGGGCACTATAATATGCAGGATGGAAAGCACTAGGTGTTGCATGAGTTTATTTATGTTTCTGCTTGCGCATCACTGGATCCAAGCCATTGAAATCAATGGCCAGAGACTGGAGTAACCGCATAGGATTGCACTGTAAGCCTTTTGGCTCATAAAAGTGTTATATCAATTAGTGAGTAGGGGTTTTATGTTTTTGGCCTCAGCACACAAGCACTTTGAAAATAAATTTGAACTCAAATAGGGACAAAAAATAAAAAGTTGGAAAATAAGAAAAAGCTGTTAAAAGGAAAGTTAAATTCTTCTGCTTCCCCACTTCTAGTTGTTCTCTGGCACTGACAAGGGCCCATTTTTTTCTCTGTGGTAGTTCCCACTTTATGGATTGGCCCCTCAGAGGAGGCGAGGGCCATTCCATAAAGTCCACAGAAGACACTGTGCAGCTATTTTATTTGCTGGAGCCTTTTGTGGAGTTAAAGTTGCAGGCATTTTATTGTGTTGGGGGGTAAATTGGGGTTCTACTGTTACTTGGAAGTTTGTAGTTATGTATTTTAAGCTGACGAGCCGTGGGGAAAGACGGGGTATAAGAATTCAGTGCAAAAAAAGATGAAAATCAAAGGGAATGAACCAAGAATTATAAAGAAAATTGTTCAAAGGCAGACTGGTTTCCTGTCAATATTTTGCTCTGGTCTCTCAAGCCCTTTCATTACCCATCAGCTGAACGCAGCTTCACAGAACCGCCTCTGTTAAGTGCCGCATAACACAGATGTCAAGGGTAATTCAGAACCTTAGCCACAAAGGGCCTGTGCTAGTTGTGACAGATGTTCAAGTAAACACTTCCCACATGGTTCCCTGGTTTCCTTATTGGTGTCCGAAGAGGTGGTCTTTCTGGCAAGTCAGGATGCGTGTGTGTCTATGACAAGAGTGTATTTCTATAGAAGGAAACAGAACTCCAAGTGGGATGAGATGGGCTTTTTTCTAACAAGATCCTGGAGGCTTTGTTTATCAGGTATGATGTTCTGATACTTTCCCACTGAGTTTAACTGGAATGCTTAGCTGCTGCTAATTCTGCTGTTTGAACAATTGTCAAATGAAAGACAATCAATCTGAGAAAATAGTTGTTGCCAGCTAGAGAGAGGTATTAATATTAACTGTGTGTCAGTGTTTTCCTCTTTGCCTTGCCTTCTGCTGCTTGCTTTCAGTGAATATATTCAGTTTACTTTTCAAATGGCTTCAGATTATCTGGGCCATTATAAAGTGGGCTTCTGTTTAGAGCTAAACGAGGCCAGAGGAGAATCCCAGGGGTCTTCAGGAAAAATTTTCATGAGTATTGTGTGTGTGTTTGTTTTGTCATGAGGAAAATGTTGGGCTCACAGGCTCACAAATGAGGCAGGATGAAGACAAATTCATCTGTGTTGGTAATCTGGCAGTCAGGATGCTAAAGTTTTAAAAAGCTGTCTGGGATCAGATGTTGGCAAGCAGGCTGATTTATAGTGCTTGTGGTAAATTAACTTGACAAATTAGAGCTCATCACCATTTAGATATGATTTTGCAACAAAACGATGCATAAGGTTAACCAATACAGTTTGTACAGCAAGGGGAATTTTCCAAATAGTTGAAAACATTTAAAACAAACTCAGTTTGTGAGATATAACTTTGTGTCCAAAGGTCTTTAAATAGTTCCTGTTTTCCTAACCTTTCTGAGTGTCCAGGCTCCAGAGACTCCAGGTTAGCATTTATGGTTGGTAGTTTGGACCCTCATTCATTAAGTTATTTATTTGCACAAAAAATGCTAATTATCTTGGAGATTTCTGGCATTTATTAGGGTGAGAATCAGCCGTTCTCCTAGGTTTTTGTTTCTTGAGGGGGAGATCAGTGACTTTCCCATCTGAATGTATCTCTGTGCATCCTGTCAAATCCCACTCCAGTGGGTCCCTCAACATTCAATGTGGCTTTCAAGTCGAGAACTGTAAAGGGCTGCAGTAAAAAGGCAGGAGCTGAGGGGATAGCTCAGGATGCACATAGCAGTCTGTCCCTGCCAGGAAAAAGCATCTAAACTGAGTACAGGGCTACTTATGGATATATTCTGAGAATTAAAAGAATAACATTACTTGGTGTATTTCTAGTCTGGAAAGGGGCTAGAGTGCTGTACTAGAAGCTTGGAGATCCAGCTGCAAATCCCCATAGAAGCTTACTGGGTGCCCTTGAGCCAGTCACTCTCTTTTGTTCTCAGTCTAATTGACTTCACAGGGTTGTTGTTGTGAGGGTAAAATATAGGAGGAGGAGATGTTTTAGAAGATGTCTTGGGTCCCCACTGGAAACAAAAGTGGAGTATAAATATAATAAATAAAATAAGAAATAAATAAATGGGGACCAACCAAGCAATGCTCTGCTTCTTCCTGTGCCGTTTTCCTGGGCCTAAACAGTTTCCATAGAGCTAGAATTTGATGCACTGGGAAAAACCAGAAAGGTTGCCTGTTTGGTGCCTATAAGGTTTTCCAGATGAGGCGCATATCAGGTTGGATCCAATCACCTTATCTGCTGGTGAAAAAGGAAGAGGAGTCCTTTTTGACCCCCTTCCCCCGCAAAACAAATTGTTGTGGGCATCAGAGGACCTGCATAGACAGAAGCCATGTAGGCTGGGGTCTGTGGTGAGACTGAGAGGAAAAGGTGTGTGGATCCAACACATCAACTCTGAGGAGCTGTTTGATTTGGGGGGAAATGGGGGATAGAGCCCCTCCTACATTGTAGTCCAGATGCAAGTTGAAGCATCTCATGGCTGCTATTTACATATACACCCAAGCACTGGAGATCCATAGGGACATCAGAAGAACCCTGCGGGATCATACCAGTGGTCTATCTAGTTCAGCATCCTGTCTCACACCATGGCCAACCAGTTCCTCTGGTGGTCCAACAACAGGATATAGAGGCCAAGATGTTGCCTCCTGGCTACGGGATTCAGGGTTTTAGTTTAGAACCTCTGAATGTGGAGGTTCCCCTCAGTCACCATGGCTAATAGACACTGATAGACCTATCCTCCATTAATCTATCTAATCCCCTTTTACAGCTGTTTATTCATGGCCATCACTACATCCTCTGGCAGCGAATTCCACATTTTATTCACTCTCTGTGTAAAGAAGTATTTCCTTTTGTCCATCTTGAATCTACTGCTCTTCAACTTCATTGGATGCCTTCAAGGAGTTTTAGTATTTGGGGAGAGGGAGAAAAGGTTCTCTTTGTCAGCTCTCTCCACCCCAAGCATAATTTTATAAACCTCTATCATGTCCCCCCTTAGTCGTCTATTTTCTCAACTGCAAAGTCACAGACTCTTCAGCCTTTCCTCATGGGCAAGATGCTCCAACCCCTTAATCATTTTGGTCACCATCCTCTGTACTTTTTCCAGCTCTGCAATGTCTTTTCTGAGATAAAGTAACCAAAACTGTTCACAGTATTCCAAATGAGGCCACACCATAGATCTATACAGGGGCATTATAATATCGGCTGTTTTATTCTCAGTCCCTAATATTCCCTAATATGGAAGTGCCTTTTTCATTGCTGCAGCACACTAAGTTAACACTTTCATTGAACTATCCACTAAAACCCCAAGATCTTTTTCCCTCTCAGTCTCAGAAAATTCAGACCCCACTGGCCTATACTTGAAGTTGGGACTTCCCCCGCCCCCCAATGTGCATCATCTTACACTTACCAACATTGTTTGTGGAGGTCCTCTTGGAGCTCTTCACAGTCATTCGTGGTTTCCAGCATCCTGAACAATTTTGTGTTGTCTGCAAAGTTGGCCACTACACTACTCACCCCTAGTTCCAGATCATTTATGAATAAATTAAATAGTAACAGCCCCAATACCAGTCCTTGAGGGACCCCACTTTTTACTTCTATCCATTGCTAGAACTGTCTACTGATTCCTGCTCTTTGCTTCCTGTCATTTAATCAGTTTTTAATCCATAAGAGAACCCGTCCTCTTATTCCATGACTGCTAAATTTATTCAGGAGTCTTTGGTGAGGTACCTTGTCAAAATCATTTTGAAAGTCCAAGTATATAATGTCTACTGGGTCACTGTTGTCTACATGCTTGTTCACATTCCCAAAGAACTCCAAAAGGTTGGTGAGGCAGATCTTCCCTTTGCAGAAGCCATGCTGATTTTCCCACAGGAGGCTTTGTTCCTCCATGTTCCTAATAACCCTATCTTTGATTACAGTTTCTACTAATTTGCCTGGAACAGATGTTAGGCTGACTGGCCTGTAATTTCCTGATTCCCTTCTAGATCTCTTTTTAAAAATTGGTAAACATTTGCTACTCTCCAATCTTCTGGTACAGCAGCTGAATTTAATGATAGCTTATATATGGGTTAGTAGATCTACCAGTATAATAACATTATCTGCTTTAGTCATCTCTCTTATTTCCTTCTCCATCTCAAGATCAACCTTAAGGATTTGATCAAGTGGGTGATAGTCAGTGCTCCCTCTAAGCTGTGGAGTCTTGTGAGCAAAAATTCTTCTTTGCAAACTACTGGCATTAAAGTTGTGAGCAAGCAGTTTGGCTACTGCATAAATTAGTTTGCTTTGGAGCCATTCTTCCTGAGCTAAGACAAAAATGTGTGAGCTGGAGAATAAAAAATTGTGAGCTAGCTCACACTAACTCAGCTTAGAGGAACACTGGTGATAGTACCCCCCCAGTAACCCTTAGCGGCCAGCAGGGGTCATTTCCTACCAAAGCACACCAGGGCGACGCTCCGGCAGTAACAATCCCAGGGGGTGAGCACATGTAGCAAGCCTTGCCCCCTGCTCTGAGCAGCCCTCAGTCAGGCCATGAGGAGCAAGAAGAAGGAAGGTAAGTTGCCTGCCCTCTCCCTCCTCGCCTTTCCCGGCCCATGCCTAGGTGCAAGGCCGGAGAAAGGCCTCCGCAACCCCCCATCACCTTTCCCAGCCCACACCTAGGCGTGGGGGTGGAGACAGGCCTCCACAACACCCCCCGGTCACCTTTCTCAGCCCACACCTAGGTGCGGGGCCAGAGAAAGGCCTTCGCAACACCCCATCGCCTTTCTCACTCCCCAGGCCCCAGTCATATATCTCCAGGAATTTCCCAAGCCAGAGTTGACAACCCTAATGGCAAAGAGTCCCTTAACGGAGATGAGATTGGGTGCAAGAAGAGTATTTGTACATTCTATGCAGAAACTAGCATACTGTTGCCATTAAGTTTATGTTTTTGCTGTGTTTTTAAAAAACCATATCACGCCTTAGACTTTCTAGAATTTTTCATGTAACTTAACAAAAAATAGAAGATACTGGAAAGATGATGTACTTCTTTCATGACAAACTGAACAGTGAGCTAAGAATAATTGCTTCTCTTTAGCAACCCATAAATTATTTATTTATTTATTTATTTATTTATTTATTTGGATTTATACTTCACCTAGCCAACAAAGCTGGCTCTAGGTACTATGCCTTAGGTACAAGGGGGGGTGTAATTTTTCCCCCAGGTATTATTTGGTTTAGGTCTATTGGAGCCGAGCAAAATTCTGAATTCGTGAAAAAACCTGGATCCCGATACCAGTAAAGTATTAGGATCCAGGATTTTTTCAGAAATCCCAAATTTTTCGGGTTCAGTTGACCCGAACTGAAAAATACCAAGGGTGTTGTAAGTCAGTCTGGCTCTCTGTAACAGCTGAGCAGTGGGACTGATATATTTTGGGTATATTTTCGGTTCAATTAGACCCGAAAGCACACCCCTGTCAAGGGACCCACATAGCTGCACATATCTCACATTGGAATTCACATCTCAGTTCTCTGAATTTAGCTGCTTATAAATAACATTGCAGCTATTACTGCAGCATCCATACTGCTCAGCAGTTTCTGTAATTGACAATTAGACTGAAGGATCAAGTTAAAAACATGCTGATGCATCAAAGAAAGATCTGACTAATCTTTACTTTTAAATCTACCGTAGAATATAAAAATAGCCCACGAGTGTATCAGGATTAGAGTTAAATGTGAAATTTGTGAAACTTTAATCCAACATTGTAATTACTTGAAAATTATTGCTTAATGTCTTAAAATTATTGCTGTGATCCCCATTGTAATTACTTAACATTTATTGCTGTAAACCCCCCCCCCCCAACATTTTATGCTACAGTTCTTTCATTGTAATCACTGGGTATGTTTTGGAATGAAGATGGTTTAGGAACTTTCATCACAGTTCTGCCAAAGTAAAAGGGCAGGCTTCGCCAGTTCTCAGCAGCACCAGATTTTAGGTTCTTGCCAGCAGTCAGTTCCTTTATTTTAGGATCAGGCACATAAAAAATCTTGAGGATCAGCAGGTAAAAGTAGAAGAAGAAGAGATTGGATTTATACCCTACCTTCCACTACCTGAAGGAATCTCAGAGCAGCTTACAAATTCCTTTCCCTTCCCCTCTTCACAACAGACACCTTGCATGGTAGGTGGGGCTAAGAGAGCTCTTTTCGAGAACTGCTCTTTCAAGAACAGCTCTGACAGAACTATGGCTTACCCAAGGTCATCCAGCAGCTGCAAGCAGAGGAGTGGGGAATCAGACCTGGTTCTCTCAGATTAGAGTCCGCGCACTTCACCACTACACCGTACTGGCTCTCCAGTAAAAGTGACATCAGTCTTTAAAGAGCCATATTATGTCCAAATTCAGAGCCAGAGATCAACAAAGCAGCATGATAACACAGCATCATTTTGATGAACACAGAGTGGCAGCATAAGAAAGCCCATTTGTATAACTGTAAATATACTACTTAGCATTACCAATAATTGACATCCATAAAATTTCTGCAGCCCAGACACTGGTTGTTGTGAGTCCTTTACTAGGAAGTAGCTCACACACGGTCTCACAATAAGTAATGAATACACCCAGGAGCACCCAGTGCAATTGTTTTAGAACATTAGCATAAACCTGCACATGGTTTGCACTTGGATTACTGACAGCTGTTCACTTCCATCATTTCCCTTTCTGTAGAACATATCTAAGAAGCCCTTAAGTCCCATAAATATCTTTGCCTGCCATTCCCTTCACCTTTTGGTTATTCCCATCTACCTTAACCAATATACATTAATGTAAAGATTTCACTTTCTTGTTAAAAGAGCCATATTTAATTCCATAGTGAGCCACATTTAGCCATAGATTGCAGGCTCTCTAGACACACGGTGGCTCAAAAAAGACCAGGTTGGAAAGTGAAGGCAAATAGGAGCAGAGTTGCAGGTAGGGCTGATTTGGAATGTTATGGAGGAGCCCATGAGCTGCAAGCTGTTATGTATTGACCATGCCGTCGCCATGTGCTCCCTTCATTGCGACCGCATGGCCAGAGCACATGGCCAGAGCATGGCCAGAGCACATGGCCAAGAAACTACCTGAGCTTCAGCCCGGTAGAACAAAGACCAGGTGGATTCAAACCGGCCACCAATCCTGTACCTAGGTTTCTCCCAGGGAACCTATGAAATGTAAATAGACTTCTAATAGCCTATCAGGCCAGTTGGGTGAGGTCAGGGGATTGTCCCTGACCAGCATAAAAGGAGGGCTTCGAGCCCTGGGTTGTATGCTTCATCCGGACCAGCAATAAAGATCATGCTGTTTCACTGTTCCACGGACTCCCGACTCCAATACTTATCACAAACCCAGTAACTTTTGTATTCAGCCACTGACGTGTCTCCATACTGAGCTGTGTTAGGGGCAGCTATGGCAAATACACTGGCATCTCAATTCTGCTGCGAACTCTGTAGGTAGCCCTTCTGCCTCAGCCACTGATGTACAACACTGGGATAATAATAATCACCAACCTTACAAGGGAGTTGGAAGGATTACAATAGAAAATGTATGTGAGTCACTCTGAAGAAAACACAAATGCTAACAACTATATTGTCTGAAGTTATGTGGAATGGTATAGCATATCCGGTTCTTGTCAGATCTTGGAAGCTAAGCAGGGTTGGTACATAGATGGGAGACCACCAAGGAAGACCTTGCAATGTCAAACCACATCTGCTCAATCACTTGCCTTGAAAACCTTTTGGGGTTGCCTTAAGTCGGCTGTGACTTGATGGCACACACACACACACACACATACTTCACTGAAGAGTATATGACAAAATAAGAATTTCTGCCACAACCTATTATCTTTATTTCTCCTGCTCTGATTGTTGTGGTTTTCTGAAATTTCAGTTTGTAGTTTGGTGATTAATGGACGTTTTTGTTAGCTTTCTTGAAGATTTAAATAAAAAAGCAGAGTATAAACATTTTACTAAACAGACAGATCTTACCAATTGCCTTCATCTAGTCTTAGCTATATTTACAGCTCAGTTACTTATGCATCTTGACTTTAATTGGCTGTTCCTGGAAATAACCTCCTCACCCTCTACCTCTATGCAGTGGTTGGTGACTTCTGTTTCAATGTATCTGAAGAAATGGGCTTGCACACGAAAACTTACACCCAGAATAAAACTCTGTTGTCTTAAAGGTTCCACTGGACTCAAACTTTGTCTTACTGTTTCGGACCAAAACAGCCTACCCACCAAAATCTAGAAAACAAGGTGTCAGTATTAAAAAAACAAAGACAAAAACCAATAAAAATCATTCACTCTGCACAATCTTAACATGTAGCTGTATTACTTTCAGCCAAATGTCCAATTAAAATGACTTTTTACTCTAAAATAAGGAAAGACAGTCCTGAATGGGGAATGGAGAAGCTGAGAGAAAGTAAACAGGTAAGAGTACATTGAGAGCTAATTTCAAGAAGAAAGGTACAGTGGGAGAGAAGTAATCATACTCTGGCTGTCTTGAGAAGGAAAGGTCCCAGGACTTTGTAGTAACAGAAGATCAAAGATGATTCTGGAAGTGAACCATCTACATAGATAGATGGCTCAGAATGCACCTGAGTGTCAATGTAGGAAGTCTGGCATTAGGCCAAATCTTTGGAACCTGGTTTTCCATTGGCGGAATGGTGCCTTTTTAGGATTCAGAGTGCCATTGGCCCGAGTCCAGGGTCTGGGTGGTGCTGGGATGGCACAGCCAGCCTGTTGTAGAAGGAGGCACCTTAATAAGCATACTTAAGATGGGTCTGATGGTGAGTGATTGATTTAGAGATGGGGAACTGATAGGGTTGCCAGGTCTCAATGACATGCTGGTGGCAGGGTGGAGCCTTCCAGGGGTGGGGTGGGGCTCCGGCCCCAAACACCAACATCGCACGGCAATATCCCCAATGCAATGATGTCATGTGGAAGTGACATCATTGCATTGGGGATGTTGTGCGACAATGCTCTGTCTTGAGGGCAAAACTCTATGGTAAAATCACCTCAAACCACAAAACCAGAGCATCGCTGCATGACATCTCCAGTGTGATGACATCACTTCCATGTGACATCATTGTGTTGGGGACGTTTCTGTGTGATGTCACTGTTTGGGGGCAGGGTTTCCCCCACTGACAAGCTGGTCAGAGGCCAGCAGAATCCCCCAAAAGTGGGGGATCCTCCATCCCTGCCTGGGGAATGTGAACCCTAGGAACTGATCCTTTCTGGATTTATGGTTGTATCTTCCTGGGAAGGAAGTGATTTTGAAATTTTGAAGGAAATTTCAAGTGCTTTGTTTACTATCCTGCAAACCTGAGTCATTATTCATGGCAAAAAGGTGTGAGGAGCTCTGAAGGCTTAAGGAAGCCTTATTGATATTTTCCTAGAGTATTCAGAAACTTGGGGTTCTCCCTGCCAGGAGTAACCTTAATTCTTGATCAAGGGACCTGTCTAACATCACTCTAGAGGCTTTCCCCATAACATACAGCATCTGAAGACCAAAAGATTTTGGGGTGTACCTGATATCGGTCTCTGTTGTGAGGAAAGGCCATGTGACACAAGCTTGTTTCAAACTGAGAGCTTGATTTGGTGAAAGCCAGTTTGGTGTAGTGGTTAAGTGTGTGGACTCTAATCTGGGAGAACCGGGTTTGATTCCCCTCTCTTCCACTTGCAGCTGCTGGATGACCTTGGGCAAGCCATAGTTCTGTCCCAGCTGTTCTCTCAAGGACAGCTCTGGAAAGAGCTCTCCCAGCCCCACCTACCTCATAGGGTGTCTCTTGTGGGGAGGGGAAGGGAAAGGAGATTGTAATCCGCTGTGAGACTCCTTCAGGTAGTGAAGGGTGGGGTATAAATCCAATCTCCTCTTCTTCTTCTGATTGAAGTATGTGGCAGAGTGGGGAATTATCTGATTGGGGCTGGAGCTCTTTTGACTTCCTCTTTGCAGGTACTGCTATAAGAAGAAACTGTTTTTAAAAATAGTTTTTAGTACAAAATGAATTCCATTGATTTAAAAGGAAGCAAATGTTCACACAAAGATTAAATGTATTACAGCTCAGTGTTTAGTGCAATTAACAAATCCATTTTAGAATCCTCCTCAAATCACAGAGGCTTATCTTGCAACTCTGATTATTTTATGGCCTCTTCAGATTAACTACTTCATTGAGACCTGAATGAGCACAAGAGTATGAAACAGCCTACATTTTAAAAAAAACCCTACAATATTAAAAATACTCAAATAAAAATGAAACGCAAGCAGAAATCTCATAAGATGCTAGGTTGCTTATTGGGGGAAATGATGCAGGATTGGATATTGAGAACAATGGTAGGCCATAAGCCTGGGCTCACACACTGACACAGCTTTGTTCATTATCTGTCCCTGTTAAATGGAAAGCCTACTGTTGTTACAATATGGAAGATCAAACTTAATTGGGTATAAAATTGCACAATAATTAAATTGTCTGTAAATGTGGAGCACTCCAATTAAGTTTAACCAAATAATGCCGGAGACCTCAAGTATTAGCATAATGCTGGCACCATATGTCTGTCATTCTCTTTTGCACATAACTGTCATTCTTCATCCTTGTCAGCTGCTCATGTTGATTCACCAGATCATACTCGCGCCATAGCCAAACATTTCTAACAGCTGGCACAAGGCTGTTACAATGACGTAGGGCTGGCTGATGTTCAAAATACAAGGAGCCCCTATACCAGGTAGCAAATAAGTTACCAGAGCAGCTGTTAGGCTGTGTGTTTTTGTAAATTAACTTTACCACTGATTTCTTGTCAGCATTTTAAATGACTCATTATATTGCTTTCTAGAAGACTGACTCAATCTTCTCAGAATCCTGTTTTTTGTTTTTAGGTAATAGAAGTCTGGAGACATTGATGCAGGTCCTATGAATATGGAGGCAGTTAAAAAGGGCTCACTTTCAAGCTTCTAAAGAAGCTGTCTTACATTAGTTCAGCCTTACGTGTCCCATCCTGACCAGTAGTATCAGCAGTGGGTCACAACACCACTCTCTAAAGTCTCATGCAAGTGGAAGCAATATGTTGTCTAAGAGACTGCAAGAGCAATCCTAAACCAGTCTACTTGGAAGTAAGTTCCCTTTTATTCAGTGAGGCTTACTCCCAGGAAAGTTTTCTCAGGATTGCATGTGATGGGGAAATCCTGCCATTTAAGGAAAAACAGAACTAGTTTTGTGATCTTTTGGATTTTGGCCTATGTAACTAATCATAGAAATTATACATTCAGCTTTAAAAAAAAAAGATTTAAAAGATTTTTTTTTTAAATCTCTGGCTACATCTTGAATTGGGTTCAATCATGCACACTTCATCAAGTTGCTTCTGATTTATGGTGACCCTATGGATTAATTACCTCCAAAAAGTCCTATCATTAACAGCCTTGTTGTTAAGAGTCAGGAGGACCTCTCCCCATGTTCTTAATTCCTGGGCAGAAACCTATAGGACAAGATGGTCCTTCAGATACTTGGGTCCCAAAGCATGCAGGAATTTAACGGTCAAAAACAACATTTGAATTGGGCTCAGGAGTGAATCAATGGACAGTGTAATAGCTGTAATATCAGAGTCACATGCTCCCAATAGCTGGCCCCAACCAGCCTTCTAGCCACAGCATTCTGTGCTAGCTTAGCCTCCAAAAACTCTTTAAGGTTTGCTCCAAGTACAGAGCATTGCAGTAGTCCAGTCTAGATGTTACTAAGGCATGGGTCACTATTAGGGTTGCCAGCCCCCAGGTGGGACCTGGGGATCTCCCGCTTTTACAACTGATCCCCAGCTGACAGAGATCAGCTCCCCTGGAGAAAATGGCTGCTTTGAAAGGTAGATTCTATGGCATTATACTATGCTGAGGCCCCTCCCCTCCCCAAACCCTGCCCTCTCCTGGCTCCACCCCCAAAGTCTCCAGGTAGTTTCCAACCCAGACTTGGCAACCCTAGCCACTATGCTTAGATCTGATGGAACTAGGAACAAATATGCTTGATGCACCAGCTGAAGCTGGTCAAAAGCACTCTGAACCACCACAACCACCTTTCCTTATGATCCGCATATTGATTGGATAAGGAGATAATATACTACAAAATACCAAGATTATTCTTAACTGGTAAAATAACCTTTCAACAGTAAAACTAATAATTTTTAGGTCTGAAAACAAATGAAGCTGCTAAACATGCCAAAATATATGTCGTCTGATTCAGTTCATGTAAAGATGTGTCTGTTTATCAATTTTTTATCTTGCCCTTCCTCCAGGATGCTCAGGGCAGTGAGAGTGGTCCCCCCAGTCAATACTGTCAAATTATCAAACGCTTTCTAATATCAGTTGTCTGGTATGAAATGTTGCAAACAATTCTTATGAATTAAATACAGGTATGAAGTAACTTTAAATGTCTGATACAAATAATGATAGATAGCTTAGTGAGGAGAATATGTGAGCACTCAGAGAATATGCAACATTAAACATTCATGAAGAAGAACTTAGAAGAGAATTTTAGGGAGAAAATTTGTTTCAGTTCTAGTGAAAACTAAACTACCCATTAAAGTTCAGCTAGATGTTGTGTGGAGCGTTCAGATATGATTATGTGCTCTCTACTAGAATAAAGAAAGTAAAATTAGATAAAATGCAGTATGACTCTCTCCCTTGTCCACCCATAATGTGTTTATAGCATATGGTGATGCACCAAGATGACAGAAAATAAAATACATCAGAAAATAATAGAACATAAATGCAATTGCAGATTTGTACATTTGTAAGTGACTGTGTTGCATTTACATTCCTCTCTTATGTTAGAGACCTGGAAATGGCTCAGAGAGTGGGGAAAAATTAGATTTTAGAACAGGGCAAGATGCAATTAGTCACAACAGAGCATTAGTCAAAATTCACAAAATGGAATCTGCATCTGGGTATGCAAGTGGAAGTTGTGTATGTCTGGAAGTTATACAGGAATATGTTCCTTGCCAATAGATTCTTATAAGATTAGCAGATTTCTCATTTCTTGTAGTGGAACATTTTACTTATTTTAAACACATAATCAGACATAATATCTGAAACTAATTGATGCATCAAAGTATATTCCATGTTAAACAAACCAGTTAAAAACCCATGGCCCAGTTCGTCAATCTGTTTTTCTGCACAATCCTATATTGTACAAGAATATTGCTCAAGGTTATTCAAGGCTGCCGTAGCAGCTTGAAATAACCCTGACTAGCCTGATATTGTCAAAGCTTGGAAGCTAAGCAGGGTCAGTTCTGGTTAGTTTGTGGATACCATAAAGGAAAACTGGGGTTGAGGAAGGCAATGGCAAACCACTTCTTCTCATCTCTTGCTTTGAAAAACCATGGTCCTGACGTTGTCATGAGTTGGTTGCAACTTGAAAGCACACAGTTATTAGTACCACAATGTGGAACAATCCTTCCTAAACTCCCATTTATTTTATTCATCAGAAAGCTCTAACAAATTCAGTGAGTCATATACTTCTGCTAAGGGAGAAACTAGACATGTAATCTGTCATATGTTGCCCACAGGGATTGGCAGCCATAGAGAACACCCTCCAAAATTGCTGCAAGGCATCAATTCTGGCTGGGACCATGGCACACTGGGAGGTGTCTCCCCTCTTCCTGTTTTACCAACCCAAAACAATGCCTGGGGGCGTTGTTTGCCCTATTGGATGGCTGCATATGCATTGCTTGCAATACTGACCTTGATCAACCAGCAGTCTGACTCAGTATAAGGCCAGCGAGGTTTTTATGCAGTCTGAAGCAAAATTCCTGGATGACCTGTTCCACTGAAATATTTTTATCATGCTTACTTCTCATGTGTTTAGGATGGAGTGCCAGAAAGGACACACCCCACTCACAGATATTGGTTCCCCAACTAAATATGTAGTATCAGATCCCTTCAGCTTCAGCAGGGCTTCATTTTTACCATGTGCAAATGATGGCATAAGGAAGACTTCTTTCTGATGAGCATGATACCCTTCATTCTTACTAGTTGGTAAGATTAAAAAGAAGACATAAATCATGTATAAGAGTTATATTCAAGTCCAATACCCAGGGCTCCGTTGGGGCCGGGGCGCGCCGGAGCGCTGCTCCGGGAGAGAGGAGGCAGGGGGGCGGGCACTTAAGAAAGCCCCGCCCCCTGGCCTCCCCCCGTCAATGCTCCCGGGGCTGGTGGCGCTCCGCCGGCCCCGGGAAGCCCCTTCCCGCCTCCCCCCCGGTCAACAGTTGTCTCTTGCAGTCGCAGGGTGAGGCGGTCCGGGGATATCATCTCCCGGTAGCCTCTTTCTCAGGCGCTTTCCTCAAGTCTGCTTTCCCTCCGCCATGACCACGACGACCACTTTCAAGGGGATGGATCCCAATGGCCGGAGCAGCTCCAGGTGCGAGAGGGATGCTGAGAATGAGAGAGAGAGAGAGAGAGAGAGAAAGACACGTGTTTGTGTAGTGCGTGTGCGGAGTGTGTCAGGTCTCTGCTGAGACTTTGCCGGGGAAGAAGAGGCGGCTTAGTGAACGTCGCCGCTTCCTCCTCCCCTTCGGATGTGCATGCTGGAGCCCAGGCAGCCTCCTGAGCCTGCGAGGCCGGGTTGTAGTTCTTGGTGAATTGAGAGCCCGGGGCTGTTCAGGCAATACTCAGCTCTCGACTTGCGACCGGACACGCGGGTCCCTGGCAAACGTCGGGGTGGGGAGAGAGCCAGACCTCCGGGGCTCATTCGGGGTGTTGCGCGAGGGTGTTGCGGCTCAGCCTTCTCTGGAGCGGCGGTTGTGGCTCGTTTCCCAGCGCTGTTCGCCGGGGGGGAGAACAAACGACAGGAAGGAGCTAACAGCTGGATCCGTCTAGCCTCTTTCCTCCTTCCCCTTTTTGGTGGAGAGACCGCGGCCTGTTGCCACCCCTTGCTTTCTGCAGGGCTCTGGCCCCGGCGTCCCCACCCACGCCTTGCGGGAGCGGCCGGAGCAGGAGCGAGCGCTTCTTCCTGGTGCCTCGCAGGCGAGGACTCGGCCATTCTCATTTTGTCTCCAGGGCTGGCCATGCTCCCGGCGCTCTCTAGGCCCCGGTCTCTGCTCTGCCCATGTGGCACCTTGATCCTCCTCTTTGGGCGCTTCTGGCAGCCCCGCGGCAATTCCAGGCCCGCGTAGGGAAGGGGAGGATCGCCACCCCCCCCCAAAAAAACACTCCCGGGGCCGGCGGCGCTCCGCCGGTCCCGGGAAGCCCCTTCCCACCTCCCCCCCCAGTCAACACTCCCGGGGGCGGCGGCGCTCCGCCGGCCCCAGGAGTGTTCTTTTATTTTATTTTTTGGTGTGGCAACATCCTACCCTCCCTGACACAGTAAAACTGGCACCATTTCTAAATTGAGAGCTTTCACAGCTGAAGCCTATGCTGAAGTCATGTACTGTTTTGGAGGTGTGGACTGCTTGTGGTTATACACTCTGCCCATGCTCAAGGGTTCTACTTGTGTTCCTTGCTAATCCCACGTGCATGCTCAAAGGACCTTAGGGAGGAGTACAGTTAGGGAGGATTAACACTATGTTATCCAGGACAGTTAAGAGTACAGTGATGCATAAGCCCCCTGCAGAGCTTCATGATGGGGCAGGAATTTGACTGCAGACGTCCCAAAACCAGGGCAGCATCTGCTGCACCACTCTTTATATTCCATGGCTGAGTCTTAGCACTAAAAGCTAAAACTGAGTTCCAAATTAATGATATTCCACCATCAAAGCTTTAAAGACAGTTTTACAAACACAGTATCACAAAACATTAAATAACAAGAAAAAATAAGTTACAAGAGAAGAAATCCATTGTGGCATAATGATTGGACTGGAACAAATCTGGGAGGCCTGGGAGGTTTAAATCCCCCCTCTGCCATGAAACTTGCTGAGTGATCTTTAATTTTTTAAACTTTTATTTTCATTTTTATTAAGATGCAAATAACAGTTTAAAGACAGTCTCCATTAAGTTTTAGCAAATAAAAAAGAAAAGAAAATAGTAAGATAGATAGATAGATAGACAGACAGACAGACAGACAGACAGATAGATATACACACCATATTACGTATAATTTACATTCTGTCATATATATATTAATTTTTTCCTTCCTTCCTTCTCTCTCTCTCTCTCCCCACCTACCTACCTACCTGTTCCTTCCTTCCTTCCCTCTCTCTCTCCCCCCACCTACCTACCTGTTCCTTCCTTCCTTCCTTCCTTCCTTCCTTCTCTCTCTCTCTCCCCACCTACCTACCTACCTACCTGTTCCTTCCCCTCTCCCTTCCTTCCTTCTCTCTCTCCCCCACCTACCTACCTTCCTGTTCCTTCCTTTCCCCGTCCTTCTCCTCTCCCTTCCTTCCTTCCTCCCTCTCTCCCCCCTTCCTTCCTTCCTTCTCTCTCTCCCCCCCACCTACCTACCTACCTTCCTGTTCCTTTCTTTCTTTCTTCCTTCCTCCCTTCTTTCTTCCTCCCTCCTTCCTTCCTTCCTTTTTCTATCTTCTCTCTCTCTCCCCCACCTACCTACCTTCCTTCCTGTTCCTTTCCTTCCTTTCCCCTCCCTCCCTTCTTGCCTACTGACACACCTGACGTCAGGGGGTGTGGCCTCATGACACTTCCGGTGATGTCAGGGGGTGTGGCATATGCAAATAAGTTATGCTAATGAGCTCCTGCACCTCTTTTTTTTACGAAAGGACCCCTGCCAATACCACCTTAGAAACCAACAAGATTTTCAGGGTGTAAGCTTTCAAGAGTTAAAGCTCCCTTTGTCAGACATGAGTAAAATTGGAAATCTGAGGCTTTTTATCCCTGTCAGAAGGTGGAAGGAGTGCTGTGAAGAATAAATCATGTATGTGGCATGTATTTCTGCTTTGCAAAAGTCCTTCTTTATCATGTACAAACAATGGTGGTGGAAAAGTGTCATCAAGTTGCAGCTGACTTATGGTGACCCCACAGGGGCTTTCAAGGCAAGAGACATTCAGAGGTGGTTTGCAATGGCCTGCCTCTATGTAGTAACCCTGGATTTCCTTGGTGGTCTCCCATCTAAGTACTAGCCAGGGCCAACTCTGCTTAGCTTCCAAGATATGACCAGATTGGCTTCCAAGATATGACCAGCCTGGGCCAATACAAAGAGTAGCTTATTCAAATTAATTCAGAAACATTTATATGAAATGTTTTCATTTTGTAGAGCCCAGTTTAATTTTTATCTGTTAAGCAACAGGTAATCTGAATTATCATTAATAATAATAACAACAGCAACAATAATAATAATTTGGATTAGCTGTTGCTTAACTACTAAAAAACAGGTACTCTGAACTAAAATATGGTATATAAATGGAGTTTAGGGGAGGTCAGGGCAGAAGGCCTGAATATTTCCATGGAATAATTTTCAGAATACAGACTGGGAAGAGGAAAATGGAGTATGAGCTACTTACATTCAGTACATAACTTGTGGAGTTTTAATTTGGCTGACCCTCCTTGCCCTTGTATTAATCTTGGGACACTTGTTAAAAAGACAGGAGGAACACCCACCAATGACAATGTAAAACAATCTATGTATTTACTGAACGTTTCCACTTGCTTGATCATTAACGCATGATTTTACGATGAAGTCATTAATGTTGTGTAAGTGTAGAATTTATGGAGCGATTTGCACTGTAGGAGAGTCCTGACATGTTTTTAGCAAATACTTTCAGATACCATAGACTGATGCCCCTTAGAAATTTAGCTTAGGGTTATAATCAGGTTCTAGCATGAACAGATTGCATTAGAATTCAAACCTGATAGTCTGCAAGATTGGAAAAAAAGATTAAACTGTACAGACTCAAAGAGTAGGAATCATTGACAAACATGAGCCTCCCAGACTGTTAAGAATGTTAACAACATTTTCCCCAGCTTAGTAAAGAGACAGAAGTAGAAAAACAGAACTATTTTTCTCACTGCATTGAGGTAAGTCAGTTCCTGCCACTGTGTTCCTTAAGAATCCTGTGTGCAGCAATTGTAGCAAAAGGCAATGATAGCAGGAGCACTGAGGAGAACATAGAATTATAATGTGGCTGGTGTTCAGACAGATGAATCACAAGTCATTATATGTCAAATCTGCTTTATACAATTTTGAATCTGCTTGCCATGCTGGGCATGTAATATATGGAACCTCTCTCTTTAAGACAGGCTTAGGTCCTTAGTGGAACTCCCTTTTCTTCACATGAATGGGTGTGTCTTCTGGCCTGCCGGTGAGAAGACAGAATGTGAAATAAACTGCCTTGGCTCCCAGGGAAATCCCAGAGATCAGTATTTACAAGCATGTGCCAACTAGAATTGTGCATCAGGAACTTTGGGATTACATTTTTCCAGACATACTGAAGAGTAGCTCATTGGACACTTTAGAATGAGTATCTGAAGGACTAGTTAAAGCAGGAGGAGATTTTCTGCCCACCAGCTCAAACTGACCCCCTGCGTGGCTTAGCTGGACCACTAGCAGTACCCACCAGAAGGAAGAAAGGAAACCCTCCTAAGGGAAAGGGATTGTAAACCGCTCTGAGACTCCTTTGGGTAGTGAAGGGCGGGGTATAAATCCAATCTGTTCTCTTCATCTTCTTCTTCATCATGCATTCTCTCTACTTGCTCTGATCATTAATGAACTCTAAATCAGTTCTGCTCCAATAAAGATCTAGAAAGTCAGGACTGACTCTTTGCTTTAGGAAAGAAGCAAGTGGGTACCAAAAGATACATCCATGGGCACCATAGTGGGGGGAAGTTAATTAATGGATGGGGAAAATTAGGCTGGCTGCGGAGCAGTCAGGAATTAGCAGCCACTGCTAGACAGCAGAATGTGCATTTTGATGCAGATCAAAGTGTACATTCCACTGAAAGCAATGCAATGTGGAAAGACATGCATGGGAATTCTTGTTTAGATACACACTGCCACAAGTCACAGTATCTCACTTAGTTGGTGGAGGCATAAATAGTTTTGAACAGATAATGAGTCATCAAAATTTTGGATAGTTTTTTTAGTTGCTTGAGTTAGCTCAAAAAGTAATGTTTTGAGACTTATCCCTGTTGAGCTGAAATAAATATATGGTTTTTTTCCTTGTGTGCTGGGTCACAGTTGGCTCACACTTTCAGTTCACAGACAGAGCAAATCTAGAAGTTTTCAGCTGACAGAAGTATATAATTTCAGGCTTGTGTGATCCCTTATCAGCAGATACAGCAGATATTGGAGAGGAAGGGAGTATGTGGAAGCTCAGGCAGTTAAATAGATGTTATGGCACTCTGGCGTTGGTCAGTGTTGGCTCTTTTTTTCATAGGTTTTCCAGTTGTTATTGAGCACAAGAACAGCTGTACAAGATAAGTGCTTCCATAGGATATAGATATAGATGGGCAAAGTGCTTGAGAGAGCGGTAGCAGACCACTTCCAATTCTTCTGGGGCCCAATTTACACCTCCCCTCTGAAGTTGTTTGACTGCTGTCTTTTCCTACGCTCATTTCACGCTGGTTTCAAATTTCACTCCCTGGGTCTGAAGAGTACTAAGCAACAGGATTTGTTTAAAGCAATATAATGCTAGCTTGACCACAGGAGGGCAATTAACAAATGTAAACAGTAATTTTTAAACTAGAACAAGTATGGTTTGAAACTAGAAACAGGTATAGATGGGGTTTTTTGAAACTAGAATGATTCCAGCGGGAAAAGTCAGATGTAGATTTGACCTTGGATAACTTATCTACTTTATAACCTTTTCATTCTGGCTTCAGGCTGGGTTATGGGACAGAGACGACTCTGCTAGCTTTAACTGAAGACCTTCATCTGAATGTAGATAAAAGGGCATGCCTCTTTGTTGTTCTTATTGGACTTATCTGCAACCTTCAGTACAGTAGATCATACCATCCTATTGAGGTGCTTGGAGGCAGAAGCAGGTATCAGGGGATGCACACTGAATTGGTTCATATCATTCCTCTTCAATCAGACTCAAAAGGTGGCTATTGGAAATCAGAGTTATCATGAGTGTGGGACCTAACCTGTGGTGTTCCACAGGGCAAAATTCTATCTCCCATGCTCTTTGATCCTTGAGCCAGTTTGGTGTAGTGGTTAAGTGCACGGACTCTAATCTGGGAGAGCCAGGTTTGATTCCCCACTCCTCCACTCACACCTGCTGGATGACCTTGGGCAAGCCATAGCTCTGTACCAGCTGTTCTCTCAAGGACAGTTGTCTCAGAGCTCTCTCAGCCCCACCTACCTCACAGGGTGTCTGTTTTGGGGAGGGGAAGGGAAAGGAGTTTGTAACCTGCTCTGAGACTCCAAGTGAGTGAAGGGCGTGGTATAAATCCAATCCCTTCTTCTTCTTCTTCTTCTTCTTCTTCTATGTAAAGCTTTTGTGGCAAATCATTCAAATCATAGCTTTGGTTGTCATCAATATGTGAATGATACCCGGCTTTATATATCCTTGTCCTGGTAACGCAATACAGGAACTAAATTGCTGCCTGGCTGCTGTGGTAAATTGGCTAAGAGCGAACTAACTGAAAGCAAACCCTGAAAAGACAGAGGTAATTTTGATTTGAGAAGGCAGAGATCTTGAAGGACATTGTGCTCCCCACTTTTGACCCTTGCTGACTTGGTTAAGAGCCTTGGGGTTAACCCAGTGTTATTGCTGGAGAGACAAGTTAATACAGCTGCAAAAACGGCATACTCCCAACTCAGCCTATTCCATAAGATGGCCCCTTACCGTGATATGAGTGATCTGACCACTGGATCCATGCTGCATTGACATCCAGCCTAGACTGCTATAATGCACTATACATTCATCTTCCCTCAAAATCAATTTAAAAACTCCAGGGGGTACAGGAAACTCCAGGTGGTACACACTATGATCCTAGTTTCAGTAAGATTAAAACAGCAGTAAAGACCATATTCTGTTCTGTCAGTAGCTCTCTAACTATATTTATCATGTAAGAGTGACCATGTCAGATCAAACGAATATTCAACTAACATACTGTTTCCATCAACAAGTTAGCATTTTCTTCTAGTAGCTCAGAAGCCCAATCTTCTTGAAGTGGTAGGGTACATAGGAGAACTGATGATAGCATTTAAAGTAACACTAAAGAGGCCCTGGGCCTTTAGCTGCCAGCAACACTTGGTGGCAGAAAATGGAATTTCCATTAAAATGGAATTTTCATTAAAATATCTTGGCTAATAGGAGTAGATAGAGATCACATACACTTTTTAGTTAGTTAGATTCAGATGGGTAGCCATGTTGGTCTGAAGCAGCAGAATAAAGTTTGAGTCCAGTGGCACCATTAAGACCAACAAAGTTTTATTCAAGGTATAAGCTTTCATGTGCCCACACACTTCTTCAGATACAATGAAATGGAAATTACCAGTCCATACGTATAGGTAGAGGCTGTGCAGTAAATTAGCATACAGCATAATGAAGATGTTTAACAGATTCAAGGACCAAACAGGAATAACAAGCTTAGTTTATATGGTTACCATTTGTTTAGGTTTAATTGGGGGGGGGGGACAGAATGAAGGAAATAAATTTGTCAAAATTGAATATTGATGGGCAGATGCATCCTTAATTATGTAATGCTGAGTGTAATTAACCTGCCATTTTGCTCCATCTGTCTCCTCTCAAGCATGGAGGCAAACTATCAGCATTTTCTTCTTTGAAGTGGGGTGATTGGCTATGTAGAGTTATCTTGCTTGTCCCCAGAGAAATACATTCCAATCTACCATTCAAAATTATATTACATTCTATTAATCATGTTACATTACAACCTACTATTCTAATCTATTATTCCAAAAAAGAGAGAGAAATAAAATAAAATAAAATAAAATAAAGGACATACGGCCCTTTGGGGGGATTGGTGAGAATATAGATATAAGGGCTGAATGAGGTTAGTATATGTAGTGAGATAAGAAACCAATATCTCTGTTAAGTCCTGGGGATTCCATTGTTCTGAGTGTTGTAATAACTTGCAACTCAGCAATTTCCCTTTCTAGTCTGTTCCTGAAGTTCCTTTGCAATAAAACATCTATTTTGAGGTCACCCATTGAATGTCCTGGAAGGTTTAAGTGTTCTCCTACAAGTTTCTCAGTCTTGTGATTTTTTTTTGTATTTGTGTGTGTGTATGTGTGTATGCTTGCATGCCTGGAAGTCATGGCGACTTCTGGCGACTCCTACTAGGGGCTTGGTTTTCAGAGAGGTGGCTTGAAAGCCTGCCTCTGCACCCCAAGCCCTGGTATTCCTTGCAGGTTTCCCTTCCAATTACTTGCCAGGGTTGGCCTTGTTTAGCTTCTGAGACTGCCTTGTCTGAGCTATCCATGTCAGGACAGTCTTGTGATTATCGATGTCAGATTTGTGTCCATTTATCCTTTGATGTCGGGTTTGACCTATGTAGAGAATCAAAGGGCATTGTTGGCATTTAATGGGATATACAATGTTAGAAGATGAGCATGTGAATACGCCTGGGATGGTGTAGCTGATATTGTTAGGTCCAGTGATTGTGTTGTCTGGAGGTGTGCGGCAGCAAATTTGGCATCTGGGTTTATTGCAAGCTCTGGTACCAGTGTCCACATGTTCGTACACTATTGTGTGACTAGAACTTTATGAGGGCTACACCAATGTTCTGCTTAAAAAGAAATCAGGGTTTTTTGTTGTCTGGGAGGGAAAAAATCCTAATGAGAACTTTGCTTTCTAAAGAGTATATGCAGACAATGTGCTTCATCAACAGCCTAAGTCACTCACAGCAGTTTTTATTTCATGGATACAAATTTCTTTTTAGAACCTTGGACTGTTTCTACCAAATACACAAAAGTTTGTAGTAATCTATCTATTTATCTAATACTGCCCATATGGCTATCACCTGAAGCAGAAATTAGAACCAAAAAAATATTTTAAAAGACCTTACTCAGTATTATTTCTCTTATACTTGATTATTGCACCTAAAGTTTATGGTAATATGATTGTATATTGCAGAAATACGTGAACAGTTTTATTACCTTCTTCAGTTGCCACTCCCCTGCAAAATAACTTTCTTAAGGGCAGTAACTTGAACTTCCTTATTAACTGTCAGGTTGTTACTATTTTCACTTTGAACTCACTTGGCCAAGGACAAAACTGCACTCTAAGTGAGATTTACAGTATGAAGGTATCTTGTATTTGACACATTTCAACTTTAGCTGGAAAGACTGAATTATTATAACTTAGCTACATATTAGGGCCACAGTGGCTCAGAGGTTAAGATACTGAGTTGCAGACCGGAAGATCAGTAGCTCAGCAGTTCGAGACCAGAGTGCCGCATGATGGAGTGAGCTCCTGTCCCTGGCCCCAGCTTCTGCCAACCTAGCAGTTCGAAAGCAAGAAATTGCAAGTAGATAAATAGGTACTGCTTCAGTGGGAAGGTAACAGTGTTCTGTGTGCCTCGCCATTTAGTCATGCCGGCCACATGACCACAGAGAAGTCTTTGGACAATGCTGACTCTTGGAAATGGAAATGAGCACCGTCCCCTAGAGTCAGATTCAACTAGATTTTGAGCAAGGGAAACCTTTAGCTATGTATTACAAAGCATGAATTGTTTTAGATTTGGCAGAAAATCCAAGAAATAACTGTACAAATAAGTTTCTGAAATGAATTACTGTTTTGGCTTTAGTGTTGTGTAACACCAATACCTACATTTCTTGGTGATGTCCACTACATATTTAGATTCTTTAGTTTTTCTAAGTGGAAACTGAACAAAAATTTTAAAGGGAAGACATTAAAAGAGCAAATACTTTTTTTAAAAAGCAACAAAGAAAACTAGTTTTATCCATTCTGGTCCTTAAAATCTAAACTCTTTTCCTTTCTCTGGTCATAGTACATTAGCTATCCCAAGTTTTAACACTCAACAGTTCCTACTTTAATCATTCTCCAAAACCCTGGATCCCTCAGGATTTTTTCTGATTATGATAATTATTTGAAAGTTTTAGAAGCTTGACTTCCTTCTGATTTTCTTAGCAATCGACCCACAAGCACAGGAATTGGTTTGGGCAGGGTTCTTCCCCACAGCTGCTCTCCCTGTGCATTTTCACACTTCCACATTCTGTTTATTTTCTTCTGCATGTGCCTTAAATAATGAGGATTTTCAAGGGAGGGTGCTGTCATCATCAGTGGGATCACCGCGCCTTTTCTTATTTTTTTTTTAAAACAGCCCTAAAATATCTATATATCAAAGCAGTATTATAATGATAATTTAAGCAGGTTCTCTGAATTCCCAGCTTTCATTTTTTTTTAAATTATCCAGCCCCTTCCTTTGTGGAGATATAAGGGGAAAGGTGTTTTCATCCCACATCTCCTGAGCTGAAGGCAACTTACAACTTGCTTCTTTTCTTTTTTTTGGTCTCTGAAATTAATTGCAGTGGAACTCACTTTGAGTTGGATGCAGGTGCCATTTATGCATCTGAAAACCATAATCATTTTTTAAAAATATAATTTTGGAGTGGTTTAACTTTTACCTACTTTCTTTTACCTACAAGGCAATTGCGAAGTGGGGAAAAATGGCCAAAGTTATAAATTATTCAGATCATTAAATCACACATAAAAAAGAAGGATAAGAACTTGCCTAACCAATGCTGTCTGAGGAAATTGCTAGGAGTTCAGCACTCAGTATTTGAATAGATGTGTTCTTGTAAGGTACAGCAAGTTATCTCATTTCAACAGGAAATTCTCAGCATATGAATATTTGTTTTATGAGGTTATGGTCTTTACTATAAATATGGAAGATTAGACATATAATTGAAACAGTGCAAATCTTCACTTTAGAAAGTAACAGTTTCTTCTATTTTGCCATGAATTTCTCCTTTGGAATGGATTGAAAACATCAGATAGACCGTCCTTTCATTTAAATTACTGAAACTGCCTGCTTATTAGGAACATTATGCACTGACAATAAAATGTTTTATCAGCTCCTAGATCCTGCAAGCCTTCCATAAAAGTATATAGGAAACTGACTTGATCTGTACCTAATGCACACAGAGGGCTATGAGAACCTGTGCTCCATACTGGCAACATTCTGATGAGTAGTGCTTGATAACTTGAGAACATGGCCCCTTTCACAGAGGCCCCTAAACACATTTTTGGTATTTTAACTCCCTTGCTTTTTCCTGCCCCCTCTGCAAATTTTTATACTGCTGGTTTTATGGATTGCTGTTTTACTACTGAGAATTTTATTACTGGGTTTTTATTAACCATTATTCACCTTAGACAAGGTTTCTTGGACAGGAAGGAGTGAAATAGCCTAAATAAAACACACTCACAGGCGCTGAATAAAAGCACAAGGATTAGCAGACTTGCTTCTCATGTTCTGAGCAAGCATCATTTATTTCATTGGCAGACAGTTGAGTAAAAATAGGGCTGGTAGACTGCAATCCTATGAACCATGGTCCGAAAAGATGTTAAGAATGTAAGAGAAGCCGTACTGAATTATATCAATGGTTCATCCAGTCCAGTATTCAGCCAGGTGCTGTGCAAGACCTGTCAGCTGGGACACAGAGGTCAGCTTCCCTGTTGTTGTTCCCTAGTAACTGGTATATTGTGTCTGAACATGGAGGTCCAATTTATTTAGTTGTGCGGGCTACTAGCTATGGACAGACCTATCTTCCATGACTTTGCCCAAGTTTACAGTGTCTAGGAAGAAAGTAACATATATAATAGGGAATTTGTGTGTCAATTTATCAAATGGATCATTTGCCATTTCTAAGTCTAAAAGTTTATGTCCTACCCTTCACCTATTTTTTTTCTGGATCAAAAATATTAGGCTGGGATTCAATGATTGATGGGTGGAGAGAGAATGCAGAAGACCTGGAAGGTGTCAGAATTGATTTGAGTTGTGGGCGATCTGTGTCTTGGTAAAAGCTGAACCACAGAGACTATGCAGGGCAAAAGTACATAAACCTATATGCTGTCCAGTATATCAGCAGGTCTCTGAACAACCCTTATTCAAAACTCTGGATTACAGATGCTTTGATACTATTTCCCATTACTTACCTCCTCCCATTCAAGGATGCCCTACCCTTGTGCTAAAAGCCACAATGTGAAACCAAATCTCATAAATTCTGGTGTTTCCGACCTCCAGGTTTGGCCTGAAGTTCTCCCAGAATTTCTATAGATTCCCAGACCACGAAGATGGAGAAAATGGCAGCTTTGGATGGTGGACTCTATGACATCACATCCTACTGAGCTCCCTCCTCTCCCCAAACTCCACCCTCCCTAGGCACCGCCCCCAAATGTTTAGAAATTTGCCAAGCCAGAGTTAGCAATCCTATGAGTTACCCAGCTCTACGGTCCCTTTTTACGACCAAGGCCCCTGGAATTTTCCCCTTCCTCCCCTCTTACTAGTTAATAGGAATAAGGGGATTAGAAGAATCACCCTTGTCTTTCATTCCAGAAGCATTTCTGGACACTAAAGGATCCTGAGCTTTAACTTTTTCATCCTCAACTTTGACCTGAAAGGTCTTTATAAAAAGAATGGCTGTAAGATATTAATACAGAACAGCCTTATGGCATGCTGAAAATATGTACCATTTGCTTCATGGTGAAAATCATTCCAAAGGCTAACCCTTGGCAACTAGCAGAATTTGGCTTGGGAGGGACTATGTGGACATAGTAAGAGGAAATGACTGTTTGAGACTACATGGAAGCATCTATGACTGGGAACAAGGTTTTGGTATTAACCTTTAAGACCTTAAATGGTCTGTCCTGATAGGACCTTAAGTTCATGGATACAGTTCATAGGTCCCCTGGGGGGAACCTAGGCACAGGATTGGTGGCCGCTCAGGATCCGACCAGCTATTGTCCTACCTGGCTGAAGCTCAGGTAGGTTCAGACCACGTGTGAAGGTCCATGTGGCGGTCACCATTACGGGGCACATGGTGACCACAGTATCAATACACAACACCCCTCCCCCCATAGTCCAGACACCCCTGGCACACATAGTCTTTTAAGTAGTCCGGCCGGCGACACTCACATCCCGAGTGCCGAGGAGTTGTGGAGCGCAGAGGGTAGCTAGGTTCCGGAAGTGGGGTAGCCGGCGACTGCTCCGGCAAGTCTCAGGGCAGGTCCGTCGGTGGTTCGGGTGCCAATGTTTCTCCTGGCTCGTCGGGAGGCAGAAGGTCCGCGGGCTCCTCTTCGGGGCAGGTTTCCTGGGGTGGTCGCTGGTCTGGGTCCTCTGGTGTCAGAGTCATGGGAATGTGGGGTGCGCTGCTTGGTAGGCACTGTTGGAGCTGGTCGATGTGGTATCTCCATACCACACTGTCTTCTGTGAGGACCTCGTAGGACAGAGGACCTGTGGGATGACTGATCCTTCCAGGGACTCATGCTGGACCTCTGACATAGCTCCGGATGTAGACTGGGTCCTCGGGAGTGAACCTGTGGGGAGCTTGCTGGAGCTCGGACCTTGCGTGGTCATTGATGGCACAGTTGGGGTGGAGCCGGTCCAGCATGGAGCCAAGGCGCCAGCCCATCAGCAGCTCCACAGGCCGGCATCCCATCCTGGCGTGTGGAGTGTTCCTCAGGCTAAACAGGAACTTCGTCAGCTGGAACTCCCAGTCTCCTTGCTTCATGCATTTGAGAGCATCCTTTGTAGTTTTTACCATTCACTCTGCCTGGCCGTTGGTCGCGGGATAGAAGGGCACCGATTGGATGTGCCGAATGCAGAGGGAGTCCACAAAGTGCTGGAATTCCCCGGAGGTGAACACTGTCCCGTTGTCTGTCACAAGTGTGTCAGGCAGCCTGTGTGTGGTGAAGATGTGCCATAGCACTCGGATGGCTGCCTCAGTCAAGGTAGCCCACACCAGGACTACCTCCAGCCACTTGCTGTAGCTGTCGACAATGAGAAAAAACAACTGGCCCTGGCCCGGCCCTGCAAAGTCCAGGTGGAGTCGCGACCAGGGCTTGTTGGTTGACCCCCAGGGCCGAACGAGGGCATGAGGAGGGTCTGGGCATGACTCTTGATATTTGCTGCATTGATAGACCAGGTCCTCGATCTCTTTGTCCATACCTGGCCACTACACATAGCTGCGTGCCAGGGCCTTAATCTGGACAATTTCGGGATGGGCCTCGTGTAGGGCCGCCAGTACTTTGGCATGGAGCGGCCCCGGGATAACTACCCTGGTCTCCCATAGCAGGCACTCCTTGTGGATTGACAGCTCGTTCTGCCTTATGGTGTAGGTGGCAAAATCGGGGCCTGGGTGATCGGGCAAACCCCTCTCCACCCAGTCCAAGACCTGGGAGAGGACTCGATCCCAGGCCGTGCAATGGGCCACATCCTGTACCTGGATGGGCCAGTCCAGGAGATCCTCAGTGAGAGCCACATGGAACACTGGCACCGGGTCCAGATTGCAGGACAGCCACGGGAGGTGGCTGAGGGCATCGGCGTGGCCCATCGCTTTCCCAGGGCAGTGCATCAAAGAGTACTGGTACCCTGAAAGAAAAATAGACCAGCGCAGCACCAGCGGGGACAGCATGTGTGGGGTTTGGTGGTGTGGAGCAAGGAGGCCCAGGAGTGGCTTGTGGTCCATGGCCACAGTGAACGACCTACCGTACAGGTAGTCATAGAATTTTTTCACTCCTGTGACTATGGCCAGTGCCTCCTTGTCGATTTGGGTGTAATTTCTTTCCGCTGCCGACAGGGTTCTGGAATAATATGTCACTGGCACCTCCCTGCCATCGGGAAGTTGATGGCTGAGGACTGCTCCCATGCCGTAGGGAGACGCGTCACCAGGAGCTCCTTGTTGAAGTGGGCCAGGACCACGTTAGACACCAGTAAGTCTTTGATGGCCTGGAATGCCACTGAATGTCACGATCCCCTCTCCCATTTTGCGCCCTTGTCCTGTAGTCGATGCAGTGGCTCTGCTATCGCCGCCTTATGGGGGAGGAAGGCATGATAAAAATTGAGGAGGCCTAAGAATGCCTGTAGCTCTGCTTTCGAGGTGGGTTGAGGCGCCTCCGTGATGGCCGACACATTTTCTTTGGTGGGGTGGATGCCCTGGGCATCTATGGTGAATCCCAGGAAGGTTACTAATGGCACGCCTAAGATGCATTTATCCTTGCGCACCTTTAGGTTTGGAAACACTGCAACACGGCTTGTAGTCGGGTCTTGAAGGTGGCAACGTCTGGAGCCGCAATCAGGACGTCATCAAAAAATGGCTTTACCCCTGGAAGTCCTTTAAGAACAGAGTCTATTAGCTGCTGGAACAACCCGGGGGCGACGCTCACTCCAAACTGGAGCCGCTTTACTTTAAATGCCCCCTTGTGGGTGACGATTGTCTGTGCCTCCACCATGGTGTCGTCCATAGGGAGTTGCTGGTAGGCCTGAGCCAGATCCAGCTTACCAAAAACCTTGGCTCCCGCAAGGGAGGCCAAGACATGGCTGACCACGGGCACTGGGTATGCGTGGTCTTGGAGGGACAAATTCAAGGTGCACTTATAGTCCGCTCAGATGCAGATTTCCCCATCTGCCTTCATGGGAGTGATGATCAGGGTTTCCCACCTCACGTGGGAGACTGGCTCCAGCACCCCTTGAGCCATGAGCTTATTTAACTCCACTTCCACCTTGGGCTGGATTGCGAGCATGGGCCGTTGCGCTGCCATGCGGATGGGGCAGACATTAGGGTCTAAGTCCAGGGAGACGAGGGGGCTGGTAGGAGCCCAAGATGCCATCGAAAATGGCGGGGAACTCAGCACAGACCAACTCAAAGTCTGCTGATCCAATTCAGTTCACCCCTCGTATTTCCAGTCCTAGGGGTTTGAATCACGAGAGTCCCAGTAGACTGACCAGGTCTCTTTCCACCACCAAAAGGTCCAGGAGCCCGTTAAAGTCTCGGTACTGCACCCTGAACTTCCCCAGCCCTTTAATTGTGACCAGATTCTTTTGAAAGTCCCAGAGAATTAGTCCTGTGGGATTACACAGCCAGGGCCCCCCCTTGGGACAGAGCCGCTTAAAGGTTGCAGCTGAAATTATGGAATAGGTGGACCCGGTGTCTAGCTCAAGGGAACAGGGGGCCCCTTCGATCCAGACGTGGACCGTAATTTTCCCGGGGAGGGGCTGGGGCAAGCTCAGTACCTGTTGATGTACAGTTGCGATGCTATCCACGGCCTCGTAGTGGATGTTTTGGGAGCGACAGTTGTCTCGGGAGTGGCAGGCCTTCGCGATGTGCCCCATGCATCCACAGGCTCAGCAGGTTGCATCTTGGAACCTGCAGGAACGTCTCTCGTGGGGGTCTCCACAGCTTGCGTACAGTGGGGGTGGCCTGTGCTGGAAAACAGGAGAGGGAGCCATGGCCAGAGCCGCGTGGCAAAAACGGGAACTGGAAGGACAGGACGCACCTTTGTGGAGCGAGGCTGCAGCTGGTGGACGTCCTCTTCCTCTGAACCGTCTGATTCTGAGACTGCGGTGCTGTGTGAGCAGGTGGCCATTTTGTCTTTTGGGGTTGTTTCAAACGCGACCGCTGTCTGCAGCACTTTCTCGAGGGTAGGCTCTGTGAGCGTGATTAGCCGCCGCCGGAGCTTGGCTTCTCACACCCCCACCACAAAACTGCCCAGTAAATGGTCCTCCACATGCCGGTACTCACATCCGACTGCCATCCGGCAGAGGTCGGCGAGAAATGCAGTGGCACTCTCACCCGATTGTTGGGTCCTTTGGAGGAACTGGACTCGGAGCGCCAGCATGGATGGCTTTGGCACGAAGTAGTCCCCGAGCTGCTTGATCAGGTCATCGTAGGTAACGTCCAGCAGGTCTCGGGGTGAGATGAGGCTCTGGCATAGGCACATCGTTTTGACGCTGCAGTGGCCCAGGAGCCAGGCTCACTTCATCTCAGCCTTGGTAACCCCATGCACTGTCAGGAGAAACCCGAGTTGCCTGGACCAGGCATCCCAGGTCTTGGGTTTGGAAGGGTCAAAGGGAGGGATTTGTCCCGCGACGGCAGCCATAATTACTGGAGCAGGAGCAGCGCAGTGAGCGAGATCCTCAGGGGCAAGCGGTGGTCCTTCGGGGTGCTGGGGCTCAATGAAGTCTGACGCCGGCAGATCGGTGCTCAGTGCTCCACTGCTCAGTTTGGCTGATGAGTTGCTCATCGGGATCCCATCCTCGTCGCCACTGAAAAGTACTGGAGTCAGGAGGCCGGTATCGGTGAAAACAGCATAGCAGTTTATTGTGGGTTCAGATGGTACATAGCAATCCCGGGCTTTGGACCACGTGTGAAGGTCCACGTGGCGGTCGCCAATACGGGGCACATGGAGACCGCAGTATCAATACACAACAATATCTTTGGGACTGCCTCTCCTGGTATGTCCCACAAAGAGCATTACACTCAGCAGAGAAAAATCTTCTGGTGATCCCTGGCCTGAAAAATATCCAGCTGTCCTCAACAAGAGCCAGAGTTTTTTTGGCCCTGGCTCTGACCTGGTGGAATTCTCTGCCTTATAACATCCATATTCTGCAGGATCTAGTGCAGTTCCGCAGAGCTTGAAAGTCAGAGATGTTCTGCTGGGTTTACAGTTGAGGACAGCAATGGTTTTATACTCAGTCTGCCCCCTCCTCACCTCTTCTCCCATGGGCAAGGACTATTATTCTGGCCCATCCTAAAGGCGGCACCTGGAATGGTTATTGAATCTGTTTTACTGCTTTTAATTTTAAACCTGATTTGAATGTATCCTTATGAAATGTACACTGCCATGAGCCCCAAGTATGGGGGAAGGTGATTTAAAAATCTAATTTATAAACAAACAAACATTGGCTGATCTTTACAGAGGGGCCACAGCACTATCAAATTTGAAAAAGAGTTTCATTTCTATTGAGATTACATTATTTATAACCTGTCAATATTATGCATTGCTCAAGACAGCTTTTAAAAACATGAAAGTTTCGTGCATGCTTTTTATAAAATAGAGAGTTTCATGGTAGAACTAGCTTTCATGGAGGCTAAACTTGCATGATCTCAGTTTTCATCTCTTCTCTGTCATGGCAGTCAATATTCCACAGTCTGGTTACAAAGGGAAACACAAGAATATACCATGAGAGACTCTTGCTGTATGGGCAAATCTTCATGTAGCAGGGCAAACGTCTAGGAACTTCTGCTTCTTTTATATTCCTAGAGGTTATCAAAGAAGTATGTGCTAATCAGGTCAGGCCTTTGCATAGATTTTGGTGATTCCTACATATTGTTTGTTTCTCCATTCACCCAGCACCTTCAAAATGTGTATGAAACTCAAGATTGGCCTGCTACATTTATACATACATACACACACTCACAAACACACACACACACAAAGCCACATACACAAAGCTGTTTTTGCTATTATTTTAAATTACTGAAAACTTCAATTGAATTCTTGCCACTTGTCAGGTGGGATGCATACTTAAGATTAGTCATTTTCAGATCTCAAAAGGCACAAATTAATTAATTTCACCACACTTTACTGTCAACACTGGATTAATGACTGTCAGCTGTGAAGCTCTGATGTAGGGAATATCCCTTTTGTAAATATAGCACATGGTATGACTACATCAGAAGAAATTGTCTTTCTTGGAGATTCGTTAAAAGGCACTAAAAAAGTACTACTAAAGATATTGCCAAGAGGAAAGAAAATATTGGGCACGTTAGGCTAGGGTTTTGTGATCATAGGAATTCCTTTCCTGTATTACATTTCTCTTCTGATAATTATGAAAAATATCCCAAAGGCTGATTGACCATTTGATCCCAGGTTTCCATCTACTGAAATAGGTTGCTAATCAAAGACCCAAATTCTAATGTCGTACTCCAGGGGACCTCATACTGCTCGAAAATCTGTCAATTTGGTTTACATCTTACTCACAGGTCACAGGCTGGTAGCCAGTCATTTGGCAATCTGTTTGGATGTGTCTGTTTGTGTGATTATAGTGCTTTCTCACATGATTAGACAGACTTTTCACAACAGCTACCATCCTGACACTCATCTGCTGCCACCAGTTTTAAAAAGCACATAATTAAAAGGGGGGGGGGGAGTTGAGATTTTTAAATTCAGAGCTACTACTTAGTGTCTCTGCATACCTTTTGTGTCCACCCATAAACCACCCAATCTTATGATTATTCTGTATGACCGCTTCCTGAACAGATAGATACTGCTGACTGTGCAGACACAAAAAGTAGACAGTGCTGTCCAGCAGATGTTGCTCATTTATAGGGACCATGGGATCCCCTGGAATTACAGCTCATCTTCAGACTACAGAGATGAGTTTCCCTGGACAGACTGGATATTATGGAGGGTGGACTCTATGACATTGTACCCCATTGAGACTCCATCCCCAAATCTACAGCAATTTCCCAACCTGGATCTGGACACTCTAGACCCTGTCCCCTGCCAGTGGCCAGGAGGGACCTGGCAACCCTAATTACAGGGTTAAAAGGAAATACATTAAGGGATCAACTGCATGCTATGTTTTCCCCCAGTCCTCTCCAGATCCAAATTTATTTTGCAAATTCTGTGCTGAGATTATGGAGTGTGTAAACCTTCTCCACCCAATCCATGTCCTTGACTGAAACAGCCCAGGGTTTCCCACTGTGGAAACCTAGGTGGAACCAGTCAGTACAGTGCCCCCTGGGCCATTTCAGTCCAGGAAAATAACACAGTCCCCTCTCCATATGTGCCATGATCCCAGTCCAAACTGGGCCCCCACACACATGGGATTAAGTTCCTAGCATGGTCCTCAGAATACACATTTGGTCATATGGAGGACTATGGGAAACCCTAACATGTAATTAGGACAACCAAGAGTCCAACACATAATTTGGCAGAAGGACTGAAAGTGAATATCTGACCTGGGAGCTGTATGCCATGGCTCTTCTTAATCTGTTCAGAGTCTTTCACTATTTCTTTACCTCTGTACTTCGTGCCAAAGAAGCAGACCACCTGCATGCAACATGAAAACCACACTTTCTCCTGGAACTGTGCCATCTTTGTAGCTCCCAAACATGGAAGTAACATCATCACATGTGAGACTGGTTTTTTTACTTCTGAGGTCCCCCCCCCCCCTCCGCCATCTCTGAGGATTACTGCATAAAGGGCACAAAATGGGAACAGGACATAAAATCCATGAAAAAGTTTGTCAATTACTGGTCTACAAACTATGTGGGTGTAATGTAGTATGCTCTGTGTAGCAACCAGCCTGCCATGTGCTTCCAGGTAATGGCGCCCACCGCATGGCCAGAGCACATGGTCAGGCAGAGAGGGGAGCTTGAATCTGGAGGAACAATAGACATCTGGATTGAAAGCCTCCTCCAATGTGGGACCTAGGTTCTCCCTGAGGAGTCAATGCAATCAAAGGCTCCTCCAGGGAACCTATGACAAACATGTGCATATGTTAAGCCCCTATCAGGTCTTTTGGGTGTGGCCGGAGGTGTGGCTCCGGCCAGCATATAATGAGGGCCCTGGAGCCCTGGAAGCATGTTTGTTCTGACCATCTACTGGGCATGCTGAATCACTCAATAAAGGCTTCATGATTTCACCGTTCCTGGTCTCCTGAGTCCAGTACTCTTCAGTGGGAGAAGATTTTCAGTACGTAAAGACATAATAAAAATCAATTCCTTAACTGCTGATTAAAAACTGGTCAGATTTAAACTTGAAATAAAATGTTATCTTAACTGGAAATGAAATGGACTTTTGCAGCCAAAATAAAAGAATATAAATGTTTTTAAAGTAAATATTGACCATAAAAGGGTTCTCACTCAGGATAGATTTTTCAGCATGTAGTATTCTTATTTTTTAAATCCAGTATAGGTTCTTTAGGGCTAATTTCAAAGACTGTATAATTTCAAGATTAATTTCTATTGATTATGTTCACAGCCAGTTCCAGTAATGGGATTTTTCATCACCTGGTCAGATGACACCATAAAATCAGAACTAAGATATCCTCCAACAACACAGCTCCAGTTTTTATTTGTCTGATGACATGATGAGAAATGTTTACTCTGCTTTCCCACCTTATTAGACTAGAGGTAAAAGAGCTGAATGAAAAGGTATTTTGCAGGCCATCCATCCAAAACCTGACAGAAACAAACTAATGATGCATTCAATCTGAAACTGACTCCAGGTGCTTTAAGTGATAAAAGAAAGTGAAATGTAAGGGGCCCGACACATAGTGTGAAGAATCAGGTCACCACTGTATTTGTAGAAGTGTGTGTTTTTGTTCTTTTCCAGCATGCTTGCTCTTTCCCCCCCACCCCCCTTTTTTCTGTCTGTTTCTCAAAATAATTTGGCCGGTGCTTGCAGAAGGCTGTTCTAGCCTCAGGGATTCTTACACATACTTCTGTTGACAGAGTTCCTAGATAGCAAGTAAGCTGAAATGTCTTTTGTTAAGTATCTATTCATGTCCCTTTCTGTACTACCCCTACACTTGAAGATCTTTTGAGCTGCTGAGTTCCTGCTATTGAGCTCATAGAAAAATTGGATTTGGGATTGCCATACAGAACAGGTAAAATTATATACAATATTATTATTCAAATTCTCTTGGTTTAAATTTGTCTGTTCCAGTTTCTTTCACTACTTTTTACAAAGTAGTGCTTTAAATAATTTGCAGCCATTAAAGGTAGAGTAAGATAATCAGAAGAAAGCTAACTTAGGAGTTTAAATCCATTATGTTGAAAGAATTCTCTATTTCCCTTATCGCTTTTACTCTTCTGGATAATATCATGACAACTGTCATACTTGAAAAGTAATCATTCATAAATAATAGCTGTACTAGAAAATAATTTGTTTTCCTTTAAACAGCAAATAGAGAAGATGAAATCATGTTTTATAATGGTTGAAATTAATATTTTGTAATGGTTCATTTTAATATTTCATGGGTAAATGTGATGTTAACATTAGCTGTTATTCACAGTTTCATAGACTATAACAGAAATGTAGGATATGCAGACACTTCAAAATCGGGCCTCTCCAAAACAAATATGTATAATTAGGCAATTTTATATATGGTTGTGTGTATTTCTGCATGTATCTTTAAGAATCGGGTTACAAAGCTATGTCAGAGTCAACTTGCTTTGCAGCAATATCCCCAGAACTGAATGACATTTTCTCCCAAAGATAGGAAAGACACTAAGTAAAAATATTGTCCAAATTATTTTTATATCCAGTATTGTATATACAAAGCTACTTCACAATTTCTTCCAGAATCCTTCCACCTGGTTGTATTGCTTTAGACGTGTTGTCAGTTTTGTACTGGCTGAGAAACAATGCAATTGCACATCTTGTTTTCGTTTGGAATGTAAAATAGCCATTCTCACACATATTCCCCTTAGAAAAATATATATGGGAGTTTAATGAAACAACATACAGTCCACATCTTACATGTTTGCTACAGAAAACACAGCTGTGCACACAGAGTAGTCAGGATTGCTAAGTAATGTCTACAGCTGTTCCTATTTACCCTATTTCTGTCTTCTGAGACTTCATGAGACCTATACATCTTCAGAAATGTCATCCTGGTCTTAAAGAGAGACAGCATGGTGTAGTGATTAGAGTGTTGGACTGGGACCCAGGCTTGAATCCCCACTCTACCATGAAAGCTTGTTAGCTGATCTTGGGCCACTGTCTGCCTCAGAGTTGTTGCGAGGTTATAATAAGAGGACAGAAGAACCATATAAGCTACCTTGAGCTGAAAGGCAGGGTGTAAAGGAAGTAAATAAATAAAATAAACTAGAAACTTGTTTTATATAAGAAGTTGCAGTTCTCAGAACACCAAATGTTCAAGATCACATTCCATTCTTATTCAGAATCATATCATACACACTGACCTGTTGGTATCAGATTAAGCATACATTTAACAAGGCAGTATCTAGCAAATAGTTGGTGTCATCTAGCTAAAAGTTTGAGATTTCTAAATTTTAAAATATTTATTCATTTTTTACCATTTAACTGGAAGATACAAATGCATTTCTAACCAAACATTTTTAATTTCAGGCACAAGGAAGTTTCAGATACTTTTCTTGATTCTCCAGATAAAAATAATGATATAAGGAATTAAGGAATTAAGATTCATATGACATCTAGTAATGAAATGGAGCTTGGCCTCTTCTAATAGATAACACTTGTAAAGATGGAAGCTAATCATGGCCTGATTCACACCTGGTATAACTGTCAAGTCGCTTGAGATGTTAAAGATAAAGGATGAAACTAAAAGGAAAATCTAATGCTATTTAAAGGAAACTCGTTCAAGTTCTTCCTGTGTATCTCATTTGACATATGGTAAAACACCTTTAGGTCTTAGCATGGTTGTTCATCAGTGTTCTATTGATGAACATTATGAGGAAAACCAACTGGATGAAGAATTAATGGATGCCTCAGACTACAAAACAGTTAATCCAAATAAGCCTTCCCAGCTTCTTTCTAGACCACATTCAGATAAGAAAAGATGCAGAGCTCATGAAACCAGTTTCTTGGAATTTAATCTAAAAGCTATCACTTGTTCAGATTCTGAATGCTCATCTCACAGGACTAAGCCTAACTTTCAGTTTGGTGAGATAGCAGATTTAGAAGCACCTTCATCAGAAGATGATGATGTTTTTATGGAGCTGCCAATAAGTGAGGAAATTTTGGAAAACCCTCACAAAATGTACATTTCTCAAACAAAACAAGGCCACATTGCTAATACAGATGTCTTCCCTGTAATGGCTGACAACAATCATGGGGAGAAGAAATGGAATGAACACGAAACATCTCTGCAGGTAAAAGATGTTTTTATGTCATAAAAAGGGAGAAACTAATGTACATGGTTTTATATTTTAGTTATTGCCTGTGTAATTCATTGTAGGGTCCCATAGTCATAGACTCATAGCCTAGATCAACAAGGCAGGTTATAGAGAGATGGATGGATGGATGGATGGATGGAGTAAGTACTTACATTGCTTGAAGCATCACAGCTGAAATGAAGTGGGAATGAAGTCACAGCTCAGGGTTTGAGCACTTAGTATGTATGCAAAAGACCCAGTGTTCAATCCCCACCATCTCCACATGAAGGATCTCAAGTAGCAAGCCTGAGAATCTATCAATTCAAACAGACAGTACACAGCCAGATGGAACAATACAGATTAAGGAGCTCTCTGATTGGCAGTGCTGTCCTAAACTTGTATTTAGAAGTATGTGACATTGCTTAAGATGGCCCTGTCAATCTCCCAGGATCTTTCATTTAAATCAGTTTGGAGCATGATTATAATTTCATGGCTGGCAGGGGGGTGTTAACCCTTTCCTCCATGCCATTTCTTAGATAGAAGTCCCCTGCCCAACAAGCTACTATTATCTTCCACAGGTCTCCTGTCTTTGCTCCCTGCTGTGGCTATCAGCAGCTTGAGTGAGACAATATCTATTAGAAAACAATTTCCAGGGAAAATGTTAACCACTGCCCCAGGGTCTTACTCCAATACAATTTGGGCCCTTCCACACCTGATTCAAAATATCACCATGGCCTCCCTGCATCTTGTTTAGATTTTATTCTCAGTATAAAGCAACTCCATGTGCTTATGATCTTCCACATCTATAGTGGACATTTAGTTTAGCAGCAGATTTGAATATATGTGGAATTTTATTCGCAGATATAGGGAACAAACTAAACAATTAAGTCTGGTATACTGAAATAGTGACCAAAGAGGTCATCTACTCCATTATTGTTTATTACAGACAATATGGGTTTGCTATATTACAGAACAATATTTCATATACAGAACACTGTATCATCATTACATGAATCCATTACATTAACCCATCATTACATTAACCTTATTCTGTAATACTAAATGAACATCATTCTGATTGGTTCTGCTAGTATACATCGCCTCAATAGTCCGTCCGTTCCCCCCCCCCCCCCGAGTCATTTTTCTTTTTGGCAGTAATAACTAGGGTCGGGCACAAACCAGAAAAATGTGGTTCGTGTCAGTTTGTGGCTGACCATGAACTGAACCACAAACTGAATCGAACCAAGAGGTTCGTTCCTGAACCAGTTCATGGTCTATGGTGCCACAAATGCTGTTGAAAGGGACCACAGTCCCTTTAAACAGGGTTTGCAGAAAGCCTGAACAGTTGAATGATGGGGAGCAGTCTGTTCTCCCTTGCACAGGTGTTTCAGGCTTTCTTGTGCTATCCCTTTAAAGTTTAAAGGGACTGCACAAGGAAGCTCAGAAAACATCAGACTGGCTGGGAGCACCTTGCTCCCTGTCCCTCAGCTGTTTCAGGCTCCCTGCTGCTCAGCTGGTCCTTTCAGGCTTTCTTGTGCAGTCCTTTTAAAGGGACTGCACAAGAAAGCCTGATGAGCAGCTGAGAGGAGGGAGCAGGCTGCTCCCCACTGCTCAGATGTTTTTGCAGCTTTCAAGGAGAACAGAAAACAGGGGTTTAAAGGGATTCAGTCCCTTTAAACCCCTGCTTTCTGCTCTATCTACAAACTGCTTTAAAAGTTCATGGAAGTTTGTGATGGTAGACAGCTTCAGTTCATGAACCACAAATGGTGCAAAGTACACAACAAATTTTGCTTCATGGTTCGGTTCATGCCCATCCCTAGTAATAACTCTTGAATGCAATTTTGGAAACCCCTCAGTAGTTCATCCAAAAGGATATTTTGGCTTCATAACCTTGGATTTTATCACTACTGCAGTTTTGGATCTCTTAACATTTTTTAAGTAGTTATCCCAGTTGGCAGTCAAGAAATCTCTGCTTCATCTCATAAAAAATAAAGATTCTAGGCGTTTTCTCAAATCCTAGACAATAAGTTGGTCTTACTATACTAAATTAGGTCCCAAATAAAAATTCCAGTTATTTATTACAATGGTGTGTTTATGGTGTTTGCCTGAAGAATAAATGTGTAATGTTGCTTGGTTTTGGTTTATTGAATGCACTCATGTAGACAACACAAAAAGCTAGAAATGTCCTAGTTTATAATAAGATTAAGAATCCAATTTGTACAGAATATATAGAACAAGCAGGAGATCCATGAGATCCAGGTTTGTTCAAACAGTCCGCTTTTCTGTACCTGAATGCAATATGCAGATTTAATGATCCAAATACCAAGGTCTTCGTTCAGAATTAGATACAGGAGATGTGTAGCAGCCATCATGATTAAGATTCAAAACATGAGCATTCCAATGGTATTTTGCTGTTTTCATTGCCACTATTTAGCAACTTTAAGACAGCAAAGCCAGTATTTATTGGCATAGAATCAAAAAGGTGTAGTGTTACATAGACAATCTTACATTCTATGTCCTATGGAACTTAGTGTACCTGGCACATGCTTTACTATCCAAAGCCACAGAACCTACTGGCAATCTCTTGGTGTAGGTCTGATTCTTATATGTATAGTTTCTGGTGGATATTTATTAAGTAGTTTGCTCAGAAGTTTAGAATCACAGTTGTCTACAGGCCACTTTTCACCTTACCACTTCTCTACACCCAAAAAATCTCCATCAAGTTGACAATCAAATGTAACAGTAATAAATGGAAGTCATGCAAGTGCCACCTCCCTATTTTTGTACAAGTGGATAATGGGAGCAAGGACACGGTGACATATATGTTCATAACTTCCCTATATTACACACATTTCCTTCCACTTGAATATCCCCAGACATAGGTTAAGGTTAGATAACTGTCTGGCCAAGGGGACACTGCAGCCTCCATGGGCTCCCAACTTAACTCCTAAAACACACATATACAATATGCATTTCAGCTATTTTCTCCTACACAATTATAGAGATAGGAAAAGGGCTCTATGACCTTGCCTCCCATGTCAATCACTGATAGAGACTTGGGTAAGGTAGACAGGTCCCCCCGGCCACCAACAGGGGTAGGGGTAAGGTTCCTGGCTCCAGATTGAGGAACTCCTGGAGATTTTGGGGGGGGGGAGCCTGGGGTGGACAGCAACCTCAGTGCAGTACAATGCCATAAAGCCCACCCTCCAAAGCATCCATTTTCTTTAGGAGAACTAAACTCCGTAGTCTGGAGATGAGCTGTAATTCCAGGGGATCCCCAGGTCCCACCTGGAGGCTAGCAACACTAGGCTTAGGGTGGATTTATCCTAGTCAGCTCTGCTTCTTAATTCTGTACCATAACTTGTACATCATAAATGCAAAAACAGATAGCTCCACCAAAGGTGTTGCTGGTGTTCACGCTATGAGGGAACCAATTAAAATGTTTTGTCTGTGGACTAACTCATCCCTAGGTGAGTGATACCAATATTACTGTCTTTCATCCCTTGCTAATAATATTAGCAAAATCAGTGATATTTTGCCTTCTCATCTAAGACCAAATAATATTTTAAAATGGGAATGCTTTTCTTAGCCCCTTAGTTCAGATAGTCACCTTTCTTGCAATTGACACATCTAATAATTGAAAATTCAGTTTAGGTAACCAGTAAATGACACTATTTGAATTACACAAGATTTTAGGGAAACGTACTTGCTGACTGCATCACAGCAGAAGGCCAATAATATAGCATGTGAACAGGAGGTGGGGGAGAGGGAGCACAGTCTATACTAACTGATTTCCAGGTCGAATTAGACAACTGTAAAGTGAGTTACTTTTGAAGCTGTTCTGCAATTAAGTAATGAAGAATGACAGCAGGTGGGATCATGGAGACTATTACGTTGCACAAGTTTTAGCCTTAGGCTCAAGTTACTAAGTAATAACTCTGTCTCTTGGAAAGTTTTTTTTTAAATGTTATGACTTACATTTAAACTATTCAACTGCATTTTTGCTTTTATACTTTTACATTACCAAAGGATTAAGGACAAAATAAATCATAGGGCTAATTTCTTGGCAATACTGCTTACAAGACACAAATCAATTAGTAGTTTATTAGATTCTCAGAATATAAATGCATGAAGCCGTATAGTTATCATTGGTTCGTATTTTATGCAACAGCAAAGATGTGCGCTCTATTATTTATGTTATTTGTAGTCTGCCTTTCTCACTGGGATTCAAGCAGGATTACAAAGAGTGAGTCAATAACAGTCAGCAAGATGGGACTTTCATTAAGCACTTAAATAGGATTAGGATTATAGAAGTCTGGAACCAACCAGAATTTTTTTACAAAAAAACCCTGAAACAAAGCATAAGTATTAAGAAAAAAATTACATATATGCCATCTTTTTGCTTGAAACGTTATTAATGTCCGCTTGAAATGTTATTAATGTCCGGTCCGCTGGCTAGGCGGGGTATAAATTGAACAAACAAATAAATAAATAAATTTAATTATTTTATCTTATTGTTTTTATGAATGATGTGCATTGCCCAGAGCCCTGAACTGGAGGGATTGGGTAATTAACAAATCTAATAAACAAATAGTAGGATCCTACTTACAGTAAGCTATATACAGTAGTACAGACCACAGTCCCTATCATTTATCCAAGTAACTTTGTAAAACATTTTGTACAACCCTATTACTTGTGCAGAAAAGCCGTCTTGAATAACTCAGTTGTGCACAGTTGGCAGAAAGCTAGGAGAGTGGGAACCTTCCTGACCTCCTCAGACAGGCTGTTCCACGGGGTGGGAGCCACCACAAAGAACACATGTGTACAGGCAGTTGTTGATTTTGCCCTTTTGCAGGTTGGCAGCAGCAGAAGGCCCTGCTGAGATGAACAAAGCTGTAGTGGCACAGCATAGGGGGAGAGATGGTCCCACATATATGAGAGACTAAGACCATGAAGGGCTTTGTATATGATAGCCAGTACCTTTAAATGGAATATGGTACTTAATGGGTCACCATTAGACTGTCTACAGAATGAGAGTAATATGCATGCTCCATCTAATTCCTGGTAATAGCAGAGCCGCAGCCTTTTGCACCAACTGAGTTTCCAAGCTGATTTTCAGGGGAAATCAATGTACAGTACATTATAATAGTCTAGTCTCCATGTTACTATGGTGTGGATCCAGGTGGCCAGATCAGATGTATCAAGGGTAAGGGGCCATCTTATGGACAAAGCTGAGTTGGAAAAAAGCCTTTTTTGCAGCTGCATTAATTTGCTATTGGCAATATATCGTATTGGCCATTTGCAACTCTCCCGTTGGCTGTGCAGTGCGCTCCATCAGCCACTGGGCCATCAACTGCCACTCAAGAGTACTCGCATGCCATTGGCTGGGTGCAGGGTCCGCTCCTCTTCCCCACCCATGGCCAGCCTGGACAGTCTTCTCTCACAGAATAAACTGCCAAACAGCTGTCTCTCCTGATGAAGACACTTCTCCTGCTTGACTCCTGTGGGACCAACTTTTCCCTCAGTGGCTGTTACTAGGCAACCAAGCTTGGTTCTGTTAGTAAAAAGGCAAAGGCAGGAGGTGCTTTCCAGGCCTTTGTGGGAAACTCATTGGGGCCCATCATGACTAGGGTTGCCAGTTCCAGGTTGGGAAATTCCTGAATATGCTGTGGTGGAGTCTACAGAATCCAGAGTTTGGGGAGGGGAGGCCTCAGCTGAATAGAATGCCATAGAGCCAACTCTCCAAAGCAGTTATTTTCTCGGGGGGGGGGGGGATCTGTTTTCTAGAGTTCAGTTGTGATACCTGGTGATCTTCAGGCTCCATCTAGAGGTTGGCTACCCTAGGCATAGCAGTTAGCGCTTCAGAGCAGGGTCTGCCAGACCCAGGTTCTTGCTGTGGAAGTTGAGTGGGTGATTTTGGACCAGTCACAGACTTTCAGCCTAACCTACCTCACAGGGTTGTTGTGCAGATCGACAGGAGGAGGGGAGAATGATGTAAGCTGCTTTGGTCTCCACTGTGGAGAAAGACTGTACTTTTCCTCTTAGGGGACCATTGCTGCCAATCTCTGAGTGAGGGCTAGAGGTCAGTCAGAATTAAAACTGCTCTCCAGATAGCAGAGATCAGCTCCCCTGGAAAAAATGGGTGCTATGCAGGGTGGACTCTGTGTCATTATACACTGCTGAGGTCACTTCCCTCCTGCTTGGGTTCCCTCTGTGGAGAAAGACTAGTTTTCCTAGGTAGAGGCTACAGGGAGGGGGGAAGAGATGGAAACCTGAAGTCAGAGGGGCAGATAACAGTATGTTGATGGTTGGCTGGGAAGGAAATAGGGTTGCCACCTCTGGGTTGGAAAATTCTTGGGGATTTGAGGGGTGGAGCCTGGAGAGTGGGGGGGTTTGAGAAGGGGTGTGACCTCAGACAGGTAAAAAGCCATAGACTCCACTCTCCAAACCAGCCATTTCCTCCTGGGGAACCATTGTTACCAATCTCCAGGGGAGGGCTGGAGGTAGCTCAGAATTACAACTGCTCTTCAGATGGCAGAGATCAGTTCCCCTAGAGAAAATGGTAAGCTCTGTGTCATTATACCCTGCTGAAGTCACCATAGCAAATTGATGCTGAGTGCCCAAGGCCAGGGCACCTACCCAGAGCCTCTTTCTAGAGCCCGTTGTATTTATTTCCACAACAAGCCTTATTACGTGTGTGTGTGTGTGTGTGTGTGTGTATGAATGAGAGATGGGTATCAGCAACGTATTATGTATGTTTTGTCCTAAGAGTTTTAATTCAAGATTGAAAAGCATGGGGGATAGGACTGTGCCACAGTGATAACTGGTTTCCAATAGCAACCCTTGGAATCTGATCTGTGAGGAATTATTTGAACCAGTTCAATGTACATCCCCTGATACCTACTTTTGCCTCCAATTAGCATGATCTACTGTACCAAATAAATCCAATAAGAGCAACAAGGGGCAATGGCCTTTTTCTACAATTAGACAGCAGTCAACAAATAAGGTATAGAGCCATCTCTGTCCCACAGCCTGGCCTGAAACCAGACTGAAAAGGGTCCAGAGTAGATGAGTTATCCAAGAAGGCCCAGATTTGGTCTGCTACTGCTTTCTCAATCACTTTGCCTAGAACAAGCAGATTAGAAACTGGCCAGTAATTGGTCACATCATTTTTCTATAGTGATGGTTTAAGTAGTGCGTAGATAACTGCCTCTTTGAGTGGCAAAGAGAAGGTACCCTTAGTTAGTGATTGATTTATAATAGAAACCAAGAATTTGTTGATGTGGTCCTAACATGATTTTAGCAGCCAGGATGGGCAGGGATTCTGGATCTGGTCAGCATCCATCACAGAAACTGGGTCAAAGTGGTCCATGAATACACCAAGTGGCCTATTAGGCCTTTCTTCTGAATTACCTACATAATAACTGACAACCAGATTAGAGCTCATTCTTGACATTCTTTCAGCAAATAATTGGCAAAAGTATCACAGCTAATTGTTCCTGGAGCAATAAAGACTCAGATTTAAGTCTCAGAACATGCTGAGCTACCTTGAACAGTTCAGATGGATGTGAATTAGCTTGTGCTATAGCAGAAGAGAAACATTTCCTTGTCATTGTCACTACTGCTTCATATGTCTTCCAGTGGGCTCTGTAGCATAATCTGTCAGACCCAGTTCAAGTTCTCTGGCAGCATCATTGTAGACATCTCCTGACTCTTTTTAGGTCACTCAACTCCATGGTAAATCAGGCCAGTTTTCTCTCCAAGGATGGGAGTGGTCAAAGAGGGGCAACCTTGTTGATAGCTTTATGGAGCTTCACATTCCATACTCCCAATGCAACCTCAGTTGAGCACATATTTGGGATCATAAAATCCCCCAGAGACTTCTGGACTCCAGTAGGATTTATGAGTCTCCATGGGCAGACCATTTTAACCAGGCCTCTTTTCTAGTGGGTGTCAAGGCCACTTTCACACTTTCCTTGAGTGGAATCATATAACCATAGAAGGGACCATATAGGCCAGCTAATCCAACCCCCTGCTCAATGCAGGAACAGCCTAAACCATCCCTGACAAGTGTTTGTCCAGCCACTGCTTGAAGACTGACAGTGAGAGGGAGCTCACCACCTCCCTAGGCAGCCAATTCCACCATTGTAATCTTACTGTAAAAAAAAATCCTAATATCTTTCCACCCTTAATTTAAACCCATTATTGCAAGTCCTATCCTTTGCTGCCAACAGGAACAGCTCCCTTCTCTCTTCTAAGTGACAGCCTTTCAAATAAAGAGACCAATCATTTCCCCCCTGTATTACCCATGGTTCAGATTGATTCCAACAAGCAATTTGGAACAAAGGATACAGCTTTTATTCAGCACACAAAATAAACAATAATAATACTTTTCCACCCACCCGGTGGGAAGTCTCCTCCAGACGTTAGGCAGTCCACAAAAACACTGAGCTGGAGCCAAGAAGCCTCTTCTGTAGCTTGCTGCCTTCTCCTCTCTTCTCAAAGACCTCGCCCACTCCTATACTGTAGTCCTACCACCAGGTGCTCTTCATCTGGGTGGAATTTAACTCCCTGCTGCCCTAAGACTGCTATTCACATAGAGAACAGCTGTGTGGCTCACCACCTGCTTCCTCGCCTTACAATGGTCTTCCGCAGTTTTCCACTACGCTCCACCCCTTGGTGACCACACAACCTTCGTCTATCGTTTCCTTATAGCAGCTTAGGGTTTAACTATTGATATATTTACATATGTACAGACATTCTCCAAGACCCTATTGTGTCATTCACAGCCTTCAGTCATCAAAGGGGGTCTTGAGGGCACTCCAGTCCATAAAGAAAAAGAAAACAAGTATTAATCAAAGGTTATTCTCTTCTCCTTAATTTTGCCACATCCAGGCATACTGGGGAAGCAGCATTAGCCACCATGACCCAATACGTGACTGCCAGTCCTTTACTGATAATCTCTCCTGCTTGTTTGGGTTTGTTTGGGTATACAACCCAAACCTTTTTCCTTGGTGTAAGGTCAACATCTGTGTATCCAAATCCTCTATTTCCTCTTATAGTAGGTTGCCCGGGGCCTCTTACTTCCTGTATATCAGGCATGTGTACTTTTTCACATATCAACTGAGCAACCCATTGACCTGCCTTACAGTCTAGATCATGTGGACTGGTGTTATGCAGAATTACTCATAGTTCTCCCTGGTAATCATGATCCACCACCCCTCCTTTTTTTATTTTTTTATTTTTTTAACCCTACACCTAAACTAAAAACTACAAACTAAACTACCCTAAGGTATACAGAAAATGCGGTCATAAATATTGAAAATGCCAACATTATTAATAACTGAAAAGCAATATTACTTCTTGGTATTAGCTGTTAGATCCTTCCTGCTGTTTACAATTATTTTTAAAAGCTAGACACCTGGATCACATACAGAAGATGAAGCAACCTAAAACATAAACTTGAAAACTACAGGATATAGTGTGTTATAACAACATAAACATTTATAACATTATTTTTTCTTTGGTTCTCTTTTCTTCTTGCCTTCTTCCTAGTACTTAAGGGGCGGCTGCCCCTTTCAGAGTCCTCTCCTTCAGTCTCTCCACTTTCTGAGCCATCAAATCCATACATACTCTCCTGCTGTGCTAGTGAATCTTCCGGATCAGTCTCTACCTTCTTCTTCTTGTGCTTTTCCAGGCATGTTTTCGCCTTTTCAATAGAGTCAATTTTATATTTCTTATCTTTATAGCTGAACATCAAGCCCTCCGGGATATCTCAACGATAGGAAATAGTCTCTGACTGCAACCATAAAGTCAAACTCCTGTAAGCTTTTCTTCTCTTCCTGATTTCAAACGGAATATCCTTTAAAACTTTAATTTCCTCTTCTTGGATCTTCAGAACCGCTCTGTTTGTGGCTTTTAACACCACATCTCTAGTTGATCTCTTGGAGAATCTTACCATGATCTCACCTGGCAGGTTTTTTTTCTTTACAAATTCTGGATAGGTCCTATAGGCCATATCCATATCTCTTTGTAGTTTCTCCGCTTCCCAACCTGTCACACGTGTCAATGCTTCGCTTAACACTTTCTTAAGATTCTCTCCCTTTTGTTCAGGAATGTTCTGAAATCTCAAGAAGAAGTTTGAACGGTCTATTTGAAGTTTTAAAACACTGTCACTTTGAAAAGCTTTTTCTTTTTCCATTTTCTGCAGTCTTGAGTCATTTTTATCTACTGCAGTTTTCAGTTCCTGGAGATCTTGTTGCAGCTTCTTTGATCTCTTGGAAGACTCCATGATTTCTTTTTGCATAGCATCTAGTTTAGTATTGACTGAAGCCAGCTGCTCCACCAGGGGTCACAGTGCTGCTGATAAAACTGCATTCAGCTCAGTAGTTTCGCCCTTTGAACTAAGAACAGAACTTCCAACTCTCAGAGAGGGTTTTCTCCCCGCCATTTTTCCTTTCTTTTCTCAGTTGTTTACAGTTAGATAAGAGATCTGAAAGAAAATAATATCGCTTTATCACACTAATGCCTTTAAGGAGCTTTCTTCTTCCTCTGTGCGATCCAGCACTCCAGCGTCGATGCAACGCTTCCAGAATAACAGCAGGAGCGTGTGGAAGTCTCAAGCCGTAAGTTAAGGGGGAGGGGAGGGGGAATCCGATCCTTCAACCCACCCCTCAAACACTTCAATTTCAGAGATTCATTTGAGACTCACAATTTAACCATTGCGTATCTGAGAGTCCATCGCTTCTCTGCTCTGCATTTTCTGCAGCTTCATGGCTACGCTTTGAGTAGCCTGAAGGCTTCTGCGGCAGGTGAACCTATAGGGGTAAGAAGGAGCCTCAATCCCGTGGTTACCACCGCCGGGAGAAGCTACCTTCAAGCACCCCAGGCAGGGTCCCTTCACTAGGGTCCCTGGGGGTCCGGCTCCAGTCCAGGACCCCTTCTATCCTGCCGAGAGCAGGTCGCCTCTTCTGTAGCAGCGGAGAGAAGCGCCCACCATTAAAGTGCCAGCTACCGGAAGTTTTCATGATCCACCACCCCTCCTAACATTTGGAGACCCTTGAGGGCTAGGTCAGATTGTGGGGCAATCCGACCATAAATTCCAGGAGGGACCGTGACCCCAATTCCTAGAGGAATGGTCACCTGTCCCCTTGCAGGGATAGTCACCGCCTCTGGCATTACCAAATCTGCCCCTGCACTGTCAGATGTGGCCCGAATAGCTAACACACCATATGGATGAACTTTCCAAACTTTTAAATGTGGCACTGGGGTAGGCACCTTCAAACCCACCATCCTCTGGAGGGGTGTCTGGCCTGCTCCCAGAGGCCAACTGTTCAATTCAAACTCTGCTTGTTCCCAAACTACCCCCCATTTTCTCAGGAAATGATTGAGAGTTAGCTGCCATATTTTTTGTTTTAATAATCCGTTCATCCTTTCTATTAATCCTGCCACTTGGGGGGGGCGGGAATGTGGAATACCCACTGAATGTCCCACTCACGAGCCCAGTCCTGTACCTGTGCTCCTTGAAAGTGGCTAGCATTATCTGTTTGAATTGCTAGGGGTACTCCATACCTTCTGATAAGAAGATCCAAACCTCTGATGGTACTCTGTTGGGTGGCTCTGGCACATGGATAAGTCAACAGATAGCCTGAGCAAGTATCAACCATGGTCAGCAGATATTGCCATCTATCCTGCTGTGGTAGAGGACCGATGTAATCTGCTTGCCATATCTGCCCAGGTGCTTTGCCTCTGTGAAGCTGTCCCATAGGAACCTTCGAAAGAGGAAACTGCTTTAAAGCAGAACACCATTCACACCCAGCAGTTACTGTATTAGCAGCATCTACAGAACAAGGAATACCTTGCTGCAGTGCCCATTCCCGGGTGGCCTTGGCACCCAAATGCCCAGATTTCTCATGAGCCCATCGGGCAAGGATCAACAATTCATCTCCCTGATCCTGAGTGGGTCCAATGACTCGCACACAGGCCAACTGATCAGCAGCTTGGTTATTCAATGCTTCAGGAGTGCCAGAAGCATGCCCATCAACATGTCTTACATACACAGATATGTGTGATAGTAAATCATCAATGCGCTGCCATAACTCCTGTCCCCACAATGGGCACTTATGAATGGTAAAACCCTCCTTTTTCCATCTGGGAAACCAGGTTGTCGGTCCTTTAAATACTGCCCAAGAGTTTGTATAGACATATATACTGCATCTTTCTGTTGTTCTACAGCTTGTTCTATGGCCATTAACACAGCCGTTAACTCTGCATATTGGCTGGACTTTCCTGTCCCAGCTCTAGTTAGTGTGAGCTTTTGCTTGGGGTTCAGTGCAGCTGCACACCATACCCGTTCTCCCCTTTTATACTTGGCTGAACCATCGGTAAACCAAGTATTCTCACAAGTCATTTCAGTGTAAGGGGGAGACTCTTTAACAGGTGATTGCTCAAGTGTCTTAAACCTCCTGTCATTTCCTCACCCACTGTTGGGAGAGCCAACACCTGTTCCTGCAAGGCACTCACTCCACAGGGACCAGGGTGATCCCTCTCAGAGATATACCACTTCCATTGGACAATGGAAGATTGCTGAGCTCTGCCAACATGAGGACTGGCTGATTAATCTTTTACCCAGTTCATGATAGGTATACTGGGTCTCATTACTACTGGCTCTTGGCCAGTGCGTCGCTCTGTCTCAACTAGAGGCATGCTAGCAGTTGGTGTTCAAAAGGAGAGTAGTTTGCCACAGCATCTGGCATCCTCCGCATCCAGAAGCCTAAAGGCACACATTTCCCTCCTTGTCCTTTCTGCCACAAGCTCCATACAGCCACCTCTTGGTTAGCAGACACTTGAAGCTCAAATGGAAGACCTTTTACAAAAAGACCTAGGGGCATCGAAGTTTATACAGCAGTCTTTGCCTCTCCTAGCACTGCCTGCTGAGGTTCCCCCCATTCAAATTGAGCTTTCTTTCTGGTTGCCTAGTAAATTTGGCGAAGGATCTGAGCAAGATGTGATATATGCTGTCTTCTTTGAAATCTCCTTATGGCCACCAGGCAAGCGATATTTACTGGCTGCTGAGGTGGAGGAATATGCAAAGGAGTCCACTTCGCTCTTCCCACAATGATGGAACGAATTCCAAATGCAAACCTGCCCACAGGGGTTTGAAACTCTTTTCCCCTGAGTAAATCAATACCAATAATGTAAACCGATACAATAGCCCAGAAGGGTGCAGACTTTCCCAGAGCTAGACATACTCACACCTGCCTCCGTCCCTGTCCAGAGGTATGGGCATTTCTCACCCCTCTGGTGCTTTGGATGAGTGCAGATACCATGAGTCCTCCTCCTCCTCAGGGGGAGCAGTTGGAGTTACTCGTCTCACCTGAGCTCCTTTGGCCTGTGCTACCTTTCCCTTCTGTTCCTGGGTAGCACATTTCTGTTTCCACATCTGGAACAAGTCAGGCATTGGAAGGCCCTCTATCTTCTCTTATGATGCTCCTTTCCTGAGAAGCTGGTTTATTTTGCAAGAGGTCAGTCAAATATGGGAAACAAACAAGGTGCAGGTACAACAGCAATAAGTGGGTGAACAGAAAAGAAACCAAATGTCCTAACACGACTAGACTTAGAGTCCCTAGTTCACTGTCTCAATTGGGCCTGAGTCTACTCAGCCTTCCTCTCAGGGTGAGGGTCTCTCCCAGCAACAGCCGCCTTCCCCTGGCCCTGCTCTCTTGGAAGAAAGAACAGCTCTTCTTCTGTACCAGGTCTTTTATTAAAAGTCCCTCTTTTTTGTGATTGGCTAAAATTGGCACCAAAACCTCTCGGACTTCTGGGAGTTGTAAGCCTGGCCTCCTCCCACTGCTACTCAGGCTCTCTGGGCCTGCTAGGCCTCTTCTTGCACAGCTCACATCATGACTAATATGTTGGTTGTTTCCTTCCTCTTGTGACGTTAGTTTAAAGCCCTCCTGGTGAACTCCCCAGATTCCTGCCAAACACATCCCCCACCCCAGACAGGTGGTCCATTAGATGCTAGTAGGCCATCTTCCAGAAAACCCACGGTCCCAGAATCCAAATCACTTGTCAGCACTACCAACACAGCCAGTGGGTCACTTCTGTTGTCTTCTGTTCCCGCTGCATTCCTCTTCTTCTGACCAGAAGGATCAAAGAGAATACCACCTGTACTCCCATTCCTTTAGCTTTCTCCTGAGAGCTTCATAGCCAGCCCTAATGCTTGTGATGTGTTCATGGATATGTCATTCATTCCCATTTGATCATAAATTGATAATAGTCTGTAGGTTTGATCACTTTTGGCATCCAGACTGCAGTATCTTTAATCTTTGCCCCTGGCAAGCAACACAGATCTCTGGCTATGGGGTCGGCTATGACATTCCATTCTCCTCAGCAGTCACTAATGACCAACACTTTCCTCTTCCTTCCACTGCCATTTTTTCATATTCCCATGCCTTCCTCACTCTGTATTTCTTGTCTTGTCCTTGCAGCTCTTCCTCTGCCAGTGTTTCCTTCTGAGTCACCCACCGCAAGGGCCCGGAATTGATTCTTGAGTTCCAGTGGCACTGAGTCTTGCTCAACACCTTTGGGTTCATGTTGTAGCCACTCAGAGGAGGTTCATTAGGGAATTCAACCACTTTGACCAATCTCTACATCCCTATGCAGGGCTTTATGGCCTCTGTTAATGAAATCCTCCCCTTCCTTAATCTCTTTAAGTGTAGCAATCCTCCCCTCCAGGCTCTGAAACTGCTCTTCTAAGAGCCCCATTACTTTACACTTTTTGACAGGTGAAGTTCATCTTGCCTTCAGGGAGAAAAACAAACACTGCACATTCTGTGCAGGTGACTGGACATGGGCTTTGAGCATGCATTCTCACCTTCCAAGAGGATTCCTTCACCCTAGAAGTTCCTTTGTGTGTCCATGTAATGCGGAATCTACAGGTCTAACTTAACATCCACAAAAAATAAAAGCAGTAAAACATATAGGAATGTAAAAACTTCTTAGCTTCTTGCAGGATCCCCAGACCCAATCCCCAAGCTTAGAGCCCTTTGGCTCTCACTCTTCAACTTGCATCGCTGATGAAGAGGAACTGTCAGCTCCGCCTACTTCCCTCCCTCATAGGTAAGATTTTCCCTCCATTTTTCCTTCTCTTTAATGACTGAGCCACTCTAGTAATGTTTTCTCTTCTTTGCTGAGGAACTCTGGCTGTCCCACCCTGTCACAGTATGATATTTTGGCTGTTGGCTCAGCCCAAGAGCCTGAAGGAAGGATCAGGAGCCCATTTTAACTCAAACAACTTAAACAGCACTTGAGGTGTTTTGAAATTCAAAAATAACAAAATAGTTTACTCAACATAGAGGGGGAAAGTCAGGTGAAATAGGGTAAATTTCTAAGGTAAATCAAAATAAATAACTCTAAGGTACAATCAATACATGCACAGACCTTAGTTCTTATGTTTCTGGCCAATGAGAATTTCTTAAGCTTTTCACAGTGACTTAAATCTTTATGTTGAGAGGCTTTAGTTCCAGTGTTTTCCAAACACTCCAGCATACTTTGAGTATTCTCTAACTTTTTTGGTTACCAGAAGGCTGGTGCACTCTTTCCAGTACCCAAACCCCTTCTTTTGAAACACTAGTACTTGTCTTGAGTTTTTAATTGACTCTTAAAGTCTCTAAAAGCAATTTCTGACCACGTCAGACCAAGAATCTATGCACTCTTCAGAGCTAACTCCCTGTTGACTAGGGAAGAAATTTTCCTCTATCTCTAGGAATCTGTCCCCTTTCCTAGGCCCGAATGGGAGTCTCCATCTAATTACCATTCTTGCCAACTTTCCCCAGTTCTCCTGTTTGTGTTAAACCACTCTCAGCCAGGGCTGAATTCCAAAACTCAGTACTCAACTCTTCTCATCTAGGGCTGAAATCAGACTGAATCCTCCTCTGTATTCAGTTCAGAAGTCTTTCTCTGCTCAACTGATGCTAACCAATCAGATTGCTTGGAGTAGGCTGTCACTCAAGGCTGTTTCTGTGAAGAATTAACCCTTCACAGTCCTTCAGCTGTTTGTACAGCACTTTGACACTTTTAAAAAGTGCAGTCCATCACAGGAGCATTAAAGTTCAAAGGCCCACGGCCCCTGCCCCTCAACAGCAAAAGCAGAGGGTGGGGCCAGCAGTCAACCCCAGGCAAACAGATACTCCTCAATCAGCAACAAACCAGACAAAAGAACCAAACGGAAACCACTCTCCAGCAGGCTACAAGCACCCACTCATACTCAAAAACTTTAAAAAAATGTTTTAATCACCTCAAACACTGTCTTCTCAGTGACTTCAGTTAATGCTCCCCAGCAGCTTAGAAAAGGCCAAAAAAAACCCCCACCAAGAGCACCATTCACCTCACCAGCAGCTCTCTCTCATGTTCCTTCTCCCAGATCAGCTGACTCAGTTCTGCCTCTGATGAGAAGGAGCCTTAAAGGCTCACAGCCCCCACCTATTAACAGCAGAGGGTTGGGTCAGCAATCAACCTCAGATAGTCAAGTAAATAGTAGTCTATGCTTCAGGTTGAATCTTCAAGCCCAAAACCAAGCAACGACTCAGTGCAGAAAAATACAAGGTGTGTGACCTCTTTAATTAGTTAATTACAATTTGATGAGGCCCAAAGCAGTCAAAAAAGCTATAAAATCCTGGGGCAGCATGAAGTCCCTAGAATAATTAAGACAGACAGCTTCAAGAGGGGATTGGAAAAACATATGGAGCAGAGGTCCACCAGTGGCTATTAGCCACAAGGTATAGATGGAACACTGTCTGGGGCAGTAATGCTCTCTTGGGGGGCAACAGTAGAAGGACTTCTGGAGTTCTGGCCCTGCTGGTGGACTTCCTGATGACACCTGGTTTTTGGCCACTGTATGTCATAGAGTGTTGGACTGGATGGGCCATTGGCCTGATCCAATATTGGCTTCTCTTATGTTCTTATGTTATGTTATTAAAGAGGTGTCAAATTTTGCACTTCATATAAATGTTGGAGAAATGGGGGGCTGTAGTTATCATCAGCTCTCGGGATGCTATGGAGCTTAGATAGGCAGTGAGCATCCTTGCGAAAAACAGGGCATCTTTGATAAATCCCACCCCATACTTACCAGCTCCCATTTCCACGGAAATACTGCATTCATCAGACATCCTTTTACAGGTAATGATCTATCCCAACTGCTACTATTAAAGTCCCAGTACCCCAGAATCAGAATTCTAGCATTCACAGAGAAACCATAGAACAGTCCAGGGGCACAGTCATGATGTGCTGAGGTTACAGTTGTCCAACAGGTATTATTCTAAGTTGGTACAGTTCCTGGCTTTCAAGTGAATAGCTAGTGTAGCTCCCTCTTTCCAGTGATAGGGGGACCTTTTTTCCATTTATTGTATGCAGTGCATGGGCCCAACTGAGCACCTTGGACAAAGAGCCCCAAGCGAAGAACCCATGAACTCTTGTCCTTCAGCTCATACCATGAGGCTTCTGCTTTCCTTAAAGCCATCCTTTAAATGCAGAGCCCAGGCCTTCGTATGGGAGAGAAGGGAAGTGGTTGGAGTAGTATCCTATTGATAGACCACAAAAGAAAAAAAAACTCCCCAATACAGACCTTTTGTGTCAATTTGTGCCTGATAGTTAGGTCTCTTCTGGCATATGCCCAGGGCTTTTTTTGTAGAAAAAGCCCAGCAGGAACTCATTAACATAATAGGCCACACCCAACAGCAGAAACTCATTAGCATATTAGGCCACACCCCCATGTTACCAGAAGAGTGGTCATCCAGCCACACCCACCTTTTGCTTCTTATCTTGTTTACCTTGTCTGTTGTCAAAACCCAGGGCTCTTTTGTAGCAGGAATTAATTTGCATGTTAGGCCACATACCCCTAATGTAGCCAGTCCTAATGAGTTTCTGCTGTTGGGTACAGCCTATTATGCTAATGAGTTCCTGCAGGGTGTGGCCAACTCAGGAGCCAGCCGGAACTCCGTTCCTGTGCGTTCCTGCCAAAAAATAGCCCTGCATATTGCAGATATCCAGATGGGACCCACTCTCAGCCCGCCGGTAGGTATCTTTATATTGGTCATGTATTGTTAAACATACCTTTTTTGTTGTTGCATACAAATTTGTAGGTTGGGCTGGCCTGCTCACATGGCCTGCTTAAATTTTTCCAAGCCATGCAGAGATGCCTTTAACTCACAATGTGGTTGCTGAAAGACAGAAATGGGAAAGGTCTGGGAAGAAAGAATAGCTACACAGTGTCTTTCTTCATCTCTGCTCTCTCATGGAAATAGAGAGCAAGACTGCTTCCAATACTTCCTCTTCAATAACTGACATATGTAGTATTCAAGGTGCTCTACAATTGTAACCTTAGGAATGTTTATAAGAGAATTCTATGGTTTTCCTTTGTTACCAACTTTACATCAACTTGCTCCATTAAAATGAAAAAGCTTGCTGAAATATAACAAGAATTCATCAAAAGACAAACTGTTACCCAGTCTAGTCACTCCCCCCCCCCCCCAATTGTAAAACCAGTCTGGTGTCTTTCTCAACGTTGTTTCATCCTAAAATGTATCTTATCCTTTGCATCTATATATTCTAATCAGGTCGTGCCTATGAAAGCTATACACTAAGCCAAGTAGTTTCTAAAGTACTACTAAATATGATTATTCTATAACATACATACTATTAATAATATAAATACCATTAAAAGGATACTGTTTCTTAGAGTGAAACTTGTTTTCTTATATCAATATTGCTTCAGGACATGCTGCCCTGGAATCCTGATGGGAATTTTTCATCAAAAATAAAACCAAATTGAAGCCTTTTCTTTTTTCTTTTTTTGGGATTTGTAGTTAAAAGCTATGCAGTTCACTTTGAAAATAAAAAAAGGCTTGTTCAAAAGAACATGATGAGTGATTACCTTGATGTTTCTCACTGACCTACCAAATATACTGAAAACAGGATGTCCCATGGTACAAGATGAACAAATAACCAGAGTTCATTCATCAAGGGCTATTTCATCACTGTTTATTCTTGCTCCCTACATTTAGATAGCCAGTGTGTAAGGTCCAATGCAGTGTCCTCTGACATTCTGACAGCCACAGTACATTTTTTCCCTGAATTAAAGTGAGAGGTACAATTCACTGGTAAACCGCAAAAGGCTTGTAAGAAACATAGCAATCAGTCCTAAGCAGTTCTATTCGGAAGTCCCATGTTATTCCATGGTGTTTAATTTCAGGAAAACATTCTTAGGACTGCAGCAATAATTACCCAGTTCTACTTTTCTACATGAGAATATAAGATCACAGGCCCAGTGGCATGGACTCATGAACAGATGCAACAGACTGGCTCGGTCAAGGGAAGAGGATTAATGATGCTTTTATTACTTTTTGTGCTACATTAATTGGGTTTTTTTTTACAGCATGCTAGTGTGTCCTGAAGCACTCTGGGAACATGATAGCTTTGTTGAGTACTTGCTAGGATACCTTGTGGGGGGAAATGACTCACAGAAGAATGCTATGAACATTACAGATCATTTTAATGCATCATTCTCCAGATGCTGTTAGGGTGCTTTTAAAAATGATGTCTTGTAAATTTAACACCAAGCATGTCACAAAATAAACACAGCTGAAAATTAGTTGCATCGTTGAACTTGCTGGTGTTAAATGTTCCAGGGGGGAGGGGGCAGTACAAATCATATCTGAACAGGTCGTGATCTCTGAGTGAAATGCCACCCAGAACATTCTCTTAATATATCTTGCCTGTGCCAAAACACACTGTGGATAAAAATCATAAATCTTCTGTGGAAAAAAACCTTGATAATATGAGACAGAGTTGCAACACTATGCATGAAGGTCCAACTTTTGCTTAGACACAGTTATTTTTCAGATGGGAAGAAATTCTGTAGAATGTTTATTTTGCTACCACAGTGACTCCTGTGGATTTTGTAATACAAATTGTTCATTTTATGAATTCTGTGGAGGGAAATGAAGAGCTGATGGAACCAGGGCCTTGGCAGACATTTTTGCGATCATTGTTCACAGCTACACAAATCACACTCATTGAATTACTGTCATTTTAGGTGATTCATCCTAGCACCACAGCTACAGCACAGGTCAGCTCTCCCACACATCATCCACATATAGCAAGAGAAGAAATTTACCAGCTTGGAAGGAAATACTCATTTTTCAGGCCTTCAAAAATACTCATTTTTAGGCCCATCCTATCACTCCCATAGATGATCATTGTGGTTCATAAACTTTATTGCATTGGCTCAAAGCCTTAGCAAATAACACTGACAGTTGATCACTGTACAGTAAATGTCTTTTCTACATGCTTCTACTCCCACCCGACCTCTGTCTGTTGATTAGCAGATTAAAATAAAACAGAAGTCCAGTAGCACCATAGAGACCAACAACATTTGTTTCAACATGAGCTTTTGTGAGTCATGGCTCACTTCTTCAGTTGTTTAATGGTGCAGGAGATACAGAAAAGGCTCTCTGACTGCCACCTACTGGATTACTACTTCTAGAGCTTCAGAAAACCCACAGGAGTCACTGCAATAGCAAAATAAACATGCTTCAGATTTTTCTTCCCATCATGCAAAACACAATTCAAGAAACAGCCTGATTTAGAATGCACAAAGCTTTGAAACAAAGTCTTGCCCTTTGGGGGGTAAGGGGGTGTGTGCACGCCATGGCATCAGTGGTAGAGCCTATGTTCTGCATGCAGAAGGTCCCCGGTTCAGTCCCTGGCATCTCCAGTTTAAAACATCAGGTAGAAGATGATGTGTGAGACACCTGCCAGAGACCATGGAAAGCTACTGCCAGTCTTAGATAGTACTACTTATTTTGATGGTCTGATTTGGGAGTAAGGCAGCTTCATGTGTACTAAAACTCAGGCATAAACTACGGGAGGGCTTGAGCCACCCCCGAAATTTCCTGGGGGGGGGGGCTCAGCCACCCCCGGGAAAATGGAGCGTCCAGGCTGGCTGGCTGGCCGGCTGCCGCCACCTCTCCCCCTGCTCCGTTCCTCCCTCCCTCCGTCCAGGAACCAGCTGGGCAAATGCCCAGTGTGCTGGACGGAGGCAGGAGCAGGCAGGGGGGGAGGCGGCGGGGATAGGCAGGGGGGGAGGCCGCCTCATTTGCCCGCCGGCGGCTGCCGCCGCCGCCTCCCCCCCCCCCGGGACTGGCCTGGCACGCTGGGCAATTGCCCAGCTGGCCCCACGGAGGCAGGAGTGGCCAGGCTAGGCCAGGCTAGGCCATGGTCCCAGCGCGCGCGCACACAAGAACCCCCCCCCCCCCCGATTTTAAAAGTCAACGCCTCTGCTAAAACTCACAATCTGCAGTCTTATCCATGACCCAAAGATCAGAGCCTGGTATCACATCACCCTGTACCATAGTTCTTAGAGACCACAATCCCCAGTTTCCAAAGTAAAGCCTTCATCCACTCATTCAAAAAGTCTAAAGAGCACAGAACCCCAGTACTGGAATAAAACTTGAAATCTCATCTCACATTTTTTGCCACTGCCTCTGTTTTTGCCTAAGGATACTTATCAAAAAACCAGACTTCTCACATCTCAAGAAGGAACTCTTATGTCTGTAGACATATCAACAAAATCTCTTCTCATTAATCACAGACCACTTCCTCTTGTACACCATGGTCAGGAATCTCTAAATAGTCTCATAAATTGTTGCATTTCCCTCTAACACAGAAAGAGGGCATCTTGACAATGAAGTCCCCAAACACTTTAGTCATCTGTACCTTATCAACGTGTAGTTTAGATCTATACCCAGCCATCAAATTCCTTAGCCACCTTTGAGTGGTAAAAATGAGAATTTCGAATTTTAAAAAATGCATTTTTATACAATTATTTAAAACTGACAAAACCATCAAAGTCTTGCAGCACGTTACAACTAAGTTTGCAGAAACAGGTTTTACCTCAAGCAGTTTTTGCAATAAAGAGCCCTTTGAAGCAATTACAGAATGTAACCTCTTATTTTCCAATAATCTTAATTGAGGGGTGCATTTTGCTTTAGTCCAACTCTGCTATTCGCAACCTCTTTGTGTGTGCGTGCGTGTGCATGCCCTGGTTTGCCTCAGGTCACCGCTCTCCTGACTTCCCCCAGGGAGGTTTATTCCATCTCGCTCTTCCTCGCCCATAACAGCACCAAAAAAAGCACGAAGGTCAATCCCGCTTCCCCTCTCGAAAACCGTAAAAATCTTCCCCGAGCATCTTTCACCCATCACTGCTCCGCCCCTACCCGCGTGACATTCAAGCAGGCATGCGTGGAGGAAGGCGAGGAGCGCGCGCTCTCATGCCTCCGGTCACCACCCTTTCGCGGGAAAGCGCGTACACGCCGAAACAAGACGGGCGGGGGAAGAAAGGAGACGGGGAACGCCAGATGGCGCCACAACCTCGTAAGCTGAATGGCGAGAGCGTGTCCAAAACCCCACCCCCACCCCTCCTACGTCAGCGAAAAAGTCCACGCGCACGGGGGGGGGGGAGAGGCGGCGATGGCGGTGGAGAAAGGGAGGGTACGCGCGCGTTCTCGTCTTGATGGGGCGGTGGCCGAGGAGACGCTCCGAGCGGCAGGGCACGTTCCCGTGAGCGCGCTTCCTCTGAGGCGGCGGCGCTTCAGCCTTTATTTTGAAAGGGAAGGCGGCGAAGAGGGTTGGCCAGCCGGGGCGCTGGCGTCTTAGGAAGCCTGGTGTGAGGTGCAGCCGCCGCCTCTCGTCCGCAAACCTGTCAAGACCCGAAGATAGAGGCAGTGAGGTTTCCTTGCCAGTCATGAGGTTTTGTTTTTTCAGCGTCTGATAATATTATTGCCCTTCTCTTGATCTCCGCCCAACTTCCGTTGCCTCCCTTTCTTCCTTCTTGTGACAACGGTTGGAGCCAACTTGGAGGGGCCCTAAAAGTATGCTCGTTGGAGGCAGACTCACTAAACCCGGGGGGGGGGGGGGCGGGAAGCACACGCCCGCCCTCCCTCAAGTTATTGCATGAAACTGCCTCAAATAAAATTCAAATTGAGTAAAACAAATGTCCGCCATTGAGTTTTCAAGCCAGGGGAAAACACCTGTCCCATCAAGCCAGGAAAAATATATGCTCATCACACCAATTCCACTCTAGTTTGGGTCTTGAACTAGAAAAAAAAATCCAGCTAAGGTTTTCTGTGTGTTCTCACTCTCCTATTAGGGGTGTGTACCAATGTTTTTATGATGGGCTTGTTTTAGCTTTACACTTTTTAAAAGTACACTTTAATTTATTCTTATTTGTTTTTATTCTCTTTCTATTACAAGTTTGTCTTAAGTTTCTCATTGGTTGTGATGGGAATTGGCAGGGGTCATTTTGAGCAGGAGCTCGGGGGGAGCTCAGCTCCCGGAGTTGGTGCCAGCACCTCCCCCCCCTCCCCCGCGGGGGAATGGCTGCAGCAAAATGACCCCGTCCCCTGGAAAGGTCCTTGTTCCTCCGACCAGCCTTCTGAAGGCTTCAGCCACCACTGAAGCTATCCTCCCAGAATAGTGGTATTTCTGAGGCTTGGATTAGTAGCTGTCCCCTCTCTGCCAGCTCTTTCTCTCTCTCTTCTTTCTTTCTTGCCTTCTGACATACTTCCAGTGATGTCAGGTGGTGTAGCATATGCAAATAAGTTATGCTAATGAGTTGTTAATGAGCTCCTGCACCTCTTTTTTTACGAAATGAACCCGGGGAATTGGGTAACTCATTTCACCCTGGAAGTCCCTCTCCAGTCAATTGGGATGAAATTCTTGAGGATTGGACTCTCCAGACAGGCAAAAGAAATTAGTTGTATTAGTTTCCGGGCTGTATGGCCATGGTCTTGGCACTGGTACCTGACGTTTTGCCAGCAGCTGTGACTGGCATCATTGGAGGTATAACACAGAAAGATGGATACTGACACAGAGAGTCAATGTCAGGTACTTCAAGACCAGGGCCATACAGCCCGGAAAATCTACAGCAACTAATGAACTCCAGCCGTGAAAGCCTTCAATAACATAGACAAAGAGAGTTCCCATGTTATTGGCACAGCAGGAAGAGAATAGTTTTGACAACCCAAGAAGGCGAGTAAATGATACTGTGAGTCAGTTCATCAAGCAAAAGTAAATGGAGTGAATACATCTATCTGTAAACAAAAAATGAACCACGTCAGTAAGGAGACCCTGGCCCTCCAGCACCGTGTTCCATTTCTTTCAGCATTTTGCTCCAAGCCCAGCTAATGTGTGATATCAGAGCCTAGCTAGGAGAAAAATACTTTAAGTACCAGAGTGCAGTAAATCACACAAGGTGCAGAGTTTAGTTCCCCTCATAGATTCCATTTTTGTTTTAAAATATGTCTTTCACTATCCCTGTTTTCTTTACATGTGAATGTTCACAATACATGAGGATTCCTCCACCCATAACATGTAGTTTGGCTCTTGCTTTCACTAACTGTCAGTGTGATCCTACAATGCAGAGTTACTTCAGACTTAGCCAACAGACTCATATTGGATAAACTTTGCACAGGATTGAACTATAAAAGTGCTATTTTTCTCTCTACTGGGGCTGTCTTTGACCCTGATCTGGAAACTGCAGCTAGTGCAGAATGTGGCAGCGCACTTGCTGACAGCGATGTCTGTGCGGGTGTACGCCAACTGCACTGGCTGCCAATCGAGTACTGGATCCACTTCAAGGTTATGGTAATGACCTTTAAATCCCTATGCAACCAGGGACCAGCATACCTACTGGACTGTCTCTCCTATATGTGCCCAGAGAGCTTTGCGCTCTGCAGATCAACATCTGGGAGTCCCCAGCCTGAAAGAGATCTGCTTAGCTTTAACCAAGGCCAGGGCTTTTTCTGCTCTGGCCCTGGCCTGGAGGAATGCACTTCCAGCTGAGATCAGGACCCTGCAGGACTTGTTTCAGTTCCACAGGGCCTGTAAAATAGAGCTGCTCTGCCAGGCCTTCAGTTGAGGCAGTGGACGTCCAACCATCTCAGCCTCCCCTGTTCACAGCATCAGCCCCAATGCCAAGACTTAACATCTTGCAGGAGACATTACGGACCACCTGAAGTTATTTGTTAAGCTGCTTGTTTTGTACTGTTTTAAATCTGGTTTTAGATTATATGTTTTACTAATTATTTTGTTTTATATGCTGTGACCACCCTGAGCCCACTTATGGGGTAGGGCGGGTTATAAGCAATGCTCCCTTTAAGCTGTGGAGTCTTGTGTGCAAAAATGCTACTTTGTGAGCTATTGGCATTAAAGTTGTGAGTGAGTGATTTGGCTACTGCATAAATGATCCATGCTTGCCCCTGGGCAAGCGCCGGCTTTTGCCCACCCATCCCCACATCCTTGAATGGAATGAATAGGGGGAATGGAAAAGCCAAGGAGGGTCCAACATGGACCTATCAGGAGGAACTGGCTGGGCCAAGGAAGTGGCCACAGTGAAGCAGCGGCCATTCCAGCCACGGAAGAGCTACAGGGAGGACCTCATGAGGACCTACGTGGAGACCAAGAGAAGGTAGTAGGGGTCCTGTTCCGGGAGGGGGCCTGGTGGCTCGAGGGAGAGGTGGTAACTTACATGATGGCCAGCGGGTTCCCCAGGAATCTTGTGTGCAAAAATGCTACTTTGTGAGCTACTGGCATTAAAGTTGTGAGTGAATGATTTGGCTACCGCATAAATTAGTTTGCTCTGGAGCCATCCTTCCTGAATGTGTGAGCCAGAGGCTAGAAAACTATGAGCTAGCTCACAGTAACTCAGCTTAGAGAGAACAGTGGTTATAAGCCTGATTAAATAAATAAATAAAATAGAAGCTTGTGGAGGGAAACAGTGCAAGGGGAAAGAGCTCCCCCTCTCCTCCACATCTTTTTTTAAGGAAGCTTAAAAGAGGCTGAGCGGTTTCAATCCCATCTCATCACTGATTTCCTGTGCTGTCTAGTTTGGCCGCTAGTCTGTCTGTCTCTTGTATCATTGATTACATAAAGACTGTGTTGTAGGTGCTCCCTGGCACTCTTGTCTTCATGAGCAAGAAAAAAACATTTCCTTCATTTTTCCTGCTCCCCAAAACCACACTGCCTGTCACCAGGAAGAGGGGAGTATAACATTTGCGGGTTCCCACCTGCCTGCCTGTTCCAGTGTGTACAAGCAAGAGGTTTGTGCCTGTGAACAAACAATAAAAGAAGAGCAACCACTCTTATTTAGGATTTCCTTACTTCTTCTTTACAGAGGCAAGACAGAATTTTACCAAGGACAAGATCATAAAATAGGGACTGTTGCAGCCTTGACTTTACAGTAAGTCCCATTGAACTCAGTGAGACATGCGCTGGATTTTGCTGAAAAGGTCTAATGGTCATCAAAGATCAGTTCAGAGTAGTATAATTCAATGTGAATATGCTGAATCCAATTTGGTAATTGTTCAGCTTTTTAAAAAAGTGAATCACTTCTGTTATATTATCTGTGAATACACTGCCAAGTCACTTCTGAATGAGACAAGCTCAGGCATCAAGCTAGTTGTTATAGATGCATAGATGGCATGTGAAATAAAAGTCATTTTAAAGTTGAGGGAAGGATAGATCATGAGGTGGCATCAGCATTCAGCAATGAAAAGACTGGAGATGGGTGAACTAGTGATAATGTAAGCTCCTGAATAGGAATAAATGTCAAGACGGTTTTTCTGATTGTTTGGATGCCAACTTTATAACATCTGTCAACAGCACTGTCTTTGAAGACAGCCTGATAATGAAATTCATTGTTGCTTGTCATAATCTTTGTTAGAGAAATGGCTCTTTCCTTCAGGCTATGTGAACAGAAGGAAAGGAAATAAACTCATTAGAAAAAAACCAAAGCAATATTTGATATATTGTACAAAATCTGGCCCAAACCAATTTCCTTTCTATTTATTGTTTTGTGTTTTTTCCCCCTAAAACATTCTTAAAGTGACAGGACACTTTGGGCCTATATAGGTCTGTTTTAATTGTTCTCTTGGATAGATACCAGATTTGGAGCTCTTTCATGAAGGACAGAGAAAATTGTTACTGGGGGAAAGAGCATACCCACATTGTCTGGTTTCCTTTTCTTTTTTCTGTGGCCAGTGGAAGTTTTCTTTTGATTCTAGATTGGACCAATGTTTCTTTCTCTGTCTCTCTCATTTGATTACTCATTCAATCTTTCCATCATATTCAAGACTTGTTTGGGGGCGGGGGTTGTGGATTTTTAAAATCTTTCCTTTGATATTTCATTTTCTTCCTAAGGAAGGACAGTTTTTCTGTCATGATTCTGTTGTTTTCTAATGTGTTGAGCAATGGTCATTTTCTGAATTGTATATGTGTGGTATTAAAATGATTAACTCTTTAAAATAGCATGGAAATATGGTAGCTCTATTTCTGTTGGAATGGACTACCAAAGTTACATGCACATTCCAGTTTCCCACATCTTCAGAGTTGTTCTGCTTGTTACTGTTTGTTTGCATGTGATGGTTTTGTCTAACAGTTTGGGTTCTAGTTATCTTGATAATTATCTCCCTAGAAGCCAGTTTGGTATAGTGGTTAAGTGTGCGGACTCTAATCTGGGATAACCGGGTTTGATTCCCCACTCCTCCACTTGCACCTGCTGGGTGACCTAGGACAAGCCATAGCTCTGGCACAGCTGTTCTTGAAAAAGAGCAGTTGCTGTCAGAGCTTTCTCAGCCCCACCCACCTCACAGGGTGTCTGTTGTGGGTAGGGGAAGGGAAAGGAGTTTGTAAACCGCTCTGAGGGTGCGATCACACGGGCATTTAAACCCGGGTTCTCCCGCGCTGCTTTTTCAAGCGCGATGGCTCAAACGGAAGGTACTTGTTTTTCCTGGTGGTTGGAAAAGCGGGCTCGAGTGCGGGGGGGGGGGCGGCTTCGAGACGGGAGACAGATGCGGCCGTCTAGTCAGCCCCTTTAATTGCGATGGGGAACAGCCGCGAGGCCCACAATAAACGTCCGTGTGATCGCACCCTGAGACTCCTTTGGGTAGTGAAGGGTGGGGTATAAATCCAATCTCTTCTTCTTCTTCTTCTTCTTCTAACTTGAAATGGGAATGTTCCATAAATTACACTTCTGAATTATGCACTGTTCATGATAACGAGAAAACTTCTATCAGTACTGAGCCTGAAGAGCCTGTTCCATTAATATATTTTCAGAAGTAAGCTGAGATGAAATCTATGGTCAGCCAATTATAGTGCTATTTATTCTTAGTATAATACAACTGTTCTCAAAGACAACCACCCGATGGAACTCCTTGTCATTGCTTTGGCAGAAAATTACTTTCCAAGTAAATTGGTTTGTACTTCCCTGGCATGACAAGAAAAAACACATCTTCATATGCTGTAGACACTCTTAATGCCCACTCTGATCAAAATTGTTAACTAAACTATAGATCCGATAGAAAATGGCTGTATGTTTTAAAAAAAATGATTCAATTAAAGGGACTGGTGCTCACTTTTTAAATCCTTTCTGGCCCAGGGCTTATGTGTTTGCAGGACCATGTCTCCCAGTATATTTATCCATGCAGCAGCTTTGCTCCTTGGACCAGTGCTTGATTATTGCCTCTTGCATGCATGACAGAACAGCTACTACCCATTCTCATACTTTCTTTGCCCCCATGTGGTGAAGTGGTCTTCTGGGGGGCATGCCAGAAAGACTCCTATGTTGTGAACTGTTCAGAAATGACATAAAGCAGAATTATTTCATAGAGCTTTTAAAGCTGCTGGTTTAAAAATCCATGATTGAGAATTTGGTAATCATGATGGTTTCAAAATTGAGAATTTGGTAACGCTGCTGGTTTAAAATTTCCTGATTGAGAATGAGGTAAACTTGATGGCACTGTTTCTGGTTGTGGAATTATGTTTTTAATGTCTTATAAGAAATGGTCTTAATGTATTATTGTAAGCCGTCTTCTTCATTGGAGAAAGGTGATTTAATACGTCATAAATTGTCTCTTGAGTAAGGGGAAATTGCAGTAGCTAAAAACAGATTGTAGAAGTGTTTCCCACACATAGATGTACAGTTTCCATTGAAGGGGCTGCTGTTGATCACAGACCTCCCAAATTTAGATTTCACCATGCATCGAGGAAAACACATTTCTTCCAGCTCTTAGTACTCTTGGCCAAACATTACTAAGACATTCATCTTTGTGAGATCAAAGGCAGCTCCCACCATAAGAAAAAACTGTGCTGCTTCTTGGGAGCATGCTGTTGCAGGACATGTTCCTTTACCAGTAGTGCCCTCCCTCCCGGAGGCTTCCTATATACCTAGCTATGGGAAAGTCTGCTAGGACTAGTACGTTGGGCACTTCTTTGCAATGTGTGTCCTGTGGGTTGGGCAGTGGATTCTGTGATGTTATGGCAGCCCTGTTGTTGAAGCTAACGACTGGGTTTTCACTTCATGGATAATGTGAGGAATCCATGATTAGCTTCATCCAGGGAGAGATTGTGTCAATAAAGATAAATTGGCTCTTGCTGTTGGGTAAGAACATTATGTGAGGGAACTCTGACCTGAATGGTACAGACTAGGCTGACCTTGTCAGATCTTGCTTGTCAGAGCCTGCTTTGGCGGGGAGGGCGGGATAAAAATAAAATAAATAAATCTTTGCCATTAAGTTTCAAGTGACTTATGGTGACCCCACGGGGTTTCCAAGGCAGAAGCCATTCAGAGGTGGTTTGCCATTGCCTGCCTCTGCATAGCAACCCTGGCATTGCAGGACCAACTACTAACCAGGGCCAGCCCTGCTTAGCTTCTGAGATCATGTTAGCCTGGGCTATCCAGGTCGAGGCCTCTGAGGTATTACTGGACCGGGATTCAGCAGTTCTTTCTGAGATTTGGAACCACGGCTCCTTCAAACAACTTTGTGCCACAAAAATTTAGAGAACTAATAAAAAACCACTCCAAAATTTGAGGAAAAATGGAAAGCCTTTCTATGCTTATCATACATAAGGGGTGGAGAGAAGATATGTTATTTTCCGGGTCTGAACTGTAAAATTTGAAATTTTCAAAATTTAGAGAACTGAAAAATTCATACTGCTAAAATACTGTGAAAATCAGATCATAGCCATCGACTGCAAACTTCCTAATTTGTGTTACAGTGTTGTTTTAAAGTAGAAACCTGAATATCTAACTGGCACCCTAATATCCTACCACATTTCATAGACATACCCCTGTGTCTTTGGGTTTAAAGAAGCTTAGTCCCATGAAGTTCAGAAACTCTGCCTTAAATGTTTTATAGTATATGCTATTAATAATAATTATCGTATAGCATTGTGTGTAAAATAGCCAGATCCTAAGATTATCTGGCAACGGTAAGTTCTAGCTCTTTAGCGTTATGCACCACTAGGTAGTAAGCTAGACTTTGTTTTTAAGGCAAGAGACATTTCAGAGATGGTTTGCCATTCATTGCCTCTGCGTCATGACCCTGGTATTCCTTGGAGGTCACCCTTCCAAATACTAGCCAAGATATTCAGTCTTCCTTTATCTGGTTTACTCATATTAACAGGGCTATTTTTGGGCAGGAACACACAGGAACAGAGTTCCGGCTGGCTTCCGAGCCTACAGCCGCCACCCCCCTTGGGTTCCCCAGGCACCCCGCAGCTGTGGGGCATCTGGGGAAGCTGATCCTGGGAGGGAGCTGTACTGTCAGGGGTGTGGCCTAACATGCTAATGAGTTTCTGCTGTTGGGTGTGGCCTAATATGCTAATGAGTTCCTGCTGGGCTTTTTCTACAAAAAAAGCCCTTCATACTAGTAATGTCTGAGTTCTCATGTCAGAGATGGTGTTTCATTCACTAAGTGGATTTCTATTCAAATAGAAATTTTGTTTTGATTGGTTCCCTGACTAATGTATGTATTAAACTGAGTTTTTATAAGTGTCCAGGTAGGGTTGTCTAGTTTAATGTTGTGTTCACATCCTAATGTAGTTAAATCCAAGGACAAAATTGTCCTCCCTCCACCCTTACCAAAGGAGTTCAGTACATATGCTTGGTATACAACCGACAACAAAAGGTAGATACCAAACTGCTTTAAATCTATATTGGGAGGATTTTTGGAATACATATTACTTAGATCCTGGATATATAAAAGACGTTATCCACAAAATATTGCTTATAATTATAGCCCATCCTATTCCACCTAAAGCAGAAGATTAATTAATTAATTACTCATTTAGTGTCTTAGCTGCCTCTTAAGGCATCTGCTCAAGGCAACTCACAACCAAGTAAAAATGATAATACATTTTTTTAAAAAGAATGTCCCATAAAAGCAATCATAAATGATGACAGTCGTAGTATAAAACAGCACACTAGCTGCCAAGTACCATTATGGTGTTTCCTGGGCTTTTAAGTGGGTTTGAATTGCAGTCATCTCCCTGTTCCTGCCTTCTCATTTACGGTAGTAAGTGCATCGCTACCTTAAACCTACTTATGTTAGTTACCCATTATACAGAGTAAGTTTGTTATACTGACAACTGTGCTGCACCACTGAGGATTTGTCTTTGCTGGGTCTGAATTCATCCTTAGGTGACACTGAGGAAGGCCAAGGTTGCCCTTTCCAGCATTACCAATAATTACATGTGTCTGTATACTTGTAACTGCATATTATTTTAAAAATCTATTTAAAAATTCTGTGTAATTCTCAGGGGTCATTTCGAACAGGAGCTCAGGGGAGCTCAGCTCCGGTGGTTGGTGCCAGCCCCCCCCCCCCCCCCGCGGGGGAATGCCTGCTTGTCTCATGGCTGCAGCAAAATGACCCCGTCCCCTGGAAAGGTCCTTTTTCCTCCGACCAGCCTTCTGAAGGCTTCAGCCACCACTGAAGCTATCCTCCCAGAATAGTGGTATTTCTGAGGCTTGTATTAGTAGCCGTCCCCTCTCTGCCAGCTCTTTCTTTCTCTCTCTCTCTCTTTCTTTCTTTCTTTCTCTTTCTTTCTTGCCTTCTGACATACTTCCAGTGATATCAGGTGGTGTAGCATATGCAAATAAGTTATGCTAATGAGTTATGCTAATGAGCTCCTGCACCTCTTTTTTTACGAAATGATCCCTGGTAATTCTAGAATAAGAGAATGAACTTTTGAAGATATGAGCATTTAGGGTCTGTGTTTTTGTTTTAGAAATAACTGTCTATGGGGGGTGGGTGGGTTATGAGTCTAATCCAGCTAGTTTGTTTAAACTAACCTCTCTCTACTCATAGTCAGTGAATAGCGATTTCATTAGTGTGGGTAGGAAAAGGGGAGAATGAAGCATGTAGTTATTGAAAAGGACTCAAAAGGCTCCTCTGATGTACTTCAGACACTAAATAGCAGATTTTGGCCTCAGATATCTTGCATGCATTTTTTTCAACATTGATGCCTTTGATCTAGAGCACAATAAATAGTTTCATGACTGGATGGCTAAATGGTACTTACATTCCAACAATTATACTTACTAGGGTCATGTGAACTGAGCAAAACTGTGAGAGCATTCTCAACAAAAAGTAAGGATTGTGTGTCTGTTCCATAACTCGTCTTTTGTATTTATACCAAATCACAAGGCTCTTTAATTCCAGTAGATGATAAGTAGATGATATAGTGTCAGCCCTGATTTCTGCATATCCTGTAAAAGCTTGATAATTTCAGTCACATTCCAGCAATTTAATTTTTGGCATCCATTATCCCTATTGGAACATGCTTCACAGATTAAGCATTAAAACTAAAGGGCATGCAAATTTACAGATCTGTGCTGAATAAAGTTGTGTGAGATAAATAAGTTTCAATAGGATGAAAAATTATTTCTTTCCCAGATAAGAACACAGTGTCATATACAGTACCTTGGGGGAAGTCTGTGAGATTGTAGTTAGAGTGTGCTGGCACATAAAAACAGTAATGCAGTGCATGCATGTATATTAGCTAAAAGAATAGGAAGGGTTACATGGAGGAATAAAACAATAAACAGTCTAGCTGATTAAACTACATTGTTCTAGTTGTTGTTAACGCCAAGACTTCAGCCACTGAACTCTAAACAAAAAAAGGGGGAAGAAAACCCAAAATGCCTAAGTGCCAAATATTAGGTAACATCTCCCAACTATGAATCGACCAATGACCAGGCTAAAGGTCAGTTTATTGTACACAGACCTTCCCCTTCTAGCCCAGGAACTTCTACTTGAGTCAACACCCCGTAGGTTTTAACTAACTAACTACCAATTAGCACAGGAAAACAAACAGGTTAGCACTGAGATTTGAAGGGAATATGGGGGTACCTGGAGGATGCACACATCTTAAGTCTAATTCTAGCCCATTGTTCCAGAATACTGTTCTTTGTAGCTTAAACAACTCAGGGGGTGGGGCGGTGTTTGGAGAAAAAGTACCTTTCCTCTCATCCTAGTTTGTTCCATTCATTTCACAGTAGCTAGAATCCTTAAAAGCTTATAGTGCCTTGGACTGCGGGGGTTGAGGTGCTTAAGGGAATGATGATACATGTGCCTTATCTCAATTTCCAGAATAATCAAAGTTGTTAAGTCCCCCAGTTCCCTCTCCCACCTGTCGTTTTCCTTCCCCTTCCCTTTTAACTGACACTCAGCTGTACATGACCGTCAACATCTATACTAGACTATCTTGTATTCTCTGTCACTATTCTCCAAACACATGTCTATGATCTAGGACAGTTCACCCATCTCATAGATGTCAAAGCTAAGCTTAATTATGAAAAAAGTATCAAAAAGACTGGGAGATGGGCCATAAAGAACTTTTTTCTCATCCACAGTTCTTCAAATTGTACCCCAGCTGATTTTCTTCCTGTGTGATTCAATGTGCATGACTGCATGTAATGAAACCTGAGTGCACTTTGGAATGGTTGAAACTTTATATCAGAATAAGGTAAAGCCTTTTCTCTTTCTGTCACTTCTCTGCCTCAAATTCATCCCTCACCAACCTGCTTTAAAAACAAACCAAAAAAATCAGTTGAGGCTCTTTTAGAAATGTTTCTGTATAACATAAAGTTAGCCGTTGATGAAAGCATGTGTTTTCAAAAAGATCGCATCAGTTGGTGCACTTACAGTGATTTTTTGCCTTGCATTTTGACCAACAGCATTTAGTTTGTGTGAAATACACTTGCAGTCTCATGTCTTTTACTTGCCAGTAAACTGTAAGCAAAAGTTTGAACTGTATGTTCCTGAATCCACTGATAAAAATTACTTGAATGTGAAATGATTTAAAACAACTTTAATATGAAGAGCACTAACCATTCTGTATAGCAGTCTCTAAAATAAGCTAGAGTCATGTGATCCTTAAGGCAGGTCGTCAAACTCCCTGATCCATAACACTAGTAAATATAAGGGAACTAGAAGGGAGCACTCACTGGAAAAGACCCTGATGCTGGGAAAGATTGAAGGCAAAAGAAGAAGGGGATGGCAAAGGATGAGATTGGTTGGACAGTGTTATCGATGCAACAAACACGAAATTAAGCAAACTCCAGAGCACGACAGAAGACAGGAGGGCCTGGCGTGATGTCCTGGGGTCGTGAAGAGTTGGACTCGACTGTGCGACTGAGCAACAACAAAGTAATTTCTGTGATCAGCATTTCATAGGGCCACCAATATTGCAATATTGTTTTGGGACCAAATTCAGACTCTCCTGGTTTAGACTATGGTAGTACTCTATTTTCTTGGAAGTCTGTTAGCTCAGGCTGCTAGGTCTTATGGCAGACCAATTCCTAGCATACAATTGACTTATTTTCAGGATTACTATATAAGTGACGGTTTTCCTATACGGAGGTAATCGTAATTATGGGGAAATGTCATGTGTTAGGATCTAAGTTTTGTCTTTGAACTACATAGTATAGGCAAGCTCTTTTCTTTTTTACTATCAAGTCACAACTGACTTATGGTTTTCAAGGCAAGAGACATTCAGAGATGGTTTGCCATTGCCTAACTCATTTCACACGTTAGTAAGGTCATGCTCAAGATCCTACAAGCTAGGCTTCAGCAGTACGTGGATAGAGAACTGCCAGAAGTACAAGCTGGGTTTCGTAGAGGTAGAGGAACTAGAGATCGAATTGCCAACATTCGCTGGATTATGGAGAAAGCAAGAGAGTATCAGAAAAACATCTACTTCTGCTTCATTGACTATGCTAAAGCCTTTGATTGTGTGGATCACAACAAACTATGGCAAGTCCTTAAAGAGATGGGAGTACCAGACCACCTCACATGTCTCTTGAGAAACCTATATAAGGGTCAAGAAGCGACAGTTAAAACTGGATATGGAACAACTGATTGGTTTAGAACAGGAAAAGGAGTACAACAAAGATGCATATTGTCACCTTGCTTATTTAATTTATATGCAGAGTGCATCATGCAAAATGCCAGCCTGGATGAATCACAAGCCGGAATTAAGATTGCTGGGAAAAAATCAATAACCTCAGATATGCAGACGATACCACTCTAATGGCAGAAAGTGAAAAAGACCTCAAGAGCCTCTTGCTAAAAGTGAAAGAGGGGAGCGCAAAAGTTGGCTTGAAACTCAACATCAAAAAAACTAAGATCATGGCATCCCGCCCCATCACTCCTAGGCAAATAGGGAAGTCATGAAGCAGTGACAGACTTCACCTTCCTGGGATCCAAGATCACTTCAGATAGTGACTACAGCCATGAAATCAAAAGATGCCTGCTTCTTGGAAGAAAAGCGATGACAAACCTAGACAGTATAATGAAAAATAGAGACATCACCCTGCCAACAAAGTCTGTATGATCAAAGCAATGATATTCCCAGTAGTGATGTATGGCTGCGAGAGTTGGACTATAAGGAAGGCCGAGCGCCAAAGAATAGATTCTTTCAAATTATGGTGCTGGAGAAGACTCTTGAGAGTCCCTTGGACTGCAAGGAGATCAAATCAATCAATCTAAAGGAAATCAACCCTGACTGTTCCCTGGAAGGCCAGATACTGAAGCTGAAGCTCAAATACTTTGGCCACCAAATGAGAAGGGAGCACTCACTGGAGAAGACCCTGATGTTGGGAAAGATTGAAGGTCAAAGAAGAATGGGATGGCAAAGGATGAGATGGTTAGACAGTGTCATCAATACAACAAACGTGAAATTAAGCAAACTCAGGAACATGACAGAAGACAGGAGGGCCTGGAGTGATGTGGTCCATGGGGTCGTGGAGAGTCGGACTCGACTGTGCAACTGAACAACAACAAAAACTCTGTGTCACGCCCCTAGTATTCTGTGGAGGTCTCCCATCCAAATACCTGCTTAGCTTCTGAGATCTAATGAGAATGGGCTAGCCTGGGTTATTCAGGTCAAAGCTATGCAAGCTCTACATTTAAAAAATTTAGTGCTGTCAATTTTTCTGCAGTTCAGCAGTGGTTTGGTGCAGCCCCTTAAAATATATACGCTACTGAGGCTTATTCCAAATACTCCTGTGATGCCAGATTTCCAATTAGCAAACACCATTTTATTTATATCCCATTCCGCTTCATCTTTCAGCATAATGAAAGCCATTTTTGTCCATCTTAATTTAATACACATTTTTAACAGTTATTGAACTAGACAGGAAGAGATCCTACTGGAGGGGATTACTAAGATTTTAAATTCTATATGCTCTTTGAAGCTTCTCTTTACCTAGTTTCCTGCCTAGTCATTTATACTTGATCTTCTTTAAAAAGAGCATGAAGAAAAAGTTATCTGTAATAATTTGGAAGCAATACAGTCAAACTTAGTTTGGTTTAAGGTATTTTAATACATGAGGCTTAAGTTGCTTTATGTTTAGATAAGTCTATAATGATAATTTAATGCCCAGTAGTATGGCTGGCAGATCTTATGCTTATAAAATGTATTTGGGTTTGTTATTAGGATTCCGAGATACACCAGAATGCTGGCTTAGGTAACAGAAGATGATAACTCAAATGGAGAAGCCAGTTGCACTCTGCATCCATGAGCCATATAATTGGATGACCTGCAGAAATAGGTCTGAGGGTTGTATGTTTAAAAAACCAGGACAGAACAGGGGCAAGTTTTAATTCATTTCTCTTTTGACAATAATAAAGCTGGGTCATATCGTTCAAATAGAACAAAAAACAATGCACAGTAAATCAGTAAAACTGGAGCAAAATAAATCATAGCAAAATACTGTAGCAGATATGTACTTGTTATGGTAATTACTAATCTGTATTCTTAGATCTGATCTAATCTTGCTTACATTTGTAATGTACCCCATAGCAAAGATTTATGACAAGTAGCAAAAACTTAAAATCTGCTGCCAAAAGAGAATGAAGACATACCATTTAGTGTCCTTGTCATCTGCCAAATTAATGCTTAGCTGTGAAAGTCATCACAAACAATGCTTCTAAGTCCCTGAGGAGACAAATTTCCATAACTTGAGGACAGTCAACAGGAATGTTTCTGTCTTTGCTCTAAATATCAGTATAATATTGATTTCTTTAAAAACTTGAAGCTGAAGTAGAATAAAAATGTACTGAATAAATAGGATGGACAGCCATATGTCAGGGATGGTATGGTTTTGGATTTCCTGCATTGAGCAGTGAGTTGGGCTAGATGGTCTGAAGAAGAAGAGGAGGAGGAGGAAGAGATTGGATTTATACCCTGCCCTTCACTCGGAGTTTCAGATCGGGTTACAAACTCCTTTCCCTTCCCCTCCCCACAACAGACACCCTGTGAGGTAGGTGGGGCTGAGAGAGCTCTTTCAAGAACTACCCTTTAAAGGACAGCTCTTGTCAGAACTATAGCTTGCCTGAGGTCATCCAGCAGCTGCAAGTGAAGGAGTGGGGAATCAAACCCAGTTCTCCCAGATTAGAGTTTGCACACTTAACCACTACATCAAACTGTCTGTCTGTAAGGCCTGTCTCAAGTCTGTATACTATTAGCAACATGTGGTCCCCATCTGCAGATACCTAAAGCCGCAGATTGGGGCTGAAAAGAAAAGCAAGCTTTGGGGACTCCCCGAGTGTGCAGAAAAATCTAAACTGTTTACATTTTCCCCAAAGTAAAGTAAAAAAAAATTAAAAGCACGTCTGCAAATATGCAGACAATGCACTTTGCTTCTGTAGCTGCGGAGCATGGCAGCAGCTGCAGCACAGCCCTGGAGCCTGGCTGCAGCAGACTCTGGGAGATGCTTGAGGAGAGGACCAGTTGTGGTGGATGCTGGGTGCTATTTGGGACCTGGCTGCAACAGTAGCATGCTCTGGGAGCCAGTTGGGGCTCAGATAGGCTCCCTGACACCACTGTGGGGAGGGAGGGGAGGGAAGCCTCAGCAAGCCTGCCCAGAGCAGCACTGGGGTGGGGGGGAACCTTGGTGAGCCAATCTGAAGCAGCAAGGAAGACTTGATGAGCCCACCTGGAACCAAGAGCAGTTTGGGAGAAGGAAGTCTCAGCCGGCCTGCCTGGAGTAGTTCTGGGTGAGCAGCCAAAACTCACAAAGGGAAGAAAGGCGGTGAGCTCAGTGGCTGCAGGAGAGCCCAGGGGCCACACTGGGCTGCCAAGAAAGTGGGGAGAGATGGGATTCCCCCCGTGAGTCTCACAGGCCCCCACTAGTATAATCTTTTTTTTGGCACCTGCTCTGTAAAGTTTTAGTTGCTGGGTGAAAACATTTTTAAATTTTATTTCCTTAGCTCCCCCCCCCCCCTTTTAACTTCTTCATGGATTGCTGTGACATCCCAAAATTGCTGTTTTAATGTCTGTTGTGCTGCTACATCTCTTTATTGATTTTATTGCGTACCACCATATTTATCTATTTTATGTAATGATTTTCAACCAAATTGGCTTCCAAAGCAGCTTACAATTCAAAACAGAACCAATATAAAACAATGCAATTGATGGTTGACGATTGCTGTGGGGTTGTCAACCTCCAGGTGAGTACCACAACAAAAGTGGGAAACAGAAAGTTCAGCTCTCAAAATGCAACCGTCCAATCTTAATCTGTAAATCAACAAATAATAAACTTTACCAACAATTAACTATGGATTTAGATTTTTTAATGAAAATATTTACGAATCAACAGTAACACCATCACCTAAACACACAATGTAATACTTGAAACACAATATAATAGCCAAGGGAAAACATGACAAATAGGAAATCAATCCATAATTGAGTCCATGAAAAAAGTAACAAAGTAGAGCCTGAAATATTTAGTCCATTCATTCACCATAAATCACACCAATGTGGAACAATCCTGCTGTCTTTGGTGATGACAGTCCCAGCCAAATCAGGAAACAAAACTTCAAAAAGTGCTTATGCTGTGAGCATTGTTATAGGAGAAAGATCTTGCAGTGTAAGTGCTTTCTGAAGTTTTGTTCCCTGATTTGGTATACAGAGTGTCATTAATGCCTTTTGGAAAGCAATTCCAACTTTGATAAAGCCTTGGCAAAATGCAGTTTACAATAGCTAGCTCGCCCATTAGAGGCTGCTTTGGAGAGTTAATTCTATAGATTTATACCTCACTGAGGTCTTTCCCTCCCTAAAATCTGCCTTTCTGAGGCAGGCTTCCCCCCCAGATCTCCAGGAATTTCTCAACCTGGAGACCCTGGAGAGCTGCTGCCAGTCTGAGTTGACAGTATTGGATCAGTGGTCTGATTCATTGTAAGGCAGCTTCATGTATGTTCATGTGAGTTGACAACCCTAGATTGCTGGGTTTCCCCTTTTGGATCATTTTCTTTCTTGAAAGTAGCAAGTAGGGTTGGGGGGGTGTCATGATGCCTAGAGTCCAAGAGTCCTAGCCCCATTACCTACCTCTGGCCTTTGCTGCAGTTGCTACTTTTGCTGTTCTTTCTGGCAACCCTAGTGGCAGACTCTAATCTGGAGAACTGGGTTAAGAGCAGTGTACTCCAATCTGGAGAACTGGGTTTGATTGCCTACTCCACAAGAAGCATGCTGGATGACCTTGGCAAGTCACGGTTCTCTCAGAACTCTCTCGGCCCCATCTAACTCACAGGGGGAGAGGAAAGGAAGGTGATAGTTCTTGGGAGCAATAGTTCTTGGGGGCAGGGCTTGGAGCAGGGACATCTCCAACATGACATCATCACATTGGGGACACCCCTCCTCCTCTGGGAATGCCCCCTGAAGTCCCCCACCGGGGACAAAGATGGACCTGGCAACCCTATCTGCTACTGTTAACCTCTACACCACACTGCCTGTTTCTTTAAGGCATGGATTAAGGGTCTAAAAGCATGTTTAAGAAGAGTAGAAGAGGACAGTGTTATGGGTACAGATATCTAGGGAAGGGCTATTCTGTACCTTAGAACTGTTGAGGAGTCAGAAAAATAAAGCAGGAATAAATTTCAATTACTGTAAGTCTCTAAAGCAAAATAAAAAATGTAAACATTTAAAAACCATTATGACTCGAAGAATAAAGGTTTCCTTGCTTCATTTCTCTTGTTTTGTGTAATTTGATTACTTCTCCCATTGTCCATATGAGCCTCAGGGAAACTGTGGTTCAAAGCTGAATTTCTAATACAATGTGTGAATATAATCATATAAAATAAATTAATCTAATGCATATTTCAAAATATGAAAAGCTGGTAGATGTCCATTATTGTAGTGGTTCAGTTCAGAATATTGACAGTTTCGCTTTAGTCTCTTGAGATGGAATGGAATTTTTAATAACGGTGTTTGGCAAGCTTATAACTTTTTTTGTCACTTTCTTTGTTTGTCTGTAGTAGACTGGAGATGTAGGCAGTATTTGATGATGATGATAATTCTCACTTTTGTTCGCAACTGATATGCAAAAAAAGGAAAAATTATAACAGGAAAAGAAGAACATAAAGAATACGCAGCCATTAAAATTGCATGTACTCAGGCTTAATTAAGGAAGGTAAAGAGGAGAGTGTTTTTATTAACAGTGTTTAATAACACTATTGTTATTCATATTAATGATTCTGATTTAAAATTATTGTAACTAGCCCTGAGAGTTCAAGACACTGAGCCATTTGGAAACCGAGACCCAGACTCTGTAAAATAAAACTGCTATTCCTCATGCTGACACTTGGGATAGTGTGGGCTAGGGTTGCCAGCTCTGGATTTAAAAATTCTTGGATATTTGGGGATGGAGCCTTGGAGAATGTGGGGTTTTGGCAGGGATCTTAGTTGGATATAATCCCATAGAGCCCCCCTTCCACAGCAGCCACTTTCTCCAGAGGATCAGATCTCTGTTGTCTGGAGATCAGTCATAATTCAAGGAGATCTCAAAGCACCACCTGGAGGCTGGCAACCCTTGGGGCTATAAACAGAGTTACAGTGTAGTTCCTGTACATATTTTTAATAATTACAATTGACAAGGCATTGTGACATTCTTTATTCCTACAGTGCATTTATAAAGTGAAAATAAGTTTTAAAAAGGCAGCATAGCTACTCAGTCAAACACACTTTCATCAACAGAAGTAAATAACAAAGTAAGTACTCAAAATATGTTGGTTTGCTATTTATTGTTCCAGAACTGAAACAAACATCTCATGGAAAAGGCGATTTGGAATCTCTTTGGGCAAATGAACCCCTAGGAATTTTCTAGGAATAAACTAGATGAACCCATTGGGAGCCAGTTTTGTGTAGAGGTTAAGTGCATGGACTCTAATCTGGGAGAACCGGGTTTGATTCCCCACTCCTCCACTTGCACCTGCTGGATGACCTTGGGCAAGCCATAGTTCTGGCACAGCTGTTCTTTAAAAAACAGTTTCTGTCAGAGCTCTCTCAGCCCCGCCTACCTCACGGTGTCTGTTGTGGGGAGGGGAAGGGAAAGGAGTTTGTAAACTGCTCTGAGACTCCTTCGGGTAGTGAAGGGCGGGGTATAAATCCAATCTCCTCCTCCTCCTCCTCCTCTTCTTCTTCTTCTTGGAATAAGCTAGATGGTTAGAGGCTAGAAAAGCATTGAGATAATTCTGTTTCTGTGCAATTGGTATCCAGTAGATATCAAGCTGGAGTTAACTTGGGAATAGTAGATCTGAATCCCATTATCTCCCATATACTCTAAAGTACTTCCCACATTTCTGGTTTTCTTTTTCCGTTGTTTTAAAAAGTAATATGAGATTCAAAATAATCTTTAAAAATACAAACATTGTATGAGAGAGCTTCCTAAACTGTTGATGGAACAGAAATAAAACTTGGTGTTAGGACATACCAGATATTTTCAGAGAACCCTGGACCTTTGTCAGAGTCGAGGTTGTGAACTACCTTTAATTTCTAGTGTTATAAATAATAATATATGTGAATTACACACAGAGCATATTTATACATTTTTTGTGGGTGAAACGGCTCCAAAGAGTAAGCTTTTTGTTGTTATTGTTTTGTGTTTTTCCCCCCAATCCTGAAAGGCTCTAGAATATTATATTACCAAGTTCTCCCTAGGGTTAGTTGTTGCATTGAAACCTTAATGATTAAATAAAAATGGTTTATATAATACTGGGAAGACTTAATGGCATCAAATATTAACATAAATTCTCCAGCCCTAGAGAGCTATGAAATGTAATATGCAAAAAAATTGAGTACCATATGGAAACTCTAAAATACTCAGTACTTTGAAGAGACGTAGTTCAGCAAAAGATGAAATATAGATAAATTCATTGTATATCTATGCATTTAAATAAAGAAGAAATATGGATTAAAATTTATTTTGTGAATTTTAAAGCCTCATTTGTGTACTATATAGAACTACGTAAAACTATTGGCTTCTAGAAAGGAGCAAGTATGTAAGGGTACTGAAGGGGCTTGCTTGGTTCAGGTTGCTACTATTTATTAGGTACTGGGCTGCAGATATTTTTGTAAAAAGCTGTATTGCTTCTTACTGAATCAGCCAAACCCTGAAGTGAACAGTTAAAAACTATCTGCTCTCTGATATGAACAGAATTTTATAATACTAGTGATATAACTGAAACTAAATATGCATTATGTATCATGACAATTGCAGTGAGAACATTAAAAGTGCCATGTGCAATGCACAGGATACAGATCCTGGTTTTCCCCCTCAGAGTGGAATTACACATTACGTGTAGTTCAGTGATTCTTTTTTTCAGATAGCTTTTTATTTTTATATAAGGCAGTCTACTGTGATCTGCAGTGCAGTCCTAAACAGAGTTATAAATTTCTAAGTCAACTGAAGTCAGTGGCCTTAGAAGGGTATTAACTCTGTATAGGACTGCACTGTTAAAGGTGTCTATCATAAGGCTCTCCCCACCTTGTGTGAATGAAAACAGCTTGGTGGTACTGTTTTCAATAAGAAAATGCTTCAGGGGAAAGATTAAAAAGTCCTCTTACCTTGTACTCCCCATGCTGGGTTTCCTTTCTAAATTACAGTCTAAAAGTTGCATTGTGGAAATAAAGAATTGTTTCTGAAAAGAATCACAGACTGCATCTGAGTAAATCCCAGTGACTGAGATTCCTGGGGAATACCTCTGGATGGTACAAAAGAGTTGCCTCCATCTCTACCCAAACCCAGTAGGCGTCTTGGACTACCTGCCTTGCTTAATTTCATGTCTTCCATGACTTCAGGAGAGCAGAGGACAGTTCCTTGGAATGAATGGTTCTCTCACATCTGAATTATTAGGGTAGCCTGCCAGGCCTGCAATTCACTACAGAGTCTCAAGTCTCAGAAGTAAACACTGCAACAGATTTTTTTGTAGTGCCCTTTTATGCTTAATCTGATCTCTGTGATGGAAGATCACCATTGTACATTACTCATCTTGAATGTTGCTATTTATATTTTCTTCATTTTTAGAGGAAGTGAACACTTCATGTTCTGTACTAGTAAATCATAAGCGATGCTTCTGGAATATGCATATTTGGTTATACTAGCTGCCCATCCATTGATAGTTCATTATATTCTTCATTGTACATTTAATGTGAAGATCCTTCTTCTATCAGTTATTAGCTATTTTGGGCTGGCTTTTTCCTTGTGTGTAATGTTTCTGTCAGTTTTCTTTGTCCCACCCACTCCCACCCATCTCCATCCCACTTTTCAATGATTGGACTGTCACCATCATTAAAGCTCTCCCTCACCCCATTGAAGACGAGTGGTTTCATTTTAAATTTTTTTTAAAGGCCTTCATTCTTTTAAACAAGTTATCCCCCTCCCTTGTGGAGATATGCCTTTTCCTTTCTATCTCTGCAAGGGAAGGGAATAGAGACATACTTTTTAAAATGAAAACTGGCAATTCAGAGAACCTGCTTAAACTATTATTATAATAATATATCTATATATCAATATTTTAGGACCATTTTAAAAAGAAATATGGTGTGATTACAGTGTTCAAACACCAGTGATGACAGCACCCTCCCTTGAAACTCCATTATTTAATGCAGGAATAAAAAATAAACTGACTCCATAACTGTGGCAATGCACAGGGAAGGCAGACATGTGGAATATGTGGAACAGCCATGCGCAAACCAATCCCCATGATTGTGGATCAACTGCCAAGAAAATCAGGAGTAAGCTGAGTGCACGGAAAAACTCTTAATAAAAACGCTAAACCTTAGGTGTTTAGAATCTGGCACGTAATACCAAGAATACATTTGCCATTTGAATCATAAGCTGCAGATACTTGCTGTTGTTGATCCTTTCAATCGATACATGGTTTGCTGGAACTATCCTAAGCAGAGTTAGACCCTTTGAAGCACATTGACTTAAACTCTAGGATGCCATGTATGTTATCCAGGGGTCATTTCGAGCAGGAGCTCGGGGGAGCGCAGCTCCGGGAGTTGGTGCCAGCCCCCAACCCCCCCCCCCACGGGGGAATGCCTGCTTGTGTCCTGGCTGCAGCAAAATGACCCCATCCCCTGTAAAGGTCCTGGTTCCTCCGACCAGCCTTCTGAAGGCTTCAGCCACCACTGAAGCTATCCTCTCAGAATAGTGGTCTTTCTGAGGCCTGGATTAGTAGCTGTCCCCTCTCTGCCAGCTCTTTCTTTCTTTCTTTCCTTCCTTCCTTCCTTCCCTCCCTCCCTCCCTCCCTCCCTCTCTCTCTCTCTGTCTCCTTTCTTTCTTGCCTTCTGACCTACTTCTGGTGATGTCAGGTGGTGTAGCAAATGCAAATAAGTTATGCTAATGAGTTATGCTAATAAGCTCCTGCACCTCATTTTAACTGCTCCCCCCCCCCCCAACTGGGCTTTGTGCCTGAAGAAAGCCCAGCTTTGGGAAAACAACCTGAGGGCATTGGCATGAGAGAATTAACAAACATAGGAGGGATTAAGCACCTCGCCTCCCATAAACTGATTCTCCCCTACAAATTCCTCTCTCTCTCTCTGTCTCCTTTCTTTCTTGCCTTCTGACCTACTTCTGGTGATGTCAGGTGGTGTAGCATATGCAAATAAGTTATGCTAATGAGTTATGCTAATGAGCTCCTGCACCTCTTTTTCTACGAAATGACCCCTGATGTTATCTTTCAGACTGTCCCAGTCCTACTAACTGTCCCACTGTTGGGATTGAATCTAGGATACTCTAGCACTGAGCCATTGTCACACCACCCCAACCCCCACTCAAAACCTTGACTGTCTTCTTGGATCTCCTGCTTATAGACATTCTGTCTCACTGCTTCTGGTATCTAGACCTCTTTGCTTCTAATATGCCTCGTATCTTCTTCACTTTCTTGCAATTCTTTCTTTACCCTTTCTCTTTCTCCCTTCATACCAACAAGCTTCTGGCGTGTCTAAAATTTTAAAAATAGGATATTTTAAATTGCTAATGAAGTGACATGGATTCCTCAATGTTGCTATTTATATTCTTTCATTTTTTTCTCTTGTATCTTATGTAATTATTTTATAGAGAATGTTCTTGATGTATATCATGTATAGCATTTATATAGCACCTATATAGCTTTATGTGTGTCATCAGCCCTATATAGATATCTTTAACATTTACAGGAATCGATATAATTTTAACTTCTCTAAATGCCTGTGAACCAGCTTATGTTTTAACAAGTCATTTTAGCAAATCAGATGAAAAAAAACCATCCTTTTAGGTGGATTGCTTGAACACCTGAAATAGTCCTTTAAAGCATAAGCCAACTGCAGTATAAAATTGTAATACTGAACAGTTCACATTACATGTTCAGACCTATATTCCTGCAAAAAAGTTTTCCATTAACACAGTCTGTACTCTGCATACTGGTATGCCACATGCATAGAACAGTGGTGCTACATTAAGGCGCTTGCATGATAAAGAGCTGCAAGCAGTTCAAGCTACAATATATGGCCAGCAATATTCCATGTATGTTGTGCTTCTACTTGATCTATGTGACCCAAGTTTCATTTTAAAAGGTGGGGAGGGCATCTACAAAATGCTGTTCTTAATTCACCTTGAAGACAAGTAATTAGGCTCTTGTCAAGCTGCCATGTCTGTTCTCATAATGGAGAATTCTTACTTTTACAAAGTACACTTCCTGTTTTGTGCATTATCAGGAAATCGGGAAGAGCTATCCCAAATTAAATCATGTACTGATAAGACGTATGTACGTTTGGAGGCTGATGACCTCTGTACCAAGTAAAGTCCCATGGCATGTAGCTTTATACTAATACAGTCACATGATTGTATTGCAGTCACATGATAGTCCATCCTTCTGGCTTCCTCCCACATTAGCATTCCCTTAAGACACCCCAGGATGTAGACTTCAGCTGACTCTGAATTCTGGGTATGGTGTGGTCTATCTTGCAGCTCAATGTGGATCTCACTCACTGGATTTCAGTTTTGATCACTTTGCCATTACTTTGCCACTTCACCATCTAACAACTCTGATACATATATTACAGATCCTCAACTTTTAGTTTGGGTGGTAGCCAGAGATGCTTTTGCCTTACATGGAATTGCGAGGGCCTCTCTGCTAGCCAGAACAGAGGCTGCTAAATTACAGGATGAGAGATTACAGATGCTGTGATCAGAAGCTGAAAAATTCAGAGGTGGGATGAGCAGCATTTATAGACTGTTGTATCATTTGCTTTGTATCCCTTCCCACCAGACTGGCACATACACCATGTAGAATTACTCTGTATTGTCAAGTATATATTTCTCACACATACATCTGCCAGTTAATGGGAATACAGGTACATATGGAGGAATTTGTAGGGGAGAATTAGTTTATGGGAGGCGAGGTGCTTAATCCCTCCTATGTTTGTTAATTCTCTCATGCCAATGCCCTCAGGTTGTTTTCCCAAAGCTGGGCTTTCTTCAGGCACAAAGCCCAGTTTTTTTTGGGGGGGCGGGGAGCAGTTAAAATGAAAAATAGCCAGGGACAATTTACAGCAGAGAATTGGCAGAAGGAATGAACATAAGTCTCACATCCCACCTGCCGTTTATTTCCTACAAAGCGCCCCCCCCCCCCCCCGAACGCACACAACTCTCACCTTAGTATTTTGAAAACAACAACACAGTATTGGGACCTCATATTTGCCTTACATAGTTCTGGTGCAGCAAATCTGCTAAAATTTCAGAAGTGTAAGATGGAGACTACCATAACTGAGTGTGTGTGCATGTGTGTGTTTATTTAAAGATACCTGTGTGTGATGAGCACAGGTTCAGCTGAAAACACACCACACTTGTTTCAGCAGCCACTTAGAAAACATAACTGACAAGACTAATAATAGCATTTATTTAACATTTTTAAAGTATTTTAAGTTCCAGAAGTAGTACATGATTTCGATAATCCTTACAACAAGCCTGTAAGTATCATTATCCTCCTCAGTCACAGATGGGAGAGAGCATGGAGGCTGAGGGACAGTGGCTTGTCAAAGGCCACCTAATGAGTTCATGGAAGAGGAAAGATTTAAACTCAGCATTGTCTGGTTTAGAGCTCAGGCATTTAGCTACTGTAATACACTGAAACTCTGTGCATAGCAGATAAGTATAAAATGATTGCATTGAAAAGTAGTAATCCACAATCCACTTGAAATTGATGGTAAATCTTACATGATTTAAAGAAAATAGGTTGAAGTTTTGGGTGCACGAATTATGAGTTTAAGTAACGTTTAAATCATAGGATTTTCTTTCTACAGAATAATTCTGCTTACCCTGGAATTTTATTTTTAACTTGGTTGCTATAAATATAGGTTCTTGACTTATTCAGAAAGAGAACTGATTTATTGTATATGGCCCTAAGGGGAAAGAAATCATAACAGAGCAATAACAAAGAAGTTTACTGACAGGTGAAAAGAAAAGAGCCAGGTTGTCTCTGAGGATCTACAATATAAAGGCACTATTTATTGAAAGCATTTTCTTTGGATACGTAAGCAGGATCTATGTAAGAATTTCTGTTGCAGTGCCACATACGCTCAATAAAAGCTTTGCAAGTCCACACTTCTATCAGGCAAATTCCAAATTCTTATACCATCTAAACCATACAGGTCATTATGCCAGTCTTTAAATATTCTATGTCAACTTAAAGCTCAAGGGCAAGCACTTGTGAACAATTGTATGCTTAAAAATCTAGGCTGCAATACACATGAATGTCAACAGTGGATGGAAATCTTGCATGCATTATATATGGGCAGAGCATTACTTTAACAGGTCTAACATCTTGACTCTAAATGCTGTCAGTTAAAGGTTGATACATACCCTGAGGGTTTTGATAGCCATGGTCAGAAGAAATTATTTAATTTGCATCTCCTGGATGTGTGTGCTTAATAAGAAAACTCCCTTATAGGGATAGAACCTGTAGTTGCCTTTCTAGTGAACCCGACTCAGTGGCCCATATCCTTCTACGCTGCTCCCATTACTCCACTATGCGTAGCTATTTGATTGGCCCCCACCTACCCCCCTCAAGGAACTTGTCCGACAGTGACCTAAAAATTTTACTGTCCAACAAGTTCTCGGCAATTACTCTGTCTGTAGCCGAATTTTTAGCTTATGTTTGGAAGTTAAGGGTAAGGGAATATAAGGCTTAATCCTCGCTGATTAGTTCCATCCAGTCATGTCGGCTACTGTTTGGTTTACTGCTAGCTGTTTGCTACTGTTTCTTTATCGATGTCCCTGCAGTGTATGCCAATAAAGGTTGTGTATTGTATAGAAGAAAACTTTTTATACACAGAATATTTGGAATGCCTTATAATCAACCTGCCTTGATTAACACATGTTTAGTATTTATATATACAATAATTTGACCTCTGAGGAAGACCTTGGAGGCCAAAACATGTTTCATCCTGTTTTAATGTGGTTCAAAGTTATCAGCCTAGAGATATTGAATTGTATGTCCTGTTTTATTGGTTCAAGGCTATTAACCTAGAGATATTTACTTGTTCCATGTTACATAAATTCAGGACTTCTTAGTCCAAATATTCACTGCTTCAAGCATAGGCGTAGACTACGGGGGGGGGCTTGAGGGCTCGAGCCTCCCCTGAAATTTCCTAGGGGGGACTGAGCCCCCCCCCCAGGAAAACGTAGCGCCTGCCGCCGCGCCTCCCGGGGCCCTTCTGAGGCCGGCAGCTGCTGCTGCCAGTGCCTCTCCCCCCCCCCCCCCCGCCTGGCCACTCTTCCATCCTTCCCTCTCCCTCCCTCTTTTCCCAGCAAAGGGAGAGGGAAGGAGTGAGGGGGGGAGAGAGGCCCCGGCAGCTGCGGCTGGCGGGCCTCGGAAGGGCCCGGGGAGGCGCGGAGGTTTTCCGGCAAGGGGGGGACATTGCCTAAAGAGCCCCCCCCCCTGGAATTTACAAAACTCTATGCCCCTGGCTTCAAGGGTGGAATGTGCCTGTGTTTTTAAAGCAGATTTTAGTATAATTTGGTATAAATATATATATGAGATCAGACTTCTTTGTAGTGACTCTTTGCCAGTTTTTGTAATTAAATACACATCGTTCTGTTCCATTATTATTTTCTGCAGGGTGTTTGAGAAGGTAAAATGGAGGCAGGAAATCCATGCATGCCATCCTAGATCCTTCAAGAAAGGGTGGGTTATACATCTGACGCATTGATCAATCTCTTCCTTATTTGGGGCTTGCTTTACATCTTTTAATGCCCTTTGCACAATGTATCCAAAATGTTCATATAAAGGTGAGGAGGGAATTTTTGCTATATAATAGATATTTGAGTGTAAGTTTTTAATTAGGTGGCTCCAGGTTTCAAATGCCCTTATTAGCACAAGCTCTTTTCAGTATCAGCTTCTGTTATGAGAACAGCTTCCTAATGGTCTGACATTAAGGATCAGTTAGCATATACATCTGGAATATCCTATGGGCAATACAGTCCAGTGTTAGACAAAACTATCTAAGAAAGTTGTCATTCTAAGTAAAGTGATATTCACCTTGAAATAGTGTTTTAAACACCTTGAAATAGTGTTTTAAAAAATAGCAAATAATTTATGAAAAGGCTGAAATAGTCCAGATTAGTTGTTATCTCTTTACACACATGTACACATACCCCCCCCCCCCATGGTAAGACAGCATGCTGCTAGTAGCATGTGAATGTTTACCATATCAGGATAGGGTTGCCAGTCCCCAGGTCCCCGGCAGGGTTTCCTCCTGGTTTTCAGGGCTTCTGCCTTTTGCCAGCCAGCCAGCTGGCTGGTGGGGGAAACCCCACCCCCAAACAGTGATGTCACTGCACAAGGTCCTTGACATGATGACGTCATCTGGAAGTGACATCATCACACCGGGGACATCACACAGCAACACTCTGGCTTGAGGGCAAAACTGGTTTGAAGCTGGTTTTACCAAAGAATTTTGCCCAAAACCCAGAGTGTTGCTGTGCAACATCCCTGATGTGATGATGTTATAGCATCATGGATGTCCCGGACCCCCCCCCCCAAATACCCCTGCCAGTGGAACAAGAGGACCTGGCAACCCTACATCAGGAAGTGGCCAGTTGGACAAGTCTTTCCCACCGAGATGGCCTTTCAGTGGCAGGGAATATGCCAATTGATCTTGACTATATGGCTGAGTAGGTCATACACACTCCCCAGAAGTATTGGATCATACCTTTAGGATGTATCTTCCATGACACTGGGTGCATGCATAAATGGCCTTTAGTTGGGAGCACAATGTGCTCAGTATAAGGCAAGCAACAGACTGTATTTGATGATGAAAGAACAATTCCGTTAGCTCATGCCAACATTTGTGCACAGCCAACCTTCCAAATATAATATTAAACAGTCAATTTATTGGCAGATTTTACTGTTGCTTTGTTCTGTGGTTTGGGTACCACAGTCAGACTGTACCAAAGATGCATGACATCACTACTAATTCAAGCTGAAGGTAGACCAGAGCTTGGGAACTAGAGGAAGTTTGGTCGGGAAGTGTAGGATTTGTGAGTCATGTCATGTGAATGTGCATGGTGTGAGCCATTTCTGATAATATTCAGCCAAACCACATTGTTGATTTTGGAAGATTTGGCGTGGGAACTACAAGGATAATCCTGACTTCTCCCTCCCCCCCCCCCCCCCCCCAGCACTTTATTTGTATTTACTAAAATAACTTGGTTTTCTCAGATGGTCACTTTTTCTTCATTTCCTGAGTCTTTATTTATTTAACAGTTGTTAGTAGAACAGAAGACCCTAAGGACGTTAGTGTTCTTATGGAAGGAGAATCAGCATTTTCCAGAGATCATCTCCTGTTTTCTGCATGAAAGGGAAATTTCTGTTTTGAGCCAGGCAGCCTCGCTTTGTAATTTGTTTTTCATGAGCTCAGACTTCTCTGTGCTGACTCTTTGCCAGTCTTTGCAATTAAATGCACATGGCTCAGTTCCATTACTTTTTTTCATTGGCCCATCAGCTTTAAGTTTATTTTCTTAACAAAATATGTTAATAAAATTAACATTTCGCAAATTTTATTATTTTTGTGTCATAAAATGAATCCTTTTCAGTCTTGTTTCAGGCCTGATGGGACTGAAACAACATTGATCACCCTGGTGTATGGCCTATACCAGGAGAAGAACATATGGTCTAAGACCGTAATGATTCTCTGGACCCCCATCTGCTTTCAATATGATGTCCTTCTGAACTGTCTTTCAGGGCTAGGACTGGGAGGCACCATTTTGAGGGGGTTTGGTCCTACCTGAAAGCTTTCAGAAGGTGTTGCTGGGGTATGGCTGCTTGGTCGCTCGACCTCCAGCATATCTTTTTCCTCCGTGCTTTTTAATATTCACATGAAACCTCTGGGTAAGATCAGCCAGAGAACTTGGCTGGGTTGTTGTTACCAGTATGTTGATGTCACTCAGTTCTGCCTTGCACTTCTAGCAGATCTGGGGGAGTTGTGGAAACCTTGAATTGGTGCCTGGAGGCAGCTTTGGAATGGATAAGAGCTAAGACTGGGGCTTATTCCTGAGAAGACAGAAGTGCTAACAGTGGGTAGAAGGACTGACCTAGCTATTGAGATATTAACCTGGGATACCCCCAACAAAATCCATGTAACCATCCGTGTGGAGGGGTCCCCCTGTGATATGGAACTGGACATGGGGTCCTCTTTCTCAATAATTTCCATGGACACCCTGCATAGACTGCCCTCAGGGGGGACCCCCATTACGGAAACCCATGGGACTCACGCTACGGGACTTTCAAAAGAATCCAGTAGCCATCAAAGGGTGGGGCAAGTTCCGAATCCAGTACAAGGATTTTGATGGACTGTTGGACCTTCTGGTGGTGGAGAGCAAACTGACCAGCTTACTAGGCCTTTCATGGTTCGGACCTTTGGGGCTGAGGGTGACCGGGGTTAACCAGGTGAGGGAGGGGAATTTTGACACTATTTGCAAGGAATTCCCCATGGTGTTCGATGGTGCACTAGGCTGTTACACAGGGCCACAACCCTTAGGTCCATCCCATTTGCTTCACAGGGCAGTGGCCACTATTGGCGCTCCATCCTAGAATTGACACGGAGCTAGACTGCTTGGTGGCACAAGGGGTGCTAGAGCCCATACACCATGCTAAATGGGAAACCCCTATAGTCACTCCAGTGAAGCCCAGTGGAGACATCTAGATATGTGTGGACTATAAATGTACCCTGAACAAAGCCCTCCAGAATCATGCGTATCTGGTTCCTATCGTGAGCCATGTCTTTGCGGCACTGGCTGGGGCCAAGGTCTTTGGCAAGCTGGACCTGGCACAGGCCTATCAGCAACTGCCCGTAGATGAGGCCACTGCTGAGGCCCAGACTATTGTTATGCATAGGGGGCATTTAAGGTGTGGTGCCTACAATTTGGGGTCAGCGTCGCCTCAGGGATCCTTCAGAATTTAATGGACTGTTTGCTTAAAGGCATCCCCAGGGTCCAGCCCTTCTTCAATTATGTTCTGATTGCAGGTCCAGACTCATCGACCTCTGCCACCTGCGGTCCATCCTGCAATGATTTAACGAGGCGGGGTTGAAAGTGAAGCGGGAAAAGTGCATGCCTGGGGTCGTAAAGGACTTGCTTACCTCCAATGCGGTGTTGGTACCTTTCGATGAGACTTTCCCAGTGGTCCTAGCATGCAGTGCCTCTCCCTACAGGGTGGGGGTGGTCCTGGGCCACCACTTGGCAGGCGGCAGAGAGGTTCCAGTCGTGTATTACTCACACACTCTGTCTGCGGCAGAGCTCAAATCAATATGCACAAATTGATAAAGAGGACCTGGCTATAGTAGCTGGAACCTAGAAGTTCATGATTATCTATACAGCCAAGCCTTCACCATCCTGACCGACCACAAGCTGCTCCTGGGTCTCCTGGCCCCGGACAGAGAGACCCCGCAGATGCTGTCCCCCAGAGTCCTCCGCTGTTCTATCTTCTTGGCCGGCTACAATTATGCACTGGTCCACTGCCCTGGCAAGGCAGAACATATGGTCCGCACCACTAAAGAAGCCCTGCACTGCCTGGACAACGGGGGATTGGCACCACAAACTGGCTGCCTTCCTGTTCAGTCAATGCATGACACCCCCCACACACACTGCAACCAGTCGCAGCCCAGCAGAACTCCTGATGGGCCAATGCCTCACCACCTGGTTGGACCATCTATACCCCAACCAGGCTCTAGAACACAATGTCGCTCCTGAGATGGCCAGCTCTGCGAGGGTTCTTCCCGGGAGACCCAGTTTTCACCCAGAACTTTGCGAAGGGGCCCTAATGGGCCCCGGCCAGGGTAGTACAGGTGAGGAGCCCTTTGTCATATGAGGTTTCTGTGAAGGATGGACAAGTGTAGAGGTGGCACATCGACCACTTCCAGCGCCAGGTACTGCCGGAGGACACGGATGGATCCACAGGGGAGGACAAGGATGATGGTGAGGCTCCACCAGACATAAGCAAAGCACCCATCACGGAATTGCCAGCACGAGACAACCTGCCACCACTGGAGGTGGCCGGACCCTCTCAGGACATTACTCCCCCAACCAACAGAGCAGCGGGCATCTCCGCAGATGCTCCCCCGGTATGACCCAAGAGGCCTGACGCAGTACCGGATCAGGACACTGGAGTACGCAGGTCTGCCCAAGAGCAGAAGCAACCAGCCTACCTCAAGGACTATGTGCGTCAGGGAGAATCTGAGCTATGGGGGGAGGGGTGTTATGTCCCGACTGAAGAGCCTCACATGCGGTCAGTCAGACACATGGCCCAGCGAAGTTGTCAAGCTTTGCACACAAGGACAATAGACCCCAAGGATCCTAGTGGGGACCAACGGGGTAGCCTGCATCCAGGGATTGACCTATACGATGCAGGAGGACTGTAAATAAGAAATCATGGGTGTGGGGTGGTGGTGGTCAAGGACAGGGATTTAAGTGGACTGCAAGTCCGGCTTAGCAGTCTAGTTCTGACCTCTGAATAAATTTAAGAGCTGATTTCACTTGAACACATCTCTGGACCCAGTACTTTATAATACTTTTGTTCTAATAGCAATGGGGGCATTTTTTTATTTTAAATATACTGTGCAAGAAATGCTGGGAAATTAATGTATGTTATTTGCATAGCAGCAGAGGCTTTGATCAAGGTATTCCGGAAGCTAGACACAGGTGCTATGTGGAACATGACTGCATCAGCTTGCCAAAAGCAGGAGTTAATGGCCTTCTGTCTGCTGCTGTTTGGCATCCACAGTGCAGCTGTGAAAAGACTGTACCATAAGTACCAATCAGCAGTTCTCAGCAGGGTTACCAGGCCCCAGCCAGTGCAGGGGATCTCCCACCCTGGGGCCCCTTCTACCACCAACCAGCTGGCTGCAAGGGAGATTTACTGTTAGCAAAAGGAGGCCTAGGCCAGCATTGCCAGCAATGCAGTGATGTCCCTTCCAGTGTGCACCAGAAGTGATGTTATCATATTGCTGGTGGCACGGCAATGCTCTGATATTTTGGGCCAAAACTCTACCATAGTTTTTTTTGCCCAAATACTAGATCATCCTTCTATCACTGGTGAAATGACAACATCACCTCTGGTGCTGGCCTGGCTGCCATTAAGTCCTCATTGGTACCTGGCAACCTTATTTCTCAAGGACACTAGAGGCTAAAAAGTTTCTCCTTGGCCCTTTAGAACCTTATGCTCAGGTTTAGGGCCAGCAGCAGACTTTGGTTCTTCAGCCAGGGGAATCTGTTGTCTGAAAGTGAAACCACCCATTTATGCTGAATGCTTTCTCAGTCATTGAGATTATCATTTTTGTAGTGTGATGAGAAAAGATGCCATTCAGTTATAATTAAATTTACTTTACTAGGGCCGATTCTGCACAACCGCTTGCCCCGGTGTCAGCCCCCACAGAAAATCAGCTGCTGCTCAATTCCCCACATGAAAATCCGGATTGGACATTTGAACCACGTTTGACCTGCTTTTCCTCAGATTTTCCAGCTGCTGGATTTCACAGAACTTTCTCTCTGTTCAGCTCTCAAGTCAGGGGTTCATAGTGGAATCCATGTATTTGCGGCAAAACATCCCTCCCAATTCCCGCCCCCTCATGTTTTGCTTCCAGTGTGTATGCTTATCACCACCCACCCCATTCCCCGTGCCTGTTGGTTGCATTGTAACACGACCATGTGCTTAAAAGAGGGAGAAAAAGTAGGGAGGGGGTGGAGGGGAGGGGCAATGCAGTTAAAGGAAGGAAGAAGTGGCTCTTAATTAGCAAAATGAAAGAGAACGGGGAGAGTCTCTCTTTGGCGCCCCATGACGAAGTATTCCCCACTTAATTCAGAGGAGCTTACTTCCGAGGAAACCTGCTAAGAGGCTTGGGCTCCAAAGCAGGAGACAGCTGGATGTGCGGCTCATGCACTAATGTGGAAACCAGTTATCAGACCCGGCACAATTCAACCCGCGGGGAACCAGAGGCAAGTCCCTCAGGTGGAATCAGCCTAGGTTTCACCCATATTGCATTAATTATCAAATCTCTTGACCAGCTTTAAAAATTACCATCTCTTTCTATTTTTTCTTTTGAATTGTAGTTGAATTAATCCAATATCTCATATCAATTAGCATATGTTCATTTGAATCAAATTGAATGACACCTAGAAAAGTCTTACAAGCAGGAGATGGGGGAGATGGGGGTGGTTAAGCTGTAGGAGGCACAATTAGCATCCTTGGGGTGAGGATGCAACTTCTGGTATGACCTGAAAGTGACATCATCACACCAGGGGGGGGGGGAATCACGTCCAACATGAAAGTCCAAAACTATGAGTAAATGCTCATGTCCAGGGCTCTTTTTGTAGAAAAAGCCCAGCAGGAACTCATTAGCATATTAGGCCACACCCCTGACAGCACAGCTCATTAACATATTAGGCCATACCCGATGTTACCAGAAGTGAGGTCATCCAGCCACATCCACCTTTTGCTTCTTATTGTTTACCTTGTTTGTTGCCAAAACAGTTTTGACAAAACCAATAAAAACTTTATTTTCTGTCCCATCGATACAAAATCTTGCCTGAACCAGTATCTTAGTCCAACAATTATTCCCACACTGGATTGGAATCAATTCCTAAAGGTTAGGTTCCCGTGGAAATCAGCTTGCCTTCCTGCAGAACTAGTACACTGAATATGAATTTTTAGGGTTGCCAACCTACAGGTGGGGTCTAGAGATCTCCTGGAATTACAATTGAGCTCCACACTACAGAGATCAGATCAATGGCTGCTTTGGAAAGTGGAGTCCATGGCATTATGCCCCTCCTTCCCTCAAACCCCACCCTCCTCAGGCTCCACTCCCAAATCTCTAGGGATTTCCTCAACCTGGAGTTGGCAACCCTAGTTCACTGGCAGAACAACCCTAGGAGCGAGTTTGGTGTAGTGGTTAAGTGTGTGGATTCTAATCTGGGAGAACTGGGTTTGATTCCCCACTCCTCCACTTGCACCTGCTGGATGACCTTAAGCAAGCCATACCTCTGTACCAGCTGTTCTCTCAAGGACAGTTGTCTCAGAGCTCTCTCAGCCCCACCTACTGCACAGGGTGTCTGTTGTGGGGAGGGTAAGGAAAAGGAATTTGTAAGCCGCTCTGAGACTCCCTTGAGTAGTGAAGAGTGGGGGTAATTCCAATCTCCTCTTCTAGATTTGTGAATGCACTGGATGGGAGTAGTTTGTGGGCTATTTTATTCAAGGTTCAAAATTTTATTCAAGGTATAAGATTTCATGTGCCACCCACACTTCTTCAGGTGAAACCGCACTTCTTCAGATGGAAGAAGTGTGCATGCACACAAAAGCTTATACCTTGGATGAAACTTTGGACTCCCACTTTGTTCTGCTGCTTCAGACCAACACGGCTACCCACCTGAATTATTACACTATAATATTTTTTACAAGCAATTATGTACCAGTGGAGTGGTTACCATGCAGAGTCTGTCCCACAGGTAAAATGATCCTGTGAAAAGGTGGGCTTTACCACATCAAAGTACCATCACATCACTACCATCACAAGATCACCAATCGTTGGAAGTCAACTCCTCAGAAACAGAAATCTCTCTTATTAGGAGGTTTAAGAACATCAACTTTGCTGGCCTATCAAAGGCAGATGTCAGCCCAGTGGCAGGAGAAGAGGGACAATCATCATCTTCAGAAACTCTGCCCACTTTTTAAATTTCACAAAACGGATTCTCCACAGTGCTGCTGACCATGCTCCTTTTTAGTTACAACTCTGTTTCTCTGCAGATGTCCCCAAAGTCCCCCATGCAACAGTCAAGTGTTCTGCCAACACACACAACAATAAAGCTACTTTTTCAGATGTTTTCTCTTGCATGGCAGTTAGCACCAAACCACTTTAATACAGACTTTAGACACACATATTTTTGCAACCCATTCCCAACAAGACACAACAATGAACTAGTTAACACTCAGGCTTCAAACTTACTTTTCTTAAACAAAAGATGCCATGAGAAAACTAAAGAGATTCTCAAAAATTAAAGATATTGTCAAAACCAGCATTTCCTGGGCTCTCTGCTTTTTTACATCCTTCCCCTTTTCCAACAATTTTTTTTTTACAAAAACACAAAGAACAAAATGGAACAAGAAAGAAAGAGAGAGAGAGAGAAATTGAGAGAGAGAGAGAGAAAGAAAGAACAACATTTCTCCCAACTACTGCTGCATTCCTGTATTTTTGCTGTTGTCATTCCCTTATTCTTAAAGTTCTGGTTTGAGGCAATTTTCAGGGCTTCTTTTGCAATAGCAGCATAAAACTTTCAGGTGTGACTTGACAGAGTACTTGGTTCAGAGTAGTGAATGGTCCAGGCACAGATGGTATGCAGTCCTACCTTTCTGAGTTACATACTCACTCGCCCTGCCTTTGGTATACAATTCTTGGAGGAATGGCTTGTCAGTTATACCTCTACACTGAAGTCTATTTAAAACATAGTTCTCATTTTTGGAAGGAAGTCAGTTTTTATAGCCCCCTTCCTTGCAATTCAAAGAATCATCCTGACCTTCAGCACTTGTTCGTACTATTTCTAATTTGTGGCATATATTTGATTTGATCCTCTAATGTAGACTGAAACAAGTTTTCTAATGGGATTTATATCCAGGGTTGCCAACAGCCTGGGGAAAATGCCCCATCCCTTTAATAGAGGCTTGATGGGATGCTATTTACCCTCATGCCATAGAAAGCTTCAACTCCCCATTTCTACACATTAAGCCTTTACATAGTTGGGGGGGGAGGAGAGGGGGAGAGGAAGGGAAAAAAGAGAGAGAGAGAGAGGAAGGGAAAAGAAAAAGAAAGAAAGAAAGAAAGAAAGAGGGAGGGAGGGAGGGAGGGAGGGGGAAAAGAAACAGAATGAGAGAAAGGAAGGGAGAGGAAGAAAGAAAGAGAAAGAAAAGAAAGAGAAAAGAGGAGGCACTTATCAGCAGCAGGGAGAGTGTAGTGGCAACAAGCCTGATGGAGAGAGCTGCGACAGCCGGCCCCTTCCCCACAGCTCTTTGCTCTTAAAGGAAAAGCTCCCTTTGAGTACAGAGAGCCAGGAGGCCTTTCCTGCCAGCTGGCCTGCCGGAGGGAGGGCAGGGAGGCTCGGACGCCAGCCAGAACGTCATTCCAGTGCGCTCCGGCCCAGAAAGCACCCTGCTCATGTCACCCAATGTAATGACATCATTTCCAGGCTGCACTAGAAGTTACATCATCATACTGGGGACACCGATCTCAGCACCACTGCCCCATTTTGGCAGGCATCTTTCTTCCGCCACCCAGATGAGTAGTGGCAGGTATGGGCTGTCGGGGGCAGATCTCCCACCACAGTGGGAATGTGACAGCCCTATTTACAAATAAACCTCCAAGGTGTTCTCTTCAGTTCTCTCTATTTCAGTATCTTACTTTCAGATTTTTAACATTTGTGATTCCTGGTTTCTGATTTTTGTAATCTTTCCGTATAGTCCTAAACAGAATTACACCCTTCAATGCCCCTTGAAGACTTAGAAAGGTGTAACTTTTCTTAGGATTGCACTATTAATAATCATGATTTCTAGCACTAATTATTTTGTTCATTCTTATCCCTGTTTCAGTGTGTTAAATCTTCTTATATGTTACCTTTAGCAGACACTTAAAATTTAACTCACTCATGCCTTCTTACAGCTTTTTTTTCTGCTCTGTGTTGGATTGCTTCAGTATTTTCCCGATCATTTCTTTCTCAATTTCTTCCAGTATTTAACATTCTTCATTTGAAACCTTTAAACTCTACTGCAAATACCGTTAGTGTAAAGGTAAACTGAATATGGGTTTTCCATTTGGGATACATATTGCCCTTTACTACTTCTAGTTTTCATTCTAAGAATATTTCAGTTATTTGAATAACTTTATAATCACACTTTTTAATACAATCCTTAATTAACTTCCTAGTCTCAGTAATCATAGCTTCATTAAATACCCAGTCTTGATAATTGTACATGGTTTCATTGCACAACCCAATTCTCATTAATTAAATGAGCTCATACTGTTTACTCACAACATCATTAATTATAGAAACCATCATTAATTACTCAAGTGGGCTGTAATTTTATGAGCTGGTGGTATTTTTATGCATTCTCCATATAAATCAAGATACCAAATCTCAGGTAAACATGCAGGCATCTTCCATCTCTTTTTTTGTACAACTCCAAAGGATAACCTTGGTCATCAGTATTCATCACTTGTGTGTGCCAAAGGCACAGCCTCTGGCTGCTGCTGTGGCAATGGTAAGGTGGTGAGAACAGAATACTGGTGCCTGAGATTCAGGTCCTACTTCCTCATTATCTTTGACTACTGTAGAGGGGGCTGCAAGCAGTCTGATGTTTCAGTGACTCTTGGAAAGCTTCTTCCCTTATAACACAGTTGTAATTCCAAGCACTTTTTAGAGGCAGCCTAATCAGAACCACTACCTGCCTGATCACCTTGCCAAGTTTGGTAATTAAGATCAAACTCTTGGAATTCCATGACTGGAATATTAGATATGTAATCTGCCCCCAAAAAGTTGACACAGGGGAGCGCAGTGTGGATTGGGGCTGCAGTTCTGGCAAAGGGGGTAAAATTAACTCTGTCTTTGGTGCTGTTTCCCTGAACAAAAGTGGCCCCTAGAGTGTTAAGCCCCAATTGGGGGGGGGGGGGAGGATCAGTGCCTATATTATTCATATTTATTTCATCCCAGTTCTAGTAAGGGAAATGGTAGCAGGAGAAAGTTATGCCTTGATTCTTCCAATATTATAGCCCCTAAATCTAGTCGCTGTTATTTTATTGTATTTTTATTGTATTTCTTATTTGGAATAGTAGATTGGAATAGTGATTGTAACATACCTGTTAAACATCTTCATTATGTTGTAGGCTAATTTGCTGCTCATCCTCTATACATATGGACTGGTAACTTCCATTTCAATAGATAAAGTTCCTCATCAAAGGCTCCTAAGTAAGCTCAATAGTCATGGGATAAAAGGACAAGTCCTTTTGTGGATCAAAAACTGGCTAATTAAAAGGAGACAGAGAGTGAGTATAAATGGGCAATTTTCTCAGTGGAAGGAGGTAAGCAGTGGGGTACCACAGGGATCAGTACTCGGTCCGATGCTTTTTAACTTGTTTATTAATGATTTGGAGTTGGGAGTAAGCAGTGAAGTGGCTAAATTTGCAGATGACACGGAGTTGTTCAGGGTGGTGAGAACCAGGGAGGATTGTGAGGCACTCCAAAGGGATCTGTTGAGCATGGGCAAGTGGGCATCAACATGGCAAATGGGGTTTAATGTGGCCAAGTGCAAAATGATGCACATTGGAGCCAAAAATCCTAACTATAAATACATGTTGATGGGGTCCGAACTGGCAGAGACTGACCAAGAGAGAGATCTTGGAGTAGTAGTAGATAATTCAATGAAAATGTTGAGACAGTGTGCGACTGCAATGAAAAAGGCCAGTGCTATGCTGGAGGGTTATTAGGAAGGGAATAGATAACAAATCAGCCAGTATCATAATGCCCCTGTATAAATCCATGGTGCGACCTCATTTGGAGTACTGTGTACAGTTCTGGTTGCCACACCTCAAGAAAGATATTATAGCATTGGAAAAAGTACAGAAAAGGGCAATTAGAATGATAAAAGGGTTGGAATACTTTTCCTATGAAGAAAGGTTGAAGCACTTGGGGCTCTTTAGCTTGGAGAAACAACGGCTGAGGGATGACATGATCAAGGTTTATAAGATTATGCATGGGATAGAGCAGGTAGAGAAAGAAGTCCTGTTCTCCCTTTCTCTCAGAACCAGAACTCGTGGGCACTCCAAGAAATTGCTGAGCAGTCAGGTTAGAACAGATAAAAGGAAGTACTTCTTCACCCAAAGAGTGATTAACACATGGAATTCACTGCCCCAGGAGGTGGTGGCGGCTACAAGCATGGACAGCTTCAAGAGGGAATTGGATAAACATATGGAGCAGAAGTCCATCAGTGGCTATTAGCCACAAAGTATAGATAGGAACTCTCAGTCTGGGGCAAGTGATGCTCTGTAATCTTGGTGTTTGGGGGGGGGCAACAGTGGGAGGGCTTCCTGCCCCCACTGCTGGACCTTTTGAGGGCACCTGGTGTTTTTGGCCACTGTATAACAGAGTGTTGGACTGGATGGGCCACTGGCCTGATCCAACATTGGCTTTTCTTATGTTCTTAATATATATGAAGAAGTGTGCATGTACACAAAAGCTTATTCCTTGAATAAAACATTGTTGGTCTTAAAGGTGCCACTTTACTCAAATTTTGTTTCAGTTCCCACATTCTACGTCATAAAAGGATTTGAGTAGCAGGCCCCTAACTACTTGGAATGGCTCTACCAGATGGTACAACTCGTGCTGTTGGTCGCAGAAAAGTAAAATTTCTTTGCATTATGACGTGGTCTATGTGATGGCAGCATAATTTCAGTCAAATTTGGGATAAGCCTTTGTGCACCTTCACTCGGACTGTTTCTTTAACTGTAGTCTTGGCCCTTTATTGCCCTCTGTTTTGGTATAGGCCATGTAGCTAATTAGGCAGCAGCCACAAATTGAAAAAACTTTATATACCGGGGGGGGGGGGGGGGGACGGACAATACACACACACACACTAAAAGCATCACCACAGTTCCTACCAGGTAGCAACTTTGTCTTGGTTTATGGTGAGTGGGGGCTTCTATACTTACTCAGAGGAACTCACACCAGTGATGACAGGGGAGAGAGTAGTGTGGCCTGAGTCTTACCATTTGTCATATTCCTTCATGAATGTTTCTTCAGAAGAGCTGTAGAGAGAAAGCAGACAATAAAACACAGAATATAAAGGCAATGACATCCTAGCACAACTACATACTGAGGAAGCATTCTGTAAAATTAATGGAGTAAACACTAAACGCAGGGGGACTCCTGAGAGGAATAAGTAGGAGATATCACACAATGCAGGCAGATCAGTGGATCTGAAAGATCTATTTGCCTTTGCCTTAGTGTTGTCTTGTAATTCATCATAGAGGTAGCTTGACTAAAATAAGTTTACAACATGAAGAAAAAAAATACGCAGAAGGTTGCATAGCATAATGCAGAAAGCACAACACATAGCATAGTGCAGATTTTAGCAATGGCTAGAACCACATCTTTACAAGAAGGGATGCAGGCTGATTCGGCTAATGCTGATAACCTCAATAATAATAAAGGCTAGCCCAGAGGCAGAGCCTTGTACTACAGCCAGTGTCATGATGTTGAGAAGCTGTTATGGGAAATCAAAAGGTGAAATAAAGCAAAGCAGTAGGGAAGAAAAGAAGGGCCGGAATAGGCAGGAGAAGAGAAATATTGCAGCCCATGATCTTTTGTTCAGGATAAAGAGCTATATGAAGCTGGAGACAGAGGAAACATTTTGTAGGGATGGGGGTGGTTCAATAGTACCATTGTTGTCTGCAGCCCAAAAATCTGGATGTATATTTTTTTCCCCTGCCTCACTGCAGGCACTAGCTGAATTGGTCAGAATTTTTTTAGCACTGTTCATTCTGAACCAGTGAAGACCAGATTCCTCCTCCAAGAAGGAAAACCACCGGTCACAGGTGATTGGTTTGCCACATGAAAAATGCAGAGTGACTGCATAAGTCTGTGTGGTAATAAAAATTTAATACAGATGATCAAGGTGCTACGTGGAGAAAAACTTTAGTGTGGCTTTTTCTCTCTGCATGGCGGTTCTAGCCCTCACCGACAGCAAAGTTTGTCTGGCTATCTACCTATTAAAGATAGATTAAAGCTACAGCCACTGAATTGCTTGGGAGAAAATAACACTAAAGATATTCCATCCATTTGCAGCAGTAATTTATAAGAATTATAGGGAACAGGGAACCCATCCAAGAAAGGCTTTGTTAAAGTATATTTTAACAAATTACCTCCCAAACCAGCAATTGTTGAGGAACTATGGCACAGAAGTTAAGTATCTTTTAGAGAAGTTAAGCATCTTTTATAGAACAATATGGATGGAAGAACATGATCGACTCTACACACTGGTGTGATTGTTCTTTTTGTTTTTTTCTGGCAAAGCCTTTAATTGCTATGTGTGCTGGGGAAATTTAGCAGGCAAAGCTCTTCCCGGCATAGAGACGCAAAGATGCTATAAAAACTTTAGCAACTAAACTTCTGCAACAAGAACCCTGTATGATAGACCCAGCAGCTAGTGATATTCACAGTACCGTTCAGCATACTTTTGTTCTGTAGAAAGCTACAGTGGAGAAATATTCTTGTACATGGTGCATATTCCTTTAAGTTTTCAGCATAGATTATGTCAGATGCATGTTAACACGAGCCTTAATTTTTCATCATGTGGAACAAAGCTTAAGACAAAAAATTGTCCCTGCATCAGTCAAAAGAAAGATTAATTCAAGGTTCATTCTTTTTTTAAGTTTAGGATGGGAAGGGAGAAAAGGAGAACAGAAAAATCATGGCTTCTCTTTCTCTTTCAAGCCATGGTTCATAATAACCAGTCAATCTGCTGGTTTCTGACTATATTTAACCATTGATCTTGCCATTTTATTAAAATATCTATTATTCATCTAACCTCCTTATAAATGTTTTATAAAGGACATTTTAGTACCAAGTATCAGATGTCTCCCTAGATTAGTCCCTTTTGCTAATGCCATAAAATGTGCTATGTGCAGGGAGAAATTTCATACTATGGTATGGTTTTCCTGACAGATGCTTCTAGGCAACAGTCAAATAATTATGCAGTTGAAACTTAGTTTAAGGATTGTTTAGATCATCAGTTTTCGGGGGGGGGGGGGGTTCCCACACCTAGGATCCATCTTTAACCCCAAGTGGTAGCCTGGGACCCACTGAACTGCAACCCATTTGATTTTGAACCTTGTCAACTACCCCTCAATACACACACACACACACACACACACTGAAAATGTTGTTCTTTCTTCTCTCCCATCCTGAAATTGTGTTTGTACTTACAACTGATGAGGAGCTGTGGATGTGTGAAAGTAAATGTCCTATTTGTTTTTAAATGGACTAATACAACTACAGGTAGACCAGTGCTACAGTGATTAGAGTCTGGACAGTATTGACACGTAAACTGAAAGAAGATGAACATTCAGTTTCTGCCCTCCTTTGTGAGTTTAAAAAATGGGTTGACTAGAGATGAAGGCATGGAAATGGAACTATTTTCTAGTAGAGTAACTGAGGCCGAGGACAGACTGAAGGTCTGCCCTGGAACAGCCGCGGGGCCGAAAGCTCCATGGGAAAACCAGCCTGTGGCACCCTGTTAGCACTGACTGCGAGGGGGGAGGTGCGTGGCTGCTGGCTGCCTGGCTGTTCAGACTTCCGGCGGCATGTGCAATGCACCATTGGCGCATTCACACCCATGGGAAGCGCTGGGGATGCGCGCGGAGATGCCTGGGGACCAGTTCCCAGGCGTCTCCGGCTGAAGCGGCACCAGGGTGCCTTGCGGACAGGTGAGTCCGCGCCGGCAACGGGGGACATCTGCGGCTGTCTGGACCCCCTCTCTGCCTCCGCTTCTAAAGCGGAGGCAAGGTGCTCCAGATCCCCAGTCTGTCCTCGGCCTGACTTCTGTAACAGGATCTGATCAAATTGATTCATGGCACAGAGATAGGAGAGTTATATTATTGTCAGCTTTTCTCTCTTGATCATCTGAAGCTATGTGCTCCTCAGGCATTTGTTCTGGGCTTATGGAGCACAGTTTTTCAGTTAATCTTTGAAGACCTCTGTAGATGGAGAATAGGAGGAGGATGCCTGATTTGATGTCTTGTGTGTTCCTGTCAATGGAAGCAGAAATTTCTGGAAGCTGATGAAAAATAGGGCAAGGAGAGCAGTATCTGCATGTGTTTGGGAATAACAGGACCAACCTTGGACAGATATAACCAGACTGGTAGTAGGAACGCAGGATATAGGTCATGGCAAAAATCAGTCTTTAAAATAAGTTGCTCAAAGAAGGGAAGAATTCAGAATGTGAGTCACTCAGATGTCTGTAATCCTTACTTAGATATAAACTAGAGGAAAACCACACCTGGATACTACTATTTCAAATTGCCAGTGGAAAACTGCATACTTGAAGATTCACACATGGCAAAAGGTTTGCCACTCATAGAAAACAATCTGTGAGCAGCAGGGTTGCCAGCCCCCAGGTTCCCCCACTTTGGGGGGCTTTGATCCACTACCAGCCCCAAACAGAGACACTGTCACGCAACATCCCCGATGTGATGATGTCACTTCCAGCTGACATCATTGCACCAGGGATGCTCTGGTTTCTGGGAAAACTCTATGGTTTTGAAGGCAAAAAAACATAGAGTGTTGCCCAAAAAGCAGAGCATCACATGCAACATCACTGATGCAATTATGTCACTTTCTGTGATGTTATCATGTGGGGAATGTCCTGCCTGAATGCCCCCCAAATCCCCCTGCCATGATGGCGAGGGGATCTGGCAACCGTAATGGGCAGGGAACTTTCAACATGTTAAGAATTCAAACATTAAAAAGTCCATCTGCAGCCTGAACTACTACCGTCCAAGAAAGGCTGCACCACATGATACTTCGGAACATATAGTTCATATCTAAGCCAACCCATGGAAGGATTTCATTTACTGTGAGAGAATGGGCCAGCTCACTATTAGGAGTACATGCCATGCATGAACGTGTTCCAGGTTCATCTGCTGAAATCCCCAGTTAAAGGATATCAATTTATGGATGCTCTGACTCCATTGGTCTTGGCTCTGAACCAGTGCTTTGACACTGTGGTCAGATGGCTAAGGCAGAACAAATGGAAGCTGAATCCAGACAAGATACTGATCAGGAAGGCTGATGTTAGAGGGCCTGGATATGTGTAGTGAATGGAGTGGCATTTGCAGAGCAGGTGAAGAGTTGGGGTTCTCTTGGAACCATCTTTGGCTTTGAATAACAGGTTGGTACAGTAGCCAGGAGTCTCTTCTATCAGCTGTATTGGGTTCACATGCTGTCTCCCCTTTCTCAGTCTGACTGATCTGGCCACAGTGATCTATGCTTCTATAACATTGTGGTTTGGGTTGTTGTAATGTTCTCTACATTGAGCTCCCCTTGAAGACAGCAGCCCCATTATTTTCAGGGTTAGCTGGTGGGAAAATGTATCACCCATCTTAAAACAGCTAAATTGGCTGTCAATTTCTTTCCACTTCAAGGTGCTGGTTATAACTCTTCATGGCCTTGGACATTTATGAAGGACTGCCTCTTCCTATATGTCCCCATACGCCAACTGTGGTCCTCAAGCTCCACCTGACTGACAGAGGCACTGAAGGTAGCTCACTCAGCATCAGCCAGAGCCCATGCCTTTTCTACCATAGCATCCATTTTGTCAAAAGGGCTCCCTAAGAGTTACAACCTTGTAAGTCTATTGAAATCAATGTGCTTAGAAGGGTGTAGATCTTTTTAGGATTGCACTGTTAACTGTACGCAAATCTTCAAAAGAAGTAACAGCATGTTTTGCCAGTTCTCCTTTTACTGCAGACCTCCAATGTCCCCCATTTTATTACTGAGGGTCTTCTAATCCCCAGAAACAGAATTTGGATGGGGTTCAGTTGGCTGCAATGTGAGGGGGAGGTAGAAAAGTCCTAGTCCATGAAGACTGTGAATAGTTCAGTGCACGCCATTATATACAGGCCCGCCTGTGAAAAAAAGCCCATAAAATGAACCCTTAATCAATAACAATGCTGTATAGTCTACATGGTTTTTGTTCTCCTTTAAGAAGCAGTATGGTTTTGAAGTTCTGGTACAGGAATCTACCATTATCTTTGAGGCAGCTTTGAGAGCAAACGTATTTTATACTGATATGCACTTAAACTGAATAAAGCAACATGGAATCAACCCCTTACCCTGTGTCAGTCAGCTAAAGATGGTACCAATGTTTGAAAGCAGACATTGCCTTGTATGTTACCACAGTGTTTACAAACATTAGTACTATAAATTAAAGGTATACTAGGCATTCCATCTTCTATTAGTCCCACTTGGTTAATTCCAGTCACTATTGTTACATTCATAGAAACTTGCATTTTTCCCCCTTCAGTGTTGCTTCCCAACAAAAGTTGGAGGGGAAAAAAAGACCAGCTTCCAGCATTACTGAATACAAGACAGGAGGCCATGAGGAAACACAGCGAGACAGAATCTGAGAAAATCCATTCCTTCAGCCCTTTAACTTATTCTCAGTAGTTCACACAAACTGAGGACAGTGAGAATCCTCATTAGGCTATTTTGAGGGTTTTTTTTTAATACCTATTATTTTTATGCACATCTAGGAGGATGCCCAAGTATGCAGAAACCCAAACTCGTTTGTGGGTGCACCCATTTTGCTGACTTGGCAATAGGCCTTGATCATTAAGATTATTACTGAATGGGGCAGTTTGTTTAAATTGGTTCCTTTGGTGACTGACCTGCATGCTTTCGCTTATTGGCTGGCCTGGGTCCCACAAGATTTGCTTTATGATTGTAGTATATTGTACAGCCTAACATTTCATAGTGGTGTGTTTCTAAACATGTACAATGTTCATTTCTCTGTGGTTATTTTAGACGTGTGTGATTAATAGAACATGCGTTAAATGTGATGGTTCACAACATTCTTTTGCATTCATTCATTCATTGCACATGCATTTGATTATAAGTACTGATGCATGCAATAATATTAACAATACATCTATATTAACCTAGTTCAACTACAGACATTGTAGCCAGAGCTAGCTCAGTGTTTAATATTCTCTAATTTACTCCATTCTCCATTTATTTCCTTGGGCATGTTTAACAGTCAGATGTGCATTCCTACCAGTTTGATATTCCTATCATTACTTTGCCATTCTTATATTTGGAAGAGGAGCTCTTTGTTGTATATGTCAGAAAGGGAATAGGTTCTCAGCCCTCACAGACATTTCTATCATGTTTTTGCCCCTGATTATTTATTGGCCATATCATAATGCCTCACCCAGAAACAAACTGCAGAAGCCAGTGCTAACACTGCATCAAATCAGATCATTTATTCTCTGATCATTCCAGTATATGGGATAAGGAGTAAGTGCTCATGCCTTCTTCGCACACCAGGTAGGGCTGCGCAGCCTCCAAATATCCACACATTCAGCTGTGCCCTCATTTCCCACCATACACTGGGGAATATATTATTCTGCTGTGTTGAGTGAATGCGTGTACTCTTAAATATGCAATTATTTGTATTCAAAAACACATAAAAACAAGCTTCTGGAATAAATGGCTTTGTCTAAATTTGGGGTGAAAAATATGAAGTACAGATGTATGCTTTGTTGTCCTTAGTTTTTGTGTGGCTTGATTACATTAGGAAAAAATAAAACAGCACAATATATAATTCCCTTTATGAAAAGGCATGCAGCAATCTTTTACGGAAGGTTCCAGTTACAAGGAGATGGGTGTCTTATGTAATCACATTACCCAAAGTGATTTTACAAAGAATCTCCCTTCCCCCTTACATTGCTTCCAAACTATCTAGGATTACCAGCTCCAACATGGGAAATTTCTGGAGATTTGGGGGCAGGGCCCAGTGAGGGCAGAGTTTAAGCGAGGGAAGGAAGTTCAGTGGGGATGTGATGCCATAGAATCTGCCCACCAAAGCCAGTTTCCTTCAGGGGAATTGATCTCTGTAGTCTGGTGGTCTGTTGTAATTCTGGGAGAATCTCAGGCCCTACACCTGGAGGTTGTCAACTCTAGATATATCACATTTTATTTCAGTCACTTTCCAAGGCAACATATATAGGTTGTCTATAAGGTAGGCTAGACTGAGAGATAACGAATGGTCTAAGGTCATCCCCTAGGCTTCATGGCTGAGCCACAATTTGAACCTGGTTCTCTTCAGAGTCCAGCCACTACATCACATTTGGTTATCTATCACATGTGAATTAACCCAACTTTGATGTTAGATTAATTAAGTTGTTTCTTTAAAATACCTAGTCATATAAAAGAGTTCTTTGTTCCAGAATGTCAAAAGTTTTTTTTGGGGGGGGGGGGGGCGGACAAAATGTTTACGTTTACTTCTCAGCATTCTCCTAATTACAGTGGTACACACAGGAAGAAATCAGTCAGTTCTCAACCAAGTACTAAGTTTCCCAGGACTGATACTGATAGGAAACAGGAGCTATAGATTACTTGTCCCCAAGTAGGGTTGCCAGCCTCCAGGTGGGGCCTGGGGATCTCCCACTTTTACTGCTGATCTTCAGCTGACAGAGATCAGCTCCCCTGGAGAAAATGGCTGCTTTGAAGGGTGGACTCTATAGCATTGTACCATGCTGAGGCCCCTCCCCTCCCCAAACCCCGCCCTTTCCTGGCTCCACCCACAAAGTCTCCAGGTATTTTCCAACCCAGACTTGGCAACCCTATCACCAAGACTTGTTCTGTATGGTCTGTACTTGGTTCTTTAGGTGTGTCTGAAAGGTCTCTAGAAGGATCTGCTTGCTCTCTGTATTGCTACCACTCCTTTCCTAGGAAGAAGCCAGTTAACTAGGTTACTATTCCCATTTTTCAGCTGTGAAAACAGAGCCAAGAGATAGTGTGACCTTAGTCAAGGACAAAGCAAAAAAAGAAAGTGGAACCCACATTCTGATCCATCTGCACTGCCACTGCAAGCATTAGATTTAAGCATCACCATTAATGGTGATCGCCTGTTCATCTGATCATGCATTAAAAGAAAATTTTTGCTACTGAGATTGTAACACTACTTTATATAAGTAGTTCAAGGAAAGGAACAGGACTCCAATAGTAACCAGTTCTTGAGATCCTTAATGGTCAGATTTTTCCTATAATATATACTTAGTATGCAATACATAAAGGCCAAAAAAAAAAAGCTGGATCATTTCCACAGTGCTCTAAATCTGTTCTCCATCATCTTTCCAAGCTGTCTTTATTTTTCTTTATCTTTTATGCAAAATGAATGGTCCATAATTTTGAATGCACACAGAAGTCACTTGACGTGTAAAAGCTAGGGGAGCACCTAATGTTCCCTCAAATTGTTTTTAAATTGCCTCTGTCACTTTTCAGATGCAAAAGTGGCCAAAATGAAGCAGCCTTAGTACTTTTTGCTCCTTAGGGAAGCAACCAAGTGATTGACTGGCTTTTATGGCCCTCTGCAGTGCAGAGAAAACATCTTTGCAGTTTTTTCAAGTAAAGTTCAGTGACCTTCCTGTGAAACATCCAAGGACCCTTCCATGGCATGCATCGCTATCCTCCTGCAATGTTTCTATTCTAAGCAGGCATGCCGGCATCCGAATTGTTTCATAGAATTATATGCTTAAGTGATTAGAGTGGTGCATTTTGAAAGCTTGCAAGGTCTCTTGGAAAACCCTTATTATGAAGTTGATGCCCTTCACATGAATGTTGGCTATTACAAGAAGATAACATGAGAAGAAAGGGATGAGGGACTTTTACCATGGCTTTGTGTCTCCTTGACTTTAACCACACTGAAAACACATGACCATCCTTAGGGTTTTGGGTTTTTTTAAAAATCTACTAGTGTCTGAAATTCATTCCAGCAGCCAAACAAATGCCTGGGATTTTCTGTTATTAAAAACAAGCACAGTCATTAAGCAAAGGGACTAAAATGCAAGCCATATATTCCTTTCTCTCTGGGATGCTCTGCTTGTTGTGTGTCTTGGACCTTTGTCCATGACAGAATGGCCATATCTAGATTGACTAAGAGCATGCAAAAATGGATTTGGAGCCAGCTCTTTTGTCTTTTTAAAATGTGGAGTCACTTCCTTGGTGCAGGAATTAAACCCATGTGTTTCAATGGAAAGCACTTTCCCCCTACCCAACAAAGATTGTTTGTTTGATTGATTGATTGATTGATTGATATCCCACCCTCTCCACTAACGCAGGCTCAGAGTGGCTTACATAAAAAAATTAAAAACAATAAAATCATACAACGATTCTAAAGTGCTGTACATAGATATTGCATGTCAGATGGTGAACAAACAATTTTTTGAATATTATCCATAACAGGTGTCAGTTAGTAATCGCAACAGCCATTCTTGGGAGCCATACTACGCATTGGAAGTATTCTCCTTGTCATAGTATTCTCACATATATAGGCTTTTCTATAGGCAATTATAGGGCCAAACTAGATGTTAACTAGGGTCAAACCCATGGCCACCAACGCCATTTTAGAGAAGAATTTGGCCATTTAAAAATGAGGAGAGGGCCCAATCAGGCCCACAGTACAACAGGACCTGGTGATTCTGCCCCCTACAGTGGGGGGGAGGCTGTTTTGGCACTTGAAAAGGCACATAGGAAGAAGAAGAGATTGGATTTATACCCCACTCTTCACTACCCGAGGGAGTCTCAGAGCAGCTTACAAACTCCTTTCCCTTCCCCTCCCCATAACAGACACCCTGTGAGGTAGGTGGGGCGGAGAGAGCTCTGACAGAAACTGTTCTTTTTCAAAAACAGCTATGCCAGAACTATGGCTTGCCCAAGGTCATCCAGCAGGTGCAAGTGGAGGAGTGGGGAATCAAACCCGGTTCTCCCAGAATAGAGTATGCGCACTTAACCACTACACCAAACTGGGTGGAAAGTCATGCACACCAGCATTTTTAAATGATCAAATTCTTCTCTAAAATGGCATCAGCCATAGGTTGGACCTGTGGCCACTGTAACATCTAGCTTGGCTCATAGTTCCCCCTTTCAGAGTGGTCACAAGAAACAATAACAGCATTTTTGAGGGAATTTACTCCTTTCCCCAGAAATCTATTTTACAAGAATGGAATGCGTGAGAAAGAGGGACTAAAATTTTCTGAAACTCCTTTGCTTTGCCTTGATTTTCAGAGTTTTTCTTCTGGTGTTATTCAAGATAGGCAGGGGAGAAATGCTGGCACTATAATGCAAAGTATGGGGTGTACAGGGTTTAAATACACCACACTCTTAGTATTTGGGTGCTTCCACTCACACATACACATTTTCCTTACCTGTGAATGAGAAGTTGCCTGTCTTTCTCCTACCAGGTCTATCTGTACCTAGAGAGAAATGATGAGTTTCTATGCTTAATATCTTTACATGAAATCAAAGAGATGTGGAGATCTCAGAAATTTCCTTTTCACTGATATCTTCTATAAATAACTTGATTCTCCAGGGTGGAGCTCTGGCCTCCTTTCATAAAAAAATTAAATGCATTGGAGAACTATGTTTCTAAAATAATGCTTACATGTCCAGAACTCCATCATTGTTCAAGCATACATCTTAGATGTTTAGCCTCAGATTTTGGAAAAGTTAATAAACAGAGCATGGAGAAATCTTAAGGCTAAATGTTATGCCATAACTGCATATCCAAAGGGCAGCTTATATTGTTGTCTTCTAAGTCAGGTAAATCAGGAGTAATTTGACTGTAGTCAAAGGTGTCCAGTTGCAGAAAGAATGAAAATGGGGTGTATATTCTAGTGTTTGGCTGACTGCTTTAGATTTTTAACAGCCATTACCAGAATTGTGTTTATATTTAATACACTGTACTTGCCTGTGTCTGAGTAATCTTTCAGACAAAAAATTTGCTTCAACTGAGCTATTATCAAATAGGTTAGAGCTGCAGGTGCCCTGGTTTGAGTTGTGCCATGCTCATTCATAGTTTCTCTGGACTTGCTTGCTTGCTTCCGCACAGCTAAAATGGCATATTGGTGCTCTATGGAGTTGTTTCCGCTACAAAGTCTGTTAGATAGTGCATTGTCACTATTCCTATAAATAACTCCTAATGTCAGATTTGGGTTGCCATTTGCAGTTGTCCTAGATATAACCTGCAACTTTGTATAGTTTCCTAAGCTGAAATAGTAGCAGACTAACAGTGCAATCTTAAACAGAATTCATCTTCTATGCCCATTAACTTCAATGGATTTAGAAGGGTGTATATCTGTGGCCTATTCCACATACTGACCTTACTCCCAATTTTCTGTGAAGTCAATCTCCAAGTTTTGGAATCTGCTTGGAATCGAGCATTCCACACCTCGTCTTTTTTTCCATATTATTTGCTACTTTAAATTGTTTTTCTGTTCACACTGGGTCACAATCCAGTTTTGTAATTCAAAGGCAGTGGATACCAGTGATGTCATCATCACTGCCATCAGATCACTCTTTTAAAAAATTGCGCAGATGCCCTAGAGATACTGTGCACTAGCACTAAATTGAGATCACCCAACATGTCACTTTTTTTAAAAAGACCACTACAGTGTGGCAACTGATCATGTGTTATCCTGCACCATTTTGAGTAGCATGCTCGTGAAAGGCCATTGCAATAAATACAAACAAGATTCATATGTACAGCAAAGTAATGTAGAGGGGAAATGCCACCTCCGACTACTAAAAATTACATACCACCCTGGACGAAGGGTACAGTAAAGGCACCTAGGGTGAATGGGATTACTAAAAACAAAGGGGGGGAAAGGAAAGGGGGGAGACATGAAATTGTGTGTGCTGCTGAAGAAATTAGCAAACTGGCAGTAAAGGAGGAACTTTTTGAATATATCATGGTAGGGAATATTAGCAAATATTGATGTCATTGGTACAATGCAAGCAAAGGGCCAGCTTGGGAGTGGGCCCAGAGTTTTCAGGAAAATAATCAAAATAATCCAAAATCAGAATAAGATTGTTGAGGGGTGAACAGTTGCCTTTAAATAACACATTAAAACACTATTGCACGTATGATCATCTAAAAATAATAGTGTTTAGCTATCATTAACACACCATCACTAATCTCCATTATAAGCATGTGTGTGTGTGTGTAGTGCACCGGGAGGAGGGGGTGAAGAGGAAGGGGGATAGAAAAGGTAGGAGGGGGCATGGGTACAGCAGAGGGTGTTCAAAGGGGGTGTAGATCACTGCTGCAATAAATAACAATTCAAGCGTTTCACACGTTGAATCAAGCGAACTTGCAATTGGCTTGAAAGTAAAATTGCCCTATAAACGCTCTAACTCACCCACCCCAAAAAACTGACAAAATGGCGACATTGACCTGACAGGGAGAAAACAAGTCGTAGGGGGGAAAGTTAGAAACATTATAACACAATTGTAGCACTAGCATCAAATTTTGGAATGTCGATATGAAAAGTTACCTTGTTCTGACTATACAAGATCATCCCTTGAACTTTATTACTGGAAGAAAGGCCACAAAATCTTGCCCTTCACTGATATATGTAGAAAGTGATGGATGAAATCCGCAGTTCAATGGATTCTGTGCTTCTTTCTGTTGCAATGTGTTTATTAGCAATATATCATCTCCAGTAATTTTTGTTTCCCATTATTAGAACCAGTCAAACATTGGGTTGTCTCACAATTTAAAATTGTCTCTTACTTTGGACAGCTCTGTTTTTTGAGGCGAAGCAAAACTTCTTAATCACTAAGAAAAAGAATTATTTCTTACAGATGCTGTCTCAGAAGCTGAACAGAGAAAGAGCAGGTAAGTTCTTTGTTTTATATACACATAAATATTTTATTGCGCCTGAGTTTTTGTTTTAGATGTCAAATGCGGCAGGCATTTTGGAACAGCATTCATGAACGTTTCTAAAGTCAGTTGACATTTTGAACAGGGATATACACAAAGCTGCTTTAAGCTGAATCAGAGCATGGATCCATCAGGATCAGTGTTTTCTGCTTAGACTTTCAGCAGCTCTCCAGGGTGTCAGGTACAGGTCTTTCCTGTCATCTGCTACCTGATCCTTTTCCCTGAGATCCTATGGATTGAAGATGGAACCTTCTGCACACCAAACAGGTACCCAAGCCATAGCACTTTCCCCCCAAATCTCCCCTCCCCATGAACTTTCACCAACTATCCAGTCCTCAAAGTACTCTTCTATATGGTTTTTTTAAAAAAATTAAAACATATTTTCCAATTTTTGGCCCTTTGCTGCTGCCAGCAAAAATCTTGGGTTGGATCCAGTGCGAATTTTCCACATGGACTAGAGCTCTTGTTTATCTCAGTTCAATTCAAGATCGTAGCAAGAAAAAAGGAAAAAGTACCATCACAAATTTCTATTAGGCAAGAGCAAATTAAAGGTGGAGGCTGGCAGAAACCCAATTGTTTGTTTTTCATGTTTCTAACCCATGTTTCTCCACCGGATTCAGCACAGATTCTAATATAAAACTCGCTCCATGGTATACACAGGAGTAGAGGTTAATGAAACGGGAGCTTAGATGGCTAGAGAGACAGTGGTGTCGTGCTCAGGACGAGGCAGCAAGAGCATCCTATAGGATGTTTATGAGCTCCTATGAGATGGCAGTCAAGACTGTGAAAAAAGAATTCTATGCAGCCATGATTGCATCTGCGAGCTCTCACCCAGCCCAATTATTTAGAACAATTCAGTCTCTTACTACCCTGCCACAGGGCCTTCTCCATGGCAGTCCCTCACTGGTGGAACAAGCCCCCAGATGACATCAGGGCCCTGCAAGACCTCTGAGTTCCACAGGGCCTGTAAGATGGAGCTCTTCCACCAAGCCTCCTTGTTTGAGGCAACAAGACAATCAGTATAGCATGCACTTTATCCCTAATAGAGACCACCTCCTAAACTGACCCATTACACCACAACTCTGTTCCCTCTACATGAATGCCCTCCTGAAAAATTCTGCTTTGTACATACTGCAAAACAATACAAGTATGAGGGCCTTCCTAATAGGCTGACTGTTCCACAGTGTAGGAGCCACTGCAGAGCATATGCATGAAATGGCAGTTACCAATCTTACTTGTTTGCAGGGTGGCACCTTTAGAGAGCTTTGCTCAGATAAGCAGAACTGTTGTAGTGGAACATAGTATGCAAGGCAGTCCTGCAGGTATGTAAGTCCAGTACCTTTAAGGGCTTTGTAGGTGATAGCTAGAACCTTGAATTGAACCCATCCAGTAACTGATCAGTATATAATGTCTACAGAGTCTCTGCAGAAAGGGAGTGATGTACAGATTCCATTTAGCATCCAGTAGTAGTCAGGCCACAGCACTCTGTACCTACTGGAGTTTCCATGTTGTCTTTAAGGACAGACCCACACAGAGTGAATTACAGTCAACTAGCCTCAAAATGTATGATTTATTTATTTATTTATTAAAATAGGGCATAGCACTTCATACACCTGGTATGAGGGAGAAAAGCCACCCGTGGACCCTGCACCACCAACCCAGCTGAGTTTAAAAACAGCCCGGCTGGAAGTAGGGCAGGTCTGCAGCAGGTGAGGCAGCCTTCTCTTGTCCATACTGGAACATGATAAATAGGCAGGATCAGCTGGGAGAGGAGAGAAGGAACTGTGGGGAAGTTAGTTAGTTAGTTTTGGGACTAAAGGTAAAGAGGATCAGGCAGTAGAGAACAGCCCTAGTCAGAGCTATGCCCTAGGTGAGGCAGGGCTAACAGACAGGCTCCAAGCCTAGGAAAGGGACTGAGGACTCAAATTAAAGGAACTCCATTCCTTAGCTGAGTCCCTTTAATTTAATTGAAGCTGAAGCTCAAATACTTTGGCCACCAAATAAGAAGGGAGCACTCACTGGAGAAGATCCTGATGCTGGGAAAGATTGAAGGTCAAAGAAGAAGGGGACGACAAAGGATGAGAAGGTTAGATAGTGTTATTGATGCAACAAACATGAAACTAAGCAAACTCTGGAGAACGATGGAACACTGGAGGCCCTGGTGTGATGTGGATCAGGGGTCATTTCACAGAAAAAGAGGTGCAGGAGCTCATTAGCATAACTCATTAGCATAACTTATTTGCATATGCTACACCCCCTGACATCACCAGAAGTATGTCAGAAAGAACGAAGAGAGAAAGGGTGGGGGAGAGAGAGTGGGGGAGAGGGAGAGGGAGAGAGGACAGCTACTAATCCAAGCCTCAGAAATACCACTATTCTGGGAGGATAGCTTCAGTGGTGGCTGAAGCCTTCAGAAGGCTGGTCGGAGGAACAAGGACCTTTCCAGGGGACGGGGTCATTTTGCTGCAGCCATGACACAAGCAGGCTTCCCCCGGGGGGGGGGGGGCTGGCACCAACTCCCAGAGCTGAGCTCCCCCGAGCTCCTGCTTGAAATGATCCCTGGATGTGGTCCATGGGGGTCGCAAAGAGTCAGACTCGACTGTGCAACTGAACAACAACAACAAAATTCCTTAGCTGTTTATAAAGGAGAACAAATAAAGGGCTCACAGCAGCTGGTGATGAGGGTGGTCAAAAAGGGGAACACCATGTGATAAGTGGTCCAACATTTAGAATCTTAGTGATGCATAACTGTGAGCCATATATTTAAATTAACAAATGGCATCACTACCAACGGCATCCTTTTCTGAAGGATCTCCAGATCTTTGACATGCTCCTGCCCCCAAGAACCATCACAGTGCCCCTTCCAGGTACATGAAAGAACCCAGTTGTAATATGATCTGGAGTGCAGTACTATGGCTCAGCTGCCACTGTGCTGAAAACCTCTAATATACCTACCTACTTTACTTCTCCAAGGAACATGTGCTAGTATTGGGAGACAAAACAGATGCCAGAAAATAGACTTGCCCAGTGCTTGAATGTGATCTGTGCTTTTGAAAATCTGTTAATTACACGTCTTGTGAAAACTGTTTGAAAGATAGGATTGTGTAATGTGTTCTTATATAAAGTTATTTATCTTGTTCAGTGCTAGTTAATAAATTTTAAAAAGTGTGGTCATTCAGGTTCAAAGAAACAGCTAGGTTTGGGTTGACTTCTATCCAGATGGCTCCATTTTGCATCGGAGAACCAGCTTGAATGAGCCAGCTTTAAACCCTGAGGTTTTGTGTAGTTCAGACTGGCATCAGCCAATGTATATCCTTCTGTTTCAAAATGGCATTTTTCACCCTTTCCAAGGACAACTCTAATGAGGCTAAAAACAGATGAAAGAACCGTTTTTGCAGCCAATGTCAGAGTTGCTATATATGCTGGCAAAGTTGCTGAATTAGCACACTGGGTAGTTTAGGCCTGGAAAATTGAAGTCTTAATTGCTACTTTTGTGAGCTGAGCCGTTTTTACCATTATGTCAACAAAATGTTACTGTTAATCATAAAGCATGGCTCTCTCCATAAATGTCCCAACTGTTATTTTTGTGCACATTTATTTTGATCTACAGTATGTTATGAGCTTGTCTTTAGAATGCCAGGTCAATACTTACAGATGAAAAATTCATCTATACTGTCAAGCAAAACTGCTTTTTCCCAAATGGTAATTCTGATTTAGTCATTATTTCTTTTCTTCATTCTTAAACTATCTCCCCTGATTGCAACATTGGTGTTGCACCTTGTTTATTTGGTACGGGCAAAAAAATTTTTTTTAACACACGAGTTAACAGGTTAAGAAATTAGATTCATTGAGTTTTTAAATGTCTCCAGCGTATTGTTTTTATTATTGTGCTGTACTAAAACTATCCATTTATGTTTAATTTAGTTACAATTTAGCGTTTATCACCATGTTTTGGGCCAAAATGCCTGTTACATCACTGGTTTTCAAGCTGTGAAGTGGTCACATCTTGTTGGAAGCGTGGTGGGACACAAATGGGTGTCCACGTTAAATTCTACGGAATGATAGCTTCACAGGTGAAGATTTTCTGAGGTTGGGTTGGGTTGAATAGACTCTGTAAAGAAAAAAGAATAATATTAGATTTGTAAATATGATGAGATTCCCTAGTGCTCCGTCCTCCGAATCTGATTTAGAGACATAGCTGCAAGTGATAGTCAATGACTTGGAGGAGGTAGGAAACCAAATCCAAAGCTGTCACGTAATTTTAAAAGTTAAATATTGTAGAGAAAACATAAAAAGGAAATGTTGGGAGGCAGCAGCTGTGCATTCTTTATAATGTGTATGTTGGGCTTTGGTCAGAGAATGCCTATTAAACAAAACATTCTGAGGCAGTAAAAAGTGCTGTGCTGATATTAGAAGGCTTCTGAGAAGGAAAAATTTAACAGTGGTAACACCCCCCCCAAAAGCCCTTTTACATACACATTCACCCAGTCATATGACAGCCACTTCTCTGTTCTGAACAACTAAGCAGGTCTAATTCAGAAATAAACATCATATTATTCAATGGAGATCACTCCCAGAAAAGTGTTCTTAGAACTGCAGCCTGTATGTATGAATATTGCAGCCATACAATCAAGTCAATTCTGCGGTTCTTTCTTATTGGCATACCTGATACTGAAAAGCCAGATTACTGACCTCATCCACGTGGTTATGATATTTATAGAGACACATAGACTCTGCAGCTGCATGGGATATCATCACAGGGAAACACTTCCATGTGGCTTCAGATAGTGTGTGTGTGTGTGTGTGTGTGTGTGTGTGTGTGAAGGGGAGCACAGTATTCTCTTAGTCTTATAAAAATCCTACCTATATTTGCATACAATCTTATTATTACTGCTGTGATTCAGTGCTAGGGACTCTGTCATAATTGTGGCTTGCAGACGTATTCCCACCCCAATTTCAGTGTTGGCTAGCATCAAGCAGACATAGATCCAAATGCTCATTTTTGTGCACATACTTGGCCATCTGGGAAAACCTGAATAAAGATATGTCTGGTTCCTCCAGCTGCACAGCAGAGGGGACTGTGTGCCTTCCATCTGCTAGTTTTTGTTTAGAATTGGAATTCTCATGCTACATAAATAGAATGTGCGTTTTTAAAGCTGAGAATGACTGGGAAAGAATCTTCCTGGAGGCTTGACACTATCAACAGAATCTAGAACTGGCATCTGTTTAAACAGGGCCAAGCCCCTGTTAAATCCTGAAGTCTGTAAAATTGTGCCACTGCACCGTCTGGGTTTCACACACTGGCGTTATTCATTCAGGGATTACAGATGGCATTACATAAATGTCAGGGAAGATTGGGAAAAGCCAAGGGAAGTGCCAACAAGCTGAATTAATCTTTACTGGCTTTCACTTTGTTTCTGGGCACAGTTCAAAATGTTGGATTTAACCTATAATGTTCTAAATATCGTGGTATCTAAAGAACGACATTTTCCTCCCATGAACCTCCTTATCCTTAAGGTCATCTTCTGCGACAGGGCTGTAAGTGGGCCAGCCTTGTAGGATGTAGGCAGGCTGCCAATGGCAGTGCCCTCTGCACTTCTGCCTTGAGTGAAAAGACACAAGGAAACAAACATATATGCTGAATGGGTGTTACCCCCAAAGAGTTTGCTGTGGAAATTTAAATGTTGGCTTAGTTATATGGGACTCACACATACATAATGTTGGATGAACATGTAAAGGGCACTTGTGTCTGTTACACCACACCACAATATAGTCTCTACATTTAATATTCGAGAAGAGAAGGGCCAATGTTTTTTTTTTCTTTTTCATAGCTAACCCAGTCATCAGACCACTTTAGGATTGTCAGCCTCCAGATGGGAGCTGTAAATCTTCTGGAATTACAACTGATCTCCAGACTATATGAACTGTTTACTCGTTTGTTTGTTTGTTTTAAACATTTATTCCACTTCTAGAGAAAAGGGCCACTTTAGAAAATGGGCTGCATGGCATTATACCCTACTAATGTCTCTCCCCTCTATAAACCCTGCTCTCCCACACTCCACCCTCAAATCTCCAGGTATTTCCAAAGCTGGAGCTGGCAATCCTAAACCTGTTCGCGGGGAGGGCAGGGTATAAATATGAAGAAACAAACAAACAAACAACTTTCTCAGCTGAAGCCAATGAGGCCTCAAATAAGAAATTTAGTAAGCCAAAGTAGAGTTGCCTTTCGCCCCTTTCTTCAGTGACATTAATCAGTTGGGTGGATTCAACCATCCTCCGTGGAAACACCACCCTCCAATTTAAGTGGCTCTTCTTCCAGTGGAAGACCTTCACACTTTGCTCAGTGGAGTAGTTGGATAGGAGTAGAACCCAGCCCAATGCTAGCAGCCCAGCCCCATCCAGTCAAACCACAAGGCTGCATGCATACTTTTCACTGACCTCTCTCTTTCCAAATCACACACATCAAGTAGAAATGCTTTTCTTTGTATAGCATCCTCAATTTTATTCATATTTCATTTAACTTTTAAAAATAAACCAACATGCTTGGCATGCCATTTACTGCACTGTCTGTCAGACCTTCCAGTATGTTTATCAGAATACTTAGATGTTTTCTAAGCAACGCTGCAGCTGTGCATGGCCATTCCAGTTCCTTTGGGAAACCCTTTTATGGTATACCAGAACTGATGGAACTGTGATCACATACTAGAAATGACTTTCATTTCAATGCAGCATTCTCATCATAATGTTTAATGTCTACAAAGGCAATTAGTTCGTATTTTATGAGAGAGCAAAGCATGAAAATATAATTTTGTGCCCATAATAATTATATGTATAAAATGTCAAAAAATACTGTCATTAGGTGGATGAACAGCCCAGTCTTCAAAAAGCTTTTGTCAGCAGGATGGGCTTGGTGGCTCTATAGTCTCACTATAATCGCACATCATGATACTATTCTCAGCCAGCAGCAACAGCAAATTCATAAGAATTGGGGGAGGGAAGTCAGCACACCAACACAAACATACAAAACCCAGCACAGCTGGTAATCCTGCCATGAGCACCATTCACCAATCATGATGCTGCTGGATGCAACCCAAATCATTGAAACAGGGAAGTCACCAATTAATTTTATTTCATTTCACTGATACCCTGCCTTTCTCCCCTGTGGAGACTCAAAATTAGCTTACATCATCACCCTCTCCTCCAGTTTATCCACACAACAACTCTGTATGGGAGGTTAGTCTGAAAGTGTATGACTGGCCCAAGGACACCCAGTAAGCTTCCATGGCAGATTAGGGATTTGAACCTGGGTCTCTCAAATTCTAATCTGACACTCTAACCACTAGATTAGACTGCTGTCATAGAAGCATAGAGCTGAAGGAGGCCATATAGGCCATCAATCAACCACCTGACAAGTGTTGGTCCAGCTGCTGCTTGAAGACTACCAGTGAGAGGAGCTAACCACCTCCCTAGGCAGTCAATTCCATTGCTGAACTACCCCATTAAAAATCCTAATATCCAGCCAGTAACTTTCTGCTTATATTTTAAACTCCCTATTATGAGTCCTATCCTCTGCTGCCAACAGGAAGAGCTTCCTGCCCACCTCTAAGTGATAGCCTTTCGAATACTTAAAGAGAGCAGACATGTTCCCCCTCCCCCTCCTCTTCTCCAGACTGAACATTCTGAATTCCCTCAGTCTTTCCTCATAAGACTTGGTCTCCAGGCCCCTCATCATCTTCATTGCCCTCCTCTGCACCCACAACATTCTGTCCACTTCCCTTTTGTGTCGCTGATTAAGGCAAATCCACTCATCACCCAGTTTCATCAGTACAGCTATGCAACCAGAAAAAAGATGACAGCTCCCTCCCCTGTGCAAACAAACATGCTACACTGTGGGCAAAGATAGCATGGTATAATGGTTAGAGTGTCAAAGTAGGCCTTGGAAGATTCCCAATTTACCATGAAAATCAGTGGATGAACCAGGGTCAGTAACTCCCTTTCAACTTATCCTAAAATGGTTGTGAGAATAAACGGGGGTGGTATGGGAAAATTTAGCTCTGTATCCCACAAAGTTTTTTGTTGTTGCAGGGGAGGTCAGGAGCCATCTCTCAGCTGGAAATCAGGTGACCCTAAATGCAGCCAATCAGTTAAAATAGTTTACCTCCACCAATTGCTCTCTGGAGTAAGAATGCTTACAAATCTTCCTGGATGTGGTGAGTGCAGGTGCCCTCTGGTAGGCTATCCCAAAGGACTAGGCCTGCTACTTAATGTTCATGTTTGAACCATACATCCCATGCATGCACTCTAAGGAGGAGCCAGGTTTTTAGGCTTAGCCTCCAACACACCATTTTGTAAGCTGCTGCATGATAAGCCATAGAATGTGCTTCCTTCATAGTCACTTCTTACAGGTTCTTTTCAGTTGAAGCAAACAGGATAGTTAGTACCAGAGCAATAGGGCAGCTATAGAAAATGCTTTCAGACCCACATTCTTGAGCCAGCTCCTTCACACCTTCGCTTTGCTGCAGAATGCAAGTGCAGCCTTAACCTCTACGGTTTTTGCTAATAGTTCTGTGCCAAGTGAAATTTACCAGACTCTGCCTCTGCATTATTCCATCAATCTCTTCCAGGCCACAGGAAGCTTTTTTAAAAATTAAACACTGGTAGTCCTTCTAACAGTCAAGTACTGGGAAATGCGAAGAGACAAAAAGAATCCTTACACACACCCTTTCACTACCTCCTGCAAAGCTTCAGATGGCTGGGGGGGGGGGTGTCTGTGCTTCCCAAGTTCAGTTAGTCTGCAATCTTCTGTTGTGTCCATACTTCCTTGAAATGGGCCACAATATGTACGGTTCCTTGAGAACTGAGAAGAAACTGGGAACCTGTTGTCAAAATACATTGGATTGGAAAAGGAGCCACTAATAAATCTGGGCTTCGTATGTTAAGTTCAAAATAAGCATAGCACTTTAATTTTTTTTAAAAAATGTCCCGATAAGTTGGAGTTTTGTTTACACTGTTCATTTTCTTTTCAGGACAAACTCTTCCCTTGTAACGGCGCTGTTAAACAGCAGAAGATGGTTGTTAATATAAACCTATTTGTGTTTCGAGGAAAGGGGATTAAGGTTACTTCTCCCTTACTAACAAAATGATGAAGTCAAATGAAGCACTAACAGCTTGCCGGTTCCAGCCATAGTCTCAAGCACTAAACATAACAGCAAGCAGCATATTTGCTGATGCCCACTAATGTTGTGTTTAGCAGAGCAGCAAGCGGCTGGCAGAGGAGCTGGTGCACTGCAGTAATATAACAAAGTCCCTAAGTGACCTTGGCCATTTGTAATATACACACTCTTAATATCACCTTGAAGTGCTGCGCTGTGAGCAATGGTGTCCTAATGATTTGTCTGATCCTTCTGTACTTTTGCCAGGCCAAACTCCAATTAACTTCAGGAAAGGACTTGAAAAGGGAGGCTTGAGAAGATTCTATACCATTAGACCCCAACAAATTCTTGAGATATAAAAACTGCAACTGGGGGCCATTACAAATGTTATATGCTGACAATCTCTCAGCCCAGCTCCCAGACTAATAAACCTGTGTGGCATGGGCATTTGTCACATTCACAGCTCTGTGTGTGTGTGTGTGTGTGTGTGAGAGAGAGAGAGAGAGAGAGAGAGAAGCAGCATTCTGCAGGGAGCTGAAGACCTGGAATTACAGTTATCCATCTGTGACCCCTGAAGGTGCTCAGCACACCTCAAAAGAGATCCCATAGGGGTGACTTTGAGGATTCAAACAAGCAGCAATAGAGAAGGCGAGAAATCACTTTCTTTGTTTCAGCCTTCATAAGTTTCACTCACACATTTGTTTTCCCTTGTGGTGAGATGTGTGGATTCAAGGTAGTTTATGCTGTGTAATGGCTAGGGTGCTAGACTAAGGCCCAGTCCACACTGTCACTTTTGTCGCTCATTTCTCCCTATTGCTTCAGGTTCCCCCACCCCCCATATGTTTTGTTCCCTCTAGTAGTCCCAAAGGGAGTAAAACACATGTGGAAAAGGGGGAGGAACCCAAAGCAATAGGGAGAAATGAGCAGCAAAAGTGACAGTGTGGACGGGGCCTTATGTTGGGGGAGGGGGGAACCCTAATTCAAATCACTCCTCAGGAATGAAGCTTACTAGTTGATCTGCAGCCAGTCACTTTCCCTTAGCCGAACTGACACACAGAATTGTTGTGAAGATAAAATGAGGGGAGTGCAAAAATATTTCATTTCTTGATACCAGCTGCATAATGTGAGCGAAAGTTGTATGCCTGTGGGATTAGCAAATCACCTCCACCCCAGGAGATATTTTCAATGTGAATTTTTCAAATTGATGCCAAAAAAGACATTCTATGCCATTTATATGGTAGAAGGATAAAAAAAAATGCTTGCAAATGTTGTACAGCCATCATAACATTCCAGTACTTAATTGCCACCCAAAATAGCTATCACCTTTGTATAGGGATTGGATCATTTTATATATTTCTAGCCATGGTTCTCATGGTTAACATCAGATAATGAGTAGATAAATTTCCTTCAAGAGACAAACATAAAAAGCTTCCATCCTTTTATGAAAGAATCTAATTTAGCCACTATTCATAGTAAAAAAAGGAATAAAGATTCCTACATTCTAACTATTTACTCTGTCTCTGTTATACTGCGTTCACAGGATCAGGTGATCTGTAGTACCAATTGTGATAAAACTAAGGACTGTTTGACTTGCCCATATTCAACATCTAGTAGCCCACAGATGCCATAACAAAGTGCAAACCTTTCCACTCATATATGCACCAGGAGATCGTATTTGCATAGGAATAATTCTGAATTTCTTTTCAACTAAACCTTTCACAAATCTGTTTTCACCTGCCAAGTTCTTATGTTTGCACTTTGAGGTCCTGTTGAGTCAACTTTTATATTTCATTTTCTATTAACTGGTATGAACATGATCATTGTCATGAATACTACATATTTGGGTCACATTATGCTTTATTTATAATACCAAAATATCTGCAGCACAGTGGAGAAAAGTATATTATGGGGACAGAAGATGATCGATACAGTGCTACAGAAGACAGCAGGTTTCTGCATTTATTTGAGTGTGCTGCTTTCCCTCCAGAGACAGTAAGATGCTCTGTGTAGAAATGTGTTAGAAATGAACAATTGTGCATTACTGCCTGTTTGGGGCAGCAGGCCTGAAGCAAGAATATATGAAGTTCTATATTTAATTTCAAAATATGGAATATAATTAAATATGCATTTTGTATTGATGAAAGCAATATTCTATAGCTGAAAGAGAAAGGAGAAATGAAACATTAACAAGATAATTGGGTAATTCTGCATAGGACTGCACTGTGTATAGAAATAAAGAGAAAATTAGATTAAACTAAGATGTGGATGTTGGGTCATCTGTGTCACTCAAATTATTGTCATAGTAGCCTCCAATTCCCTCCCACACACACACACACCTTAATTCTTGGTTCTCCTGCTCCTAAAGTGTCCATCCCACCTACAAAAGTACAGTAAGAACTTCTAGTGAAGGTGGTTTCACTTCCATAGACACCAAGCATGGTTAGAAGACAAACAATTGAGCAGCCCTTTTAAAGCTAAGGAGGTCTGGGTGTGGTGAGTACCTGGATGGGAAAACAAACCACTTGAATGCTATATATGCCACCTTGAGCTCCATAATGGAAGAAAGACTGTATGCAAACATATCAAACTGAACTGTCAGCATCATTGTATAAGGACACATGGAGAAATACCTTTCATCCTAGATATCACAATGTTACACTAATTGGATCTGTCCTTTGTTCATGTTCAGGAGCCTGGCTGCAAGTTGGCAGATGGCAAAGAGGGAAAATACAAGGAATGAGTCATTGACCCCAAGCAACAAAGCCCTTCAGTAGAGAGAAATGGAGGCTGGAGTGAAACAAAAGGTTTACTAGCTAACATCTCAATTAGATTGTCACACCTAAAGTACAGAGACTGGTAAACCACAAAGCTCGATTGTATTTCATCCTTTAGGGTCTGCTGAGAACCACTATCGGCCTCTGGACAAAAATTTCACCTGGGGCCCTTCCATATAACCCTGATCCAAATAAAATACCATAAAACAAATTATGCAGATAGCTGTTACCCTGTATCAATAATAATAAAAGAATCCACACGTCCACCCATCTGTCCATTTGTGGCAGTCATAACTCATCAGAAGATAAAACTAGGAATCTTAAAATTGGCTACTAGCTTCAGGATGATCATGAGAGTTCCTGGGGCAAAAATGAAAGGAATCACAATATCCAGGCTCAGGTTATCTCCAGACATCACAGATCCTATTTTCAGTGGAAGCTAAGCTAAGTTCTATCTTCTGTTCCTCATTTATGACCACTAAAGCAGATTAATATCCCATTATCATGCATGTAAAGGGTAGAGGGGGAGAAGTATTCTCATACTGCTTTGATAGATTATGGGGAAAATATTAACTCTCCCATTCTGTTCATAATACTAACAAAGATTTGCTGCTATACTACAGTTAGATATGTTCTAAATTGTCAGGCAGATGGATTAGAAGGAGTTAAGCCTGAAAAATTAGGGAGAAATTAAAAATGGGGAGAGGGAATGAAAGCAGATCATGAAGGAAGAGAGCAAAATGAAAGAGTAGAAAAGTGTGGGAAAGGGTTAGAGAAATCAAGAAGACAATGAAAGGGTTTTAAAAATTTTTGCTACAACACACTAACAAGGCTGGCTTATTGCAGGATTTGGATGTGCAAACAAAACTATAGAGCTGGGTGGAACTAAAGGAAGAGGGAAACCTCAGATTGCTGTAGATAATGACTTTGTTAGGAGGCTGCATCCTGGCAATGACTGTAGTTTGTCCTAGTTTGCCTTGCTCCAGTGCTGGCTTGGCTGATGGGTTTAGCATGATCTGAGAAGCAAGGGTTTCCCTCAGCCTCATAATAAACATTGTAGAAAGGCCCAGCCAGCAGAGCCAGAGGAACTACTGTTCTCTGTGCTCTGCTTTCCCTGCACCCCTAGTGGCTGCAATGCAGATCTGCATTAGAACTTTTAAAAAATTGAATGCCTTTCCATGAATGCTTTCCATGAATGAATGCTGCATGAGCCTTCCAGCCTTCCAGCTGATTTGAGCCCAGGGAATTTTGTCCCCTCGGTTGTCCCCCACCCCCACCCCCCGGCAGCCTTTCTCCCAGTATGGAGTTTATAAATAGTAAAATAGAGTCTTCAAGGTGGCAAACATCAAAACATTAAAACAGTTCAACATCAAATAGTTTTCCAAATGAGGCCATGCCATATAGGGCTGCCAAGTCCAACTTGGGAAATATCTGGGGACTTTGGGGGTGGAGCCAGGAGAAAGGAAGTGACATCATTTTGTGATGTCACATCCTGTGATGTTGCTTCCACATGCTGACACATGAACTCATGAAGTTTCCTAATACTGAATCAGGCCATTGGTCCATCAAGGTCAGTATTGACTACTCAAACTGGTAGTGGCTCTCCAGGGTCTCAAGCTGAGATCTTTAATGTCACCTATTACCTGATCCTTTTTTAGCTGAAGAGGCTGATACCTCCTGCATGTCAAGCAGATGCTCTATCACTGAGCAACGGCCCTACTGAATCCTTCCTCATCTCGGCAGAATATGAAGCCCTAAGTGCTACACAAGTGCTAAATATGATTTTCATATCATAAGAACAGGAGAGAAGCCACAGTGGATCGGCCCATCCAGTACAACACTCTGTGTCACAACAGTGGCCAAAAATACCAGGTGCCCTCAGGAGTTCCAGCAGCGGGGCCAGAACTCCAGAAGCCCTCCCACTGTTGCCCCCCAAGCACCAAGAATGCAGAGCATCACTGCCCCAGACAAAGGGCTCCATTTAGACCTTGTGGCTATAATAGCCACTGATAGACCTCTGCTGGATGGGGACAGAGAGAGAGAGAGAGACAGACAGCCAGCTTTTTCACTTACTCTTGCCCAATTCCCAGGCTTTATTTCTGGCCCTTGTTTCACCCAGCTGTTGTCCATGTAAGTCCCATAACTTCTCCCCCCCCCCCCCCCGCATAGGCTTTTTGGTGGCTAAAGAGGACCTTTGTCCTCCCCTTTTCGCCAGCAGAAAAGCTAGTTGGATCCATCCCTAACTTAAAATACCGGTTACTTGATGTACAAATGCTTTTAAAAATGCAGATTTTTACTGCCGGAGGGGGGGGGGGGGACATGGTTGAAAGAAACAGAAAATTGGCATAAAAATGAGGAATCCCAACTTTTATTTGCAGAAGGGAAATGAGGATTGGGGGGACCCAAACAGCCACAACAAGACATTTTAAACAATCCCACTCCCAGACCTTCTACAGGCAACCTCTCCTTGTGATGTTTACCTCTTTGGAAGTGACAGTTTATTCCTTTGACAAAACCACAGTGGACAGACAGACAGCAAAAAGAAAGAGGGGGAGGGGGAGAGACAGAGAAGGAAAAGAGCTCGCAGACCCCAGCACCTTAAGCAGCTTACTCCAGCAGCAACCTTGCACGGAAGCAACTTACTCCAGCAGCAACCTTGCACAGTCCCTCCTTAATCTCTGGGCGGGGCTGTCTTGCTCGATCAGCTCTTAAAGGGGAAATTTCCCTTTTAAGAAGTTCAAGAGGCCAGCAGGGCAGGCTCCGAGGTTCCCCTGCTGGCAGCCATTTTGTCCCCCCGGTGGCCAATTTTGGAAAAGCGGGGGAAAGCTTTAAAAATCGGTGTTTCCCCCGCTCTACAGGGGGACTTGGCAGCCCTAATGCCATAGCTGTATACAAGGGCATTACAATATTGACCATTTTATTTTCAGTACATTTCCTAATATTTCCCAGCATGGAATTTACATTTTTTCCCCACCGCTGCCACATCAAGCAACATTTTCAGTGAGGTATCCACTACAGCCTAAGATTTCTTTCAGTTTCAGTATCACCAAGTTTGGATCCCATTAGTTTATATTTAGAGCTAGGATTTTTTGTTGTAATGTGCACCACCTTACATATATCAACACTGAACTCCATTTGTGCATCACCTTACATATATCAGCACTGAACTCCATTTGCCATATTTTTGCCCTCTCAACAAATTTAGAAAGGCCCTCCTTTAGCTTGCCACAATCCAATTTGTTTTTCACCATCCCGAAAAAATTAGTATCATCTGGAAACTTGGCCACGTCACTGCTCACACACCGCCCCCTTTCCAAATAATTTATGAACAAATTAAATAGCACTGGTCCCAGTACCTGTCTCTGTGGAACCCCACTGTTCACTTCTTACCACTGTGAGAATTTTCCCATTTTTAATCTGTAAGAGGACCTGTGCTGTTATCCCATGACTGCTAAGCTTATTCAGGATTCTTTGGTGAGGTATCTTGGCAAAAGCCTTTTGTAAGACCAAGTATATAATGGCTACTGGTGGAGCCTTATCCGCATGCTTGTTAACTTTTTGAAAGAATTCCAAAAGGTTGGTGAGGCAGGACTTCCTTGTGAAGAAACCATGCTGATAAACTATGATGATGCTGAATATCTGTAGTAACAACTTCTACTAATTTAGCTGGAACAGATGTTAGGCTAACTGACCTGTAATTTTCTGAATCCCCAGGGACCCCTTTTTAAAAATAGGTGTGACATACATTTGCTACTTTCCAATTCTCTTGCATTTTAATTACAATCCTCTTGCAAATTAATGACAATTTACATATCCTGGCTAGTAGATTAACAGTTTTACATTAGAGTTGCTTAAGAACCCTTGGTAGTAAGCCATCTAGGTACTTACTTGTAGCCCTCGAATTTCATCTCTGGTCAGCTCAATTTGACTCTCTTCTTCAGGCACCCCTCCCCAAAAAAATCATATTTCTGGCATGGGTACATTCACAGACACAAAGAAGAAATTCCGTTTCTCTGCCATTTGTCCATTTTCCTTAAGCAATCCTTTCATTATTTTATCATTGGAAGGCCCAATAGCCTCCCAAGCAATCTTCCTGCTTCTGATACATATGAAGAAAAGCATAGAAAAAGCTTCTTCTGTAAACACAACGAGAAACTTAATCTCTGAAGCAGTATTCTTTGCTACATTTAGGAAAGTCTGAAATCTGTCTCTTGGTTCTTATGATGGCTTCACCATAGTCTTGCATATCTGTAGAAACTGTATGAAGTTCTGTACACCTTTGCTTTTAGGAACTGCAGCAGTAAATGATTTATGTTAACCTTTGTGTTTCACGGGACACACATTCAAGGTTGAATGCACATGCCCATTCTTAAACCTCTGACCATCTTGCACTTGAATGTTTCTATCAAGCTGCTGGTACATTTATTCCCAGTGGAAAGTATAGAAGGGACAGAAGGTGGATTCAAGATGATAGCCTGCATCAGTGGAACTACAATATCTACATTAGAAAGCTGCCAGATTACTTTAGCATCCCTTGCCATGTCCATTAATGGATAGTAGCTCCATGAGCAATATGGGGCTCTGACAGAGGTGCACGTATAATTACTTGCATTTATTAAGCATTTGGCAGAAGGCAGAGCCTAATTAGTAATCAGAGCTGTCAAAGCCAACTAAAATGCAACATCAAAGAACTGACTGTGCATAGAAAATATGAAGCATTCTATCAAATTTATCTTTGGTGGAAGAAAGGAAGAAAAGCTTTAGACGTAAAATATTGTCATGTTTATGTTTAATATAAGCAGGGTTATTTTGGGGCAGGACCGCACAGGAACAGAGTTCCAGCTGGCTCCTGAGTTGGCCACACCCAGCAGGAACTCATTAGCATAACAGGCCACACCCAACAGCAGAAGCTCATTAGGATTGGCTACATTAGGGGTATGTGGCCTAACATGCAAATTAATTCCTGCTACAAAAAAGCCCTGGGTTTTGACAACAAACAAAGTCAACAGAATAAGAAGCAAAAGGTGGGTGTGGCTGGATGACCACTCTTCTGGTAACATGGGGGTGTGGCCTAATATGCTAATATTGAGAGCCAGTTTGGTGTAGTGGTTAAGTGCACGGACTCTAATCTGGGAGAACCAGGTTTGATTCCCCACTCCTCCACTTGCACCTGGCTGGATGACCTTGGGCAAGCCATAACTCTGTATCAGCTGTTCTCTCAAGGACAGCTTGGGAATAGAGCTCTCTCAGCCCCACCCACCTCACAGGGTGTCTGTTGTGGGGAGGGGAAGGGAAAGGAGTTTGTAAGCCGCTCTGAGACTCCAAGGCTGAAGACAGATTGGTTTTCTGCCGTGCCTCCCACGCCGCCGGAAGGAGGCCACCCGCAGCATTCAGACTGCGGGCGGCTTCCTGGAGCGGTGGGCGAATGCCGTGCGGCCGCCCCTGCCCGCGCACATTCACACCCGCTTCGGCGGGTGGAACGCACACACGGGGCGCACCACACCAGCCGAGCACCACTTTAAAGTGGTGCTCAGCTGGTGCGCAAGGAGCGCGGCGCCAGACGCAATGCGTCTGGGCCGCCTCCTGGGGGCAGATGCGGCCGTCTGAACGGCCGCTCTGCCTCCGCTTCAGAAGCGGAGGCAGAGCGGCCAAGACGGCCAATCTGTCATCAGCCCAAGTGAGTGAAGGGCAGGATATAAATCCAATCTCTTTTCTTCTTCTTCTTCTAATAAGCTGTGCTGACAGTGGTGTGGCCTATGTTGGTTCTGCTGTTGGGTGTGGCCTATTATGCTAATGAGTTCCTACTGGGCTTTTTCTACCATTCTACCATCTTATATTGTGGAGGAAGGGTTTAAAACCATGGGGTTAGATCAATAGACATGAGGCATCCATTTTGTAATTAATTATAGTGAACCCAGGTATTTCTTGGTTCCCATGTGCTCTAGGATGTAATGCTGCAGTATCTGAAGATTTCATTTAAAGTCAAGAGGCTGGGTTTCATTGCTGCTGTGGCCTGCTGAGTGCTAAATTCATTTATTTTGCTTTTAATTGCAGTTGAAAATGAAGCAGTAACTAAACAAACACACACCAGTGCTTTTTAACACACATATTTCCCCTTGGTGATGTTTACATATCAATGAAGATTTTGTAGATTCAGTGCTATACTAATGTGTTAGTTCACTGGATTATCAGATCTATGCTTCTTGTGACCCACAGTGTATCATGGCCTGTAAAGTGCATGACAATCACAACCTCTTTGTTTTTGCAGTCCAAAGTGGAAGAGGCAGGCAAAATGAGAGGTGGGCTGTTGGTGGGCTGGGTTGAGTTAGCTATTGGGTTAGATTTAAAAAGTAAATATTTGTTAAAAATCAAACACAACGTGAATGTGAGTCACCTTTATTTCAAATTGCCCCATGTATTTTAATTGAAGTTAAGAGTTACTACTTAGGCTGCGGACAGACTCGTGTTCTGCCGCGCCTCCGTGGTGCGGCAGAACAAGGCGGGGGGAATTGCCCTCGCTGCGTGGTGTTCGCACGCCACCACAAGGAAGCCACCCGCAGCGTCCAGACTGCAGGCAGCTTCTGCCGGCGGCGTGCGAACGCCACGCGGCTCCCCCGGCTGGCACGCGTTCACACCTGCCGGAAGTGAGTGGAACGCGCACCGCAGCAGCCAGGACACCACTTTTAAGTGGGGCCCGGCTGCTGCGGGAGGAGCGCGGTGCCGGACGCATTGCGTCCAGCCCGCCTCTTCCAGGCAGATGTGGCAGTCTGGACTGCCGCTCTGCCTCCACTTTTAAAGCGAAGGCAGAGCGGGCCAGACTGCCAGTCTGTTCTCAGCCTAACTAACATTCTCTGTTGCAGTAGAAAAAAGTAAGAGTCCAGTAGCACCTTAAAAACTAACAAAATTTGTGGTAGGGTGTGAGCTTTCATGAGTCACTGCTTACTTCTTCAGTTCAGACTCACAAAGCTCATACCCGACCACAAATTTTGTTAGTCTTTAAGTTAGTCAGAACTCAAGAAGTGAACAGTGACTCACGAAAGCTCATACCTTATATGATGGACCCCTGTATCTCCCCAACTGTCTGGCAGATTTTTCCTACCAAAACTTCAGTCCCCCTCAGTGTCTGAGTTGCCTTACAGTAGCATGTATATCTCCTCTATTGATATAAACTTAGAACTGTCCCACCCTTTGTTTAGGTGTTGGTTTAGGCTTTAGACCCAGTACAGGAGCTTGAGGGAAAGGCAGGATCTGTCTGTTTTATAAACCCTTATGAAATGGCACTTGAGACAAAGTACTTTTCAAAGCAGAAACAATATTTTATTGAATAGGCTTTATGTAATATATATGTAATATATATATGTAATAGGGGTAGTCAAAGTATGTTTGGTCTAGTGGTTAAGTGCATGGACTCCAATCTGGGAGAACCGGGTTTGATTCCCCACTCCTCCACTTACACTTCCTGGATGACCTTGGACAAGCCGTAGTTCTGGCACAGTTGTTCTTGAAAAAGAGCAGTTTCTGTCAGAGCTGTTCTCTCAAGGACAGCTTAGGAATAGAGCTCTCTCAGCCCCGCCTACCTCACAGGGTGTCTGTTGTGGAGAGGACAAGGGAAAGGAGTTTGTAAGCTGCTCTGAGACTCCCTTGGGTAGTGAAGGGCAGGGTATAAATCCAATCTCTTTTTCTTCTTCTTCCTATGTGCCTTTTCAAGGGCCAAAACAACCTCCCCCCCCAGTGTGGGGGGCAGAATCACCAGGTCCTGTTGTACTGTGGGCCTGATTGGGCCCTCTCCTCATTTTTAAATGGCCAAATTCTTCTCTAAAATGGCATTGGTGACCATGGGTTTGACCCTAGTTAACATTTAGATCTCTTTACCATCCAAATCAGCTATTTTATTTTCTCTCTCAGCTAATGTTGGCCAATCAGAGAGAGAGAGTAGAGCAGCCAATCACATAAGCTCTTCTCTCCAAGGAAGATTAACTAAGAACATAAGAAAAGCCAATGTTGGATCAGGCCAATGGCCTATCCAGTCCAACACTCTGTCACACAGTGGCCAAAAACACCAGATGCCCTCAGAAGGTCCAGCAGTGGGAGCAGGAAGCCCTCCCACTGTTGCCCCCCAAAAAAACCAAGATTACAAAGCATCACTTGCCCCAGACTGAGAGTTCCTATCTATACTTTGTGGCTAATAGCCACTGATGGACTTCTGCTCCATATGTTTATCTAATTCCCTCTTGAAGCCGTCCATGCTTGTAGCCACCACCACCTCCTGTGGCAGTGAATTCCACATGTTACTCTTTGAGTGAAGAAATACTTCCTTTTATCTGTTCTAAACCAACTGCTCAGCAATTTCATGGAGTGCCCACGAGTTCTTGTATTGTGTGAAAAGGAGAAAAGAACTTCTTTCTCTTCCTGCTCTATCCCATGCATAATTTTATAAACCTCAATCATATCACCCATCAGCCATCATTTCTCCAAGCTAAAGAGCCCCAAGTGCTTCAACCTTTCTTCATAGGAAAAGTGTTCCATCCCTTTTATCATTTTAGTTGCCCTTTTCTGCACTTTTTCCAATGCTATAATATCTTTCTTGAGGTGTGACGACCAGAACTGTACACAGTACTTCAAATGAGGTCGCATCATCGATTTATACAGGGGCATTATGATATTGGCTGATTTGTTATCTATTCCCTTCCTAATAACCCCCAGCATAGCATTGGCCTTTTTCATTGCAGTCGCACTCTGTCTCGACATTTTCATTGAGTTATCTACTACGACATCAAGATCTCTCTCTTGGTCAGTCTCTGCTATTTCGGACCTCATCAACGTGTATTTATAGTTAGGATTTTTGGCTCCAATGTGCATCACTTTGCACTTGGCCACATTGAACCCCATTTGCCATGTTGATGCCCACTCGCCCATCCTCGACAGATTCCTTTGGAGTGCCTCACAATCCTCCCTGGTTCTCACCACCCTGAACAACTTTGTGTCATCTGCAAACTTACCCACTTCTCTGCTTACTCCCAACTCCAAAACATTAATAAACAAGTTAAAAAGCCTCAGACCGAGTACTGATCCTTGCAGTACCCCACTGCTTACCTCCCTCCACTGAGAAAATTGCCCATTTATACTTGCTCTCTGTTTTCTTTTAATTAGCCAGTTTTTGATCCACAAAAGGACTTGTCCTTTTATCCCATGACTATTGAGCTTACTTAGGAGCCTTTGATGAGGAACTTTATCAGAAGTTTTCTGGAAATCAAGGTAAACAACATCTATTGGGTCCCCCTTGTCCGCATGTTTGTTTACTCCCTCAAAGAACACTAACAGGTTAGTGAGACAAGATTTTCCCTTACAGAACCCATGCTGAGTCTTCCTCAATAGATTTTGTTCACCAATGTGCCTACTAATTTTTTCCTTAATAACAGTTTCCACCAACTTACCCGGTATCGACGTCAGACTGACTGGCCTGTAATTTCCCAGATCTCCTCTGGAACCCTTTTTAAAGATAGGACTGACATTTGCTACCTTCCAGTCCTCAGGAATGGAGGCAGATTTTAAGGAAAGATTACATATTTTTGACAGGAGATCCACAAGTTCACATTTAAGTTCTTTCAGAACTCTCGGATGTATGCCATCCAGGCCCGGTGATTTATTTGTTTTTAAGTTGTCTATCAGACGTAGGACCTCCTCTCTTGTCGCCTCAATCTGACTCAGGTCATTTAACCCCCCTCCCGAAATCAGTGGTTCTGGAGTGGGCAGGCACTTCTCATCTTCCACAGTGAAGACAGGGGCAAAAAAATGCATTTAGCTTCTCAGCCATTTCCCTATCATCCTTCACTACACCTTTTACCCCTTGGTCATCCAAGGGCCCCACTGATTCCCTGGCTGGTTTCTTACTTCTAATGTATCCTAAGAAAGTTTTATTGTTGGTCTTTATATTTTTTGCGATATGCTCCTCATATTCCCTTTTTGCCTGCCTGATCACAGACTTGCATTTTATTTGCCAACCTGTGTTCCCTTTTATCAGCCTCACTGAGACTAGCTTTCCACCGCTTAAAGGTATCCTTCTTACCATTTACAGCTACTCTTGAACTCTCTGACACAAGCAGCATTTTAAAAAGCCTGCTTTTCTGTGCAATCTGTCACACTCTAATACAAATTTTGTTAGTCTAAGGTGCTACTCTATTCTATTGCTACAGAGAGACTAACACATCTACCTGTCTTGATACAGGGTTTCCATGTCCTACCTGGCTGCCGGTGGGGGGATCCTGCGTCTCTTTCAGGATCTTCTAGTGTGCTTGCTTTCTGGGTGATGTCATCATGTTGGGGGTTGCTGCTCTAGTTTTTGGGCAAAACTCTGTGGGTTTTTTTGCCTTCAAAACCAGCATTTGCCCAAAAACTACAGCGTCAACCCCCTCCCCCCCCCCCCCGACATCCCTGACATGATGACGCCACTTCCAGGTGACAACATTATAACAGAGACATTGCAGGGTGACATGCCTGTTAGGGGGTGGGGTTTCCCCTGCTGACCAGCTGGCCAGCGGTGAGCTGGAGCCCTAGAAATTCGGGTCTGGCAACCCTATCTTTATCTAACATTCTCTGGGGTGAGATGCATTAAGTTGTGCTTCCATTGAGTAGTCCGTGAGCCCAGCTGAGTTTCAGCGCTAACATCTCCTTTGGGATACGGGAATATTTCTCCTGTATATCAGGTAAATAATATGCATCTTATATACATATCCTCATTGTTGCACACTGCTGATTCAGTGGCTTGTGGAGCCTTTTGATTTTATATAAATATCCTGCCTTCTGCCAAGTTCTATTTTTGTCTGCATTAATTCTGTTCTCTTTGAGGTTGAGTGATGTCATGTTATTTTTTTCTGGTGCTTTGCTATACTAAGATTTCCCTGCATTCCCAGTGTTAATGGTGATTTTTTTTTCTGTGTGTGTGACAACCAGATTTTAGTGAGAATTTGTATATTGTGCATGATTGCAGTATAACAAATGATCACTTGTTTGTATTTCAAATTCAAATGCACACACAATGAACACAATGAATTTTGTAGTATATGTGTTACTTCAGATGCACACCCATGGATTCAAATGATGAAGGGAGCACAGACTTTTGAAAGCTTATACCCTGAAAATCTTGATGGTCTCTAAGGTACCAATGGACTGAAATCTAGCTGATTTTTACCAAACATTGACTCAGCTAATGATCACCACAAAGGATGGTGTAGACTGCAGAAGCAAGTTTTACTTTATTTTTGCATTTTTTATTGTGATTGTTTATCTATCTACTTGTTTCATATATACCCAACATTTTTCCTCCAGGGGAACCAGAAGCAGTTTACATCATTCTCCTCTCCTTCATTTTATCTTTACAACAACCCTGTGAAGTAGGCTAGGCTAAGTGTGCGCAAGTGGCTCAAGGTCACCCAGGAAGCTTCCATAGCATAATAATGGGGATTCAAACATGCGTCTCCCAGATCCTAGCCCAACACTCTAACTCAGGGGTGTCAAACATACGGCCCATGAGCCAGAACTGGCCTGTCCAGGGTGCTTATCTGGCCTGTGAGCAACTCGTCATTACCTTTATTGACAGATGACAGCGGCTGTGCATTATGTCCCTATATAATGTCCCAGGGCTAATGTGTAATGGGCAGTGGAAGTGGGAGGGTAGACATCAGGGAGATACTGCAAGAGTGTTAATGTTTTAAGCATGTTTGTATTTTGAATAAAAAATAATATTCATTGGGTTTGTCTATGTCCTTTATAAAATTTATATTTCCAGCGTGCCGACAATTTGAGAATAGTTACTGTTTCTGATTGGTTGCCTGTCTGTAATTATTGTAGTACCTTTTGGATGTCTATACTGTTGTTCCTTAACTTGGAAGTTGTTCTGTATGTATAGCAGATACCACAGCGTTCTGAAGAAGAATATCGAAAAAAAGAATGAAATCTAGAGTCTTCATCTTTTGAAAATCTTCCTTGCATATATTGCTATTACATAGTCTTTTCACATGTTGTATAAACATATTTTGTTCTTTTGCTGGATTTATGTATACTTACCTTGAATAGGGCTGCCAAGTCAGCCTGGGGGGCGGGGGATCCCCCGCTACAGGGGTTCCCGATCTGCTGGCCAGCATTCAGCCGGCGGGGGGAACCCCACTCCCGACGTCGTCCAGTCAGGATGACTTCCCCAGCATAATGACGTCACCCGGAAGTGACGTCATCACGTTGGGGATGTTGCCGGGACAATGCTCTAGCAATCACCCCAAAACTCTATGGTACCATAGAGTTTTTGGGCGATTGCCAGAGTGTCACCCTGGCAACGCCCCCAACGTGATGATGTCGCTTCTGGGGGACATCATCGTGGCGCACACACCGGGGAAGCTCCCGGACCCAGGAGGACTCCCCCCCCCCCGCTGGTAAGTCACAAGGACTTGGCAACCCTAACCTTGAATCATACTTGTGAAGTATATTTCTTTAAATTATTACACGTTGTTCTGTCTGTGTTATTCATGCAGTGCTTTTTGTATACATATTTCCGGTACTTGACATTACATTTTATGGCACGCATGGCCCACCCCAACAAAGTGACATTTATGTGAGATTCGGCCATCATAACAAATGAGTTCAACACCCCTGCTCTAACTGTTACTGTAAGCTATCCTAAGCCATGAGGAAAGGTAGGACAGAATTCTAATGAATATAAATAAATAAATGGTGTTTATTGCATGAAAGATGAGCAAAGGGCTTGCCTCTGGTGCAAAGTTGTGCTTGCCTCTGGTGCAGGAGACAAGTTGGAGATAAGGTGTCTCCCAAATGCCAGCTGTTTTCTGATACTTGGCTTCCTGTGGGTGCCAAATGTTAGATGAGTTCACACTTTTGTCCCAATGCTTATCTTCCTGTAGATGCAAGTATAAAATCTGTAACTCTACCTGGCTGTTTCCCAGAGATCTCTAGCGTAATGAGGAGGGTTCCAGAGTGCACTTTACTTGGCACATTAGAGGTTTACAGCATACAAGCTGAGGCCTAATTTGACTAGGGAATGTTTGGGTTTTTAAAAATATCTCCCTGTTTCAGGGAAACCACCACTTAACTCAAGCTGAAATTAATTAATGGGTCTTACAATAGCACTCGTACAGTAAGTGGAACCAGTCCAGCATTCAGTGCATCATATTTCTTATGCAGAAATTTTTAATTGTGGTTATAGATGGTGTAATGGTCAAATCTGGGGACCAGAGGAAAGTATAGCTTATATCAGCTTTTGAGTTTCTCTCTGATTTACACCTCCAGCCTTTTGAAAGTTGCACAGGAAATGTGCTCAGCTTTCAGATATGTACTTGAAAGTGCTTAATTTTTATTTGTATATACTGCACATTTTGATCTTACAGCACAGAGAAAATATTTTCTTTTCCATCAGCTTTTTAAAAAAAAATTATCTTGCTCTCACCGGAGCCAGCATTAAAACTCACACTGAATTTGAGGGCGTAGTATCAGTCTGTTCTTCTACAGGGATTTACACTGCATGGGTGTTCTCTTTTATAACTGAGATCCAAGGCCCGTCTTGAGGCTACTTAACTTCTTTAATGATTCATCTTTTTGATGATGCCGAGAAATGGCTTCTGTTCTTTGGCAGAAAATAGACATACCATTTGAGACGCCCCCTTTCCCTCTCCCTCCTGCCTTGTTCCTGAAAGGAAAACAAAAATAATTTTTAAAAATCAGTTGAAGAAATACATGCTTGGACTAAGAACTGAAGCAACTGATACTTTACTAGCTATTTTCATTGCATCTTTGGAAGGGGGGGAAGTAAGGGAGAAGGGGAGCAGACGTCGTCAAGATTTCCAGATCTATTTTTCCGTTAAGGGCTAGTAGTATGCTAGTGTGAGTCTTTCCTCTCTGCTTTTCCCACAGTCAGTAAAGGACTTATCTGACAATGGAGTTAGTGTCAGCTGTCCAAAACTAACTAGGAGATATGTTCCTTTCACCAGTGCTATTGCTTATCACTGACACCTTCTAAGTTTTTTCAGCTGTAGTAAATTGACAGGCACACTAGGCCCCAGGTGTTATGTTTTCTTCCTGTTATAATTCTGGTTTGCCCCAAGGATAAACTTGGTCCACAAGGAGCCTGAGATGAAAAGCAATAATGTGCTAGTTAAACACTAAGGATCCATACAGATGTTGAACGGGGGTGTAGAAGCTAAGAACTTCTGTTGATTTATATTTCAGATCTCTCAACTGTGCTGCAGCATCAAGGCATTCATATTTTCCAGTCTTTGCTGAGAATGAGAAGTTGTCATCTGCCTTTAAAAACACAAAAACATTAGCAACTCAAATAAAAATATTAGCAACGACACCACAAAAGTGCAGTGAAAAATAGTACAAAGTTTCTGGGCTAAAACTTTGGGTACTTGTACAAGTTCATTCATTCATTTATGAATGCATTTATTTAGCCCAATTAACCCACACAGCACTTTATGGTATCATAAGCAAAAAGAAGAAGAAGGTCCGTGAATTCTAAACAACAAAGAAAGACTTGCATGCATCCTGATTTTAGAGTTTTTGCACAGCAAACGTTCTCAGCCGACTGCTACCTGAACTTTTTCCTTCCCTATATTCCTCAACAATATAAACAATACTAGGAATAGTATGGGGGGCAGTCCTTATTGTGTGAACCACAGCTCTGTAAATTAGGAGGAGATTGGATTTATACCCCACCCTTCACTGAGTGTCCCAGAGCGGCTTACAAACTCCTTCACTTCCCCTCCCCACAATAACCCTGTGAGGTAGGTGGAGCTGAGAGAGCTCTGAGAGAACTGCTTTCAAGAACACCTCTGACAGAACTGTGGCTTGCCCAAGGTCATTCAGCAGCTGCAAGTGGAGGAGTGGGGAATCAAACCCGGTTCTCCCAGATTAGAGTCTGCACACTTGACCACTACACCAAACTGCACCAAGTGTGTATGGCGGGAAAACTTTCTGTTTTTTATTTTCACAACCAGACACAAGCTAAGCCTCAGATCTTCTCATATTGCCACTGTCTGACTCAAGCAGCTACCAAACAGCTTTGTGGCTATAGTTGCTACCTTTCTTTATGATCTGTCTCCTTCTCTGGCACCTCCATGTTTCACAACCAAAGCAGACAGCACAGAAGGGCTTTTAAGTTCTCTGTGAACATTTTATCACATTATTTATTTTTCAAATTTCTACCCCACCCTCCCAGCCAAGGCCTGCTCAGGGTACTTGCTTTTAAAATGTACTTTTTCTTGTTTGGGTTACACTCACCACATGTTCAATTTTTAATTTTAAAATTGTTAGCAACTAAATTAAAAACCCACAGGTGAAATGCTGGCAATTCAAGTAGGTTGACAGCCATTAATATTTTGATATATGGATTGAAGTGTGTGTGTGTGTGTGTGTGTGTAAAATGCCATCAAGTTGCAGCCTAAGGGCTGCATGGAAGTCAGAGGGCCAGTCCCCAAAATGCCCCACTGTAGATATGGGCCTGGTTCCCCTCCCTAAAATGTCTCTGACCTGCCCATGAAAACCTGATATGGCTTGCCAGTCATATGAGTAATATATAGGTCTGAAAGCTGCTGCCAGTCTGAATTTGGTGGACCAGGAGTCTGATTCATTCGAAGGCAGCCTCATATATTCATATGAGTTCAATACAATTTCTTTTTTACTTATCCCTTTGGCTGGCTCTCTACTTGAGTTAAAGAATATATGGCTTAAAGAAAACTATGTGACCAGTTGTACTTCTACTGTGAAGCTGAGCATGCCGTGAGTCAGGGTGAAGTGTTCTCTGCTACCTCTTAAAAACTGTGACTAGATTTGTTACTGCTGACTTGTTAATATAACACAGACATTGACATTTCCTGGTTACTGTAAACAGTAAAATGCTTTTAAAGTTAATGGAACGCAGGTGCTGTTGGTCTTACCAAAATGTTCTCAGAGAACAAGATTTTTTGTTTTGTTTTATTGTGTTTTGTTAGGAAGAACTGCAAAGTTCTCTATGCTATATCCAGAACAGCAGCTGGGATTTTAGAGTGGAGGAGGCCAGAGATGGATGGTTGTATGAATGAGTAGTACAGCCCTCACCTCATCCTGTCATCCAGTACCCAATGTTCCACTTGGGCTTTTTTATTTATTTGTGCAGAACCCTGTGCTTTAAAGACTGTACAAATTCTTGCTTTCAATCTCAGCCCTACAGGTAGAAGCTTCAGATACATCTACTTCCTAGTAACTGTCCCAGTGGACAGTTGCCACTCAGCGTTCTCCACTCAACATTCACAACAGCTTTACAAATGCAAACACCTTTTCAGGGACTTGGATTCTACAGGGAGGTGCCTGTTTTACCTGGGACGTGATATGACAAGACAGGGGGAAGGAAATGGTCTCTAAAGCATATATATAGTCTCTGTGGGCTTTAATGGTTGAAACTAGTATTCTGAATTGCACTTTGTGGACCACAGAATGCCACTAGAGACCTTGGAATATTGTATATAAGCTCATCATGATTATGTCTGCTACACTTTCAAGGGAAGTTCCAGGAAAACCAATTTACAGTATTTTTACTTACTTGTTTTATTTAGGAGAGCAATATACCCTAACTTCCTGCTTTTTACGGAAAGGCACCTGAAAGCTTACAGCCATAATATCATCAAACAATTAAAAATCATACTTCTGGGGTATTAAGGCATGGGTTATAAGAACTGCATATGAAGGACAAACTGTTAAAACCAGATGCTTGCAACAAAACCTGGGGATAGGATTTTTTTAAAAAAAGGCATCCTTGTTCGTCACCCATCTGCCCAGCTGATTTGTCCTTGGTGCCTTCAAGGAACGTTTCTGGAAGCTTCCCAATATGAATTTCTCCCGAGATTTTGGATTTATCTGGTTTCCAAAGAAAAATTAAAGAATTGGTATTCCTCCATTGTTCAAACAATCCAATATGCAGTCTGACAGTTTACATTTCCTTCACATTTTCTCCATGTCCACATTAATGATTTACACAGGTATATCAATAAAACAATGCAAAGAAGCAAGCATTTAATTTATACTCCACCCTTCTCCCCACATGGGAACCCAAACAAAAATTAAAATACAATAATAATACTAAAACAGCCAAACAGTAGAAGGGGTGTGTGTGAGAAATGCAGAGCCTATTTTGAAATTTCCTCTACCCTAGGGATACCAGCCTCCAGGGACCTGGGGATCCCCCAGAATTACAGCTCATTTCCAGACTACATAAATCTGGAAGAAAATGGATGTTTTGGAGGGTAGATTCTATGGCATTGTACCCCACTGAGGTCCTTGTCCTCCCCAGGCTCCATCCCCAAATCTCTAGGAGTTTCCCAGCCAGGATCTGGCCACTCTACCCACTCATGCCCAGTGGCCAGGAGGGACTTGGCATCCCTATTCTACCCAGCTCTTGCTACAAAGCTCCAGGTAGAAGCCAAAGGTACAGATGGGCACAAATTGGGAAAATGCAGTTTGCTTCAGTTTGTGGTTCATGGCATGCCTAGTTCATGAAATACACACCATCATGAACTTTTAGTGACTAAATGAACTGTTTTGGTTCATGAGGTTCATGATACAGTAGAATGCCTACACCACCCCGCCCCTGCATGCGAAAGACACCAAACTCACAGGGGATCTCCAGCTGACTCTCCTGTACCTGCCCTCCCAGTTTGGTGAGGATTGAATTTACGGAGTCTGAGTTATGGCCCCCCAAAGAAGGTATCCCATCCTCCATTGTTTCCAATGGAGGAAAAAACAGCAAAAAAACAAAAAAACAAGGGCAATAGAAGCCCAGCAAAACAGAATCAAAAGTCCTGGAGAATCTCTGTAGTAGAAACTGAAGGTGAGGGCATTTCTGCAAGCCCAGCAGAACCAGTGCCACTGTGGTAGTGCAAACCCAACAGGACTAAGGTCAAACAAGAGAATCTGTACAGTTGAAACTAAAGGGAGGGAGTCATTTTTGCAAGCCCAGCAGAACCAGTGCAATGTACTAGTGTCAAGCAGAACTCAGTGCCATTGTGGCAATGCCAGCTCAACAAGACTGATGTCTAGCACAGAATCACTCTCCAGGCAAGGAGGGGTTGCAAGCCTTGCAGAACCAATGCAGTGCACTGGTGCCCAGCAGAACCTATGCCAATGTGGCAATGCCAGTTCAATCACAATCCAAGCAGGCAGCATTTTTGCAAGCCCAGCAGAACCAGTACAGTGTACAGAGTGCCCAGCAGAACCCAGTGCCAGTGGGACTGAAGTGAAGCACAGAATTACATTCCAAGCAGAGGGAAATTCCAAGACCAGCAGAAGAGGTGTACTAAAAAGAATGACAGGATTGCCCATTGGAAACACTGGGAGAGGCTTGAAGGCCCACTGAAGATAATGGAAGCCAGGAATGGCAATTGACTTGCATGGGCTCCATTGAAATACATTATAACATAAAATAGCTACAGTGAAAATGTGGATTTTCAGTTAATGTATCTGTGCCCAGATAAACTGCTGTGGGACTGAATTAACAGGCCCCAGAGTGGAATGACGGCCCCCTGAAATAGAATTTGTGCTCTGGGACTGGAATGATACCCTCCAAAGTGGAATGACAGCCCCTGGGAGTGGCAGAAGTGTTCTGGGAGTAGAATGACAGGTTGCAAAGTGGAATGACAGCCACTGGGAGTAGCAGAACTGTTCTGGAATCAGAATGACAGCCCCCAGAGTGGAATGACAGCTGCTGTGAGTAATAGAAGTCTTCTGAGACAGGAATGACTGCCCCAAGACTGCCCCAATAACATCCCCTGGGAGGAGCAGAAGTGTTCTGGGACTGGAATCATGGGCCCCCAGAGTGAAATGGCAAACCCTTGGAGTAGCAGAAGAGTTCTTGGGCTGCAATGACAGCCCCTGGTTGTAGCAGAAATGTTTTGGATCAGGAATAACAAGTTACAGAGTGGAATCACAGCTGCTGGGAGTAGCAGAAGTTCTCTGAGGCAGGAATGACTGCTCCCAGACTAGAATGACAGCTCCAGGGAATTACAAGCCATGTCGCCTTTGGGAGCTGTCATTCCACTGTCATTTCAGCCCCAGAACTCTTCTGCTACTTCCAGGGGCTGTCATTCCTCTCTGTGACCTGTTACTCTAATGCCAATAGACTTCTCCTACTCTCTGGGGGCCCCATTCCACCCTGAGGGCTATCATGCCATCCCCTGAACATTTCTACTACTTCCAGGGGCTGTCATCCCACTCCCAGAGCACTCATTCTACTTCTGTCATTCCACTCTGGGGCCTCTTATTCTAGTCCAACAGCAGTTTATCGGGGTCCAAAAACATTAATTGAAAATCCATTCTGCATTTTCATTGCAAGTATTATGTACTGTTAATGTATTTCAGTGGAGCCCATGCAAGTCAATTGGCATTCCTGGCTCCCATTATCTCTAATGGGCCTTCAAGCCTCTTCTGTTGTTTCCAATGGGCAGTCCTTTCACTCTTTTTATTAAATCTCCCAGCAGAACCAGTGCAATGTACTAGTGCCCAGCAGAACCCAGTGTCATTGTGGCAATGCCAGCTCAACAGGACTATTGTGAAGCATATAATCACACTTCAAGCAAGGGGTTTGCAAGCCCAACAGAACTAGTACTAATGCACAGCAGAACCCAATGCCACTGTGGCAATGTAAGCAAAAGGTGGACTAATGTCAAACTAGAGAATCCCTGCAGTTAAAATGTGCAGCATGCCCAGAAGAACCCAGTGCCACTGGCACTGCAAGCTTAAAAGGGCTACTCTCAAAGCACATAGTCACAGCAAATCCAAGTGGGGAAGGGATTTTGCAAGCTCTGTCCAAGGAAGTGGGAACACAGGAACCCTGCCAAATGGTGGGGGGAACCTCTTGAAACTGACATGACTAGTTTGAAACTGATCAGAATGTTTCCAAGGCTGGAGAATCCCTCCCCCACCACTTTGAAGTTTGGTAAACATTTTGATTGAGGGGAGTCTGTCTGGAAATATATCCATTCATAAACTGCCACTAACCTCCACCATCAGCTTGAAAGTTCGTGCCAGTTGACCTACCATGAACTTCATTTCACTAACCATGAACTGGCCAAAATTCATCACGAACTTTGTGTCCATCCCTAGCCAAAGGCCAAGAGCCCTTTGACTTTTGCTGATACCCCAAGCCAGCTCTTGGGTGGGAAATTCCTGGAGATTTAGGGGTAGAGATTAGGGAGAGCTGAATCTCAGTGGGGTATAATGCCATAGGGCCCACCCTTGAAAACAGCTATTTTCTCCAAGGGAACTGATCTCTATAGTCTGAAATCTCTATAGATTTCAGGAGATCTCCAGACCACACCTGGAGGTTGGCAAACCTAGGCCACACCCAGACCTTAAATACCTGCACAAAAGAGAAACAAACACTCTGCCTGGATGTTTTAAGCTGGCGTCTTCCCATAAATCCCTCAACCCTGATGAGATTGTTTGATTACTTGTATCAACATTCTTTTGCCTGGTGATGTACCAGTACACATCAAAATTGCTTTTTTGTAGTGTTTTATCAATGAATCTGAGAGCAACCATCCTAGCTTTTTTCTTGAAGCCATACTTGCTATGACCATCACAATATTTAGCAGAGGTAGTGGGACTACATTTATATTATGAATGCTTCTTTAACCAATGTAAGTAACGAGAGTTATGGGGTAAAGAAAGAAATAAAACTGCTTTGTTCAGACACCATGCAAAACCATAGTTCAATTAGTGAGCCACTCCACTAATTGTGATTGGCAGATACATCAAGTCAGAACCTGAAATCTTGACTTGAAGTTGACTTATTATTTATTTATTTATTTGATTTTTATCCTGCCCTTCCGCCTTGCGGCAGGCTCAGGGCAGCTATCAACATAATTTAATATACAATAAAATACTATAAAACCACAATATAAAACATACAATAATCATTAAACAGTTTCAATACAAGATGGCACTTCATCACACACACACCCATCTGAGCGCCATGAGCAGGCAGTCTACCAAGTAACCACGGTGCTGGTGATCTAGGCGGCGATCTTTAATACTCGGGCCAGGGCCACTAGGTTGCAGCGGCCCCTATTTATAAGCCTGGTGGAAGAGCTCCGTCTTGCAGGCCCTGCGGAACTGTAAAAGGTCCCGCAGGGCCCTGATGTTCTCCAGGAGCTCATTCCACCAGTGCGGGGCCACCACTGAAAAAGCCCTGGCCCTCGTTGCCACCAATCAGGCCTCCCACGGTCCTGGAAGAACCAGGCAGTTCTGGGAACCAGATCGAAGTGCTTGCTGGGGTATATATGGGGAGAGGCGGTCCCTCAGGTAAACAGGTCCCTGGCCATATAGGGCATCTGTTAATAGACTTATTAACTGCAGCTAGTTTTAACTATGGCTTTGTGCGACATACAAACAGAAATCTTGACTTGGTCCCTGGTGCCACTATTTCCATAGTGCAGTCCAGGATATCTGCTGCATGTCTTCAGAAAAAAGAGTAAATGTGCTGAAAGTAGCATTTGTTGTGGCACATTAATATCTGAATGACTGTCTGCAAACTGAATCCTGGAATTACAAACTAATTACAGTTCAAGGAAACCCTGGTTTCACATTATGAGCCAATCACATTCACCTGAACCAATTTGAGAATACTAGAACCTATTGATCCCAGACAGTAATGGTGTCAATTTGGTCAGGCAGCTTTGACTTGTACTAACTGAACATCAAGACAGACTTGTGTGAAGACTAGAAGATTCTCAGGACCTGTTTCCATAGGGGGAGATTGCCCAACTTGTGGTGCATCAAGCTGAACATTGTGAATTAGCCCTATATGGTGGCTCATCAGACCTACTTGATAAACCTTAGGTGTCTGGGATTGCAGGACCAAAGGGATTATTAGGCACCTAGCAAGCTATGATATACAGCTGGTGGCCTGGATTCAGCTTGGTGTCTCTGGAGCTAAGCAGGCTGTTCTCATTCTTTTGCCAGGGATATCCAGAGGCAGAGAAGGAAGGGTGATGTTATCTTCACAGAAAAACACTGCAAATGGGTGATACGTGGTAATTCTTTGGGTGACAACTGTATTCGGAGGGAAAGAAAGGTAGAACAAGATTGTCTTCTTCACAGCCCCCAAACAATTACTCACAACCTGGGCAAGAGTTCATAAATTTTTGCTTGAAAATGTTTCATCTGAATCAGCTGTTCATTCTTTCAAGACCATTGAACACATCAGCTTCACAAATCACACTGTCAATTTTTAACGCTGCAAAACCACACGATAATATGATGAAAACTGCAACTCAAAATACTGACTAGGCTGTGTTATTGCAGTGTCACCACAGCTATGAATTTCACTCTTCCAGACAATTTCCTTATCACTGAAGGACAGTTTGTCCATGCACTGGCATCCCCAGGCTTTTATAGACACAGTATGCTGCATACAAAACAAAGGCATCATTTTAAACCCAGGAAACCTAGATCTTTGTTTCTAAATCCCAGGAGAGTTTAAGGTACCTGTTTACTTTGTGTGTTGCTTTTCATCATCCACTAACTGATTGGGATTGACAAGTGTAACTAGATTTCATAGAAGATTTTATTCCAAGACGGTTTCAATTGATCATGAAATGTCAGATTTATTTTCAATCTGGACCTGAAATCAAAGTCAAAGGCAAAGAGACAAAGGAATAATTTCTTTGTGCAGAATACAGAGAATGCTATTATTTCTCACCGGGAAATTAGAGAGCAGCCCTGAAGAGGCCTACTCAGAATCCTTCCGGGGTCTATTCAGTGGGTCTTACTCCTAGGAAAGTCTTCTTGGGGCTGCACTGTTAGAATCCAGTGTAGGGATTCTGAAAACAAAACCAGATGATGGCATATGAGATTTACCATGTGGGGTTTAAACCTGCATAGGATTGTGCAGGCTGTCATGGAACTTTTAAAGGGGACCTAAAAGCTGGAAAGGAGCACTCACTGGAAAAGACCCTGGTCCTGGGAATGATTGAAGGTAAAAGAAGAAGGGGACGGCAAAGGATGAGATGGTTAGACAGTTGGTTATCAATGCAACGAACATGACATTGAGCAAACTTCGGAGGATGGTGGAAGACAGGAAGGGCCTGGCATGATGTGGTTCATGGGGTTGCGAAGAGTCAGACTCGACTGTGCGACTGAACAACAAACAAACAAAAACCTGGATAACTAACATGTAGGATCTGAAGCAATCTGAGTATGATGTGCTGAGACCGAGGCAGACCAACATGGCTATCCTTTGAAATGTAGTGCTTTCTTTTAGGTGATTTACATTTTGTGATCAGGAGAGAGAGAGGATAGGACATAAGGCCTCTGTTTATTTGATGAAAATCCAACAAGCTGCCCATTGGTAATACAAGGGGCACCAGCCAAGGCATGCCTCTTACACACTGAAAACCGTGGGCCAAATTAGATGTCATGGTGGCCACAGGTCTGACTCATGGCCACTGATGCCCTTTTGAAGAAAGATTGGACCATTTAATAATGCCTGAGGGCTTGATCCTGATCAGACCCTTCGGGCAGCAGAACCAGGTGATCTTGCTTCCCTCATCCGCTTTTTCAGGGGCTGAAAGAGCCTGCCCACCACAGCGATCTCAGCACTTGAAAAGGTGTGGGGGTGAATGGTCAACTGGACCCACTGTGCTAAGAGTCCAGGCATTTTTAAATGGCCAGATTTTTATCTAAAATGGCATGGGTGACCACTGGTCAGACCTGTGGCTGCTGTAATGTCTAGCCTGGCCTTCTACTGCTACTGCAACAGTAATCTTTTAACCATTGCATATTAGTTGATAATTAAATAATGGTCAAAAATATATATAACCATCTGAGGGTTCCATTATTACCATTGTGAGTGTGGAACCATGATACACAGATTTTATCATCATTGTCACTATGCAGTGTAAGCATGGTGGCACTTACATCTCTACAGGTTTTAGAGTTTTTATCTTACATCCTGTTTCAGTCCCATAACCTGGGGGGTTGCAACCTATGACTCCAGAGCCAAATGTGTGTGTTAAAAAAAAGAAAATGAAATATTTAAGTTAATTTGTATTGGAGAGGTCAACAGGATGCCTGAATAACCAGTATGTGATGAGAATGGCACGAATAAATTTTTACCAGACTAAAGGGCTTTTTAGGGAAGTTTTACACAAAGGGAAATGATAAAAATGAATAGTTGCCCGTAATCCATGTGCAGATTTATGCCAGTGCACTAAAACAATTACACAGAGTGCTCCTGTGAGACTTGTTGTGAAATTCTGTGTATGCTACTTCCTAATAAGGGACTTGCAATAACCAGTGCTTGGATTGCAGTAACTTTATATATTATTAATCAGCATGTCAATTATCAGTAATGTTAAGTTGTGTATTTTCAGTTATGCAAATTCTTCTACTGGTTGTTTGTTGATCTGAATTTGACATACTTAGTATGAGGATGAGGAATGCACACAAAAGCAATAGTTTTGGGCAAATGGCATCTGAATTTTGAGCCATACTTGAATGAGCCAAGTGTTACGATACAATAGCAGAGAAATCTATACAAGATTGTCAGAACCATAACTCTTACCCATTATTTATTTTATTTATTTTTATTAATTTAATTTATACCTCGCCCTTCCCACAAGCAGGCTCAACCCAAGATTTCTTGTTGTATTGGCTAGAAATGAAATGGCAAAAACAAAAATGGCAAGAAAGCCTCAGTGCGTATGATACATGCCACTGGTTTGGAGGTATTGCCTCACAAATCAAAAAGCTGCTTTGCCATTAGCTTCAGAGGAAACAAAATCCAGGCTCCATAAAATAAATGACAACATGAAAAAATGCATTTTAAATTGCAGCAGAAATAGCATCCAGTGTCAATTAACCTAGCCATTAATTACTATGGTGATGAAGTCATTAAAAAGATACGTAATTAGAACATGGAAATCTTTTATGTCACTACTGCACTGGAACATTAGATTTAGCAAGATTCTGCTCCCAAATATGGGGGAGGGTTTTAATTCTAACATTTATTTTATTAACAGTAAACAAAACCAACCTACTGAATCCCTTCTCCCAGGAAAAGGTATATGCTTCTCCTTTTCTATCATGTAAATTTTTGCATTTCCCACAAATTAGGTCTTGTGCCACTAAACAGATCAAAGGATGGTTCTTGGTTGTATGCTGCTTATCACCAGCAAATTCTATAGATTTACTTGAGCCAGAATCATAAAAAGGATTGGTCATTAATAAAGAATCTATCATTTGGCTCAAAGAAGTCTTCTGTTCCTGGGCTCAGTCTGAGCGCAGACAGATGTTGGAGAAAGTGCATTAATAGCCTAGCACTAGGGTGGCCAGTTGGCAGCCTGTGGACAGCATTTGCCTATGAGATTATTCTCTCCAGCCTGCAAGATCAGTGACTGTGGCAGAGGGCCCTTTGGCCATCAAAATCTCTTCTGGATGTGGGAATCACTGCAATGGGCTCCTCTTCCTTCTCCTTTCTATTTTCATATAACATCGGGAAATCTGGGTCAAGAAGACCCACATTGAGCGTCTTTTCCACACCAGCACTGGTCCAGCTTTCCGGTTACATAGGCACATGAAAGCACTGCAATGTGGGGTCCTCCATGTTTCCAGATCTTCCAGAGTAACACAGGTAGAATATGTGCCCATATGAAAACATAAAACCGCCTTATACTGAGTCAGACTCGTGTTCCGTCAGCGTCTGTACTGTCTACTGTGACTGACACTGGCTCAGGTCAAATCTTTCATATCACCTTTGATGCTTTGACCTGAGGATGCCAGAGATAACCTGGGACCTTCTGTCAAGTTGATGCTGCACCAATGGCACACAGCCCTTCCCTGTCTTTAACTGGTGTAGGTGGCTATCTGATATGGGACAGGCATGCTGGTTGTGTTATTTTCACCACTTCCTATTGTATCTGGCATTGACTCTTCTGGTAGTTTAGTGATGAGCTCATTTCTCGCTAATTGATGGCACCTATTCTTACAAACTCTTTTGAAGTAAGACTTCACTGTCTTTCAGTAAACAGAACATTTGGACATTGAAAAAAAAGATAAGGGTGGCTAGATAAGAAAGCATACACAGAGCAAGACATAGGTATGCGTGTATGAATGCATTTTTTTCCTCGTATATTCTGGTACTATAAAAGTAGTTTGAAACCACTCCGAACTTCTCTTGCACAATTTGTGCACACACACACGTGTGTGGCTGGATGGGAGACATCTTCAAAATGAACGTGCATTTTAGCATGGAGTATTTTCGTTTGTTACAGATGTGATGGTAAAATGCCAAAACCTCTTTTAGGACCAGATGTGAAAAAAGTCCCAGTTACAGCTTTCATGTTGGAACTTGTTGGAACTGAAGATGACTTACACTTTCCAAACAAATACATCCTCTCGCGTCCTAAACTTTACTGCAATCTTTCAGGTCTTTCTTTGAGGTCCAGGTTTTGCCTTTTTGACATCCTATTTGATCCCCTCCGGCTCTTGGCATCTCTGTTGCTGCCGCTTCCCAGGGTTCCTTCCAGTCCTCGAATTTAAAAAAATAAAATAGATCTGGGTCTCGCAGGGAAGGACGGTCCCCCCCTTCCCCCCGTAGGGACTGTTGCCGGCATCCTGGCTCGCCTCCCCTGCAGCCCTCCGTCCTCAACGAGTGGCCCTTTGTCGTCTGCACACATGTGTACCTTGACGGCCCGCTCCTGACAAAGCCGAGGGGAAGAGCGAGCTGCGCGGCAATGACTGGCGGAGCGCGCTCGGGAGCCCCAGCCATGACCCTCTCGGGGGCGGTTTCAGCGAGGGAACTTGGCAGGAGGCGACCGGAGAGTGCAGATCTCCCCTCCGGGGGCGGAGGGAGGAGAGGGCCGGGGGAGAAGCGCCTCTGCACAAGCGCTCCACGCTCCAGCGCGGCTCCAGGGCTCGGGACGGCCCCCGCCGCCGCCATCCGGCCCTGCGAGCCCCGGGCTGCGCGGCTGTTGGGGCAGCGGCCGGGCTCCCCATGCGGCTGAGCGTCTCCCCGGGAGGCTGGTGCGGCGAGAGTTGCTGCTGCTGCTGCTGCTGCTGCTGAGCCCGCGAGCCCGGCGCCGGCGGCATGTGAAGCGGAAGCCGCTAGGATGAGCTGCAAGCGCCGGGCTGCCAAGCCTCAGCTCAGGAGGTCCTTCAGCGAGCAGCTCCGGGACTCCACAGCCAAAGCCTGGGATTTGCTCTGGAAGAACGTCCGGGAGAGGCGGCTGGCAGGTCAGTCAGTCAGTCGGTCAGTCAGCACACCCCCCCCCCTCCCCTTCCCCGACCCGCTCCTGGCCCTCCGAGGGAAGCCTGGAGGCTTGGCAGGCTGGCTGGCTGGCAGGCAGGCAGGCGTCGGGGGGGGGGGGGGGGGGCTTCCCCTGCAGTGCCTCTTTGCGCCTCGTTGGGCGCTGCCAAGGGGCACGCAGCGGTAAGGTCATTGGCCCGCCTTCGCAGCGGGCGCTGCGGGCAAGTTTCGCTCTGGCTCGCCGCCGGTGTTTCAATTTCCCGCTCCTGTCAGTTCGAAAGCGCTGGCGAAGGTCCTTTCTGCTGCGCTCCGTCTGGCTTCACTGTCAGAAGGAAAGCCCTGGAAGTCTTGGTGCTGGTGGTGGGCGCCTTGGTGAGCTGACCTTGATCTCAGCTTCTGGGGCCGTTCAGGCAGGCGACTGCTGGGAGAAAGCCTGTAGGATGTGTTGAAGGGCATTGTCAGGGGTAGGCTGGCCCTGCCATTAGGCAGGGCGAGGCAGCCTGCCTAATGGCAATAGATTCGAGGGCATTATTAAGTCCAAAGCATGTCAGAGGTTTAGTTTATAATTATATTTCAGTTGCCAGGAGACCATAATTTGAATTTTCAGCCTCAGGCACCAAAATTTCTTGGGCGGTCTCTGGCCTTTGAGCTGAGCCATTACGACCTGCCCATTTAAAGGTGACTTTGCAAGGTTCAGGGAGGACCTTGTCCATCAAGAGTGCTGTATGCCAGGAGCAGTACGCAGTAAAGCAGATTGGCTCTGTATTTGCGAGATAGCCCTGTGTGCTTGATTGGACTAAGGGGGTCATTGCTCTGGATAAGACATCTCATTGTCTCCTGAGGGTGCTGTTCTGTGAAACTGCATTTACGCTTGCCTGCGTTACTAGGACTGTGGGCCAGATGTAACTATTTCTGCACCCCCAATTTACATAGATGTATATTGTGTCAATGGGACAACAGGGTCATTTCCTGCCCTGGGTTCAATGCTGTTGGGAGGCAGGCTTATTTATTATTTATTTATTCGTCCATTGGATTTATAGCTCTCCCTTCCCTGTACAATAGGACTCAGAGTGGGTAACAACATTAATAAAACAACATCAATAAATTAAATTAAAACAATTTTTACAGTAATATTTCTAATTAATCAGATGGCACATAAAAGAGAAGAGGGAAAAGATTCCACAGTTAGTCATATGAAGAAAAAAATTCATGGTGCTTTGGTGTACATCCCAGTGTTTCCCCAGTTTTTCACTGGTTGATCTTAAACCTGCTTTGCTGTGAAGTTTTGGGGAAGCGCCGTAAAGCCTTGATAGCTGCCGTGCAGGTAGGAAAGTTCAGATTTTTCGACCCACATGGCAGCCATTTTTCTTGATTATCCCATGGTGGACATTTCATCTTCCTGTGACCAGTTTTTTTCATTATTGGCAATACAATATTGGTTTTTTAAAAAAAATTATTTCAACATATAAAACAAAACACATACTACATTGATACATGATTGATTACCTCCCCAGATAATGACACTTTTCATTTTTACCTATCAAACAAGCTATAACTGAAAAAACACAAAATCTAAGTATTTCTTAGATACTGAGGAGTTCTTGCAAGTGGTTTGATTCATATACTCAAAGAATGTGTCTCTATGAACATATTTTTATATTGTTATAGTGATCTGTGTGCCAGTTTCACTGAATCCCCAGTTTTCATTTTCTTTTTTAAAACCTAAGTTTCAGACTTCTTTCATTACAGTGATATGAGGGGGAAAGCATGAAAAGGGCTAGACTCGGTTTATTTTTTAAAAACAAAGCTGGGAATTCAGAGATCAAGATACTCAGACTGTTATAAAATTAGATTGCTATAGCTCAATTGGCAATTTCTTTTAAAGCTCCCCGGCATCCTATGGGAGTGGAATATGGCTGCTGCTGGGGACTGGGGCGGAGAAACTGGGGAAACCTGCCTTGGGGAAGCCTCGTTGCCACTGCACTATATCAGCAGCCACAATGAGGAAACCAGGAAGGCTTTGCGCTACTATACGTTGTAAGCCTAGAGGCCTTGTGTGACCTGTATTAGAATGCAGTTGTGTGAAGGTGTATGGTAGGGGCTTTGGTTCCCAATCCCTTGTTTCTTCCCACCCCATTACAAAGTGAAGTTCTGTGTGAGTCCCACACCCATTCACACCCACTCCCATGGGGACAGAAACCTGCCATCCTCTTTGCAGAAATGAAATGAAATGGAGATCAATAATTGAAGAGCTGGCGAAAACAGACATTCACAGCTTTTTAAGGAGCCAAGAAAAATCAGATGAAGGGACTCAGATGCAGTGGACTCTGACTGTACAACATCTGGGTTTTAATAATTGTTTATGTTTGTGTTTTAACTGTTGTGTTGTATTGCCTCTTCATATTGTTGTAACCCACCCTGAGCCTTGCTGTGCAGGGGAGGGAGGGCTAGGAATAAAATATTTTTAGACATCCTCCATCATCCAAGGTTTCTTGGCCCGCAATCTCCACTGTGGTGATCCAGCTAAATACCCTTACCTGAATATGTGTACATTTAAGATAGTAAATGCCACAGTTATGTGTGCACATTCACATGTGGCAGCCGTAACATACCATGGAATCTGCTTACTTAGGAGCATTCTCTGTGTGGCCACACTAGTGAGGTGTACATTCCTATAAGACTCTCTCCATATCTTTGAAATGTGCAGCTGGTCTCCTTTTGTGTGTTTCTTCAAGCTATTTTTAAACATGTTGCTTCAGCTCACAACCTTGTGTCCCTTGAGTAGGTTTCTGCCTGACCCTCCATCTGAAGTGCTTTTTCTTGGCTCCTTGAAATGCTGTGAGCTTCTGTCTTTGCCAGCTCCTCAATTATTGATCTCCATTTCATTTCAAATTAGTGGACCATGAAGTAGGAGAAGAGGCAGTTCCTGATAAGCAGCTCCAGCTCCAGAAGCAGGAAGGAATGCTTCTTCCTCCTGGCTGTGTTGTTTGTATTGTAGCTGGTGGCCCAACATGACTGGGGAGATGTTGCTAGACATGGGGGGATTGGCCATTAAAGGCACCTGGAAAAGTCCCAGTAGGCTAATGGCCTGGAGGACTGCCTCCCTCTGCTGAGGCCACCCCACCCCCAAGGGAGGAACCCTTGTGCCATTGGAATGGATGCAGCCATATATAAGTGCCAACCATGTTGTAAAGGTATCCTATGAACTGTAAAGGCTTGAACAGTAATTTTCCTGTTTGATAAAGGTTCTATGTGATATATTAGAAAACCCCTCAGTCTAGAACGCTGAATGTTTTTCAGGGGACAAAATGAGAGTTTCCTCATGAAATTTACTTCCAAGGGCCCATACACATTACTCTCAGGACACAGATAAGTACTGTTATCTTCAGAGAAAGTATTATCTGTTTTTATATCTGTGGTGGTCTCAAATTTCATATGAATCATGGTGATTTGCAGCAGTATTCATGATTAGATCTGTTTCGGTGTATGATCATTGCTACCAGTGTGGTGTCTGCCACAGGGTGTCTGTTGTGGGGAGGGGAGGGGAAAGGAGTTTGTAAGCCGCTCTGAGACTCTTAAGTGAGTGAAGGGCGGGATATAAATCCAATCTCTTCTTCTTCTTCTCTTCTTCTTCTAGTGGTTAGAGTGCTGAACTAGGATCTGGGAGATTCAGGATGGAATCTCCACTTTATTGTGTTCACTTGCTGGATGACCTCGGCCTAGTCACACACTCTCGGCTTCATTTACCTCACAGTGCTGTTGTGGGGATACAGTGGAGGACAGGAGAATGATGTAAGCTGCTTTTGGTCCCCTTTGGAGAGAAAGGTGTGATATAAATGAAGTAAATAAATAAATTACTCCATTGGGAAGAAATCACAGTGATGGCTAGATGTATCCTAATTATGTAGAAAGCAGGAATTGTGGGGCTGACTTAAAAAACAAATAGGATGTGTGGGGTTGCCGCTGAATCTTTCCACTGCTCTCGCCCCAATAGTCAGCACTTTTATCCCAGGAAGAAAAAGAAGAATTGGTTTTTATACCCCACTTTTCTCTACCCTAAGGAGTCTCAAAGCAGCTTACTATCACCTTGCCTTCCTCTCCCCACAACAGACATCTTATGAGGCAGGTGGGGCTGAGAGAGTTCTGACAGAACTGTGACTGGCCCAGCATTCTATTTATGGTGATAGCCCTATGAGCAGAGAGAGAGAGATGATGATAATGATGATAGATGGATGGATGGATGGGGATGGATGGATGGACGGACGGACGGATAGACAGGCCCAACATCACCCAGCAGGCTTCATGTGGAGGAGTGGAGACTCAAACCTGGTTCTCCAGATTAGAACCTGTTGCTCTTAACCATTACAACTACACCGGCTCTCAGCCAGTTTTATACCACCTAGTCATATACCAGAAGTTAGATTTGCTAAAAGAGAAGTACCTATGGGAAGGGCTATGGTGAAGTAAGTAAAGGGAAAAAAAAGTACTTAGAATCTCACTTGAATATCCCTTTTTGTTCTTAAACAGTGGTTTCCCCCTTTCAGCTTTATGCTCAGTCAGGGACAGACCTCGATTAAAGAAATGTGTCAGTTTAGCCTGAAACTAATTGTTTTATAATACGTGCTATATTTAAAGAGGTATGTAACTCCAACCTGAAAAATCCTTGTTTAAAAAAGTCTCTGTAATATTATCATGTTACATGCAAAGCAAGCATCTTCATTTAAACAAACAGTTCTGCAGGGTTTTCAATTAAAAAAAATCACTAACATTTTGTGCCTGGTGAATGGAGAAGGATACTAGATTGGATAGGATCTAGTCACAACAGTATACATCCTAACTCATAAACTAAGTACATCTACAAATTACTGTTCCAGGAAGTTACAAGGTGCCTGGAAGTAGGGTTGCCAACTCTGGGGTGGGAAATTTATGGAGATTTGGGGGTGGAGCGTGGGGAAGTCATAGTTTGGGGAGAGGAGGGAGCTCAGCAAGGATGGGATTCCATTGAGCCCACCCTCCGAAGCTGCCATTTTCTCCAGGGGTATTGCTCTTTGCAGCCTGGAGATGAATTGTAATTCCAGAACTCCAGGCCCCATCCTGAAACTGGCAACCCTGCTTGGAAGGAATCTGAAGTTCATCACATGCAAGCCTCCTGGCTTGAAGGAGAAGAAGAAGAAGAGATTGGATTTATATCCTGCCCTTCACTCATTTGGAGTCTCAGAGCGGTTTACAAACTCCTTTCCCTTTCCCTCCCCACAACAGACACCCTGTGAGGTGGGTGGAGCTGAGAGAGCTCTGAGACAACTGTCCTTGAGAGAACAGCTGGTACAGAGCTATGGCTTGCCCAAGGTCATCCAGCAGGTGCAAGTGGAGGAGTGGGGAATCAAACCCGGTTCTCCCAGATTAGAGTCCACGCACTTAACCACTACACCAAACTAGCTCTCAGTACCTCAAAGGAGGTTCATAAAAAACACTGTTTCACACCAATGCTAAAAGAATTTTCACATATACACAAATGCAAATGAACACAACAGCCAAACTGTAAAACATCACAGTTCAACAAAAGAAGCAAACAAGGAGTCTAATATGGATGATGATCCCTCCATGATTAAAAAATAGGGACCAGACCAGCCAGTTTTGTACTCCTAAATCTTATTGATTTCAGTTGGCGACTTCAGTACATGCTTAAATCTCTCTCATTACAAATCAATGTTACTTAAAAGCATGTAACTGTGGCTGTATCATGCCCACGGGATTTCTTTTCAGCTAACCCAGGTTGTTCAAGCAAATGCACTGTTGTTTACTTATAAGAAAGGAAAAAAAATACCCAGCACACTAGGATTTACTGACAGCCTGATCTGGGGAGGAAACTCAGAGTCTGGACCAGGTTCAGAATATCTACAGATACTAGAGTGGAGTACATTTTAGAGTTCAAAAACCTGAGAGAAGATACTAGCACATAGTTAATATTTTTAAAGCACACTGAATTATCTACATGGAACTTAAATACTCAACAACATTGATGTTATTATCATAAAATGTAACAGCTATTATTGCCAGTTTGAAAGAAAGATAAAGATTTTTCTCCCCAAAGGTCTCTGGTATAATATATCTGCTGTCTTACAAGCAATAAAATTCCATTGAAATCAGTGGAATTGCAAAGTAGGTTTTTGCATCTTTCTAGTGCTAGCTGAAGTAATTTTTCCAAGAACAGACTCCAAATGATCTCATATAAGTACAATTGTGTATTTACAATGATGAATGTAAAAATATATAGTCCTATATATTTGGCATGGTTAAAAACCAGCTGGACCAGAGGGTTGGGGACTTATAACTACCGAGACCCAACTGAACATCATATGAAAATATGACTTGTCTGGTCCCATAGACTGCCAGTCACACATTCACACACCCTGATTTTGTCTTCCTGTTCTTTTCTATTTGTGGTCCTCAGTTGGGCCACATTGGTGAGTTATTTCTCATGTACCAGTTTCCAGATTGTGGATATTTGCATAGTTAAATACATGTGAATGATTTGTGAAGTAATTCGTAGAAGAAAGAAACATAGGAGAACCAAAAGCCTGAGAAGCAGGTTAAAATGGTCCAAAATTGACAGGAGCAAGTTCAGTAGCAGGGTCATCAGCAGATTGTTCAGAATCAGAGCTTTCCTGAGCCAGACTCAAAATATACTTGGTGGCGGTAGACAAGATTTGACACAATCACATATAAAGCCAGGAGTAGGAAGTGAATTTTTAGACCAAAGGGGAGACTGCAGGTGAAGGAGACTCCCTCACTCTATCCACCACTTACTTTCAACCGTTTTGATTGTAGACACCCTGCAATAAATTAGGATGTCTCTGGAGCTACATCCACTTTCCCTACCACATTACATTAAACAACAGTTATAAAAGTCAAACACAAAAGTTTGTCCTAATTAATCATTATAGCGTGAGGAAAGTGGGGCCTAGTGATCTCCCAGATGGAGCCTAGTGATCTCCCAGAATTACAATGGATCTCCACGCTACAACGAAGAAGAAGAAGAAGAGATTGGATTTATATCTCGCCCTTCACTCACTTGGAGTCTCAAAGTGGCTTACAAACTCCTTTCCCTTCCCCTCTCTACAACAGACACCCTGTGAAGTAGGTGGGGCTGAAAGACCTCTGAGACAACTGTCCTTGAGAGAACAGCTGGTACAGAGCTATGGCTTGCCCAAGGTCATCCAGCAGGTGCAAGTGGAGGAGTGGGGAATCAAACCCGGTTCTCCCAGATTAGAGTCCACGCACTTAACCACTACACCAAATGAAGGAGGAAGAGGAGGAGATTGGATTTATACCCTGCGCTTCACTACCTAAAGGAGTCTCAGAGTGGCTTACAGTCTCCTTTCCCTTCCGCTCCCCACAACAGATACCCTGCAAGGTAGGTGGGGTTGAGAGAGCTCTTTCAAGAACTGCAGAGCCATGACTGACCCAAGGTCACATCAGCAGCTGCATGTGGAAGACTCAAACCCAGTTCTCCCAGATTAGAGTTTGTCCTCCTAACCACACCAAATTGGCTCTCAGTTCCCTTGGCTGAAAAGGCTGCTTTGGAGAGTGGAGTGTACAACATTATACCCTGATGATGTGCTTCCCCTCCCCAACCCCCACCCTCCCTAGGCTCCACCCTCAAAATCTCCACGAATTTCCCAACCTGGAGTTGGAACTCTAGTGAAAGAGTCTGTGACAATTTGTTGAATCCTGAGATGCTCACAAAACGTGAGGGTTCCATAGAATCCTAGTAGAAAACCTCAGGTCTGCAATCCCGAAAAAAATACTCAAAGGCTGCAGTCACACCAGCAGTTTGGCTGATATTGTTGTGTTACCTTTGCAGACTGAAAGAGCACAATCAGACAACAAAGTCTGCCTTCGGTGGCCCAGTCATCCACACCCCACTTTGCCTTGCTTTGGAAGCAGAGTAATCAGGCACCGGGGAAAGTCTGGTAATTAGGGATGCTAGCACTTCCACTCCACGTTTCTGGCTGTCTGAACTCCCCTCTTGCAAAGTCAAGCCATTTGGGAAGCCTGAACCTTCCCTTCCATTTCCACCGCTTTTTTAAAATCAGGTAGTGATGTTTGCATAAGTGCATAATCACCCCTGGCGTTGTCAATCACCACGGCCAAGTAGTCATTCTGGATCAGGAGTCGCCAGGGGAGTTGTTTTTGAGTGACAAATCTCCCCCAACCCCTCTCTCCTGTTTCTGCATCAGAGTCTGAGAGCATCCCATGACTGACACAAGGGCAAATGCACTGAAGTCAATGGGACTACTTTTATGTAAATCTACATTTTACCTCCCCCCACCCCCATGTATTCCAAGGAAGACAGGTGAAGGGAAGGAGGCTGAGAGGGTCTGGAGTACTTGGCAGAGGTATTGTGGAGCTGTCAAAAAGGAGCCAGAGCTTCGGATACATGCTTATGTGCATGGGTAAAAGACAAAACCAAAGAAGAATGCCGTAACAATCTGAATGATGGACCATGAGGTGAGCATGCAGTGAAGCTTCCCAAAACTTCCCAAAACTATTTAAATCACCACAAATAGAGGCGCAGCCATATCGCACCAAGCCTCCAGTGTGACTGCAGCCATAGATTCTTTTGTTTCTCATGTCTCTTATTTCTGGCTGAATGATTGAGGTCACTGTCTGTAGAATCAGAAGAGGCCAAGATATAGAATAAGCTTTTATAAAAATCACATGACAACAAGACATTCAGATAGGATTTTTAATTATCATATTTAACCAGATCAACTCCTTGAATGAGCAAAAACCTTGGATTGACTGCCCTCAGGCTACAGGCAATTTCTTGAAAGAACTTACAAAGGACTCAAGGCTATTGGCCAAATTTGTTGAAAGACTGATATAATGTGATGCTGTGATTTACATGTTATAGTACTGGACTGCTGATATTATTATATGGTTGAAAAGCCTAGTTTGAGCAGATAGTTAAGTTAACTGAACACAATCGCTTTTGCATTTTTATTATGTTATCGTTCTTCATGTTTATGTTAATCATGGCAGCTAAAGCCCTAGTCAATAGTCTCAAATCCTTCCCACTCTTATATTCTTTAGTAAGCAGAGTTTAAACATGGTGTATTTTTCTGGCATGTTCTCAGCTGTTTGTCTTTTTTTTTTAAGAGTTGTATTTGATCAACAGCTGCAAAACTTTTTAAAGAGAAGTTGATCTCTCCCACTCCCCCTGAATCCTTGAGTGACAGACCAGTTGCACTTCATTGTGTTTGAGACTATTCCGCATGGCATGACTTCAAGTTGCTGCTGTGATTTTCTGTTCCTCTTCTGGTGGCCTGATTTTGTCCTTTGGAAAAGTTCTTGCTGTTTACATACCTTCAGATTTATGTCTGTGTCTGCTTATGTCTGCTCAAGTGCATTAATCTTCCAGGTGACTAACTTATGACTAAACATCCAACTAGTTCACATCAGGAAATCTGTGAATAAGTTTTAAAGTTTTGTTTTTAAGTGTAAGGAGCAGCAACAGAGGACACAGTTTGGATTGGGGCTACTCTACTAGGAAAGGTCCTGTAGGAAGAAAAGTGGGATAAACAACTATTTAGCTTATTTCTCTGGTTTCCTGGCCTCATTCACATATACCCCTTGCCAGAGCTGCTGTTTCCCCCACTGCACCATGACCACAATCCAGATAGGTCCCCACTGTTGTGTCTACTATTCCGGTGTGCATGCAAAGTGCCATCCAGTCACAGCCAATTTATAACAATCCCATAGGGTTTTCAAGGCAAGAGATTTTCTGAGGTGGTTTGCCATTTCCTGCCTTTGCATAGGGACCCTGGTATTCCTTTATAGTCTCTCATCTAAATATTAACTAGGGCCAACCCAGTTTAGCTCTAAGATCCGATGACATCAGGCTAACATGATAATTTCAGAAGATCAGTTCAGAGGTCTTCCAGTGTCACCTCTAATTTGGCCCTAGGAGATGGCACAACCTGGTAGTATCAACTACATGTGTTGCCTGGTCCTAACTGATCAGAAATAAATCCTGTTGAGTACAGTGTAAGGACAGGACTGTATCTTTAGCATGTTTATTATACTTGTTCCTTAGTGCTCAAGAACTTCCTACACATGCTTTTTTATTGAATGCATAGGAGCCGCTTTGAGCTGCCTAGAGCCGTTTTTTTTTTGCTGGCTAGGTGGGATATAAGTCCAAATAAATAAATAAATGAATAATAGGAAGTGCATTACAAGAACCCAGAAAAGTGGGCTAACATGATAATCTGCATATCACTCATGAGGGAGCGTGGCTTATTTCAGCTATGCCATGCTAACTCATTGAGTCTGACTAACTGCAAATTGCCCCAGACTAGATAGTTAGATTATTGTCATGTTAGGTATAGCCTGGCTCATAATAAGGTTATTAGGGTGTATAATTATGGAGTTTCTCAGGATTAGGGAGAGAATAGGGGTCAGTCTTTTCAGACGTTCAAGATCAGTATTTTATCCATGGAGCTGATATTAGAAAACTAAGCTCTTCAGGGTCATTGAGCACACATATTCTTTTTTCTATGGTTTTTGATTGGCTTTTCATTACTAATCACTTATTTCTTGCTCTTTCCTTGTGCGAAATGTTGCTTCCCAGACTTTGTATAGCTGGACAACATCCTTCTCTATCTTGCCTTTCCTGCTCCCTAATCACTCAAATTCTGATTTCTTGCTTCTTCTCAGCTGGTATTTTGCTTTCGTTCCAAGACTTTAATCTCCATTTGCTTCTGTCTGCCACCTGCGAATGCAGTGTGGATTCTGCTCCAGTCAGTCTGCTTGGTGTTGTGTTTCGGTCCCCCCCCTTCTGAATCCCCACCCAGTCTGGTATCTTTCTTGAGCTTTGATACTTGGTCTTGATCTCAGACATTGCTTTGAATTCTGTTATGGTTCCAGTTGCTTGATAAGGTTTTGCATCAGTCATGCTTCCATGACCTGGTTTATAATAAAAACAAACGGTGAAGTGTTGAAAGAAGAGGAGCCTTGGAACAATAATATGTACTATGAATTGTTGTGACATTGTTCTGTAATGAGTAGGCTATTTGGTTGGAATGAGGTTAGGTTTCAAGAGGTCTGTTGGATTCTACTCAGGGCCAAACCAAAAATGGCAATAGGAGATCCATGATTAGATCTTGTGCAGCTTTAAAAAAAAAAATCTAGTAGAAGCCATGGGGAGGGGTTGGAAAGATGACAAGGATTTAACCCTTTCCTGCTGTGTCTTTTTACCAGTCTAAATTGCTCATACCCACATGCACACTCCAGGCCTGCTATTTACTCCATATATCAAAATATAATCCCTGATATTTTTTTCCTATGAAGCAAATAGAAGCTAAGAGGTCATGGCCATTTAAATTGGAGAAGCTCTGTGGGGAAAGTGTTAACCCCTACGCATTGCTATTCCCAGTTCCATGGGATTCTGCTTGTGGCTGCTTCTAACTGGTATGCCTTACTGCACTTTGAGCCTTGGTTCATGGCAAGTTTGTAACAGTGTGTCTCAAGAGTGGAAGTCTGCTTCCCATTTCAGCGAGTTTGCCACAACCCTTTGTAATACATAGGTGTGAGCAAGATCCTAGATTAAGTTCATTTTTCTGCATATTTTTCATTCAAAGATTGGCACAGATCTTGTGGATCTTGTTCACAATGCCAATTAACCAATTATTTTGTTAATAAATATTGTATAATTAAGCAGAGAGAAGCATCCATTGTTGTACTGTTCTCACAACATAATACTGGCATTTTATAAAAACATGGAAGATTTTGTCCCATCCTTTTGTCTACTTGTGCCTCAGGCTGGGTTTATTAACTTAACTAGTCAGGAAAGCTTGCACTCCAAGGCACACAAAAAATGCAAAGGAAAACAAAAATACAGAATCTGATCAAAGGAAACCCTGCAAGGGATACCATGCAGTCATATGCAGTTACACCCTTCTAAGGCTATTGACTTCAGTGGGTTTAGAAGGATGTGACTCTTTTTAGGATTGCACAATTAAGTGCATGAGTCATTTGTAAAAGGGTGGTGATCAGCACTGTTGGCATTGTAAACAAACTATACATATTTGTTGGCTCTTCCAGTGGTAAAGACCTGGAGAATATAAAAGTCAGTGAAAAATGTCTTCTGATTGGAAAATGGAACAATTGTGCCACCACCTACTGTTTTCTCAAGAACCAGAAATTAAACTCTTAGCTCGACTCAGGGTCCCAGCACTGCCTGTTCCACAAATATAGTGAAAATAATAATGATTAATAGGTAGCTCCCTATTTTATAATTCCATTTTGTCATACTTGCCACCTTCGTTCAGGTCTTCCGAAAGCACATTTATGAAAGATTTGCAGTAAGTTAATTATGTACATTCAATTAGTTAAAAGCCAGGTAATTGGTTTAAAGATATTTAATTGGTTATAATTAGTTAAACTGGTTAAAAAAACATGATGTGAAGCTTATCTGATCTTCATTTCCAAAGAAGTAGAAAACACACACACGTAAAAGATACAATTTGATGCGTGTGTGTGTGTGTTCTACTGGGTTTTTTTGGAAATGAAGATCACATTAACTTGAGTAAAGTATTAGCTAAACCATTCAAATTTTGAATGGTTTGAAAATTTGACAAAAAAGCCTATTTTCAAAAGAGACCATGAGAGCTGTGCACCCCTAAACATCCTATTTATCACAATGAACTTTCAGTACATTCCCTCCTACATACTACACACAATCATGTCTCAAGGAAGTGATCTAAGGATATTATGAATGATCTGTTTTCCACACTGTACTCTAGGGAGTTAAGATGGCTACGAACTCTGATTAACTTTGACAGAAGTTTAATGTGCATATTCTCCATCACATGAGTGGGGAAAAGAATTCCTCCTTTGTCAAGACAGAACTTCAGAAAGAGTCTCATTATGTAATCCCTGGTGTTTCTGGGAAGAAAAAGATTACTTATGATTACTCCTTTCATGAGGACGGCTGGAACAGTTCTGTGGGAGGTTCAATCCTATCAAAATTGTCCCAATTGCCAAAAAGTCAGTGATTAATAACATGCCACAGATATTTGTGTATATGATGGGATGAAATAAAAATGTCTACCCACTTCTTGAATTCGTGTTCCAAGAAAGATAATGAAAAACCAACACGTTTTTAGAAGAAGGTAAGGAAGATTCTAATGGTTTGAAATAAGAAACAGTGAAGGGGATCTGCCATGTTAAGAGTCAGGATTACAGTTTAGCTGTGAGAAGACAACTGTTGATGCAGCCCTGTGTTTCCTGTGATGGTAGACATCAAATGCAGCCATCCAGCCATGAATAAATGTCTTGATTTTGCTGCCCCTTGATATTGCAGCACCTGACAAGCCACAACACATGGCCGGCAGGACCTGGCAAGCCACGACACATGTCTGACTATGTTCACTGCAATTTATTGAAGCCTGTATCAGTCACTGTGGAGGAAGGATTTAGGCTCTGTGTTCTGGCCACAACAACAGTTAGGCAGCAAAGCAAATTAACAAGGCAGTTTGAGAAATCCAGATCTCAAGTTCCATGTGCTCAAATTTACCTGTTAAGAAGGGGCAGTTACTACTTTCTACGCTCCAGTTTCCCTCTTTACAAGAAACCTGGTACCTAGGGATGCCAGCCTCCAAGTGTGACCTGGGGATCCTGCAGAATTACACTCATCTCCAGACTACAGAGATCAGTTCCCCTGGAGAAAATGGACACTTTGGAGGGTGGGCTCTATGGCATTGTACCCCACTGAGGTCCCTGTCCTCCCCAGTCTCCATCCCCAGATTTCCAGGAGTTTCCTAACCTGGATTTGGCAAGCCTACCATCCCCATCCCTTACTGGTGGCCCCGGGGGGAATTGCCAACCCTATTAATCTGTCCCTGTTAAAATCACTTTCCCATCTCTGCTTTATCTCTTGATGTGCATCTTTGATGTCTTGCCTGTTTCTTCAGTGGACAGAGTTGTACAGTGGACAGACTTGTTTGGATGCCTGGCATGACTGTCTCTTTACATTGGCTCCTAGCCTTGGGTGTTATTATTGAAAGCTTGGTATTCTTTTGACTGGTTGTGTTTGCTAATTCCTGAGCCCAGATGTTTGTACTATTACCCTACATACTTTTTATTTCTGTTTTCACTGTGTTTATGTTTCAGTGTTCCTCCTGAACTTGCAGAAGTGCCTTACCGCTTTGACATGTGTCCCTTACTGTGTGGATCACTGATGGATTAGGGGATTCCTTGAACTGGTTCTAGAACCTAGGTCAGCAGTTCCTAAAAGTGATGTGATAGAAGGAAGGTATTTCATTATGCTAAGACTATCTTATTGTATATTTGGGCCTTTATTGGAAAGGGGGCATGTTCATATAGTGTACATGTATTGTCTGGTTACAGACAGTAACAGACAACTAGTTTCTCAAACTGAAAGAACAAAACTCTCTTTGTCTTTTAAATCAGGCCGGGGCCCTTTAAATCCGGGAGCCCTCCCAGATTTAAAGGGGCCGTGTTTTTTTGCCTTGGGTTAGGATGTACACACATCCCAACCCCAGCGGTGGCAGGTGGCAGTGGGCAGAGGAGGAGGTGGCGGCAGGCAGCGGCGGGGTGGAGGAGGTGGCGGTGTGCAGCGGAGGCAGCGGCTTTTTTGGAGTGGCAGCAGCCAGGGGAGGCACCCTTCCCCAAGCCCCGCCAGCCGCCTGGTATGTTTGGGGTTTTTTCCTCCCTTTTACCCTTGGGCGCTTGACTGCCCAAGTGCCCAAGTGTAAAACGGGGGGGGGGGGAAATGGAGGACGGGACCATCTGGACAGCCCTCTCTCGCAATGTGAGCTCCTCATTTGACCACTGAGAAAACACTCAATTTTCCTGGGGTCGGAAAATGTGGGAGGAACCCACATTTGAGCCCGCTTCGGCGCGGGACTAGCCGCAGCTGTTGTGAACGGCCCCTTTAAATGCGGGAGGAAACAGCAGTTCCTCCCACATTAAAGGGCCGTGTGGCCGCAGCCTCAGTGGGGTAAAGACCATTCAGAGTAAATGAATACAGGCTACAGCTGGTGAAAAGCCTTCAACAATATATAATCATGGAATGGGTGAGGCTTGTGAAATGATCCTTGGTATGAGAACTGAGAATGTTACTAGCATGTCCTTATTTTCATCTGTGGAATGTTGGCACATATGCAGACCTCTGACATGCAGAGTTTATCAAAGTTTTCAGTGAGTTTACAGTTATTTTTCTTCCCTCTTTGCTCTTAATTTGGGCTACAAGGGTGGGGTTTTTTTTACACATTTTTAGAAGTTTAGGGAAATAAGAATAAAGAGGTAGATAAAGAACACCACTCTGTGCCATACTAAGCAGAGTTACACTCTTCTAAGGCTATTGTCATCAATAAACTTGTAAGGGTGTAATTCTTCATAGGATGACACTGTTAAGTGTCTGTATATTTTGATTAATGTAAGGGACCTACGTTAGTGTAAAGGTACGTTTAATGGGCACATAGGCTAGCCAGGACCATCCAGATCAGGGGCCTTTTCTACCTCTGTTCTAAATATAAGTAAACCGTAGACTCTTGGACAAAGATGGGTCCCTCTCATACTATCCAGACCCATCAGAAACATAGTATGAAAACAAATAGCATGTCTGACTGTGTTCCGTGGTCCATCTAAGTGGCCAGGGTTCCCAAGTTTCCCCATCTCAGTGGCTCTGCTAGAGTTAAGGTAGCCATCATAGTTCATTCTAATTGTGGTTGTTGTCAGGCCCCCTCAGAGGTCCACAGAACCCTGGGCCAATTCCAGATTTTGAGGCACTTAGCACTAGCCACAGTATAAATAAAAAAGGATGACAAATGACGTGCACAAAAATAACTTGTGAATCATATCATATGCTAAAAAAGTACTAAGTGTCTAAATCTGAGGCCGTAAACAAAGAGCCCTCATGGCCCCCTCTCTGCTAGGTCCTGGATGTTGTGTCTGCACTCTGCCTTAGAGTGCAAGGTATTCCATAAAAGCCTACTGTTTATGTACAGCAATCTTGCTAAAGACTATAGCAGGTATATTAGCAAAATGCATTGGATTTGTTTTCCCATGATCTAGTAATTGTTACCCTTTAATGATCTTTCCAGTCCTATCATTGGTTTACTGCAGTTTCCCTCAAATATGAATTATTATGAAGAATACTTATAAAGTTTGTGCTTCGTTTCCAATTAAGAATTATTAAGCCATTTTGAAACCAATATCTGCCAAGACACATAAACTAGTTGTAGAGTTATAAGGCTTATAACAAGGCAAAAGCATCCTCTCATTTGGACATTAGGGGGGGACATAGCTGGGTATGTTCCAGTTAAGAGATTCAGACAGATGGAGTCTGACAGGTCTGTGAACTGTTCACAGCCTTCTTTAACAAACGCCTCACAGCTCTCATTTCTAAACCAAGTGTGCATTCTTCAGATGCACATTTAGAGATGCCTAAATCAAGGTGCAAGACAAGAGAATGAGGCTTTAGAAAACGTGTCTTGAATGATCAATGTGTCAGAGCCCAAGGAGTGCCCAAAATGAACTATAATCAGTTCTGACTTATATAATCAACTTTCTGCTATCAGAACCAGCTACAGCAGTGATGAGCCTTCAGATAGAATGAAATACACCTTTTCACTAACTGGTTTCACTCTTCCCAGCCACCCAGCCACCCAGCCACCCAGCATCTAAAATAATTTTGATCTGTAGAAATCAACTGTAGAAATAATCTGCAGAAATGATCTGTGGCTCAGGCCACAGAGAGACAGTATGTCCCTACAAGAAGTTTCTCTGTCTGTATATTGCACAGGTGCTGAAGCAGAACAGAATAGTACAATAAACAGAAGGTGTTAAGAGACTGTCTGGAAACAGCATAGATAAGGAAGGCAAAGAAATTGGTTCTTGGTAGCTGAACGCATGTTTCAAAACAGCCCGTCTCGCCATCTTTCCGTTCATGCAGAAACAATAATCATGTATCAAAAATATCTAATTTCACTCTTTCAGATATGCACACAATACTGCAACTAAGCAGTCTCTCTATTTTGCTGTGTTCTTTAGACAATATCATGTTTTGATGTGCACTCTGGGAAGCTCTTTTGTACAGTTTTTACTTTGGGGTGTTTTTTTGTGGATGAGGTTTATAAGATTATATGTATGTTGCGTAAAAGGTTTACTAAACATGGATTTGTATACAGCTGATGTGTCATCTGTGTCAATGAAATGTGGAGGCCCAGAGTATGAGTCAGAATATATGTTACATTCCTTGGTGGATTAAGCTAAATGTCCATTCAGATCAGCATTCATGTCTCAAATAGTAGCCAGCCACAGAAATCCTCTGAAAAGCTTACTAGCAGGGCATTAAAGCCCTGACCTGGGTTGCCCAGGCTCACCTGATCTTGTCAAATCTTGGCTGCTAAGTAGGGTTGGCCCTGGTTTGTATTTAGATAGGAGACTGCCAAGGAATTCTAGGGTCACTTTGCAGAGGCAGGCAATGGCAAACCACCTCTGAAGGTCTCTTGCCTTGAAAACCTTACAGGGTTGCCATAAATCGGCTGCAACTTGGCAGCAATTTGGAGAAAGTTGTTTCCAGCACACAGCCTTCAACTTTTCTAATTCATCATCCCACAAAACCCTAGAGCTAGATAAGGACTGAAGGTTATCTTAAAGAGGAGGAGGAGAAGAAGAGATTGGATTTATACCCCGCCCTTCTCTACCCAAAGGAGTCTCCGAGTGGCTTACAATCTCCTTTTCCTTCCCCTCCCCACAATAGATACCCTGTGAAGTAGGTGGGGCTGAGAGAGCTCTCTCAAGAACTGCCAAGTCAAAAGCCATAAATCAGAGACTGGGTGTGGTGGAGAAAGAGAGAACCTCTGATAACTACCAACTTTTAAGACTACAAATGGATAAATCAGCTTATGTTCTGAGATTTCAAGGTGTCCCAGAATAGAAGGGTGAGAATCTGAGGCTTTTGCTAAGTGAAGTGTTGGCCCCAATGACAGGTTTACAAGTGGATCTACTTAAAAGCAATATGGATATGATCTATAGAACATATCCAGAATTTATTAAGAAGAAACACCTACTTGGGGAGATACTGGTGAGATTCTTAAAAAGATCTACAAGAGACGTGGTGCTCAAGGCCACAAATAGAACAACCCTAAAAATCAAGGATCAAGAAATTAAAGTCTTAAAGGATACACCATTTAAAATAAGAAAAAAGAGGAAACAATACAAAAGCTTAACCAACTTTCTACAGAAACATTCCACCCCTTACAGATGGATAACACCTGAAGGACTTGTTTTCAACTATAAAGAGAAAAAGGAAAAGATTGACTCTCTTGTAAAAGCAAAGCAGTTATATGAACAGCAACAAAGTCCAGTGAAAGATTAAAAAACCAACGGAGGAGAAGGAAGAAGAAGAAGAAGAAACCATCATGTGTACTGGAAAGTTCGGAAAACTCATCAAGCATCAGAAAAAGGCGCGGCAGCTCCCAACCCTCTGAAAGTCAAATGGAACTTTGAAAAGGGAAAAGCAAGGGAAAAGAAAAAGAAATAATGTAAACTAGTTAAAATGTGAAAGTTTGAAAATGTCTGTATTCACTTGACACTAAATTGTCAGTTTATAATAGAGAGTAAACATAACTACTATGCTTTACCATAATTAATTCTAACTTAAAGGAAACTTTTGTTTAAGCTAGATGAGAAACTCTACTTTATAGTTCCTTGTATGGCTTTGTTTTATTGTAGTGTTTAGTGTTTGTAGTGTTGTTGAGTTTTATTAGTGTTTAGTGCTTGTAGAAGAAAAATAATTAAAAATCTTTAAAAAAAAAAGAACTGCTCTTGAGAGAATAGCTCTGAAAGAATTTATGACTGACCCAAGGTCACACCAGCAGCTGCATGTGAAGGAATGGGGAATCAAACCTCGTTCTTCCAGATTAGAGTTCACACTCTTAACCACTACACCAAAAGAGCTCCTCCACATTTTGACACATAAGAACATAAGAGAAGCCAATGTTGAATCAGGCCAATGGCTCATCCAGTCCAACACTCTGTCACACAGTGGCCAAAAATACCAGGTGCCATTAGGAGGTCCACCAGTGGGGCTAAGACACTAGAAGCCCTCCCCATTTTACACACATGCACATAAATTGGGACCCCTCATAATCCAGATGAGTAGGTGATAAACAGGACCAACCAAAGAATCATTGGTAAGTGGAAAGAATCAGAACGCATGGATATCCAAACTCCTTTAGCCACAAATTAAATCAAATATCGTTTCTGCTCTGATATTGTTTATGTTGTTTGTTTATGTAGTTTGTTATATAATATTTTATATAATTTGATTTGTTACTTTTAAAATAATTTGATTTGTTACTGTTACACTTCCCTAAATGTGTGTGTCTGCATGTGCATTTTGATTAGCATCCCAGCTAGGGTTACCAGGTCTGGGTTGGAAAATACCTGGAGACTTTGGAGGTGGATCCAGGAGAGGGTGGGGTTTGGGGAGGGGAGGGAGGGGCCTCAGCATGGTACAATGCCATAGAGTCCACCCTTCAAATCAGCCATTTTCTCCAGGGGAGCTGATCTCTGTCAGTTGGAGAGCCAGTTTGGTGTAGTGGTTACGTGTGTGGACTCTAATCGGGGAGAACCAGGTTTGATTCCCCACTCCTCCACTTGCACCTGCTGGATGACCTTGGGCAAGCTGTAGTTCTGGCACAGCTGTTCTTGCAAAAGAGCAGTTTCTGTCAGAGCTCTCTCATCCCCACCTACCTCACAGGGTGTCTGTTGTGGGGAGGGGAAGGGAAAGGAGTTTATAAGCCGCTCTGAGACTCCCTTGGGTAGTGAAGGGCAGGGTATAAATCCAATCTCTTCTTCTTCTCTTCTTGGAGGTCAGTTGTAAAAGCAGGAGATCTCCAGGCCTCACCTAGAGGCTGGCAACCCTAGTCCCAGCATGTCCTCCATCACTGACATGTAGGAAGCATGGAATCTACAAACAGAGCATTATGGTGTTTTACTATCTTTAGTCAGGTAGTCATTAAACAAGGGAAGTACCTTTCCATCAGTTACTCTTCCCCACCAACAGTGTTTATTGTCTGTTTCTTGATTAGGCTTGAAAATAGGGTCTCTTTTCTCCATTCTATACTGTTTGATAAGGCTGAATGCCAAGTAGACAACCCCATATTTATTCTCAGCAGTCTCCTAGTCTGGGTGTTTCCCCATGAAACATTAAAAGCTACTTTGGCCATTACAAAGTTTGAGATTCCCTTTGTTTTACCTATTCTGGGATACAGATTACTGTGTGTAGGGTTGCCCGTTCCAGATTGGGAAGTTCCTGGAGGTTTGGCGGTGGAGACTGGGAAGTGCAGGGGTTGGTGAGAGGATAGGTCTCAGTGGGTATAATGGCATAGAGTGCACCCTCCAAAGCAGCCATTTTCTCCAGGGGAACTGATCTTTGTCATTGGAAGATCAGTTGCAATTTTGGGAGATCTCCTGGCCCCACCTTGAGATTGGCACCCTATGTGTATGCTATCAAATGAGCTATCTGGATTGGTTTACTTTGTTATACATCCAGAGAGACAATATTTTTAAAAAAAAATCCATTTGAACTAAGGAGACTCAGTTTGGGGTGGGGGATGGTTTGAACAGAAAGCAAATGAAATGTTGGATCTCTGGTTGGTGAAAGGCTTAAGCATAGCTCAGTCTGGAGCAATAATTTTGCTTTCTGCATGTACATGAAGTAAATAACTTCAGAATGCTGCCATAACAGCAAAGCAAATGTTATCAGGCTAAGAAGTATGCACTAATCCTCATGTTGTAGCATTTTGTGTAAGCTAAAAAATTCAGAGGGATTATTAACAAATTCCTGGTAAGGATAGATTTGGACATCAACATTTGAATGCTAGGCCACTCCACTAACTATTGTGAAGAGCTTCCAACCAAATATAGTTCATGTGATTTTGACTGAACAGCCACTTGAAAGGATTAAAGCACTGATTTCTTCTGGCAGAAAGAAAAGAATAGCTAAAAGTCTCACTATTATTGTTGGGATACAGTCAAAATCAGCACGTGACAAAAACATTCCCCTGACACCAAATAAACTTTTCCCAAAGCATTTTAACAAAAATTTAGGAAATAAATTACACTCCTGAAAATAAAACAAAGAGCTTATGGCGACCCCATAGAGTTTTCAAGGCAAGAGATGTTCAGGTGTGGTTTGCCATGGCCTATCTTCACATCATGACCCTGGTGTTCCTTGTTGGTCTCCCTTCCAAATACTGACCAGGGCTGACCCTGCTTAGCTTTCAAGATCTGATGACATAAGCCTTGTGGTGGAAAGGGCTATCAAGTGTCAACCAACATATGGCAACCCTGTAGGGTTTTCAAGGCAAGAGATGTTCAGAGATAAGGTTTGCCATTACCTGACTCTGCATAGCAACCCTGGACGTCCTTGGTGGTTTCCCATCCAAGCACTAACCAGAGCCAACCCTGCTTAGCTTCTGAGGAGATCAGACTAGCCTGGGCCAACCAGGTCAGAGTCTTATCATACACCCTGATCTATTTTTGCTACTAGCTATATATCTGCAACATGTACAAAAAGTGTTTTTTAAAAAGCTCTGGATGTTAGAACAACATTTAGGGTACGGTTATATATGAGGAATTTCACACAGCCAATATGTTCTATTTCAGGAACTCTTCAGTAACGGTTTCTGTCAGGCATGTCACTCAGAACCATATTAGCAGGGGTCATTTCGAGCAGGAGCTCGGGGAAGTGCAGCTCCGGCAGTTGGTGCCAGCCTCCCCCCATGGAGGAATGCCTGCTTGTGTCATGGCTGCAGCAAAATGACCCCATCCCCTGGAAAGGTTCATCCGACCAGCCTTCTGAAGGCTTCAGCCACCACTGAAACTATCCTCCCAGAATAGTGGTATTTCTGAGGCTTGGATTAGTAGCTGTCCCCTCTCAGCCAGCGTTCTCTCTCTCTCTCTCCCCCCCCCCCTTTCTTGCCTTCTGACATACTTCTAGTGATGTCAGGTGGTGTAGCATATACAAATAAATTATGCTAATTTATGCTAATTATGCTATTATGCTAATAAGCTCCTGCACCTCTTTTTCTACAAAAGGACCCCTGCAGATTAGTACCGGTTCCCTAACGGAACATATTGGCCCTTTCACACAGAAACGTGCCTCTCCTGTTGGGGAAGTGTTCCTGAGCCGGTTTACCTTGAAACCTCCTCCCAAGCGTTCTTCAGTACTGGTCCTGAAGTGCTACGGGGCACTGTGTGAAATGCCCTGTATATGTGTGTGTGTATACACATTCTACCTCTCCGGGTTGGTTTTTGTAAGGATAATGTAGAGGATGGGAAAACAATGTTGCAAGATACTTTGAGTCCTCATACAAAAGAAAAATGGGATATAAATCTTTAAATAAATAAATAAATATTAAAAGCCATGCTGCAAGGAAATTGCAATGATGAGGGAAACTGACTACCCCTCTTCCCTCTTTCTATGTCAGTAGAAAAGCTGATAGGATCAAACCCATAATGTGGCTGATTCAGACTGACTCTGAATGGTCATTTCATTATCTAGTTCTTCTCTAATCCTTTGTCCTTAATAGTCATAAGGGAAATATCTGTTCAGTGGGAAATTCTGGATGGACAACAAACCTATCCACAGAATGTCCAAGAACATTCCCACGCTTTCTGTACAAAATTCCAACAAATGGCAATATTGGAGAAGAAAAAGATACAGCCTTGGATTGAAACCAGTCAAAAATAGGGTGATGAGCTCTGACCTGGATAGCCCAGGCAAGTTCGATCTCTTCAGATCTTGGAAACTAAGCAAGGCCAACCCTGGCGAGTATTTGGATGGGAGACTTCCAAAGAATACTAGGGCTGGTGGCAGAGGCAGGCTATCAAGCCACTTTTCTGAACGTCCTCCATGCCCCAGCAGGAGTTGCTAGAGGTTGCCATGACTTCCAGGCATGGGCGCACACACACACACACACACACACACACACACACACACACAAATGCAAAAATACTAACAAAAAATTAGGGTGATGAAAGAGGAAATCCTTCTTTCCTGGTACTCACAGCGACCTATATTCTTCTATGGGGAAAGCTTCATGAATATAGATGCTACTACTCTTAGGAATGCCCTCAGTAATTCAAAACTGAGGGTAGGCAACTCTGTTGATGTTCAGGTTATTATTTGGAATTCTTGCTCTCTTTGTTTGCCTTGAGAACTTAACCATTGTCATCTCCCTGGTTAGAAGCTGGTTGGTCCATTGGTATGCTGACAGGCTTTGGACAATCTAATAGGATTGACAGTGCTAGCAAACTTGGATGGAATCCAACAGAAGATAGGTTTGCACTCACATTAGAGTCTACCCTATAGCAGTCATGACAGCTAATCCTTATTTCTTTGCCACTGTCGCATCAGCACAGTGTCATTCAAGGAAACTACTTGAGGTTTTATTAAATCTGGCTCTGCTTGAGGCTGCTCAGTGTCCCACTGTGACATGTTTGCAAAACTCTTTGATGATAAGACCTTTCAAATTTGGTCATACATACATACATATACATACATATACCTTTATTGGCATAAAACAGGTTACAGAAAGAGACATAATCGGAAAGAATGGTAACAAGGAAAAATAAGTTAATCTTATATAGCTATGCGTTGTGCAAACGATCCTTAATTACCAAACTTAAAAATAAAGCAACCTTTTCAGTTAGTTCGGGTGACAGGTCGTTCAGGAGGCAGCGCACCTTCAAAATATCTGGGCAACCTATCATGTTAGATAGAATTGGGTCTAAGAGAGTAAAACGTATACCATCATACCAGGGACAGTATAGGAGAATATGGAGAACTGAATCGACCTGATTTAGACTACACGCACAGAGTCTTGCTGAGTATGGAACCCCTCTATATCTACCATGAGTGACAGCCGATGGAATGGCGTTACATCTAGCAAGTGCAAATGCTCGGCGCAGGTGAGGGGCATGGAGGGCCGATAGATAAGAAGGCAGATGGCTAGTAGGTGGGAGAATTCCAAAGTTCAGGGGGGAGCAGGATTTGTTTGCATCACTAGCTAGTTTCTGGATTTCATTGTCCAGGATTCTGCGTCTAATTAGCTGATATGCATTTGTAAGAGGTAGCATATACAGAGAATCCATGGATATTCCCATTGTGATTATTTTCTTCTCTATGCAGGCAGTCCATTTGGACTTGATAGATTCAGACAACAATATCAAATTTGGTCAAACTCAGATGCCATGTGAACAGAGATACATACCTGGTGATATGTAAATTATTTTCATGAGTTATTGCAGTCTGAGGATATGGGCAGGACTCTCAGAGTTGTGCAGGGCCACCTGGATTCTTGACCATCATGATGGTAGCAGCCTATGTTGTGTGTGTCAGCCAGGGCAGTGGGGGCAGACTGGCCAATTAAACTATTTGTTTTTGAAGAAAATATTGGTCCCAGCCTCTTACAAACTGATCATGTCTAGGTAATTATTGGCCATTATGTAACCTTTGTTATTAGGGATGTGGTATTTGAGCAGGTGATAGCTGTTCTGCTTCCAAATTAATCTAATTATTTGGTCCATTTCAGTTTAGCTTCAGTAGTGGTTAGGGTTAGGGTACTGGTTATGGAGACAGAAGCTGCCTTACACATTAGTGAATGACCATCACTGTGACATGGCATATGTCTGGGTTAATTTTTATTCTTGGCAGTTCTCCGTACTATCAACAATGAGATCTTTCTGAACTACCTGTTAGGTTTGAGGGTTATGACTGCTTTTCTATCCCATGGAGATTATCCTGAGGGATGCTACAAGGTCCTATTCTGTCTGTTTATCAAACCCTGGTTCAAATCTGCATTATGTCAAGAAACTCATTGGATGAGCCAGTCATGTTCTCCCAAAGCTGCTGTGATAATAACACATGAGAAGGAAGAAAGATATATACTGCAGATGAAGCAGGGGAGTCCCAATGTATATTGAAGTTGAATTTAACAAGATGGAGATGATGATGATGATGATCAGTATGTGCCATAAAACTGCTCCTTGTCCCAGTATTGTTGCTTGATGATCAGGTGGACTTTTTTTTATCAGATCAAGAGTAGCCTTTTCTAGTACACCTGGTACACCAAAAACGTAGGTTGTGGTTAAAAAGTGCCTTTTAATGATTGTGTCATTGGAGGAATTTCGTCACTGTGGCCTGTCATCAGGGTGATGTCATCTGAAATGTACCTAGGTAAATATACAAATCTGGCTTATAGTGAACCAGATTCATCTGAAAATGGCCGTTTCAGTGTTTCAGCAAACGCCATTTCCAGCCAGTAGCAGTTTGGCTATTAAAGTGATTGGGGTCCTAGTGGGCTGATGGCCTGGGAGGCTGCTCCTACTGGGGCCACCTGAACTACCCCCATCCTGCCTTGGCCACCCTAGCCCAAAGAGAGAGGTGGGCACAAGCTGGAGGCATGGAGAAGGAGGGTTTGTTGCGGCAAAGGATGCATCGTCCTAGCCCACGTTTGTCTGGCCTCACAATGGTGAAGAATGGGACAATACCCTCCCAACTTTGCCATGGTGAATCATGGGACAGGCTCACCCAGCCTTGCCTAGCCCAGCTGCCCAGCTCGGCCGGGCAGGTGCTTCCTTCCTCCTGAGGGGGGCAGGGCAGGGGCAGGTTCTTTTTCCAGGGCTGTTTCTCCCTGTTCTCAGCCCTGCTCCAGTTAAAAGGCTCTTTTAACTGGAGATGCCAGGGGCTGAAGCTGTGACCAGGTGCTTGCAAAGTATGTACTCTGCCACTGAACTATGGGCCTTCATCACTGCTTAGGCAGAGTTACAAAGCACACTTGTCCAAGGCCAAACATGCCAGTCCACAGACCTGAAGAACACCTGACACTCCTTGTTTTGTCATTATTGTGTTTCCCACAGGAGCATCAAGCTGGAAATCTGCAGAATCTTTCCAGATAATAGAAATAACTACCAAGCCAATTTTATGACTTATGCTGGTTTGATAAAGAGGACAGTGTCTGGGAATTTCATACAGTTTCTGTTTCATTCCTGCAAAACAGAGCTTGCAGTGATTACATCTGTTGTTTTATGTATGACCTCATTATAAGGTCAATTATTCCAGTCTAAGAATTATATTCCATATGTACCAGGTCACTACGTTTGTGCATTGTTGAGTAATACTGGGTTGCTTGTTCTTGGATGTTGACCTTTGGGCTATGTTATAGGGAACCAATGTCATTGCTTCAATTCCTTCCTCCTATGAAAAACATTCCTGTCTGCCAAGTAATCATGTCCATACAAATCCCTTTAAAAAAAAGGGCCATGATCCACATAGTTGGCTTAGGTCATTAATGCTTTTAATATTAGGGGAGAGGGGAATTGTAGCATCATTATCCTTTAAACTGGCAGTTCATAAAATATATGCAGATAATCCCCTGACGTAGCAAATGGAGGGGGAAATGGACACATCATTTTGATGCTGATCTGTATGTGGGTGTCTTTGAACTTCATAATCATATGTACAAATCCCCTTGCCTTGCAGTAAATTTTTTACAAGGTCCCTGCTAAACAGTTTACATAGCAGCTGTCTTGCCTCCAAAACACATCACTATCTCTTTGGCTTTCGAAGAACTGCTGTGAGAGCTTTATTATGCAACTTTGCTGCTATTCTGTGGGACTGATAAAGCATCTGTTCTCAGAGTACGAGAGAACCCAAAAGAAAAATAGTCATTTCCAAGAACATCCTTTGTGGGGGGTAAAGCTAGAAAGCTGCAATCAGAATTAGATTCCTCTGCTTTGTAACTCTTCTCTGTACATGTCCATGTTGCTGTTTTTCTCAACAGATGTACAGCATGGTAACACTAGTCTTCCATGCAAAAGATAATTGGCTTGTTCTCAGATGTGTGTGAAAGAGGATAATACTCTTCTCTTTCTTCTCCTTCATCAAACACCCTCATCTTGAGTCCTGGGAGCATCTGAGAAAATCCTTTTCATCCCGCCATCTTCACCTTAGTTTTATGCCAGACTTGACTACTTGCACCACTTTGTTTTAGTATGACATCTTGTGCAGGCCACGTAGGCCCAATATTTCCTTTCCACTTTTCCTTCACAAGTCTTGAGGTTTCCAGTTTGCAGTTCTGCTCAGCATCAGTGACAGAGATGCAGAATGGCTGTTGTCCACTTAATGAATACTTCTACGCCTTCCAGATGGTTCCTGAGTGGAGCCCTCACCCAGCATGGCTGATTGAATTTGAATTCTTATCACTGCATTCTCCACAAGTCCATTGCACAAGAGGCTTTAAAAAAAGAAACTTTATCTGTACCACAACACGACACTGAACTGCATTCTTATATCATTGGAAATACATGCCATTAAATAATTAACACTCTTTTCTAGTATGTGAAAGGTTATGCTTTCCCAAGGAGGGGAAATTATACACTGTGGTACTGCATGATAAAGATGGCAGTCAGGAGAAGTTATTATTTTTTTAAGTGCTTACATCCTGTTGAACACAGTACAAATGTAAGATCAAGCACAATCTCTGCCTGCAAGCTTGCATCCTTAAAATTAAAATAAAATGGGTGGGAAAGAACTGGGGCAGAAAAAGGAAAGTAGTGCAAATTCATTTCAATATCCATTTTTATAAGAAATGTTATTTGAATTAAAATTATTCTCTTTCCACAGTACATGCCACATTAACCATATTCATTATTTAAAAGCAATGTGAGATTCTTGAGAAATAAATTACTTTTGAAATTAAATTAATCCCATTTGTAGCTAATTGGTTCAAAAATGAAGCATTCAGTATTTGAACAGCATGTACTTTTTTAGATCATATAAGTAAGTAGTTGGTAAATCAATATGGAAACAAACGTGAAATTTAGGAAAGTGTTAGAGGTTTGAAATTATTTGGATTTATACAGACCAGCTGTGTTACATTTGTGTGAATGTGTCCATTGTGGAATGGTCTTTCCTGGTCCCCAAATACTCTATATAAGGAATTAGCAAGGTGTCGCAAAATTAGCTCTCCTAGTAGTCTCTTGTCAGTTCAGAAACGTTGGTTCAGGCTTAGGCCTGGTAGAAATCATGGAAGTTTCTCTCTCTGAGAACAAAGGTCAAGCTGACTGTAATTCCAAAGAATGAAATAAGGAGATGAGAGGCCGTCAAGGGTGCCAGTCAGACCATTAGACCTGGGAGTTTCAAGGCCAAAAGAATCTTGGAGGGAGTTTGGCCTATGCATTCGATCTTACTAGTGCAAGGACTAGGGTTGCCGGTTCCCCAAAGTCCCCAATGGGGGACTTTTGGGGGGGTGTCACTGGAGGGGGGGGTGGGGAAATCTGTTGTGTTTGTTTAGAAGCAGTAATAGCTTGAAAAGTATCCTAAAGCTCCAATTCCTATTGTCTGATTAATAAAGACTCCCATTGGTCCTGAAGCCAATCTAGATACCCAGGTGCTGAGCCCTGCTTGGGTCCAATAGTATTGCTTGTATATAATTACATTGTTAAAAGTTATGTGTTGGAACAGTATAAATGAAAGCGCTGCTCTCATAGAGCTGTCTTTTTGAGCTGAACAATGTCACTGAATAAAAGCCTGTTTGTTTGAATTCATCGCCTCCTGCTCAGTACTTAAAACTGGCGATGAGGATGGGTTCCCAGTCCTAACTGAATGGCTGAAATCACTCTGCCTGCCCAGCTGAAATCACTAAGGGCGCCCAGAGCTAAATCACTACGGGCATGGCATCCAAGGGCCATATCGAACCGTTCGACCCAAAGGTTGGGAACTGGGATTCATACCTCGATCGGTTTGAATGCTACCTCGTAGCAAATCGTATTGACGGAGATGATGTCTGCCATGCCACTTTTCTGAGTACCTGCGGCCAGGCTGCATTCAACATTGTTCAAGATTTAGTTGCCCCCTCTAAGTTACTCGAGACCCCTCTCGGCATCATCAAGGCCCGGCTGACTGAGTACTTCACCCCGAAGATGTCGGCTGCCGCACACCGATGCACGTTTCATCAGCTGAACCAGAAGGAGGGCGAGTCTGTCACGGAGTACCACACCGCACTGAGGTGGGCTGCTTGAGACTGTCACTTCACCAATTTGAACTCTGCCCTCCTAGATCGGCTGCTCTGTGGCCTCAGTGACGAGAGCATCAGGCGAGCCCTACTCTTACTAAGACTCTCACATATGAATCGGCCCTCAAAGAGGCCCTGAGAGTAGAGGCCACCAAAGCTATCCCTCCGCAAACTGCGATTGAGTCCCCAAAGCCACATGCCAGGCCGGTCTGATGCTGTACACCAGGGTAGTACCGCTGAGTCCGATGACACCCAGGACGACCAATCTGATGTGTCCAATGACGGAGTTTTCAATGCAAGGGCCAATCAGAAGCTGTTCCGCCATCGCAAAACCCCATGCCACTCTCAAAAAAGCCCGCGAAAAATGGCTGTGCCGGTTGCAGAAGTGCGTATGCGCGTAGAGACTGTCAGTTCCGCGATGCCATCTGTCACGTGTGTGGGAAAGCAGGCCACTTTGCCAAAGTTTGTCACTCGTCTCAGGGTCATGACGCTCCAGACAAGTTCCAGCATACCCGAGGGTTTGTGAATGCCCCCAGCCGATCGTATCATTCCAAGTCATTTCGGCCGTCTGGGCAAAGTCAAAGGTACAGCGATGAAGCAAGCATGTCCGAGGACTACACCAACCGCCTATATATACACCAGGGGCTACATCCATGTCCGAAAATCAAAGCCACCATCTTCATCGAAGGTCGAGCGTGCCAGATGGAGGTAGACTCTGGGTCAGCATTGTCCATCGTTTCTTGGAGCACGTTCCAACAAGTCTGCCCGCGATTCACTGCTCACCACCTTCAGAGATGCACCCTACAGCTGTTCAACTCCCAGAGGAAGAGTCCCAGTCGTCAGCATCGCCACAGTCCAGGTCAAATATAAGAAATTCTCTGGCCGTCTGAACCTGCTCGTGGTAGAGGGTCGCCGCACAAGCCTGATAGGGCTGGACTGGTTCGCCGCCTTGGGCATAGATGTTGTTGGTGTGAACCAAGTCGAGCCGCAGCCTTTTATGGACCTTGAGACAGAGTTTCCGGAGGTTTTCAAGACAGAGCTAGGCTGCTACAAGGGTCTACCTGTGTCGTTTAATCTGGATCCTGCTGTACCACCAATCCGCCTCAAGCCCAGACGCTGCCCCATTGCTTTCAAGCCCAAGATTGATGAGCAGATTGATAAGCTGTTGGCCCAAGGGATCCTTGAGCCAGTTCCCAATACCAAGTGGGAGACACCTATCGTCACTCCCCTCAAACCCGATGGCTCCGTCCGTTTGGGTGCTGACTATAAATGCACCATCAACCAGGCCCTACAGCCACACACATACCCAGTTCCTGTGGTGAGCCACCTTCTAGCCTCGGTCTCTGGGGGCCGGGTGTTCGCCAAGATTGACCTCGCCCAGGCATATCAGCAGTTGCCGGTAGATGCAGCCACAGCAAAGGCACAGACTATCGTGACGCACCTAGGTGCTTTTAAAGTAAACCGGCTGCAGTTCGAGGTAAGCGTCGCCCCCAGCATTTTTCAAGAATTTATGGAACGCCTTCTTCAGGGTCTGCCTGGCGTTGTACTCTATTTCGATGACGTCTTAATTGCCGGGGCCTCTGATCTCGCACTGGCTACTCGGGTGCAAGAGGTCCTTCGTCGGCTACAGGACGTTGGCCTTCAGCTGAAGAAGGAGAAATGTGAGTTCTTCGTCCCTACCATTCAATTCCTAGGTTATCGCCTAGACGCCGATGGCATCCACCCTGCTCCAGACAAGGTTGCTGCAATCTGCCTTCGTGCCCCGTCCAAAGTCTAAGAAAGAGCTGCAGTCCTTCTTAGGACTATTGAACTTTTATCATGCCTTCTTGCCCAACAAAGCAGCTCTTGCGGAACCACTCCATCGTTTACTGGACAAGTCAGCTCCATGGGCATGGGGTCGCCGGGAAAACACCTCCTTCCAAGCCGTCAAAGCCCTCCTTGTCTCCGATGCCGTCCTCATGCACTATGATAAGAAGAAGCCCCTCGTCCTAGCATGTGATGCATCGCCTTATGGGATCAGGGCTGTGCTCAGTCACCAGTTGCCGTCTGGCCAGGAGGCCCCTATTGCTTTCTATTCCAGAACGTTATCCCCCACTGAGAGAAACTACACCCAGATAGATCAAGAGGCACTAGCAATCATCACTGCAATGAAGAAATTTTATGATTTCATCTACGGGCAGGAATTTGAAATCGTCACTGACCACAAGCCACTGCTTGGCATCTTCACGGCCGACCATCAAACCCCCCAGATTCTGTCCCCCCAGATGATGTGCTGGGCAGTTCTTCTATCTGCCTACTCTTTCTGCCTCCTCCACAGGCCTGGCAAGACCATCGGGCACACTGACACCCTTAGCCATCTGCCGCTTCCATCTTTAGGACCGCCCGAGGCCCCACTCCAGGAAGTTTTGCTGATCGAGGAGCTGCCACAGCCTCCGCTCTCCGTTGCTGATGTAGCATTCCACACTGGCCGGGATTGAAAGCTCAGCCGAGTCTACAACCATGTGTGGAGGGGATGGCCGTCAGGGACACTTGATGCCAAATTCCAGCCATTCCTGTCGAGATCGTCTGAGCTGTCGGTAAACAAGGGATGCCTGTTGTGGGGAAACAGCGTCGTTGTCCCTCCCCCACTTCGCCAACGGGTGCTGGACACCTTGCATGAAGGGCACCCGGGCATCGTTAAGATGAAGGCCATCGTTAGGAGCTATGTTTGGTGGCCCAGCATGGATCAGCAGATTGAGCGGTGGGTCCGGACGTGTCAGCTGTGCCAGGAGTCGAGGCCAGCAGCTCCAGAGTTTCCTGTTCATCCATGGGAGAAGCCGAGGGGCCCGTGGTCCTGCATTCACGTGGACTTTGCTGGGCCCTTCCAGGGCCGGACACTCTTGATTATTGTGGATGCATATTCCAAGTGGTTGGAGGTCATCCCTGTCACCTCCATGACATCGGCCATCATTGCCCGCTGCCTAGACCGTCTCTTCATCACCTTCGGCCTGCCAGACCTTCTTGTGTCTGATAATGGAACTCAATTCACCTCTGCAGAGTTCCAGATCTTCCTGGATAAGCAGGGTATCTGGCATATCACCTTGGCTCCTTTCCACCCCAAGACGAACGGTCAGGCCGAGTGAGTGGTGCAAACAGTCAAGGACTCGCTCTGCAGGATGGGTGACAGGAATTTCCCAGCCAAGCTCACCGGGTTCTTGTTGCAGCAGCACTCCTCGCCACACACCGCAACCGAGAAGTCGCTGGCGGAGCTGCTTATGGGCCGCCGGCTGTCCACCCACCTAAGTCGCCTTCACCCTGACCTGGCGCCAGACGTCCACCGTGACCCTATTGCCACAGGGTCCATTCAGTCCTTTGCGCCAGGAGACACGGTGTACGCCCGGAACTATGGGGCAGGTCCACACTGGGTTCCAGCAGTCATTGTGCACTCAACAGGCCCTATACCATACAGGGTGAGGGACGACACGGGGCAGGTCCGTTTCAGACATCTGGCCCAGCTGAGATGCCAGTGGCCAGCGCCAGAAGATCGGTTGCAACGCTCTGCAGTTCCTGAGCCAGAACAACACTTGCAATGCTCCCCAGTTCCTGAGCCGGTGCAATGCTTGCCACGCTTCCCAGTTCCTGCGTCGGGACAACATGTGCAACGCACCCTGGTTCCTGAGGCTGGTCTGGGAGATCTCCCAGCACAGCAAGACACCGGTGCCCGGAGGAGTTGCCTGACAGAGGGCAGCCCTCCGCCAACTCCAGCCCGGGACATCCCAAGGGAACAGTCTGCCGAGCCACTGCCAGCTCGGAACGAGGTAGGCCCCCTGCTGGAGCTGGTCATGCCCCGGAACTCTCGGAGCTCCCAGACTTTACGGACCACTCCCCCTTGAGTCCACCGCCACAGCTCATGCTGACCCGTATGGAGTCCCCAGATTTAAGAGGATGTTCTCCATTGGGTTCACCCTTGCCGCGTTGGTCCCGACGGACCAGGCGACTGCCCCTGCACCTAAGGGACTTTGTTGTTTGAACTTAGGGGGGAGGAGTGTTGTGTTTGTTTAGAAGCAGTAATAGCTTGAAAAGGGCTCTGGTATCCTAAAGCTCCAATTCCTATTGGCTGATTAATAAAGACTCCCATTGGTCCTGAAGCCAGTCTAGATACCGAATCACTGAGCCCGGCTTGGGTCCAATAGTATTGCTTGTATATAGTTACATTGTTAAAAGTTATGTGTTGGAACAGTATAAATGAAAGTGCTGCTCTCATAGAGCTGTCTTTTTGAGCTGAACAATGTCACTGAATACAAGCCTGTTTGTTTGAATTCATCACCTCCTGCTCAATACTTAAAAAGATCCCAGCGTGATGATGTCACTCAGAGAAGTGACATCATCACGTTGGAGAGCGGAGGCCCCCGCCTCTCCCCAGCAGCATCTAAAGGGTCTTTTTAAACCCTTTGTTTAAAGACTTCCAGAGGAGAGGTGGGGGGAGGCCACACGTGCCTGCATACTGAGCCCCATATTCGGGGCTTGGAGTGCAGGCATGTGGCCCCCACCTCTCCCCAGCAGCATCTAATGGGTCTTTTTAAACCCTGTGTTTAAAGACTTCCAGAGGAGAGGTGGGGGGAGGCCAGGTGGCTGGCGGGAAGGAAGGAGCCCCTCCAAATCAGGCAAACCCTGCCAAACCGGGGGTTCTGGCAGGCCTAGCAAGGACCCATGGGTGGGAGATGGTGCTTGCTTAATTAAGCCTAGCACAGCTGCAGCGTGTATGGCCTCAAGACAGCAGCTTACTTGATTGGTTGGGTCACCTGGTTAGGAACACAATTGGTCACCTGGTTAGCAACACAATCATCAAAATTAACATGGCCCTGCACACGGATGACACATTAAGTTACATCATTAGCCATACATTTGATTGGTCCCTGGAATCTTGTCAATGCAGGTTGTTTGGTATAAAGGAAAGATCTTTCATTCTAGTTGCACCCTTTGTCTGGATTACATATAACTTTGTGGCACTTCTTGATTCTGGGTAGACCATTTTGGCTGCAGCACCAGTTTTAGACTTTGGACTTTGAAACTCTATTGGATTCAGCCTTGCCAGGTAACATCTGGATTTAGAACCAATGCTTTGTACATGTGCTTAGGTTAGATATTTAGCTTTCTTATTTTATCCTCACTGATCACTGCTCCTATATTGCATATTCCTGTATATTGTGTATTCCTGCATGTTCTTTTAATAAACCATGTAAGGGACTGCCTCTTCCCATATATGCCTCAAAGAGCATTACGCTCTGATAATCAACATCTTCTGGTGATCCTTGGCCCAAAGGATGTCCGCCTAGCCTCAACCAGGACCAGGGCTTTTTCTGCCCTGATCCACCAGGCCTTTGGCTGAGGCAGTAGGCGTCCACATATCCCCCCCCCCCCCCCAAGGTTGCCGGCTCTCACCCACTAATAACCGAAGATATCAGTTACATCAATGGGCAGGATTTCCCCTATGGCAAGCATAACTGTTGATTTTATATGTTTTAACATGTTTTAAATTTTATTGTATTTATTGAAATGTTGTTTATTGAAATGTTTATTTATTGAAATGTTGTGACCCACCCTGAGCCCATTTATGGGATAGGCGGGATATAAATGCGAAAATAAATAAATTAATGAATAAATAAATATACCTTGTGGTGTTCTTGAGTTTGGGGGATTCCATCTGAATCCAGCACTTTAGCCCTTATTGGCTATAGCTACTAGAATAACTTTTTTTTATTTTTCAAACTCATTTGGTAAGTGTCTTGCCTTGCAGGGCTGAATTCTTGACCTTAGACCTGGGAGGGCTAGAAATGGTTGTCCCTTGGTCTCTGGCTGGTGGGTTAGTTAAGGGGACTGTTGTTAGCATTACCCTGTGGTTGAGAAGAGTCACATCTCAGCACTTTGTAACTTTGCCGTGGACGAACACATCAACCTTAAGAAGTTTTTTTGTAAATATTTGGCAGAAGGGGCTGCCAGAAGTTGTTTCTTTCTGTGGTCATTCTTGTTTTCTGTTTTGTTTATTAGCTGTTGGCATTACATTTGGATTGTTAGTTATGCCTCGGGTTGCCAGGTGCCTTCCTCCTGCCAGTGGGGGGAGTTTGGGGGGGGTGTTCTGGGGTGGGTGGGGATGTCAGTGAAGCACTAATGTCACTTCCGAAGGTGACATCATTGTGTCAGCGACATTGGGGTGATGCCCTACTTTTTGGACAAAGCTCTATGCTAAAAACGGCTACAACCATAGAGTTTTGCCCAAAAAGTAGAGCATTGCCCCCGCTGTTACCGACATGATGATGTCACTTCTGGAAGTGACGTCAGTGCACTGCTGCCATCACATGGGGACATCTGTTTGGGGGTGGGATTTCCCCACCAGCCAGGTGGCTGGTGGTGGGCTGGAGCCCACAAAAGTAGGGGACTCCCACCCCAGCCAGGAACCTGGCAAGCCTAGTTATGCCTTGCATTCCAGTTTTGGATTGGCCTGTTCAGTTAGACCCCTTCCTTGAACTGTACTCAGATTTCTGGATTTTGAGTGGACTCCCTTTGTTTTATTATTGTTGTTGCTGTTTTAATCCTTTTTTCTATGTCATTGTTTATGTATGAATTGTTTTAATGTGAGCAATGACTGGAAGTTGTCTTCTGAGACAGTTTGGCTGAAAGTGGTGTAGTACAAGTGTTTCAAATAAATAAGTAAATAAACAATTGCAAATGTGACCTTATAAAAAGATATGATGTAAATACTGAAGGATAAGAAGCAAAGAGTCATTAGAACTAACACTTTTTGGAAACTGGTGTTAGTATTGCACTGAATCCTGGGGCTCCCTGTTTGACCACTTGCAAGCCAATTATGTTGGTATATCTGCTATGATATAATAGTAATGTAAGTAAAATATTCCTTTATGGTTAGCTTTCTATCATGCAAAAAAATCCACAAAATCTCAACTAATTTACAATAAACAGCTAGAAAAAATAGCAAAACAGTATTAAGAATGCTACAGTGTGAGTTCAGTTACAGTGTGTGTTCAGTTCAAAATGGCTTCCATTTGACACTAACATAAACTCTATTTTTGTATTGCAGCAAAACAGCAGTCTCCCTCCCTCCCTCCCTCCTTAGCCTTAGCCTAACTGTAAGGTAGTAATTCCTTTCGGGTTTTATTATAACTGTAACCCTGTGGGTTTGACCCTCAGTTGGAGTTTGGGGCAGCTCTCCCTCAGGGACAAAATACCTTTCCCCCCAAACTGCAAACCCACAGGGATACATAACAATAGGCTCTAGCCAGTTTGGTGTAGTGGTTAAGTGCGTGGACTCTAATCTGGGAGAACCGGGTTTGATTCCCCACTCCTCCACTTGCACCTGGCTGGATGACCTTGGGCAAGCCATAGCTCTGTACCAGCTGTTCCCTCAAGGACAGCTTGGGAAAGAGTTCTCTCAGCCCCACCTACCTCACAGGGTGTCTGTTGTGGGGAGAGGAAGGGGAAAAGGAGTTTGTAAGCCGCTCTGAGACTCTTAAGTGAGTGAAGGGCGGGATATAAATCCAATCTCTTCTTCTTCTTCTTCTTCTTAGCAATTCTGGTTGCTATTTATAACTTGGGGGAGATAGGAAGAAATGTTTGAGTTGCCACACTCTTCCCATTACAGGAGTTTGTTGCATCCTCTTTAAAAAGAGCTGTTGCTTCGCATACCGTATGAACATCACAGTACAAACGGCATTGTAAGGGAAAGCTTTGATGCTAAAAGTGGGACATAATTCAGTCTGTGGTCCGATACTAAAGTTAGGAACAGACTAGAAGTTTGGCAGCTATTACTGGACCCAGGAGTTTTCTTAAATTTGCACATGAATACTGTAGACAAGAAATCTTTTAAAAAGTTTCTATGAAGCCTTTGTAAAGGCCATAGAAACGCTTTGATCCTATCATTGCTTTTAGAATAGCTAAGTAAAAGCAGAAATCCCACCACGTTAAAGTATGAAACAGTCTATTAAATATGCACTCGGGCATTAATTAACTTTGTAATATAATCGTGACAACTTGAACTAATGTAACATCTTTCTTGCAATGGATCTATGGCCCAAGGTGATTTGTGAATAGAAGTAGATTCCAGAAAATTTTTAAAGAGGCTGTGGTAGCATTGAATAACAACATGAAGTAGTTACTATCTTCTCCAGCTGCACACACAGACTAGTGTAAGCTCTTAAAAATTAGCAGCATGGAGACTGCTAAATCCAGCAGTTACTTTTATAATGAGGGACAGAGCAATACGGCAGGGGCTGTGTGTTTCAGAGTATGGATTATGCTGCTACGACTGGGACATTGGAGGGGCATAGGGAAGGTCTGGCCTAGACTTTTGTCTGAGAGGTAACAATCTCTGTGTTTTAAAGAAGCCCCTGAGACTTTAACTGGTACAGAATGTGGCAGCAACAAGCATTCACCGCAATGAAAATTATGCAGTCGGAATTACATGAATTACAGTGGCTTCCTGTTTGTTTCTGGACCTAATTCAAAGTACTGGTTTTCATTATTAAAGACTTTTAACCTGTAAGAGTTGAGGCAAAAATGTGGCCTCAGTGATGCAGGGCAAAAGGTGCCAGAGCCTGCAGTCTGGGAGACCTTACAACGCACACATGTGCACCATGGATTCTTAAAGTAATTTAATAAAAACAAAACCCACAATGGGCATCTCAAGCCAATCAATATATAAGATTGTAGACATGCATCACAGTCCTGAGTATGTGGGCCGCCTCATTTATAGGGGGACCAGGTCTCCTGCTTCAGTGGGAGACCTCCTGTTCCCCCTTTTTTTGTTGTCTGCTAGCTTACTGAGGGCTGGAGGGAGGGGGGAAATTAATGGCTTTGCACTGCCGGCACAATGCTGCTTCTTGCAAATATCCAGAAGTGGGATCATGCTGCCGGCATGAGGACAAGGCAACATTCTAGGTAAAACCATAGGGTTTTGCCCAAATCTTAGAGCATTGCTTCAGTGTCACCCTGGCAACATCACCTCACTTCTGGTATTCACTGGAAATTGTGTCATACCATTGGAAGGATGTCCTCCCATTCCTGCACCCACCCACTCATGGCTGGCAACCTTACACATTTGGACTGTGGCATAGTTCTAGCCCAAGGAAAGCATTTTGCCCTATGCCTTTCATAATTTCTCAACATCAAAATTTCTCAACATCTCCTCCAAAAATTTCATCTAGTGCCACAAATAGTTCTGGAAGTGTCTAATAAATAATAAAGCAGAACGGGCTGTCCCAAGCCTGGTCTCCTTTCCAGAAAGCACAGCAACTTTCGCCAAGAGGTAGAAAATTAGAGCCCAGGATTAGGCTGTCACTTGAAATCAATGTATTTGTGGTAATTCTAGATTTCATTGGCATGTTTACTGTGGGACAAGTAGTTGTTTGGTTAAAATATTATTTTGTCTGTAGTTTCTCCTTCAAATACCAGTTCTGTTGTCAGAAAGGAAACTGACCGAAAGCTTTCAGCTGCACCCCCCCCCCCCAAAATTTCATTTCTTAATATATTATTTCATTTTCATTTGTTTCAATGGCCGTTTCCACATTCCACATGCTTTCAGTTACCTGTCTATTGGTCCGTATCTGATGCACGAGTTATGCACAGCAGTGTACTCTCCACTGTTAGTTGTCCGCTTCCATCGGTTCTTGATTTCTGCATTTCCTACCTTTTCTGCCTTTCCCCGTGTTGCAGCTCCTCCCCCTTGTTTTTCACCCTCTCTTTAAAAATAAAACCGCATACATGGGTGTGTTGTGACGCATCACTAAGGGGAATAGAATATCCAGTTGTGCATGCGTCTCCCCTTTTTAAAAAATGCATGAGTGGTTTCGTTGTGACGCATCACTAAGGGGAATATCCATTTGCTCACACATTGTCCCTTGTGTTAAAACATATTTTTAACATACTGTTTCTGGATTGAACGATTGACAGTCAATGTGTGTTCTTTTCTGCAATTAACAATAATATCTGGTTGTAAAGGGAAAGTTTCTCTTGACATCCCATGAGCATTGTTAATGTATGCAGAACAAGCAGCACATTTTCAGCTAGCACATATTTTTTTGTTATGTGGAGTTCTCATCACTACTACATGTTATGTAAGTGATGAATCCAACCATCTGTGGCTCATGCTGGGTCAGTTCTGATTAGTAAGTCTTGTGTATTTTTGCTAAAGTGGAATGTGAATGTGTCCCAAAGTCTTTCTCCTTCCACGATCACAGTGGCAAGCCATTAATGGTGACAGGCTCCTGTGGTGGATCCTACCAGCACAGAGTCTTCCCCTGGGCAACTCAAATCTTACCTGCCCACCTCTCAAGCGTGCCCTAATTGGCTCTAGCACTGAAGCAAGGAAAAGATAATGGGAAGGGAAAAGGAGTTTGTAAGCCACTCTGAGACTCCCTTGGGGAGTGGAGGGCGGGGTATAAATCCAATCTCTTCTTCTTCTTCTTCTCTACTGTGACTAGACCCTCTAATTGGCCAGAGAAGTAGAGAAGGGTGGGGGATGCTTTTTGGAAGCGAGGCAGCCAAACAATATGGGAAAGAGCGGGAAGGGGCAAGACTAGGCAAGCACGAATCCTGAGTTCCCCATTGGAATACCCTGACTCTAGCACTGAAGCAAGAAAAAGATAATGAACATTCCAGAAAATGTGGGGGAAAAGTGCACATGATTCAGGTCAAGTGGTGGGGAACATGTGGAGAAATGAAGGACAAATTTGAATAATTTCGGGTGTCCATGCAGGGGCAGGAGATTGTGTGGAATCACCCTATGTGAAACATATTTCCAACTGTACCTTCTTTTTGCATGAAATTTACCAGGATTGTACTACTGACAATACCATATCTTGTCATTATTTTTGCTTTAGCATGGATGAAATTTGCAGCAATTGTTCCCTTTGCCCAAGGATCCCTTCCTGCCAAAATTCAGATATGTGGGAGAAAGGGTCCCAGTTTTATGGACAATAAGAAATCCTGTGTGGCAGAATCACCCCCTATGTAGACAGGCAGAATAGCACAGTGATCAAAAAGAAATATTTGGTACCCCAGAAGGCAAATAATTTTACAAAAGAGACATAAGAAGATATCTGGCATTGCCATGAAGGCAAGCAGAGTTCCATAGTGAGTAGAAGACATCTAGCACCTGTGAAGGCAGGTGTTCAGCTTGTATGTGACAACCCTACGATATTCGAAGTTATCTTTTGCTGAATCAGATTATGGCTACATCTAGTTCAGTATTATCTACAGTGCCAGGCAGCAGCAGCTCTATAGGGTTACAGACAGAGAAAATTCTTCCCTACCCTTGCTACCTATGAGCTTTGAACTGGAATTGGCAGGGATTGAACCTGTAATTTTTTGCATGCCGTGGCCCCTCTTAGGAAGGCAGGCCAAATTGCCTAGTGGATAGTGAGTTGCATTTGCTATCCTAAGGAAAGCAGACAGCATTACAAAATTGAACAGAAGGAGCATTACAGAGCAAGCAGAGGTGTTATGGCGTCACAAGGAGACTTATGGCAATACACGGTGAGCAGTAGTAGAACACACACACCCTCAGGGCAGCCAGGTAGTTACATAAGGGACAGAAGCAAATGTTTTGCTTGCTCCCTACATGAAGATCGGAGCGTAACAACATAGATGGCTTTGGGCTCCCTCAGAATACTGGCAGCTGAGCAGATTACAGAGTACAAAACTGAATGACTGTACAAATGCCATAGAACTTGGAATACAGAATTAAATGACGATATGAACAGCAAACTTCCCTGGCCAACCTCACGCACGCAATGCAGAATGTGGGATTACAAAGGTACAAGGCAATGTAGCACCCACTCCCCACTCCCATTTGAAGGCTCCCTTCTAGCCTGTTCTGTGTTTTACAGATCAATTCCTTTACAAGAATGCTTTCCTGCTAGGGTTGCCAGGTCCATGTTGGGAAACTCTTAGAGGTTTGGGGATGGAGCCTGGGGATGACAGTGGGGTACAATGCGATACAGTCCGCCCTCCAAATTATCCATTTTCTCCAGGGGAACTGATTTCTTCAGTCAGGAGATGAGCTGTAATTCCAGTGGATCCCCAGGTCTCACCTGGAAGCTGGCATCCCTATTTCCTGGACATTTCTGTTTTGCACATTTTGCATAGTGGTACTACTGTGGGAGGCTTCCTGAACTCCTCAGGCAGGCCATTCCACAAGGTGGGAGTCATTCACCAGAGAGAATGCATGTGAATGGACAGTTGCCAAACTAATCAATTTGTATGGAGGCACCTTCAAACGATTCTCTTCAGGTGACTGAAGCTGCTGGGGTGGAGCATAGTAGGAGGGGTGGTTCCACAGGTATGTGAGTCCTAGGCCCTGAAGGGCTTTGAAAGTGATAGCCAGTACCTTGAACTGAGCCTGGTAATTGATCAGTAACCAATGGTTTCTAAATTCAAATTTGCTCCAGTCAGAGTTGTATTAGCTAGCAAGTATATACTCTGTTTAGCAAGTGGCATTATAGAGTATCTATTTATTTAGGAAATTTAGGTCTAGAGGACCAGCTCATTATAAATGTGACAATGCTAGTCATATCCAAATCTGTTTGTACTAAAGGCCTTACGTATTGGTAATGTGAAATTACTAAAGTATGCTTGGTATTTCATAGATAGCCTTTGAGCACTTGGCAGAATTTTGTGATAGTATTAACTCCAATATGATATTTTTCTTCATACAGAATCACTTACCAAGTGTTGTGTTTGTGTTTAGAATATGAAGCAGTAATAGCTTGGAAAGGGCGCTGGTATCCTAAAGCTCCAATTCCTATTGACTGATTAATAAAGACTCCCATTGGTCCTGAAGCCAATCTAGATACCCAATCGCTGAGTCCTGCTTGGGTCCAATAGTATTGCTTGTATATAGTTACATTGTTGAAAGTTATGTGTTGGAACAGTATAAATGAAAGTGCTGCTCTCATAGAGCTATCTTTTGAGTTGAACAGTGTCACTGAAAAAAAGCCTGTTTGTTTGGATTCATCGCCTCCTGCTCAGTACTTAAAACCAAGATTCATCTGTTGCCTACAGTAACTGTGACATTTTCTAAAACCGAACAGCAAAATTAGACCGCATGAAATGACAGTTGAACACACTATAATTAATACCAGAGGTCATTTCGTAGAAAAAGAGGTGCAGGAGCTCATTAGCATAACTCATTAGCCTAACTTATTTGCATATGCTACACCACCTGATAGAAGGCAAGAAAGAAAGAAAGAAAGAAAGAAAGAAAGAAAGAAAGAAAGAAAGAAAGAAAGAAAGAAAGAAAGAAAGAAAGAAAGCAAGCTAGCAGAGAGGGAACAGCTACTAATCCAAGCCTTAGAAATACCACCATTCTGGGAGGATAGCTTCAGTGGTGGCTGAAGCCCTCAGAAGGCTGGTCGGAGGAACAAGGACCTTTCCAGGGGACGGGGTCATTTTGCTGCAGCCAGGACACAAGCAGGCATTCCCCCGCGGGGGGTGGGGGGGCTGGCACCAACTGCCGGAGCTGAGCTCCCCTGAGCTTCTGCTCGAAATGACCCCTGATTAATACTGTGCTTGCTTATGGTGCTGGGGTGCTAGGAAATTAGAGATGAGAAGAATGGATGCATATCGAATGGATTTGTGCACCTTTGTCACAATTTTACTGGAGTTTTTTAGTTGTTAGTGCTGAGAACTGTAAGAAACACACCAGTGTAATGAGATCCTGTGCCGAAGGGTAACATGCTGCAGATGGCTTGTGTTTGCAAGGTGGCTGTGGGACACGTAGTCTCTCGTAAGAAAAAAAAAAGTCAACTCTTGCCGTCAGATGAATTTATCCTTTGTCATGGTGCTTTAAGGGTGTGTTCAGCTTCTGTTTTGCTTCTGCTCTTCTGTGCTGCGAAAATTCCAGCTGTTCTGCTCTGTTTGAATCATGTAGCCGATGTCCATTGCAGTAGTTAAAGCAAGCTCCATTATGATTTGGAGGAAATGGCTGTATCCTTGGAAGAGAGGAAAGAGGCATCCTGTACCTGAGTCTCTGGGGCACAAGAAAAAAAAGAGAAACACTTCCCAAGCTTCTGCTCAGTTATAGATGACTGTTGTCAGAAATAAGTATTCCTCCTAGTCAGTCAGCCTCTCTCTCTCTCTCTCTCCAGATTCTCCTATGCTTAGTCAGCTCTCCGGCAAGTCATTTGTATTTGCTTTTAACTTTAATACGGCTGCAGATGCTCAAATAGCCTTCATTTCCCTCTGCAAGGCACTCTGTGTACTTTCACATTCTTTACTTTGACTGATTGGCCCTTTCAGATCATGTGAGGGGAGTTGGAATCCTGAATTGTAGCTTTTGGCACTCCTCTTTTCCCTCTTCCAAAGCGCTTGCTCTTTTCAGCTCCCGTGGACTTCTTGCCTCACTTTGCACAGTGTTCTGATCAGACTCAGGAATGGGACTGTGTTGGTGGTGACTTTTTTTTTTAAAGGGGACAGAGGTCTCTAGGCAGGTGCCCAGTACTTCAGAATCAGGCTGTTACTGAGTCAACAGAAGGCCAAGAAATGTACATGCGATTTGATCAGGCTAGAAGACGCTCTCCGTACAGGATAAGTAGGATATTAGCACGCCATCAGCTTCTGACTAAAATTCAACAAGGTGAGTCACCGGCTGCCTTAGGCTCTTAACTAACTCTTTACAGAAAGAATTGCCTTCAGGTCCCTTTCTTCCCTTTAAAATTATACAGTCACTATTTCAGATTGTGCTGTTTACTCAGTGTTACTACTGATACCCACCCCCAACTGAATGACCCCTTTCATGTGTATTCTGAAGTTCTCCCTATACCAGCAACAAAAATGTTTGCAGCACTGCACTGTAAACAAAATATGCAACTGTGTCACTTAACCATAGACCTCAGAATTCCAGAGGTACTAAGTCCATAGGTACTAGCTGCTTGAATTGCATTGCGCACTGTGCTGTTCTGCTACATCTAATTCTGTACAGTCTGTGCCAAATCTTTAAAGATGGGTTTCATACTATTAAAGAGTCCCTGTGCAGAACTTCTTGTGGGGGTAGAAAGCATATGTCCCTTTCCATGTCATCACAAAATATTTGCTAGCACTGAAAATAAAAAAAATTAAATTCGTGTTTCATTCAAACAGGTTACTACAAAAAGTAGGTGCCTATTTCCCAAACAGTTTACAAACTATGTTATGTAGACTATGCGGACAGCTGTGCAAACAATCTTTTGGAGCATATCTGTATTTTCCTCCTATATCTGTATTTTCCTCCTCTTATAATCTATAAGATTTTTAATGTGTAAGATTTTTAAAATTTGTATTTTTAAAAAATGTGTCAATTAAAAGGAGATACATAGAAGAAATGTAGGCTAGAATTATATGACTCTTTTTGAAGTTCAGTGGAAGACTGAAAGTGCCATATATTTCCACTTGCGTGCAGAAATTTAGAAGACAATGTTTCTTAATGGAATTCTGTCTCATGTCGGTTTGCTCATCCCACCTGGGCTTCAATGCACTGAGGAAACCAACTGAATAGCAACATCTTACTTCCAGTCATGACAATGTAGGTAGTGCCAACATTCAATATATTTGATGAGTGTTATCCCCCCCACCCCCCCAATCAATCGTCAAAATGTTTTCTTGGAAGTAATTCGTGCTGGTTTCAGTGAGGCTTACTCCCAATACATGAGCATAGGTATACAAATTCAAGTGATGAAGTCTGGTAGCTGTTTAGCTACAGGTAAAGGATATGATGATGGGAAATTCTAGTGCCACTATAAAAGAACAATAGTTATTTCAACGCCCAGTGTTTGATGAATGAGATTATTTTCTTGGCAATTAGGGAAACCTGTTGTTTGCAATACTGGTGATGTGTGGAGAATACTAGTCCTAGCTGTGGTTCTGATTTCAGGAAGGATATTATGTCATGCCATATTCCTTGTGTATAATCTTGATTGAATGGAAAAAGACTAAAGTTGTCCCTCTGGATTTATTTAAAGCAAAGTATGCATAGTGCTAGAAACTGTACTTTTCCTACAGATTTAAAGGTGATGATGTTGACTGGAAACTTGACTTCCGCTGTTATGTGCATTTGTGAATTCTATATGCTTTATCGAATTGTTTAAATATGTACTATACACTTGCATTTTATTTTAGCATTGAAATGTTTTAGTGATTTGATGTTTGCTGGCTTGAAGAACCTATTTGGATAGAAAAGCAGCATGAATATGTTTTAAATAAGCAAAATAAAGGGTAAAGACCTATGTCATAAGGTAATAGCATAATAAAACTGCATGACAGATTTTTTAATATCAAAATGGCCTAGCTGTAATTATTTTTGGAGGCTGAACTGTTGAACGCTCAGGATTTTATACTTACCCACTGAAAACACAGCACCTTTTAAGAGAACTTATCCACACATTTAGGGCATTTTTATAATAATGGAGGGAGATGTGAGGCTGCTGGATAAATCACAGAAATATTTGTGTTCTTTGTCAAATTACCGTCTGTATCAATAATAAATTGTACAGACCAATTAGATGCATGTAAATTGGCTTGATTTTTTTTGTATAAAGTTGCCCAATCTGGAAAACATTCATAATTTAATATGTGGTTTATTTTGATGACATTGGATTTTTATTTACTGTGAAGCATATTTCCAGCTGGGAGCACTGTGATTTTAGATGCAGTTATGCAGAAATGAACTTTATTTAAATAGTTGGGGAGGGCAGCTGGGCAGTGTACATGAAACAGTTGCTTTGTGGAGACCACTTTAAATTACTCTTATGGGAGCTGCCTCAAACGTGGCAAGCTGCATAGTGGCTCTTTGCCCAAATTCTTGGTGTCACTGCAAAACTTGGTTTTTTAAAAAAGTATATAAACTGTGAAAATAAATTCCTTGATTCAACATATTAAACTACTGTATGAAAACAATGTGCTGTGTGGAAAACCTGTCATCAGGAGCAACTTAAATTGGCATTCACAAAGAGACTATTTGTAATATGCCACTCCTTATGTATCAGCAAATGTATTGGCATTAGCAAAGTATGCTTTTAGATTGGTCAGTTACAGAATTATTTTCAATGGCGCAGTAAGATCTGAAATAATGTCATGTTGTGTTAGCACATATATTTAACTCTGCTTAGAATTCTACTGTAAATCACAGTTGGCTGTGTTGTGTTCTTTCAGTAGAAGATCTGGAATAACTTGAGTAGTGATATCAGGCCACTTGTATGTTTGAGGAATGTAGGGCTGCCAGCTCTGGGTTGGAAAATACCTGGAGATTTGGGACGGGCAGGTTTTGGGGATGGAAGGGTATAATGTCATAGCATCCGCCTTCCAAGTTACCACTTTCTCCAGGTGAACTGATCTCTGTCACCTGGAGATCAGTTGTAATCCCAGGAGATCTCCAGCCACCACCTGGAGGTTGGCAGCCCTAGAGGGATGGGACCTAAGCCATCTTGAAACTCCACTGGTTAAAAGTTCTTGCCGTGTACCTTGTTTCATTTCAGTCCCTCCTTTGCACTGCCTCCAAATGAACTGTTGTTTTTCTCTAACTAGTTATATTAAATATTGGATAGTGGCTGTGTCCATCAAACCTATTTTTCCTCTTAGAGGTCTGCTGTTGTTATCTGGGTCTAAATTAAGCAATGAGATCTTTAAAGAAGATACTAGAAGCATGTGATATGGTGAATGTCTCAGATTTGGTGGTTGTTTACTCTGTAACTTATTGGGCATTCACAATATTTGTCTGGGGTTGTCAACATTCACATGTGAATTCTGGCATTCACTAAATTATAGACATTCACTATCAGATACAGTTATTTAATGCATCGATACCCTGCATTTTTAGATATCTGATCAAAGCCACTACACACACACACACCGGGGGGGGGGGGGGGGGCTGCGATCATGCATGCTAAATAATCCACTTTCAGTGCACTTTCCAACTGGATTTTTACTGTGTGAACTGGCAAAATCCAGTTGGAAAGTGGATTGAAAGTGGAATGTTTAGTCTGTGTGACCACAGCCACACACACATCTCTGTACATATACACATGTAGGGTTGCCAACCTGCAGGCGGGGCCTGGAGATCTCCCGAAATAATAACTAATCTAACAGCAGAGATCAGTTCCATAGAGAAAATGGCTGCGTTGGAGGGTGGACTGCATGGCATTATACGCTGCTGATGTCTCTCCCCTCCCCAAACCTTGCCCTTCCCAGGCTGCATGCCCAAATCTCTAGGAATTTTCCAACCCAAAACTGGCAACCCTGCACACACACTCTGCATAATGGAGTGAGCTCCCATCTCTGGTCCCAGCTCCTGCCAACCTAGCAGTTCGAAAGCAAGAAATTGCAAATAGATAAACAGTTCCACTTCGGTGGGAAGGTAACAGTGTTCCATGTGCCTCGGCGTCTAGTCATGCCGGCCACATGACCACCGAAATGTCTTCGGACAGCACTGGCTCTTCAGCTTGGAAACAGAGATAAGCACCGCATCCCTAGAGTCATATTCGACTGGCTTTTGAGCAAGGGAAACCTTTACCTTTACCTATAGCATATATAAGTCCAGAGCAGTTCACATGAAAACAGAGCATATTTGAAACTGTATAATAAAATCTAAAATCATGCTAGTTAACAGCAAATCAGGTTATGGTTGCCAAGTCCAGGCAGGGAAATTCCTGGAAATTTGGGGGTTGAGCCTGGAGAGGGGAGAGGCTTTACTGTATAATGCCATAGAGCTCACTCGCCAAAGCTGCCGTTTCCTTCAGGAGAACCAATCTGGAGATCAGCTGTGATTCAGGAAGATCTCCAGGCTTCACCTGTAGGTTGGCAACCCTAAATCAGGTTCAATAAGACTTCAAAAAAACCCCACACTCTACCAATTAAAATTATATCCCATGGCTATCATATTAATCTGAACTGCCCAAGGTCACAGGAAATAGCATTCTTATCCCCTCTGGAATGCCATAAGGGACACACAAGTTTGACAGAGCTAGGGTGGTCATTCCAGCACTTCAGGACAATTGTGACAGAAGTGAGTTATCCAGGTTTTTTATAGAGTAACATTCCAAAGTGGACTTTTACAGAACAAGTAGTTTATCTTGAGACTTTGCTGTAGAAAGAAAGTATTTGTTATGGCTTTAGTTCAGCAAAGTACTAAGCACATGCTTTAATTCAAGGGTTCTCATTGTAAATAGCAAACCTGCCCATGTTAATTTTTCCAAGTCTCTCTTAGTATATCTGAATTAAAAGAATCATAAGTTCCAGACCTTGGAGCTAGCTTCGGAGATCAAAGAAGAAAGGAAGGTTGTAAGCTGAGCAGGCCTGTGATTAACAGGGACCCCATAAAAGCAAAAATATTGGGGGGGGGGGGGGAATGTCTCCTAATTCTTACAGTGAGCTCACATCTGTTGAGTGGATGCTTCATTATTCTTATATGATTTTGAGGTACATCCAAGGGCTTACCATAAGCTGTCACACTGGCCACCATCAAAAATGGTATCCCTGTGTCATGTTTTCCCCTTCATTCCTTTAACTTACCCTTGTGCTGTAACTTAGTGTACTGTGCACTTCCTATTTCTTGCTTCTGCCAGCAGTAGCCAGGAGAAGGGAATGTCTCGATGCTGGATGAATTTCGGGGGAGAAGTAGTGGAGGATTCACTACAGAGATGCTGTTTTGGTGACAGTATCATAACATAATATAACACGATGTTCTCCCCTTATCTAAGTTATGATATTGAAAGGTCTTGCTAACAACTCTTTGATTTGAACAAACACTGCGGCATCAGATGGATCAGCAGTGGCAGAAAAAGCTCAAGGAGCATCATGGCCAGGGCTCATTTCGTAGCAGGAGCTCCTTTGCATATTAAGCCACACAACACCTAATGTAGCCAATCCTCCAAGAGCTTACAGAGCTCTTCTTACAGAGGCTACTGTAAGCTCTTGGAGGATTGGCTACATCAGGGGTGTGTGGCCTAATATGCAGAGGAGCTCCTGCTACGAAATGAGCCCTGCTCATGGCCATCCCACTGCAGGAGCAATGTGACATTTCTTAAGATTTCCCAGAAGGTTGTATAGCTATGGCTCAATCTTGCAATCTGATCTTTTGCAGCCATAGACTGAGCTGCAACTGCTGTAGGGCAAGAAGTGGAGGGTACTGTGGCAAATCTGGTAGGGAGCTATCAAGACATAGAAGTAATCGCTCCTGTTTCTTGTGCCCACATTGTCAACCGTGGTGATGGCGTGGGGGCTGTAGTCCATTGGTTGGCCTGATATGGCACACTAGGAAGTCTTGGAGTCCAGCCTCTTAGCAAACGCTAGTTCAGTCTTACTAGCAGCCACTTCAATTCAAAGTTTCCTCCGGATCTACTTTTAAAATAGAATTGCTGTTGATTATGTAACTTCTGGGTGGCCTATCAGTGATCTACCCTTGCACAGTCCCCATTCATTCTTTTAACAGGCACTAGTTCTTAATAGTTCACTTTCATCAGTTAATTTAAATTAAGAATAAATAAAGTGTTTCTCTGATTAATATTAAGTGTAATACCTTTCATTTCCCCAAATTTAAATCTTTCAGAGTCTCAGAGTTTAGTTCCCTGACTCTTTATATTTTGACAGGGTTTGCGCATCTTGAAATCATTTAGGTGTGACATGCATGTTATGGAGTATTTATTTAAACTGTGTACAAAGGAACTGGGCGGGTTCATTAATAATTACTCATGTTCGCTTGAAAGGAAATAAGGTGGTAACTGTCAAAAATTCACATTGGATGAGTCAGGAAACTGTGTTGACTTTCAGAGTCCCTCGAAATAGACTGTGATCATTTCAGATCTGTGAAGTTGCTTTGGTCTGAAGTAATGAATAGCTCGATTCACACTCTGCGAACAGTAACTCCATCAATGGGGAATGATTCTGATTATGCAACCTATAATTAGCACTCCTTTCAACTTTTTTGGAAGAAAGAATCAGCACAAGGTTACTCCTGCATCAGAGCTCTTAGGACTTAGCTTGTGGTGTTGGCACTTGTGTAAATCCTGAAAATAAATAGTTGATGGTGTGGCAGAAGGAATGGTAAGAAATGTCTTTTTGCTCTTTCGTGTGTTGTTTATGAAGGAAGCTTACCTAACGCTCCTCCGCCTTTTATACTCTTCAAAATAAGGGTGGCCAATGTTTATATAAGCTGCATTGTGTGTGTGGAGAGGCACCAAATAAATAATCTATATCAATATTTAACTGAATTACACAACATAACATTTTGTTCTCCAGACTGTAGTTGGGTGGCACAGAAATGTATCTTGTCGCTGGTCATCAGGCTGTATAATATAGTGGGTGCTAACAGCAGACCTATCATTCTTTTAGCTGCAAAAAATTATGCATCTTTGATAGATTTTTGCAGCCATTCAAATGGGGTCTAGCTTTTTCTACACTTTAGGTAATCTGCTTAGAACTAATGAGTTAATAAGCAGTATCAGACAGACAGACAGTTGATAAAAAGGGTGTTATCCAGCAAGCAGGGCTTCCCAGTTATGGAGTACAGAAAAAAAGGGATGCAATATTAAAATGTAGAGTATCTCTTACCTCTTGCAAGCTGAAAATAGTTACTTTCTTTTTCTGGGTGGACATATCGGTTTATAGGATGTCTTTTTTGAACTGAATTCTACTGAATAGGGCGTGTTACTAATTTCACATCTTAATTCCAGTCATTCTAATGAATAGGACCTGTTGCTAACTTCAAAACTAATTCCAGTCCTTCCAGTGAATTAGGGCTGAATTAAATGCTTAAAAACTTTCATGATCATATGGAAAGAAGGGGCTCCAATCTAACTAGCAAGAAGAACACATGAGTTACAGGCACTAATAACCCTCATCCATAGCTTACCCCCTCATTATCCCATTTTCATTTCTCCTCCATCAGTGTGCAATACTAAAAATGGTTGAAATAAAAGTGCTGTTGGATGAAGGCTTCTGGGGGTAAATTAGTGGCTACAGAAGGGTTCAGTTCAGGCCCCTTACCTGCATGCTGCGTTTACAATTAAAATCAAACTCCCAGTCCTCTGTTTCGATGTAATTTGGACAAGTGAAGTGTCCTGCCATTGTTATGATTGATTTGACCCTAACTATGCTATAAAGTGTTCTGGGTAAAATTCACAGAATCTTGTCTTATGTTTATTTATTTTTAAATTAAATAAAGGTTGGCAAACTCTGTACATGTCAGGTAAAATCAGGACTGTGCCACTCTAGTATTCCCAAGCCCTGAGAGCTTCCCCTGAAGGATTCCACATTCTGAAAACCTGAAAAATCGATGGTTAGTGTTGAGGGCTTTGATGAACAGAAGAGATCCACTTTTGTTCTTTGTATTTGTTTAGCTCTTTGACAGAGGTTCTCCTACACTGAACTTATGTATGTTGATATGAAACTGAAATGCCAGGCTTGCATCATTCTCTTCCATTTTATCCTCACAACAACCCTCTGAGGTAGGTTAGGCTGAGTGTGTATGACTGGTCCCAGGGTTGCCCCGCAAGCTTCCATAAACAAAAAAGGGGGACCATGGTGTTGTTGATCAGCAGAAACAACAAAGGAGAACAACCGTGATAAGAAATGCCAAACAATGTTATAAATTGGAATTTTAATATAATTTGTGTGAAAATCTCTTATTGATTTTGAACTATAAATAACAATGCACAATGCGGTCAAAACCTTCAAAAAGATATCATAATCCAAAAAACTGCAGAAATGTCCACGTGGAATCCAGTGGAATATTTCCCTGTGCTAGGACCCTTAGTTTAAACTCAAACCCCCCTCCCCACTTACTTGTCCTAGGATGTACAAAGCAGTTGTTTTTATTTCAAAAAATGTATTGGTTTTCATTGTATCTGTTATTAATTCTACAGTTTTTCATTACATTCATGTTTCCCACGTTTCTTTTCCATCACATATTGTGTGATACATTGTAGGAAGTGGTGCCAAGGCTTCTGCTGCCATAGAATCCATTTCCTCCCTTAGTACTTCACATGTTCTTTCTGACATATCCAAGTAAGGAGGGGAGAAATTTTGTTTGCCAGCTTGCATTGTTACCCTACTTTGTTGTTAGGGTTGCCAGGTCCCGCCCAGCAACTGGTGGGGGATGGGGGGGACTTGCCTGGAGAAAGAGAAAGGCCCAGGAATTGTTCCCAGTGTTGCACAGGAAGTGACATCATTGTACCAGTGATGTCCAGGAGACATTGGTATTTGGGCAAAAGCTCTGTGGTAAAACTGGCTTCTACCATAGAGTTTTTGCCCAAATACCAGAGCATCGACTGGACATTGCTGGTGTGATGCTGTCACTTTCTGTGTGATGCCAGGTACAAGGCCTGGGCCTTTCTCTTTCTCCAGCTAAGTCACCTACCCCGCTGGCCAGCTAATCTGCAGCTGGGGGGCAGGTCCTGGCGGCGGGGGACCTTTGCCTCCACCAGAGGGTCTGGCAACCCTACTTGTTATGTAGGCTGGGTCAGGCCATCAGTAATGATGGTAAAGTAACCCAAACAACAGCACCTTAGACCAAACAGAGGGAAACCCTTTTCCCTCTTCTCTCTTCCCTGACCTCTTTAAAATCTAAATCAGAAGCAAGGCACCAGAAGAACAGTGTTCCAAATATTAATTTTGAGTGTCATTAATTATCACTTATTTGCAGTATAATAACTTTAATTAAAAAGTTCTGGTCATTGTTTGCTTAGTTAATATACAAAAACATACCTCTAGTTGGTTTTGGAATTTGTTTCTCAGAGGCGCATTCCTTTCTTATATGTAGACATATTTACAACAGAGAACAGTGAGTCAAGATCACAGTCAGTTGTCCTCAGACAGATTTTACAGTATTCTTATTATTAAGTCCCCCCCTCCCAGTTACTTTCAGCCTACAGTGTTTTGAAATTAGCACAAAGAAAGAGCATGACTCTAGGGATAAGCATTATCACATACTTGAAAAGAATTTTTATGACTCAGTCCAAAAATGTGTTCCAGCTTTTCCATTGGGCTCTGTTTCCAGAATCAGTCTGTTTAATTCAGGAATCTGAAGAGAATACAGAATGTGGTTTCTTATGATATGGAGAATTAAAACATAAGGACAAACTTTAGAGCATTATCCAGAAGAAATCAAGAAAATATTAATGGATTGAAAGCAATATTACATTATAAATTTTGACCGTGATGCAGCCAAAGTTGAGGATTTTTAAATTTAATTACTTTCAGTTAAGCATGTGCTCAATTCCTGCAGTATAATCACTTTGACCTAGATGCATTAAACTTGATCTAAGGTTGCCAACTTGGAGTCAGGACATTTCTGGAGATTTTGAGGGTTACACCTTGAGAGGGTGAGATTTGGGGGGAGAGGGAGCTCAGCAGGGTATAATGCTATAGAGGCCACCCTCTAAAGCAGCCATTTTCTATGGCTCTCTGTAATCTGGTGATGGGTTGTTATTCCAAGAGATCAGTGGGCCACAGCTGGAAGTTAGCAACCCTACCTGGATCCCTTGTCTTGGAAGAGGTGGGTAGGGGCAGATCCTATAATTGCTGATGCAGCTGTAAATATTCTTGGAAAATGTACTGATGAAAGAAGAGGAGGACGAGGCTATTGGATTTATACCTCACCGTTCCTTCACTATCTAGAGTCTCAGAGCGGCTTACAATCTCCTTTCCCTTCCCCTCCCCACAACCTGTGAGGTAGGTGAGGCTGAGAGAGCTCTTTTGAGAACTGCTTGTGAGAGAACAGCTCTGAAAGAACTTATAACTGACCCAAGGTCACACCAGCAGCTGCATGTGGAGGAATGGGGACTCAAACCCAGTTCTCCCAGATGAGTTCATGCTCCTAACTGCTACACCAAACTAGCTCTACACCAAACTGAAAACATACTTTCCCCCATCTTGCATATTTAATGAGTTCTGTGGCATTCTCATTGTCTAATGGCAGTCTTGCTTCTTGCAAAAGCAATGACAAATCCCTCCTTTTGTACATAGGAAGCAGGTCTGCATGCTTTCACATTCACGTCACATGATACTCGTGATGCCATAAGATGTCCTTCTCATATTTTGGACCAGGTTTTTGAGAAGCAGAATTGGCTTCCACATTCCAATAGTATTCAGATTAGCCATGATTTGCTCTTTCCAGTGCTGGCTGGTGGAAGCTAATGGGGCTACATTTTTGTTTGTTTTAACCTTTTAGTTCTCCCTGTTCCCTTCTGATCTGTCTGTATATTGTGTAAATAAATCTTGCCAGCCTATGTCCTAGCTAGAATGTACATGTACGGTGGTAATGCTCCCTCTAAGCCAGGGGTGGCCAACCTGTGGCTCGGGAGCCACATGCAGCTCTTTCACACATATTGTGCGGCTCCTGGCAGGGCGGCTGGGGAAGCAAAGGGGAGGCATGCTTTTTCTCTCTTTCTCCCTTCCTTCCTTCCCTCCTCCCTCCCATCTATTTGCTTTCCTAGTTTCTCTCTCTCTCTTTCTTATAACTGGTTTTCCTCGTTTGTTTTTATTTTTGGCAGTCCCATTTAACGTTAATAAAAAGCAAATTTGCATATTTTTAAAAATAAAAATGTGTGTGTGATATTTGTTCCTGTCTTGCGGCTCTCAGACATCTCTATGTGGCTCTTACGTTTATTCTATGTGGCTCTTACGTTAAGCAAGGTTGGCCACCCCTGCTCTAAGCTGTGGAGTCTTGTGAGCAGAAATTCTACTTTGTGAGCTACTGGCATTAAAGTTGTGAGCGAGCAATTTGGCTCCTGCATAAATTAGCTTGCTCTGGAGCCATCCTTCCTGAGCAAAGACAAAAATGTCTGAGCCGGAGGCTAAAAAACTGTGAGCTAGCTCACACTGACTCAGCTTAGAGGGAACAGCTATGAGTATGAATCTTTGGTTGAGGGAAGACACAAAAGAACTCCATGTCTTTAGACCATGTGTATTTTTCCCCTATATGCCACATATGGAAAAGATGGGAACTTGCCCTTTTCATTAACATTTACATTCAAGATATAGTGAATTAATGAAGAAGAAAACTTGGGTGTAAACAGTTGTTAAACTTCCAACCCAACTTTGACCCCAGAAGCTCAGCTGTGCCTATAATAGGCTGGGATTGTTTCTCAGTCCTTTCAAGGCAGCACTGTGTGCAAGGGGGACTAACATGGCATGTCACAGTGAGGATTAAAGGCAGTTCAGTGAAGCTCCTAGGAACTACCAGGCTGAGACATAACAGCCCATGATGTTCACTTAAGCGGCTTACTGGAGGAAGAAGTCCTGTCACATGATTTTGTCTATGTACTCCCTTCAGTTCCCCTTCCCTCTGTGCATCTGAAGATGAGGGAGAAAATGTTTAGTGCAGTGACTTAATTGCATGTCCTGTTTTGGTTTTGGTTGCCGTTGTGATTATTAAAACACTTCAGTAGAAGATAAAGCTTCCTTCCTTGAAAACTTCCTTCCTGGAAAGATCCCTGTCACTAACAATAAACACGAAACTTCAGTAGTATGTGAGAATCCCAGGATCAGAAGAAACAATGCTAATTCAGGAGGAAGCTGCTTTTTTTAGGGCATTTTGTGAGGAGAGATGGCTTTTAAAAATATTTGTGGCTTCAGAGGCATTCATTTATTCCTCCTGCAAACACATCTAGAAGGCAATAGAAGAAAACTGAGAAGTCAGAGCTTGACCAAAGATGAGAAGCAACTGTCTGGTTTGAGTTTTTGAGAGTTGCTTCTAGGCTTATAAACTCTGACTGACTGAGAAAACACTTGAGAATTTATTGGTTTGATATGATTTCTAGCCCTCCCTCCCCTGCACAGCAGATTCAGGGCGGATTACAACAATGTAGGTACAAATATAAACAACTATTAATCTAATGATAAAATAATCTCTAAAACACTATAAACATTGATCAAATGTTAAACAATAAGATGGCAGTCAGTAAAACCAATTAATACATCCAATCCCACAGGCTCTACATGTACGCAACAGTAGATGTTAACTAATACTGAGGCCAGTGGGTGGACAAAGAGGTGAAACAAGATCAAACATAACAAACATGACGGAGCATGACAGAGCAGGGGAGGCAAATCCAGATGGACTTCTGCCACCTCAACCATAGGCCTGGTGGAACATCTCTGTTTTACAGGCCCTGTGGAACTGTATTAAATCCTGCAGGGCCTGGATCTCACTTGGGAGAGTATTCCACCAGGCCAGTGCCAGAGCTGAAAAGTCTCTGGCTCTGGTTGAAATTAAGTGGATATCTTTCAGACCAGAGGTCACCACAAGATGTTGATCTATAGAGCGCAAGGCTCTTGAGGGACATACGAGGAGAGATGGTCCCAAAGATATGTTGGTCCCAGACCATGTAGGGCTTTGAAGGTCAAAACCAAAACCTTGAACTTGATCTGGAATTCAACTAGGAGCTAGTGCAGCTGGCGGAGCACTGGTTGTATATAGGCTCTTAATGGTGTTCCTGTAAGGACACGTGCCACTGCATTCTGGACCAGCTGCAATTTCCAGGTCAGTCTCAAGGGTAGCCCTGCATAAAGCAAGTTACTATAGTTCAGCCTGGAGGTGACCATTGCATGGATAACTGTAGCTAAGCCACGGGGAGAGAGATAGAGAGCCAGTTGCCTGACCTGATGAAGGTGGGAAAATGCTGATGTGGCAACGTTCATGATTTGGGGCTCCACTGAAAGCAAGGCATCCGAAGTCACACCCAGACTCTTCACTGTTGGCATTGGTGTCAATGCCACATTGTCAAGAGCTGGGAGTTGGATCCCCAGTCCTGAATTCCCATGACTCAGGTACAACAGGACCTCTGACTTCAATGGATTAGTTTCAGCCGACTCTGTTTTACCCAGCCAGCCACAGCCTCCAGACCTCCAGCTAAATTGTCTGGGGCAGTGTTTGGCTGGCTGTCCAACAGTAGATATAGCTGGGTGTCATCAGCATACTGGTGACAACCCTGCCCAAAACTCCAGCCAATCTGTGCGAGGGGGCGCATATAGATGCTAAATAACAGAGGAGAAGGATCGCCCCTTGAGGGATGCCACATACCAGTGGATATCATGGTGAAACCCTCTCCCCAAGCGCCACCCTCTGTCCCCGACAGTGGAGAAATGAGACAAACCACTGCAAGGCTGTCCCACGTATCCCCACATCAGCAAGGCAGTGGGTCATAAGATCATAATTAACTGTGGTCCTTTCTGCATTTGTCTGCTAATCTGAATTTTCTGTGTTCGAGTCAAGGCAATATAAATCCATGACAAAACAGCGTCCAGATAACCCGGGGCAACAGCAGGCTGAAACTGGGCTGACCATTGAAGGGAGATAATATAATGCAGAATAGGGGGGAAACCTGGAATAAAAAGAAGGTTCAACTTGATTTTAGCGCAGAATGGCGGGAAACCCTGGATTAAAAAGAAGGTTGAATTTGATTTTAGTGCAGAATTGCTTGGTGGACACCGCAGTGAACATGGATTAAAAGGAGAGTGCAGAAAGGGCCCATGTCAAACGCTGCTGTTGGATCAAGTAATAACAACAGCACTGACCTGCCTTGATCCAGAATGTGACTCCACTAGAATTATTTGCGCTGGAAGCATTCCTGTTGATACAGAACCAATCAAAGCCAGTTTTCCACTGATATTAATGTAATACTTATAGGCTCAGTCAGCAGTTCTCAGATTTTAGCAACCTGAGGACTCATTTCTGATTTTTCATGGACCACAAAACTCACTTTTTCTCCCTCATGGGCACCATCTACATGCTACATGCTGCCCCCTTTCAAAGTGCATGGCAAGACACACATAAGCCATGGAGACCTCTAGTGTTCTCAGAGCAATACAGCAAGAACCACATCAGCTACATTTTAAAAGCCAGAGGTCACATGAATAAGGGAGGAAAGGGGCCTGGAAAACTTTCATAATTGCTCATAACAATAGGAAAAAAATCAGTATCACACAAAATACATACTTCCCATATTCAGTTATGGACCCATGGGGGTTCTCTCCCAGATTCTATTGGGCTCCCCAAACAACAGTTTGAAAAATGTTGGGCTAAGTGATTTCTGCAATAATAGACCATATCCAATGACACAGACACCTAACTTTTAATGTAAGCCTAGGCTGAGTAGTACGTTGGCTGGGGCATTGGGTTTGGGTGTAGGAAAGCTTATGGAGCTCCCATCTAGATCTGAAGAACACAATGTATTAGGGCTGGAACATTCCAGGATTGTCTACCAGAGACTCGCTGAGTTTAGAGCTCTAGAACAATAGCTCACCAAAACTCTAGAGACCCCAGTCACACGTGCCAGATAACGCAGAGGGGAGGGGAGGCTATTTGCGCCGGCGCAATTTGACCCACCACTACACGATCAGATGTGACACTGGTGAACCGGTGTTTTTTTCATCGGCACGAGTTTCTGACATGCTTCAACAAGGGAGCAGGAGCGCTCTGGAGCAATCACATGGGAACCTTCATCTGTGGGCTGTCACAAACCCCTTTGATAGTGGACTTTCGCTGGTAGTTTTTAACTGTGCTTCTTCAGTGGGAAGAAACGGGTTGACAATGGGTGCAGGACGCTTGCCAGATGTTCCCCTGTGATCGCGCTGGTAAAATCTGCCCGACATTCATGCCTGGGCCCCCAGTGATTGCACCAGTAAAATCCGTCCGATATTCATGCCTATAGCGCGGCTACTTCTCCGTGTGATCGGGGCCTAGAGGTGACCAGGGAGGAATCAATGTTATGTAAATAGCCTATCATTGGGAGTTGGGTGTGGTTGGGTGTGGTTTTGCATGCTATTTAAACAGGACTGTGGCCCTGGAGTTTTTGTCCTTGTTCTTGCTGAATCACAAATAAAGCTGAGCTGATCACTAGACTTGGGGTCTGCTCATCCATGGAACCCAGTATTTAACAGTCTCACTTTTCTTGCTAACATTCTGTTCAGCAGAATCTGGCCTGTTCCCTTCCACACTAAAGTCCACTCTGTTTTTTCTAGATCATCTCCCTTCTAGTTTTTTCCCTTCAATAGACAAGTGGGGAAGATATGATCCTTTAGAGTGCCTGTATGTCTGGCCCATGTACTGGCTATGCTTTCTTTAAACTGAGGTGTCTCTGATCCTTGAACTATGAAGTATTCATAAACAAGGAAGTATGTTTGATCATATGAACAGTACTTTACTCTTTCCACCAAAAAGTTAGCAACCTGACACCATGTGGCTAGGATTAGATTGAGGAGTTTCCTAGTCAGAATGCAAGATCTCCATACAAGTTGGCAGTCTCAAAGCTCTCATTGCAGAAATCAAGCACCGATTGTGGATAGAACTAGAATTTATACTTTTGTACACAATTTACCACATAACTGCACAAGCCATGGGATAAAATCCTCATCTGTTTTCCCTGATGAAAGGGCTCACCCTGAAATAATTTCGTGATCTGTACATGCTTCCAAATAGTGGTGCATCTTCATTACCTCCCTAGCCTAACTGCCTCAGTGATAAAATCCTGAGGGCCTAAGGAAATTGAAAGCAAAAAGGAGAGAATCAAGCCCATTTTGCACTTGTACATGCAGTCCGTGTAATGCACAGTGTTCCATCTGTTTAGGGAAGAATGAAGTATTCATAAGGTTTCCCATTCTGAAGCAAAGAAATTTCCTGTGACATTTTAAGCCTCTTTTGTATGCAACCATTTTTAGATCTTTCTGCTTTTAATCATCTTGCATGCCATGTGTTTTTTTGGTTTTAGCTGAATTGTGCATTATGAGCTCAGCCCGCAGCCCAGTAATGACAGAGATATTTGCTGAAAGTCTCTCTTTATTTCAGATTGTCTAATAATTTGATGGTCATGTCATCAGTGATATCCTCTGGGGTAAGAGAGAAACTGTTCAGACACTGAAGTCCTTTAAAAAATGTGCCTTTTAAAAATGAAAATTATACCCAGCAGTATGAATTTTTGTGTGTGCGTGAAATGAACTTTCCGTTCTAGGATTAATAAAGCAAGTGCTCCAGATTTCAGGGCAGTATATTGGTTCCTGAAATAAGCACTGAATTGTTGTTGGTTCTTCATAATCCTGGTTGAGAGGAAAATAAGTCCATTGCTAAAGAATACTGGGAGCTCATCGTTTTAAAACGATGCAGGTCTTCACATTTCCTGTGAGTTGAATGGGACCTATTAGGAGATACTCTGGCCTCAAGAGAGACCTCCTATTTAACCCTTCATGCTGCTTTCACTTTGTTCCTGACACTTCTATCTTGGCGCCGAGGCCAGTTTTCCTCTATGGTTTTGCATTTAAGCAAATATTCGTGGGGAGGGGAGGGCATAAATGGAATTAATAAATAAATTTTAAAAATAAATTTGATTTTTGTACTGCCCATTCCTTGTAAACAGGTCTCAGGGTGGTGAACAACAGTGGATAAAGCAACATTTCATATCAGTTAAAACATTTAAAATTATAATAAGATTTCAGTCAACAAGTTGGCCATCATTGAACAAACGACAGCAGAGAAAGCAAGACCACACCTGATTCAATCATGCTGAATGGAGCCAAACTGGATTCTTGAGGAGTCGCCTGGAAAAGCATTCTCTCTGGCAGTGCTCAGTCTTCAGAACTATCAAGGAGTCCCAGTAATTGATCAATGTGCCTTTAATCGCTAGCCAGACTTGCTGCCTAACAATTTGTACAGTTTGAATTACATGCCAAAACTCACTTCTTTGCTCAGGCTGAACCTATCCCAGAACACTGCCCCCCTCTTTTTATTTGGAGATATTCCCAGACCCACTCTGCCTCTTCTTCCTCTAGTTCCTAGCCCAGAGTGATTTGAGTCTCTGCTATTCACTCCCCAACTGGAGCCGGAATCCTTCCCCAAAGTGTGGTTTTTTAGCTGATCTCAGACTACTCATGTCTGTGCAACTTGACACACAACACAGGCTACTACTTCTTCCCCTTTTGGATTTACTTGCTGCCTGGATACTTGGACCGCCTAATAAGGACTTTTTGGTGAACCTTTGGGATCACTAAGTGTAAAGTGCTTTCCTGCTTTCTCTCCCCCTCTCTTTCTGGTCTCTTGGCTCCTGACCGATTGTTGTAACTCACTTAGAATTTAGGTGCTTGAAGTATAACTTGCTCTTGGATGTTGGAACTATGTATCATTTGACTCTTTAAGAGCTGTTGATTCCACAGGCCAGATATTTGTATTATTCACTGTAATAGCCTTATTTCTAATCACTCTGGGTCCAAGGCCATAAAACACTTTCTAGTGGGTAATTAGTAGTTTGAATTGAACCTGGCAACATAGGTAGCCAGTGGAGTGAGTGGATAGTGGGTGTGATATGCATAGCCTCCCTGGCTCCCATTAGTTAAGCATACATTAATGCTGTCCACTGACTTGTCTGTGTGTTTTGGTACCTCAGAATAGTTCTCATTACTCAGAAGTACCTCTCATTAATGAAATGGTTGGGAACTACTGCACTAGACCAACAGATGCCTTGTTCTGTGTGACAGCCCTTCAGATATTTGAAGAATGCAGCCATACCTCTCTTCTGTCTACACTTGTCTACATTAAACATAGCCAGTTCTTTATACCATTCTTCATAGGACTTGTTCAACAGACCTTCAAACAACTTTGCTGCCATCCCCCAAATTCATTCTAATTTGCCTAAATCCTTCTGAAATTGTGGTGCCCAGAACTGGACATAGCGCTCCAGATGAGTTCTGACTAGAAAGAACAAATTGAAAATCCAACTCAGAGAATGCACAGCAACTAGGAAAGCAACATTATTATTATTATTATTATTATTATTATTATTATTATTATTATTATTATTATTATGCTCTAGGTGATTTACAGCATTAAAACAGATAAAATACAATCCATATGATAAAATTATTACAATGCACTAATAAAACAACCAGTCCAGATGGCAATCAATCCCTTTTTTGCCAGCTGCCATGCTCTCTGTGCAGCAGGGTGGGGAAGGGAATACAGGGCCAAAAGTAAAAAAGGAGGATGCCAGTTTTAACCATTGCTGTCCTCAACCAAAAGCCTGGCGGAACGTCTCTGCCTTACAGCCTCTGCGGAATTGCATCAGATCCTGCAAGGCCCTGATGTTATTCAGCAGAGAGTTCTACCAAGTCAGGGCCAGGACCGAAAAGGCCCTGGCCCTGGTCGAGGACAGCAGGACCTCCCTAGTGCCGGGGATCACCACTAAGTTATTATCAGCTGATCTCAGTTCTCTTCTGGGGACATACTGGAGGAGGCAGTCCTGAAGGTACGAGGGTCCCTGACCACTCAAGGGCTTAAAAGTCAACACTAATACCTTGAACCTGACTTGGTACTCCACCGGTAACCAGTGTAGCTGGCGCAGCACAGGCTGTATATGTGCTGTCTGTGGCGTTCCCGCCAGGACTCGCATTACCACATTTTGAACCAGTTCCAGTCAGTTTCAAGAGCAGGCCAGCGTAGAGTGAGTTACAGTAATCCAGTCTGGAGGTGACTGTTGTATGGATTACTGTCGGGGCAACAGGAAAGGGGCCAGTCTGGCAGTACTGGTGACCTGTGCCTCCATAGACAGGGGAGCATCCCAGGTCATACCCAGGCTCCACACAGAGTGCATTGGTGTTAATGGCACCCTATCAAAGGCTAGAAGCTGAAATCACAGTCCCAGAGCCTTCCTCCCTAGCCACAGAACCTCCGTCTTCCCCAGATTCAGTCTCCGCCTGCTCTTCCTTTACCATCCTGCCATGGCCTCCAAACCCTCGACCAGATGTTGTGGTCATGACAATTAATACATCAAGTTCTGAAGTGTTTTATTTAATTTTTATATTATTTCTATTATGGTATTAACAATAGAAACTCTAAAAAGTATCAACCTCCCTTTTTTATCCCAACTTTTCCTGTATCCACTCTGTATCTGTTACCCCACACTAGGTCCATAATGAAAGAAAAGAGAGGGGGGGGAAGATAGACAAGGGGGGGAGAAATTTACAAAACTGTCTTGATGCCATGAAGAAAATAAGCATAAAATTTATGTAGATGTTGACCTCTTATACTGTATTGCATCTGGATGGTTTGAGAAACTGGAGATTGTGTTGCTGGATGCTGAACTCAAACAGAAGTCCAGATGTCCTTCAGTGAGATTAGAATGATGATTGGCTATGAAATACAAACAGGAAGTTAAGCAGAATTTTTAAAAGGTTTATAGCCACTTTTCTAGGGCATAGTTTTGTTGCCTTATTTAATAAGTTCCAGAAAATCAAGTTCAGAAGGTTGCAGGTTAAGAGCTAAAACTTGGTTTTCAACATCAGATGAATCAACTGAAAACAAAGGTTCCATTTTTAGTGTGCTGTCTTTCACATCAGCATTTCCACAGAGCTTGCATGTAAATGTGAATACTGCATCGTACTGTTCAAAATCAGGAACCACCTCTCAAATTCAGTAGCAAAACTTTTCCACCATTCAGAATATCATTTATTATCACTGTATTTGATATTTGTTTCGTATTGCAATGTACAAATTTTGAAAATTCTTCGAACAAAGTTTGAGTCCAGTGGCACCTTTAAGACAAGCAAAGTTTAATTCTGGGTATAAGCATTCATATCCATTGAAAGTTCTTGAGATCTTTCCTGTGGAGTGGTAAGAAAGTGGCTTTTAATTTTCTTCTGAAACAGTGGACAGATCATTTATTTCCCCAAGAGTTTTGTCTTTTAGCTTGCAGCTTGAAGGTAAATTATTTAGCTTGATAATGAGATCTGGCAAGATAGTCAGGTCTAGCAGTCATTCATCATTCTCAACTTAGCCATTGTACTCTACACCTCCCTCAAGAGAAAAGAAACTCCTTAATTTCTGGAAGCAAGTCCCTGAATTTGTGTAAAAAATCTACCCTACTTGGCCAACTTACATTTTATATGTTGTCTATGATGCAACTTCTTTTTTCTGTGTGACCTCTGTGATCTTCTTGCTCTGATGGAATTTGCCATTTTCATAGTGTTATCTTCCATATCATTCATGTTCAGCTTTTTATCCCGCAAAGTCTGCTGACAGCACAAAGTTGTTCCACAAGGCCTGTAAGACGGAGCTCTTCCACCAGGCTTTCAATTAGGAGCCACCCCTGGGGGGATTAAGGACAACTTTGTCCCTGGTACCTGCTGGCTGAGGCCCTGCCAGAGATGGCTTAATTGGATGCTGCCCTTTCACTGCTGTGACTGATTGCCGCCATTCTTACCTGTGTTTTATCTGAATATTATGCTATGTTTTAAACTTGTAAACTATTGTTTTATAGTATTTTAATCTGTTGGAAGCCGCCTTGAGCCAGCTTGTCCAGCAAGGCAGGGTAGAAATACAAATAATAAATAAATAAATAAAGTTTGCAGATGCATTGGTAAGTTGTCATCACTGCAGTAGGAAGCAAGAGCGTCACTTTCCTATTCAGTCTTGAAGGCTGTTCCATCTGCAGTGATAGAAATGAGTCTGTAGAGGGACAGCTGCCTTTCTTCCATTAAAGAATGAAAAGTGTTATAGAAGTTATCACCGTGAATTTTCCCATCTGAGGAAATTCTTTTAGTTTGAAATCTGGAAAAACAGTTTAAATGTTTACAGCTGAAAGACGTCCATCATGACGGTGATTTCATTTAATTGGACGAAACAGCAGATATCAATGTCATTTTGCAGTTGCTTAGAGAAATCCACTCCTGGCTTCTGTAGATGTGACAGTTGACTCTGATAGATGGTTAATCGGTGACAAAATGTCAGCTGTCTTTTTAGAGTGCTCAAATAATGAATCAGCTGCCTCAAGCAATGCCTCTTTAACCATTTTCCCCATCCTTGTTGTTTTTGTGTGTGACTAGGATGTGATTTACCCAGAATAAAGACACTGTGGTGGCCTTTGATCTTGTCACAGCTGCTCAGCTCCCCTTTTAGACTTTAGTTTGCTTATCTTGGCTTTTCAGGAGTTCACTCTTTTCTGGGATAGTCTCAGCATATTATGTTTGTAATTTGATTTGAACTGTCTGTCAGCATTCCTTTTTTAAACTAAAGCTACCATGACATAGCAGATCATGCACCTACACTTGGATTTCATATTTGTTAAAAAAAAAAGTTCCATTCCATTTATCATGAAAGTGGTATGTCTTTTAGTTTTCTCCTTGGTGTTTAGACCTGCATTCTTACTGTGATCAGTCAGGTGCCAGAACTGTAGAAGAAAACATGTGTTTGGTATACTTCATCTGTTGCTCACTACTGCTGATGGACTGTAGAGCTACAATATCAGACCTGCAGAACATGTGCTTACTCAGAAAAGACATTCTTAATTCACTGGGCCTTACTCTTAAGAGATTGACAAGGCAGTCATAATGTTGGATCTTGTCTATCATTTCCATGCACAGAAACACTATTTTCCCACCCACCCTTCCTACGGCAACCCACAGTGCCGCCTGAAATTCTACTCCAGAGGGATGGGGGCTCCTGGGAATAGCATGAGGGTGAAGATCTCTTATGTGGGGATCTTTTTAGACAGGATCTAACCCACAAAGGCAGACTGCTTTACTTACAAATTCCAGCATTTTTCTCCCCTCTCCTCATGACAGCCACCAGTCTGGTCCAAGGATTTTCCCACCTCTGGGAACTTTTATTCATTTCTGACAGAACCTGTTTTTCCCCAAAAGCTATCTTAAGTTGCAGAGTTCAATCTAGGGATGCCAGTCCCCCAGTGGGGGTGGGGGATTCCCCCAATTTTTTGTTCTAACTTGTAAATTTTAGGATCATTGTTTCAGGGCTGTGTTATCAAATGGGGAGTTCATTTGGGACCCTCATCTTTGAAGCCGGTGCACAGTGTTCAGCTGGAGGCTTCCTGGGCCACCAACAAGAGAAAAGAGATGGACTTTGGGGGTGGCAAGCTGTGAAGAAGGGAAAACTTAATTGTTTGGACTTTAAAATATAGGAAGATAAGAAGTGCCCTGCTGGATCAGACCAGTGGTCCATCTAGTCCAGCATCCTGTCTCACACAGTGGCCAATCAGTTCCTTTGGATGGTCAACAACAGGGCATAGAGGCAAAGGCCTTCCCTGATGTTGCCTCCCAACACTGGGATTCAGATGTTTACTCCCTCTGAACCTGGAGGCTCACTTTAGTCACCATGGCTAGTAGCTATGGATAGACCTATCCTCCATGTATCTATCCAATCCCCTTTTAACTCTGTCTATGTCTGTGGCAGCAAATTCCATATTTTAATCACTCACTGTTGGAAATAATTGTAGTTTGGTGTGACATTCAAAGCTGCTAACTTCCAAAGTAATATTGAAATGCCCCCTTTGAATTGTGATCCTGTCTCTAGTATGGAGGCAAATTATGGTTGCCCTTTTCCAGTGTCTTGGCGAACTATGTTTACCTCAAACCATGGAAAGTATGGGGAGCAGATGCAGAAGCCTGAGGGGAAAAGAGGAGGTAGGAGCCGAATTACTAAATCCCGTTATAGAACAACCTTCCCAGGAAAAAAGTGGCTGGCCCCATCACTTTCAGTATTTAGGAGGCAGCTGAAGCCAGTTCTGATTAGGACTGCATTTGGCTAATTTGTTTTTATTTATTGGCAGTCCTAATTGAGATTTTAAGCTGCTATCTAAATAAAATAAATAAAAATATTGGTCAGTATCAGAATATCAGTCTCAGAGTCTCAGAATATCCGGAGCACAATGGAAGACAAGAGGGCCTGGCATGATGTGGTCCATGAGGTTGCGAAGAGTCGGACTTGACTGTGCGACTGAACAACAACGACAACATCAGAACAGGAGGGGGAGACCAAGATTCAAATCTGCAAGTAGGGTTGCCTCCTGCTTTTACAACTGATCTCCAGCTGACAGAGATCAGCTCCCCTGGAGAAAGTGGCTGCTTTGAAGGGTGGACTCCATGGCATTGTACCATGCTGAGGCCCCTCCCCTCCCCAAGCCCCACCTTCTCCCGGCTCCACCCTCAAAGTCTCCAGGTATTTTCCAACTCAGATCTGGCAACGCTTTCTGCAAGCTACGATAGAGCTGACTGATTGATGCTGAGACAATATTTTAGTTAAACCTACTTCACAATGTTGTTTTAAGGCTAAAATGAAGAGTAAAGCATATATGTTGAAGGTCAGAATGCAGATGAAGAAGAAGAAGAGGAAGAGGAGACTGGATTTATACCCCACCTTTCACTGGGAGTCTCAGAGTGGCTTACAAACTCCTTTCCCTTCCCCTCCCCACAACAGACACCCTGTGAGGTAGATGGGGCTGAGAGAGCTCTGACAGAAACTGCCCTTTCAAGAACAGTTTTGGCAGAACTATGACTTGCCCAAGATCATCCAGCCAGGTGCAAGTGGAGGAGTGGGGAATCAAACCTGTTTTTCCCAGATTAGAGTCTGCGCGCTTAATCACTACACCAAACAAGATATAATCTTGCTGTACATATATGGAATACTACAGAGGTTCTGTAAGTTTTCAGTACTCTGTTATTATACAAAGGAAATATTTTCCTTAGATTTTCACTGGACAGGGGAATGGGGTGCTCCTAAGACCATACATTAATTCCCAGAATTATGTTCTAAAACATACAAGAAAATGGCTGTTCATTTGAGGGTGGATATAAATAATACTGATAGAAACTATATATTATGTTGCACATATCTACTTATTAAAGTGTAGTAAAATATTATTAATATATACATAGTTGCTGGGACTGTAGCCCAGAGAAATCTGTCATTCTTTAACCTTACCAAGCACAGTTTATTTTTACTGAAGGAATAATTTTAAAGACATAAGTAAGTGCAGTCCTTGTAAAATAAGTCAGCAAACAATATATGCCTAAAAGGTTATTTCTAATTGCCTAGAAGCAGCTGGAAAATTGTAACAAGTTTGAATTAAACAAAGTATGTTGCCACTGCATATGTATTGTTTAATATTGAACGGCTGTTCTGTATTGACATATACTTTCAATTCATATGTTGCTCAGCTGTTTTATACAATCAATGGATAATGAAAAATGTATTTGCAATGGTATTTGTTTCTTGTTAGATGCTTGACTGCTGATTCTGAATTATGTTGATGGGGGCGGGAGTTGCACTCATAAGCACAAGAACAAAAAGGCATTGTGAGTAATATTCTTATAGTACCACATAGTTCCCCAGCTGCTTTGGGGAAATGTTCCTAAAGATTTGTATAACTGTTTTTCAAAAATTCCATATTCCATTTGACAGGTTTTAGCATTTCTCCTAATCAGCAGCTTTCAAAGTGTTCTGGAGAAGCTTATCAGATGTTCCTCAAGCAGATCAGTAATGACAGCCTGAAATACAGTCTACCCACTGTTGTGACCCAACAAGACCCCTGTAGCTGTGAAACACCACCCTAGGGTGCTCAGATTACACAGTCAAACACTCTGAATAAGCATGGAGACTTAGCTGAGACACAACTCCACCAATGAGTTGTTTATACTATCAAAAGCATCTCCTCAAAGATTACAGAATCTGTTTAAAAATTTTGTTTTGTTTTATGTGACTAAGGCTCATTCAGCTTTTTTGAACAGCAGAACAGGCACCAACAATTCTCCACTCTCTCTTTAGTCTGCAGAGCCCTAATCTCAGATTTACCAAGCAGTTCTTCTTAGGTTACCACCCAAACAGATTCAGTATCCACTGTAGCAGAGATACATTTTGAGTCCTGGATCTTCAGGAATCCATAAGATTTATTTATAGGACACTGATAGAAAATTGGATCACCACCATACAGCATCCAAAGAAGAAGCCGAAGTGTAGCAAATCTGTAAACGTTGTTGGTTGTTAAGATATGGCAGAGATCAGCAAAGTTGTACTTAAAAATCAAATGCAGTTTCTAGTTCGAACACAAGCTTAACCCTAGTATTACCAGGTTCCTTCTGGCAACTCGTGGGGGATGGGGGGGGGGACATACCAGGAGTGGGAGGGAGGCCCAGGCACTGGCAACATCACTGGTGACGTGACCATGTCACTTCCAGCATGTACCGGATGTGATGTCATCACATTGTGCTGTCGGGGCAATGCTGTGATATTTGGGCAAAAACGCTATGGTAAAAATGGCTCCACCCATAGAGCTTTTGCCCAAATACCAGAATATTGCCCAGACATCGCTGGCCTAAGAACATCACTTCTGGTGCATGCTGGAAGTGATGTCGCCACATTGCAGATGACATAGCCTGGGCCTTCCTCTCTCTCCTGTTAAGTCCCCCCACTGGCTAGCTGTTGGGTGGCAGGGATGGGGCCTGGTGGCAGGGGACCTCTGCCTTCACCAGGGGGGTCTGGCAACCCTAGCTTAACCTTCATCTTTCTAGCTCTGAAAAGTAGCTTCTTGTCAGTTTTATAACTGGTACGTAGGATTCTGGTTTTGTAAGAGGCCTTTCCCACTGCAGCATACTCTTGAATAGAGTGGTTTCCCCTGAATAACATCTCTGTCCTTGCCTTATGTGGTGACATCACTCATTTTCTTCTGTCTCTTAAAAAATTCCCAAACTGAAATCTCACCTAGAATTTACAACCATATCCACCATCCAGAGTATGGAGAACCCAAGCCAAACTGTTCCATGCTGCACCTAGACCTTTCTCTGCATGGACCTAGGTTACCCCATGTACCCACAGAGGGATAGGGGACCTCGTCACGTACAGCATAGCTCATGCTTCACTTCAGCACAAACGAATTACATTTTGTATGCAGCTCACAGGTCAACAACCTCATCAAATTCTTTAGCAATGATGAGGAACCAGCCTTGCTTTCAATTTTCTAACCAGCTGGAAAGCCTAGACATATTTTGATTCCAAAACAGATGCTTGTAAAAAATTAGTAGTAAAACACATGGAAAAATCTGTAGCATACTTACAGTTAAATCCTAAACACAATTACACCCTTCTAAATCCATTTAAATCAGTGGGCTTAAAAGGGTGTAACTCTGTTTAGGATTGCAGTGTTACTCACTTAACTTGATCTCAAACATAGCTGGGTTAAAAGTAGAAAATGTAATAAAGTATGTGTTGGAAACATACTGTGCCTGCCATGTGTGCGGTGCGGTGAGTACAGCAGAAAATGCACAATCTGTGGTTGTTTTAACCCTTAATGAACCAAATAATAGTAGGGTTTGAACTAGATCAGCAAATATTAAGCAGATGGGAACCAATCTATAGAAGTCTAACAGTGGAAAATCCCTCCTTTTCTTAATGATATGGAGGTAAATAACATCACCGGGAAAATAACATCTCAATAAGCCTCCATTAAAGGGACAGGACAATTTTCCCCCCCAGGCAGTTAGCAGCCCTGGTTTTTATGGAGTATAAGCCCATAATTGGAATCACTCGTATGAGGTATGTCTTAACTAGCATGATTGGAGGTGACCATAACAGATGTTATTCAGCAATAAAAAAACCCAAAATCAGCCTTCAGCGGCTATAATGGTAAGCAGAGCCGACTATAACGATAACAAAAGAATTATTGCTTCAAGTTCTTATTTTCTGCTCAAATATCCTTCCCCCAGCTGCTTTTCCCCAAGTGTGTGGTAGATATGGGACTATTGTGTTGATAAACAGCTGGATGAGAAAGGGTGAAAGGTAATGCAGCCTGCTATCCTTTGCAGTCTTCTTCCACAAACTCAGAGTTTCCCAAAGCTGCTTTTTGTTTCTGTTTTCTTAAAGGTTGGTGGGAAGTTACTTGTAGCTGCATATAATATCTAGTTTGGCCTTTGTAGTCTGACTGAGGCAAAGATGAAGCCGCCTGTGTCAGGCAGTGTAGAGGGGAAAACAGCAATTAAAAGTTCAAACAAGACAAAGCAGAGTGACGTAAGTCAAGGTAATATAGCTGAAATGCAGAACCTTTCAGAGAGTCCTTTGGTTGCCCAGTTCAAGGTGCAGCATATAGCCCTGGAATCTTCTGTAGGGGTGAAAGGCTGTAACTAGCCTATCAGTAGTAGGCTTGTGCACTGAATATTAGCTGATCAGGTACATGAGAAAGAGTTACTGTGACAATCCAAATAAATATTGTTTGGATGTTTTATTTCCATTTTGTTACGGTTTTAAATAAAATTGCCTCGAGTCCCTTTTTTGGAGAGAGGTGGGTTAAAAATGCCACAAATATGTTTTGTTTGTTTAAAGAACAACTTTTTGTTCGTGTTAAATACAAATTGGTGGCGCAGCCAACTTACAGCAACCCCATAGGGTTTTCAGGACAAGAGGTGAACAGAAGTGGTTTGCCATTGCATGGCTCTGGGCAGCAGCCTCGGCCTTCCTTGTTGGTCTTCCATCTAAGTGCTAACCAGGGCCAACCCTGCTTAGCTTCTGAGATCTAACAAGATCTGACACTTTACAGAGGGGGAAATCTGGAGCAAACTAGTTTCAACTAGTTGTGTTCTTGTTAATATGTTTGCTGCACTGTAGTAGCAATTATTGGAAATGGACCCACTGTAACTCCTTATTGAGTTGTCTGGAGTTGCTTCTAGCTATGTACAAGTGCAGTTTCACCGGCTTCTCCTTAATTCTGATTTTTCCCACCTCTCTTTGTTCTATTCATTTTGAATTTATCCTTTCTGCCAGAAAGGGGTGGGGGGGGACCACTGATTTTCATTTTGCATTTTCTGTTTGTTTAGGAAGATAACCTGCTATAAATTACATTTTGGTGAGATAAAATGATTAAATATTTGCTTGTCATATTACAATCATGTTACTATTAACAAAACCATCTGCTTTTTAAATTGAAAAAAACACCACAAAGCCACTGACACAATCAAATCTGAATTTTCATTTTTATTTTGAATTATTTTACTGCTTGCTATATTATTTTACATATGTTTTGAAACAATTTCATTATTTGAATCCTATACATCTTACCTTTAAGGTTTTCATACCTCATATCCTCAAAACAGACACACAAACCCAGAAGTGACATCAGTTCTCTAGGAATTGCCAAAAGCTCTGTAGAAGTGATATCATGCCACTGCCAGTGGCCTCTCCATGTCCCCAACCCAACTGGTCTCCTGCTGGTAGTTCCAATAAAGTTCCCCCCAAATTCCCAATCCATTGCAGCACTGACATAGGAGCAAAATAGTAATAGGAACAAAGAGTCTGGGTTTCCTGGGCTTGGGGAAAGGATGAGCTCAAAGGATAGCTATCTGGTTGGGGGTGTGATGAGGAAGTCCTGCTGGCATTGAAAAAAATTCCAAAGAAGGAGGAAGCTTGGATGGGAAGGGGGTTTATGAGGGGACTTAGCTGGATAACTAGGGATTAAATGAAAAAGTGATTGAAATTTCAACTTTACCTAATTTGACCTGTACCTAGGGTTGCCAGGGTGGGGGCAGGCACCTGAATTCCAAGTGGTGAATTTGCTGCCTGGGATTGAGGTGCATCCCTAATGTGATGACACTGCTTCCTCCCCAGTGGGGAATTTTGGGAGGCATTCCTGGAGGAGGAAGTGGTGTCATCACATTAGGGATGCACCTCAATCCCAGGCAGCAAATTCACCACTTGGAATTCAGGTGCCTGCCCCCACCCTTTTGGAGAGCAGGGGCTGCATACACCTGAATCACCTCTTGGGACTCAGGTGTACACAGCCCCTGCTCTACAAAAGCATTCAAAGGGACCCTTTAAATGTTTTTGGAGGAGCGGGTGCCTGCATGCCTGAATCTCAAGCGATTAATTTGCTGCTTGGCGTGCAGGTATGCGGCCAGCAGCTGCCTGCCTCTCTCCCCTCCTGCCAGATTTAAAGGGCCCTCCAGCTGATTAGTGGGCCATGTGCTCCCACAAGTCAGCTGGAGGGCCCTTTAAATCTGTCAGGAGGGGAGGGAGAGGGGTGGCAGTGGGTGGTTGTGTTGGGGGTGTGATTGGTATCCCTACCCAGAAGAATAAAAAGAGCTTGGATTTATACTCCACCCTTCACTCAGAAGTCTCAGAGCAGCTTACAAACTCCTCTCCCTTTCCCTTCCCACAACAGACACCCTGTGAGCAATGCTCCCTCTAAGCTGTGGAGTCTTGTGTACAAAAATTCTACTCTGTGAACTAGTGGCATTAAAGCTGTGAGTGAGTGATTTGGCTACTGCATAAACTAGTTTGCTCTGGAGCCATCCTTCCTGAGAGAGGACAAAAATGTGTGCACCAGAGGCTAAAAATCTGTGAGCTAGCTCATACTAACTCAGCTTAGAGGGAACACTGCCTGTGCGGTAGGTGTGGCTGAGAGAGCTCTGACAGAAACTGTTCTTTTTCAAGAACAGCTCTGACAGAACTATGGCTTGCCCAAGGTCATTCAGCAGCTGCAAGTGGAGTGAGGAATCAAACCCAGTTCTCCCAGATTAGAGTCCGGGCACTTAGCCACTACATTCAAAAGGAATGCTGCAAGGCATTGGTGCATAAGAACTCCTTGGTTGACCTGTCATATCTTGTTCAATTGGAATCCCCAACACCATCTAGACGTAGGTTTCCTGTCTCATAACCAGTGCTGATTTCTCCACACCTACTGCCTCTCTGCATATCACATCACATCCAATCACACCTGCTATTGTCATTTTCCTGCTAATGTTATTTGGCATCTGAAACCACTTCACTTTCCAGTATTTAGGACAAATGGACTCACATTCTAACTGTATCTGAAGAAGTGAGCAGTGACTCACAAAAGCTCATACCTGCCACAATTTATTTTAGTCTTTAAGGTGCTACTTGGACTCTTACGCTTTTCTCCTACCATCCAGACTAATGCTGGGAAGGGGGGGGGGCTGGGGAAAGTGAAGTTTGGAAAGGATATGATGCCACTTCCAGGTGATGCTCTAGGAATTTCCACTAATTTCTTTGGTAGAGACTAAGGCAAATTCCTAGAGCATTACTATGGAGGTCATTCCCGCCCACCCCTTGCTCCTCAGTCTCTTGAGGGCACTTGGGAAGCCTATATACAATAGTCTCAGAGCCTTCAATGTATAATTGAGTCAGGTTCACCTCAGAATGGCCATTATGCCAAAGACCCTGTCTCCATGCAGTTGAGTCATTATGCCCACCACATAGTGCATTTAGACTGGGTGTTCCTGCTCCTACCTATTCTTTTGACAACTCTCATCCTATTATTCCACATAAGACTGGCTGGGTACTTATTGAAGATGGAAGGAGGTAGAGTCTGAAGCCAGCAAATGGAAGCTTAATGATCATAGTAAATACCATCATGGTTAAAGCATTAAGGATAATAAGAAGAACTTTGCTGAGTCCTGAGAAGCAGAACAAATTTAGCAGTGGGTCTCCCTTTTTAAAAAAGTGATTACTACCTTAACTATAGTTAGGAGACAAGCCTCTCATTACATCTACAATGGACCTGTCTCTCTGAAACTGGCTTGATATGACCTCTAATGCATACCTGCCAAACCAGGGCTCAGAAATTAGAAGCAGTGACCCAAGAACAGTGAATGTACATAAAATACTACTTAAAGTGTGGAATTTGCCAAGGGACACAATATTGTTCTGCTAGTGAACCTGTTATTAAAGAAAAGGATGCTTTGCACTATGTGGATTTTTGTTAGTTGATTAGAAAAGACAAGAAGGGGGACCCACGATACGGGGGGCGGGAGTATTCCCCACAGCTCCTGGCCTGCAAAAGCAGGAGGACCTCCACAGGAGGAGGAAACAGTACCAGGTAAGCCTTCTTCCTCCCCCCCCCATGAGGCTGTGCGGCTCACCGCCTGGCGAGCCTTCTCCCCTCCCTCCCCCTTCCCTCCTGGACAACAGTGGTGGCAGTGGGGCCTGCTGCGTGCCATGCCTTCTCCCCTCCCTCCCCCTTCCCTCCCTGACAACAGCGGCAGCGATGGTGGGGCCTGCCGTGTGCCAAACCTTCTCCCCTCCCCGATAGTAGCGGCAAGGCCCGCTGCCCAGCGAGCACCCCCAAGGCCAAAGCGTTCTCTGCGCGTGTGCAGGGAACACTTTTACTTTTCGGGGATTTAAATATACCCCCAAAAGTTTTCTTAACTTTTAGGATTTTTCTGCACATGTGGAAACTCCTCCACATGTGTAGGAAAATCTCCCTACCCCCCAAGTGCCTCCCCACTCAGATTTAGATATTCGCACGGAGGGGGCCACTTCGGAATTAGATATGTAGATTGTTTGACTCAGGTGCATGGTTCAAAGCCAGAAACAGAGAAATTAAGCCAGTGGGAATTTAGGTTAGATTTTCTAGTATATAACATATCAGGAAATCTTTCTGTGTTATAAAGTACAGTTTTTAAAAAGCAATTCTTTAAAAAGCCAAACTTCAGTACAATAATTATTCAGGCTAAAATTAATTGTTTTCACAATTCGGTCTATCTTTTGAATATTTTCATGCTTAACCTGTAAAAGCTGTTGGTTGCTTTACTTATGGGACTAAGAATCAGGCTTGCCAGTCATTTCTCAAGCAGATTCAGAGCCAGTGCAAACATTTTGCAAGAACACATGCAACAATCATTCTGGGGCTGCAATCACATGCACAATTAGCCCCGACATAGGTACGAATCCTGGGTGGATAAAAGGAGCATGATCAGACAACATCTGGGAAGCCATCAGCAACCCGTTTTGCAAGGCGGAGTTAAAAGACACCTCGGAAAGTCCAGTAGCAAACGGGTTTCTATGGGCCACAGATGGACTTTCCTGTGTCTGATCACTCCAGCATGCTCTTATGGCATCAGGATGGTCTAATCAAGCCATCCCAACTCCATGCCGTTGTTTCCCTCCCCCTTCACAGTATGCACATCAGTGCACTCCCGCACATTCCATAGGGAGACCTCAGAGCAGAGATGTGATTCATCAATTCCTCATGTAAGTGCATCGGAAACAAATGGCAAAAAAAAAACCTGACTCACCCGTGGTTGAGTCTGATTACGAAGTGGCGGGCTGTGCCCGCAGCTTCAAAAGACTGTGTGATTGCACAACTGCAGGTCTACTTCCACCAGAGGAAATAGCCTCTCTTCCCTCCCACTTTATCTCACGCGTGTGACCACAACCTGGAACTGTACCACCCTAGAGTGCATCTGGGATTTGCATGGTAAAATGTACCAAGCATTTCCTACATATGTGTAGTTAGCATGTGGAGCTAGGTTCTAACCTCTTTCCCCTTACTTGGCTCATTTCACACACTGGAAGACTTAAGCATTGGCCACGTTTAATTATGGTACACCCCAGCCTCTCAGGGCATTTTGCAGTGCTATTGTCCATGAAGCCTTCAACAAGCTCTCTGGGTCCAGGGGAACTTTCAAAGATATACTGAAAACATCTTTGCAATTCTCTTACGCATATTTGTACCAAAAGTACAAATGGTTTATGTTAGATAGAAACGTGATTTTAAATCACAGGTGTGAATTGTGGCATGTGGGTATGATATATTCCTTTTGCAAACTGATTTAAGCAAAAATAATTTAAGATCAAGGTGTGAAAATGCCTCAACTTTCTGCCTACTGCGGTGCTGAAATCTAGTTGAACCTAATATGGCTCAGGATCTCATCTCCTCCCCCCCACCCTCACCTCTATAAACCTACTTAAAAATGCATGCCTTCTTCTGAAGTGCTACCTTTTTAATATCACTGAGGAAATGTAAAAGATCTGGGTGCTGACTGTGTTAATGGGCTGTTTCGATTTGGCACGTCAACAGAATGTGATTGCCAAGGTGCTCCGTGCCAATCATCAGATTCCAGGGCAGTCTCTAATAACCCCCTTCTCTGCTGTTTCTCATGTATGAATGCCAATCACCCAGCTAATCAGGGTGAATTTACCACTATTCATACCCATCTGCCAAATGTCAGATCTTTGTTCAATACCCTGCATTGATCACAGAGACACAATACTAGAGGTTATTGTTGCCTTGTCATTTTTAATTATGCCAGAGTAGTTGTTTAATGAATAGTGATGTAGGTAATCAGCAGAGGAAAGTAAAAGAATAAATGATGCAGAATTGTTGACTTCCCCAGAGTTGGTTGACTGGCAACCGTTTTCTCTTACAGTGACTCTTTCCAGGACGCATAATGGATTGACATTGGACTACTCATCCTGTTCCTAATAGCCTTCTTTTTAGTATATTATTAATATTTAGTGTCAGATTTAAATCTGTGTTCATCCAAAAATATGTAGAGGGAAAGCATTAGTTTTGTTTTGCTCATCTTTCAGCCATGCTCGTGGTCACAACTGCAAATGCATTCCAATCCTGCCTTGAGTGGAAATAGTCATTATGTCATATTTTAAAATTTAAAAGATGAAAACGTTTATCCCAGCTGGCACAGAATCATAACCAGTTGCACTGGAGACAATCTGTTTGTATGCTCTTTGAAAAGAACTCTCAACCATTTTATTCCAGAGTTATCCTACTGAAATCAGTAGAACAAAGTTTGAGTCCAGTGGCACCTTTAAGACCAACAAAGTTTAATTCAAGGTATGAGCTTTCGTATCCACACACTTCTTCAGATTCTCTTTTCTGAGGAAGTGTGTGTGCACACGAAAGCTCATACCTTGAATTAAACTTTATTGGTCTTAAAGGTGCCACTGGACTCAAACTTTGTTCTACTGTTTCAGACCAGCATGGCTACCCACCTGAATCTACGTATTGAAATCAGTTGAATTGCTTTGGAGTTGGTTTGTATAAACATTTTGTAAGTCTGGAAGCCTAAAATTATTGCTGGAAACTATATGTGAGTGCCAGGTGAAAACTGAAACAGTTACCAATTCCCATCTTCAAAAGCAGGGATCGAAAGGATTTCAGAGACTGCCAGTTTTCTAAATCAGTTTAACACAGTCATGGCATCCCCTCATAGAATTCTAAGAACTGCAATTACATGAGTGGATCTGGAAATAGTTCATCTAGTCATCTATGAGCAGTTCCCTAGGTGTGCTAAAAGAAGTATGTTAACAGGTTTCAGAACCCTTTTTTCCCCCTTAAAAATTAAAATATGTAAGGAAAGCACATGCTCTTGATGGTGAAACTAGACATGACAAAGACTTAGTCTTTTGAAGTCAAATTAAAGCTGTGCACATCTCCCATTCAGACTGGGGCTGTGCAAGGAGATGCAGAAATTTTAACCTTTCCAACCTGCACACGGTTTCACTAATTAAAACTGTTTCTGTCCCCAGCAGACAAGCCCTGTTTACATGTTACAATGAACACATGTACATCCTCCACATAAATGCATACATTCGTTTGTAAGAAACAGCCAATGCGCATTCACTTCACAGTTGAAACTAAGGATCAGTACTTGGTTAAATGTAGGGTTTGTATCTTACTTCATTTATTTGTTTCGGCTTACATGACCAAAGGTCTCAAGCATATGTATAGAATACAGTTTATGTTTAAACATCAAAACAAAGTTAAAACAGGGAACTTCTCCAAATCGGTAGGATATAATCAGTATAAAGGGTTTGTATCAGACATTCAGCTTTATGTGTGTTGAGTCCAACATGAGAATTATTCAACACACAAATTTTTAAAAAGCCAAATTTACACTGATTGTAACTTGTGAACAGGGCCACCTATGCACCATTATTAGCCCTTTAATAAACCTCTTTTGCCCATCATTTTGTTTTAAAGACTATAGCAACATAGAAGATCTGTAAAATCCATGCAGGGTAAAAGAGTTAAACCTCCTTATCCCTTTTGTGTAAGGCCCAGGCCGCACACAACTCTAGTTTAAGTTTGAAAAATGTTTGGAAGCTCCAGTCATAGATTCCCCCAGCATCTAGTCTTATTTGAGTTTGGGCTGTCATGTTTTAAAATATTTACAAGACTGACAGCAAAAATAATTTCTTTTTCAAACTTTGCATATGTTTGAACATAGCATTTCATATTCATTGAATGCACTTTGTTGATTTTTCTTTTGTAATAAAACATTTCAGGGTCAACTTCTTTTGGCCATTGGAAAAATGTTTGAAATATTTATGCAGCACATAAAATTAAAGTGGTGTACTTCTTAAAGTTCTGTTTATCAAATGTAAGTCAAACACACTAAATCAGATCCCATTCAATTTTGGGCACTGGAAAAATGACAAAGACTGAATATTTGTTTGTTTGTTTGTTTGTTGTATTTTTACCCTGCCCTCCCCGCAAGCGGGCTCAGGGTGGCTTACAAAGTGGCAGAGTGCCAAGTTAAAATAATTAAAACAATTTAAAACAGCGTTATGACAATACAGCAAATAACTTTCAATAAAATGCTCACTATGATGGTAATCAGCATGAGTCAAGATAGTGTCCTACAATTTCTCTTTGTGGCATGGTGTGAGTTCTTTTGGCCAAGCCTTCATCTCCGGTGATAATGGAGATGGTCGATGGTAGGTGGTGGCGGCTTCTAATCGAACGCCTGGTGGAAGAGCTCTGTCTTGCAGGCCTTGCAGAACTGCATAAGATCTCGCAGGGCCCTGATCTCCTCTGGGAGCTCATTCCACCAGAGAGGAGCTGCCACCGAAAAGGCCCTGGCCCTAGTACCAGTGAGCCTGGCTTCCCTTAAACCTGGGACCAAAAGTTGGTGTTGAGATCCCGACCGAAGTGCTCTCTGGGTAAATATGGGGCAAGGTGGTCCCTCAGGTATGTTGGACCCTGGCCATATAGGGCTTTAAAGGTAAGCACCAGCACCTTGAAGTGAACTTGGTATGCTATAGGCAGCCAGTGCTGTGCCGCCAGCACAAGCCGGATGTGCTCCCGTTTAGGGAGCTCCATCAGTAGCCTGGCCATGGCATTCTGCACCAGTTGCAGCTTCCGGATTTGCAACAAGGGCAGCCCCATGTAGAGATGGCACCTTGAAACCCCTCGTGGCCAGCTTTAATAAGCCAGGAAGGGCACGAATCAAGATTGCATGTGGTTGGACGTACAGTCATGAGCAACCTGTTGACTTCCTCTAGGCTGAGCTGGCCAAACCCATCTAACGCGGTAGCCTTGCAGCCTGGTATACCCAGGAGTTGCGGCTTATGAATCGGGAGCTACGATGGCTAGAGAGCTGGCCGAACCCATCTAACCCCGGACTCAAGGATGTGCAAGGGGCCTCGAGTTCACTCACTGTTTCAACTGTGGCAGGGAGGTTGCAGTGGAACACCAAAACCTTATCCGCGAAATAGCTCACAAATGCCTCACAGCCAATGTCCAATTCCCTAGCATTTGGTCTGCCCTGTGGCAGAGCTGTCAAAGACCAAATTGTTCTAAACAATTGGGCTGGGCGTGAGCTCGCGGATACAATCGAGGCCGCATAGAATTCTCTCTTAGTGGCCTTGGTTGCCATCTCATAGGATCTCATAAACGTCCTATAAGATGTTCTTGTGGCTTCGTCCTGAGCCCACCACCACCGTCTCTCTAGCTGTCGTAGCTCCCGATTCATAAGCTGCAACTCCTGGGTATACCAGGGTGCAAGCCTACTGTGGGGGCATAGAGGGCGCTGGGGAGTAATCTCGTCAATGGCCTTGGAGAGACGGGTCTGCCAGTCCTCCACAAACTCATCCAGTGAGCTGCCAAGGGGCATTGGATCCCACAGAGCCATCTGGAACCGCACTGGGTCCATTATACTCTGCGGGCGAGCTAAAATAGACTCGCCACCTAAACAGGGTCAGTGTGGAACATTCAGACGGGCCCCCAGAGCATAGTGATCAGACCATGGTACTGCCAAGGCAGTAATCTGATCCACTGTTACCCACGCAGCAAAGATCAGATTGAGTGTGTGCCCGGCCCGGTATGTGGGGGCTGTGATGACTTGAGAGAGTCCTAGTGCTGCCATGGATGACACCAGATCTGCCACCCAAATGGAGGCCACGTCATTGGCATGGACATTGAAATCACCCAAGACCAGTAGCCTAGGATATTCCAACGCCCAACCTGATACAGCCTCCATCAGGGATGACAGGCTGTTGGTCAGTGCGTTAGGCGGTCAGTACACCAACCAAACAGCCAAACTCTCTACAGCCTCCCACACCAGACCAACACACTCCAAGCCCACGATCTCCACTGACGGGAGTGCCCTGAAGGAGTAAGTCTCCCAAATGAAGATTGCCACTCCTCCCCCACCCCCTAGTCCTTGATTGATGTAGGACTGAGAATCCGGAAGGGGGGCAAGCTGGGAGAGAGCTACCGTCTCCCCTTCCCGCACCCAGGTCTCAGTCACACACACCAGGTCAGCCTTCTGATCTACTAAGAAGTCCTGAAGGACCTTGGCTTTGTTGTTTATCGACCTGGTGTTACACAACACCAATGTCAGAGGGGGGTTATCCATCCTAGCCCCACTGCCAACAACCATCGGGATGAGTCGCAGGCTGGAAGGGCGCTGAGCCATCCTATTTCTCCACGTCCTTCCCTCATTTCTCTGCCTGGGCCCAATGCTATTCTTCCCCCTCCCCAGGAGCACTGGAATCTGGAGCCCAGGCATCGCCAGCCATTCTTCACTCAAGTCACAGACCGTTGGCAGGTGAACCCAAAGCCACCAAAGTGCCTTAGCAACAGACAACACTTCTAGTGCTGTTGGGACTAATCTCCTGTCCTACCAATTAATCCTATTAATTAACACAATCCTAATGATTGCTACTAATTATCCCATCAACCGGCAGTAAAAATATAAAGTTGGTGAGTTAATCATCTAATTTAAATTTTTTATCCAATTAGCAACCAACTAAATTCCCCTTTTTCTTCCAGGACAGGTTTCTAATTAGGGGGATCTGCAACCTCCCACCTAGCCAAGTTATACCCTCCCCACCTCATCCAACAACCAATCCCAATTATCGTCTGTCCTGCTATTTCAACTTCCAATAGTTCACCTCTGCCAACTGCAACGCAGGGGCAGTGGAGGGGGGGAGGGACCAGATCTTCCTCCTCTTCCTTCCCCTTCTCACAAACTGGGCTGAGATGTACACCTGATGTTGCCACTGCCATTCACAGGTTTCCCGTATTGAGCGGCCACCACTCCTCCCTTGGTTCCCGCTCAGTCTCCTGCTCAGCTCCAGCCATAGCCACTGTCTCCTGGCCCATCCAGTTCTCCTGGTCTGACCTCTGGATCTCCTGGCCTCCAGAGCTTGGGCCACCCCCTCTCTTGGTCTGGCTCTCTTGGTCCGGCTCAGCTCTGCAAGCCCCGATGCATTCGTCTCCGCCCAATGCCTCCTCGGGCTGTCTTTTGCTCTGGCTTAGCTCTGCAGGCCCCGGTACGTTTGTCTCCTCTCGATGCCTCCTTGGGTAGTCGCCTGCCAGCGGCTGCACTCTCAGGCCCCCGGGCCCACGTCTCCCACCACTCATCTTCCGCCGCTATGCTGGCAAGCCTCCCACTCAGTCGTGACAGCTTCCTGGGGGGAGAGGACCATCCTCAAGCCTCCCGCTCACCAGCCCAGGGTCTCTGTGCTTCACCAGTGCCGGCGTCGTCGGGAACACATACCCCCTCCAAAATGGCCACTGGAGTGACGAGGAGGTTTCTTGCAAGCTGGCAGCTGCCAACTCTATGCCGGTCAGCACACCACGCCAGTCCAAGGCGGTGGAATGTTGTCTCACCCAGAGGCCGGCACAAACTCTGCCTCCAGTTGTAGCCGTGTGGAGTGGACTTTTCGGGGTAAGGTGGTCTCTTTTCCCCCCTCACAACATGCCCTTCCAAATCTCCCGGCCAAGGTAGCAAGCTGGTATTGCTAACAGGCTAACTTTGTTCTGATGCAACAGTTTTTGTTTTATGATACTAAGGCTGAATGCCTAAGGATTCTTTTCTGGGATGATCCCCTCTGAATAGCAGTGCACTTCTGAGTAAACCTGTTTCAGCTAGCTCCATAAGACATCTTGCAGCAGTTTGTGTAAATACATCTGAAAACATATTTTACCTTAAGGAATCCATTGTAAGCAGAGTGATGTTGTTACTTTTAGAGACAGTAAAGAAACTGGATCAGCACCTAATTTTCTGGGACAATATAAATTCTGTTTTGTTGGCTGGGATTCAGAATCAATCCTTTGTGCATCAATGCTGCCCCCTTTCATAGGCATAAAGCATAAACTATTTTATGTTTCAATTAAATTACCTTAGAAAATCTATAGCTTGAGGGTGCTGGTTTATTACTGGTATCCAGCTCTACTTTCATTTACTAAATGACACTGGGAGAGCTTCTGTTCAGAACATAATCACCTCAGGGAATCTGCCGAGTGCAACTCTGCATGATTCAATTATTGCAGAATGTTATTCCCTTCCCTGAACATGGGGCTGAGCACATTAGCAAGGAGTTTAATGTTTCCCAGTAGTTCATTCTTTACACATCACAGTTTTCCCATGAACAGTAAAAAGTGAAAGAAGGAAGTTTCAGCTCCTTAATTAAATCATTATGCCTGTCTGGCCTTTTTGCAAGGAACCCATTTCCCCCAAAATGCAGCCTAAAACTTACTGCCCTATATTGTATCATCCAACTTTTCTCCCAGCGGCTCACAATACAGACCAAAAAAAATACAAAAAAAAATACAAAATGACAATGAAATACAATACAGCCATCTGCAGAATTGCTGGCTTAAGTTAATAGTAACCTTTAATTATGAAACAAGTTTTTTAAATGAAAAAACTGAGATAAACTATAATTATTCAAATATTTGAGCTTCTGCCTGCATGCATAATACAGGTAGCCTAGGTGGTAGTCTGAAGAATCCTGAAGGTAGGGAGAATTGTCAGTGATGTTTCGTAGGAGAAGTACAGAAGTACAAGAAAAGTTGTATTTAAAACATATGCAAAAGAGTATGTATTATCCTCCAAATTGAGGCAGTGGGAAGCCCAAATGCTCAGACTGGTTGTGGTCACACGGTGATTTTGATTGGGTTTCACCGCTGTTTCCTCTCGCATTTAAAATTGCTGATCACACACCCGCTTCCATCTCCTGCACTAAAGTGGGCTCACTCGCGCAATCCTCCCAGTTCCCTAGCAAGTTTTCCTACATCTGGAAAATCAAGTACTTTCCGGGTATTTGTGCTTTGAATCCGCGATTTTGCCAATCTGGACAGCCATATCTTGCAATGATCGCAGTTAGGTCACCTGAATGTCCTTCTCGCGATGGTTTCCCCCCCCCCCCCAAGCTTCCATCATTGTGCACATGCGCAATCCTGCGCTGAATAAATTCAATATACAAAAGTTCAAGCACACATCTAGTCTCCAGTGCTCGGTTGTACGTCGCCAGTTAATTTTGTTCACTGGGGGAGGGACCTGCAAAAGCAAGGGAGTATGGTGAGTCCCAGTGGGAGTGGTGATTCGGCCATGTGCATATGTACATGCACAAAGGCAATTAAAAAAAAAAAACCCAACACAGTTCCCGGAACCTCATTGCCCGATGCAAGAGGTTTGGGGAGGGATGTGTGATCATCCAAACTCAAAACAAAATATTTCCAATAAATCTATAGTGGGAACAAATCAGGATAAACTTGCCATGTGACCACAGCCTATGTATCCAGAATTTCTCTCTTGAATTTCTTGATAACTGGTCCAAAACGTTTATAGACAGTGCAGTGCAGTCCTAATCCTTGGATTCCAAGATACTTGAAAGACTGCCTCCTCTCATATTGTCCAGCCTGCTGGTAAAGATCTGCCTCTCAAGCCCTCCTCTCTGCGCCCAAGGCATCAGAGACAGGGCCTTTTCAGCAGTGGCACCCCTTCCCTTTGAGGCTCGTCTGGAGCATGCATTGCTTTCTTTGAAGCACCAGGCCAAAGCTTTTCCATTTATCCTGGCTTTCAATTAAGAGGCTGATTTTTAAAACACTATCTTAGCCTAGAAATTGTTGTTTTAAACTGTCTTGGTTTGTTTATGTAATCTATGTTTTTGCGCTGGATTGTAATTAATATATTTTAATGTTTTGTTTTTATTTTGTATCTGTAAGCCACTATTCACTGTCCTGTGCTCACTCAACAAGAGAAAAGATGTTTTTGAAAAGACCAATTCCAGGTATCCCATCTATTAGGTGGACCTAGGCAATTGCCTAGGGTACCAGGAGATAGTGAGTGGAAATCAGTAATCCCAAACAGCAGCACCCCACCACTACCACCCTTGGCCTAATTCCACAGTCTGCTTTTCCTCTGCCCAGCCCCCCATGAAGGGGGGAGTGAAAGAGGACAGAAGAGGAGGCAGCAGCCAGTTCCGCTGCTGCTGGGCTCCCCACACTCTGGGCTTGAAGGGTGGCAGCAGTTCCTTCCTGTGCACCTAGGTCCCTTTGAAGCAGCTAGAGTGGGCGAGCCTGGGCCAGGTGCAGGAGCTTGGGCATGGTGCACCCAGGTCCTGAGCACAGGAACTCAGGTTGGTGTTCCCTGTGTGCCTGGTTCCAACAAGTGTGGCTTGGGCAGGGCAACAGTGGTACAGCTGGTGTTCTGAGTGTACCTGGTTCAGGGTAAGTGCAGAGAGACAGGCAGGCACTCCCAAGTCCGTGTGTGCTGGCTCTGGTGGATGCACTCCAGTTTAGGGCTTCCTGGCTAGCATTGGGAGGTGTGCCTTGCTAGTGTTCTAGGGCATGGGAAACCCTTGGGCTGGCCCTAACTCTAGGGAGCTGCAAACTTAGCAACTGCACTAGAGTCCAGATTGACACTTCCCATACCCATCCATCATGGAGAAGATCGTATCGGCCATATAGGGAAGTAATCTACCAACGTATACCAGTGCTGATAGCATCTCTGACATCACTCTGCCACTGTCCACACACAGATCCCTCTTCCATAGGAAAGATGATGGTATCCCCAGTAAGATGCCTGTAACTGCCATTCTCCTGAGAACTCTGTAGATGTGGGTTTAGATCATTCCCTACCTATACATTCCCTTTGACAGGTGGGCACATAGAAAGACAAGCATGGCAACTGCAACTGTATCACTCAGACACCTTGGCAGAGGAAATCCCAATGGAAAACTCAAGACTTTTTCCAGATAGGGGCTCAGGTCCCAGTGGTGGAAGAACACCCTAAGAAACTATTTTGTACAAGGCAGAAACACTAGGACGCCCACCATCCTCAGTAGCTCACTGATGAGCAACATTCATATGATAAACAGGAATGAAAAGTTTAGAATCCTACAAGGGGGAAGTTAGAAAGAAAGGTTACCTTTTTGGCCAGCAAGAAGATGATCAGCTGCAAAATCTGATACACATCCCCAGTTCCTGTACCTTGCCTCTGACGTGGGGTTCCTACACCTCAGGATTCATCTGTTGAAGGTCAATAGTGTAGTCATTGGGCCAATACATTCTCATTTCTTTTAGGCAGCTGAATTGGTTCTAATCCTGCAAGGCAGAGTTCGTAATGTTTGTACTGGCTGGTTGTCACTCAGAAACGTGGTTATGCTCCCTGCTTTCCCCAAGTGTGTGAAGTTACACTGTGCATTGCATCCTGTCCATACCAAAATGATATTCTATGCATACTTAGGGTTGTGGTCACACGGCAAGCTTATCACAATTTTTTCCTGCTGTATATTTGATCAGGGATATTTTTTGCAGGTTGGGATGATCACACATCCCTCCCCAAACCGCTTGCATTGTGCGACAAGGCTCCAGGCACCATCCAGATAGCCACGCCACCCAAGTGGCAGTGCAGCACGAGTCCTTTTAAAAATTTTCTTTGTGCATGTGCATATGTGCATGACCAAATTACTGCTCCCACTTGGACACACTGTACTCCCTTGTTTTTGCAGTGATTTCCCCCCAAAATAGTGAACATAATGAACCACCGACATACAACCGAGGGCTGGAGTCTATATATGTATGCGTGAACGTTCATGCATTGAATATATTCAGCGCAGGATTGCTCAGGTGCACAATGGAGAAAGCTGGGGGGGGGGGAATTCAGTGCAAGAAGGATGTTCAGACGACCTAATCACATTCATAGCGAGAGATGGCTGTCCAGATTGGCAAAATTGTGGCTTCACAGCACAAATATTCAGAAAGTACTTGATTTTCCCGGTGTCGGAAAAATCGCTAGGAAACCGAGAGGATTGCGAGGGTGAGTTCGCTTCAATACGGAAGACAGATGCGGCCGTCTGATCAGCCCTTTCAAATGTGATAGGGAACAGTGGTGAAACCCGATCAAAATGACTGTGTGACCATCTGTGTCAGAGAGTCAGAGACACTACTGGTCAAATTTACATCTGTCTTTCCCGCTAGAATCATTCTAGTTTCAAAAAAACCTGTCTATACCTGTTTCTAGTTTCAAACCATACTTGTTCTAGTTTATAAATTATTGTTTACATTTGTTAATTGCCCTCCTGTGGTCAAGCTACCATTATACTGCTTTAAACAAATGCTGTTGCTTAGTACACTTCAGACCCCCTGGAGTGAAATTTGAAACCAGCGTGAAATGAGCTTGGGAAAAGACAGCAGTCAAACTACTTCAGAGGGGAGGTGTAAACTGGGCCACTGTTAGCAACTGTTGAGGATAAAATGCTCTGGAAACAATCAAAGTAGGTACATGTGCAGGGGAAGAGAGACCCAGTGCAGTGTAGTGGTTCGAGTATTGGATTTGGACTTGGATTTGAGAGGCCCAGGATCAAATCCCCACCATGCCAGTCACTCTCAGCCTAGCCTACCGTAGAGTGCCCTGATGCAAAGTCCCAATAAAGATTCTGAGCAGATCAGTGTTAGCAATACATTGCTGCAATGCTTGCTGTCCAGAGATATGTCCCCATGTCAGGTCCCTTACCTTCTGAGATATCCTGGCTAGGGTTTATGTAGTCATTGGGTGCAGACTTAGCTGGAATCTTAAGAAGAAGAAGAAGAGGAGATTGGATTTATACCCCGCCCTCCACTCCCCAAGGGAGTCTCAGAGCGGCTTACAAACTCCTTTTCCCTTCCCCTCCCCTCCCCACAACAGACACCCTGTGAGGTAGGTGGGGCTGAGAGAGCTCTTTCCCAAGCTGTCCTTGAGGGAACAGCTGGTACAGAGCTATGGCTTGCCCAAGGTCATCCAGCCAGGTGCAAGTGGAGGACTGGGGAATCAAACCCGGTTCTCCCAGATTAGAGTCCGCGCACTTAACCACTACACCAAACTGGCTCTCATGCATTAAGTTGTGCCATGGCTGTTTTTCACTTACATTGAGCTCACTGAGAGTGTTTATATGGAACACCCAAGTTTTGACTAAGCTACACCTCTCCCTTGTGATGTCACTGTTTTTTTCTGTCTCACACCAGTCAACGAGGCACTACACTGACATACCTATGATAACATAGAGTTTAATTCCTATCCTGAGCTGTTTAGAAACTGGTTTGGTTTATTTCTTCCCAAAGCAGCTTACATCATTCTCCTCTCCTCTGTTTATCCTCACAACAATCCTGTAAAGTAGGTTAGACTAAGATGTCTTGGCCTACCCAAGGTCACCCAGGAAGCTTCCATGGCAGAGTGGGGATTCAGACCTGGGTTTCTCAGATCCAATTCTATAGCCACTTCACCACGCTGGTGTTAGGGTGGCATTCTTATTCATGTATTCTGTATTTCATGTTCCCTGGGAACAAAACGAGTACTGGAGACATACATAAGAAATCACTTAAATCACAGCGTCAACAGACAATTTCCCATGGGTTACATTTTCTGAAGAACAGAACCTTTTATTATGAATAGAAGCAACAGGGCATGGAAGTAACTTGGGGCTTCAGAGCAGCCTTTCTTAATAGCTGTCTTTTCATTAAAATCCTCTGCCTTCACCGTTCTTGAAATAATTTTCCTCATCCCCCCACATACATACATACATACATACATACACACACAGTCCCTTCTTAGAAAAAAAATGAGATTAAGATCATGCATCTCTGCCTGTGTTTAAAATGTAAATTGCAGGCATGCACATCCTTAATTTGCCTTGGTCTGTGTGGGAAAGGGATGGAGGACTGCCATATAATCCTTCAAGCTCCGCTTGGTTTCATTAATTAAAACCAGCTCTCCTGCTCTTCTATTAGTATTTTGAAGGAACAGAGATGTGTACTTGCAAAACATGGGGGATTTTCCTTTAAAATGCTAATAAAGTATTAGATTTATTAGAGAGTTCGGTTTCTGTTTTAGGGCGCTCTGTTTCTGTTAATAAAAACATGTGGAGCTTGTAGGGTTAAACCCCTTCTGCACAGCCCCAGTGCAATCTGAGGCTGCACAAGCCTGCAATTTAGATTTTATAGATGGAAGAAGATTTGTGATGTTCATATCATCCATTCATTTTTTCACTGCTTCTCCCTCTTGTGGTGTTCCTAGGAGATACGTACCAGCAATATTCTAGATTTTTGTTTCAGTATTATATATTTATCCTCTTTCAAACATAAATTGTATTTATCTTTGTGTAATGTAGTATGCTCTGTGTAGCAACCAGCCTGCCATGTGCTCCCAGGTAATGGCGCCTGCCGCATGGCCAGAGCACATGGTCAGGCAGAGAGGGGAGCTTGAATCTGGAGGAACAATAGACATCCGGATTGAAAGCCTCCACCAATGTGGGACCTAGGTTCTCCCTGAGGAGCCAATGCAATCAAAGGCTCCTCCAGGGAACCTATGACAAACATGCGCATATGTTAAGCCCCTATCAGGTCTTTTGGGTGCGGCCGGAGGTGTGGCTCCGGCCAGCATATAATGAGGGCCCTGGAGCTCTGGAAGCATGCTTGTTCTGACCATCTACTGGGCATGCTGAATCACTCAATAAAGGCTTCATGACTCCACCGTTCCTGGTCTCCTGAGTCCAGTACTCTTCACTTTGCATACATGACTTTTTAACAGTCTGTGTTGGCAAAATTAATAAGGGCAAAGGGAATCATGTTCTCACCTTACTTTATGGTGAGTACATAAACTAATTTTAATTAATAGAAATTAAAGTCAGAGTACATATGTCAAAAGCACTGAGTCCCAAAGTACCTTAAAGGTGGTAAGTTTTCATGGGCAAAAGCCACTTTGTCAAATGAGTACACATAAGTGTTTCAGACACACGACATCTACGTGTTATTTTACGCTTATGCCAATCCACTTCCGTAGCATTCATTTTATTTATTCCACTTATGTCCCACTTTTCTTCCAACATAGAACTCAAAGTGGTTTACATACGGTTCCTAAGAAGTCTTCACCCAGGAGTACCCTTGAGCCACTGTGTTTTAGTAGTTAAGAGAGTTGGGTTAGGATCTGGGAGATGCATGTTTAAACCACCACTTTGCCATGGAAGCTTGCTGGGTGACTTGAGCCAGTTGCACATTCAGCCTAACATACCTAACAGGTGGGTATTGGTATTGGTCTGAAGCAATAGAACAAAGTTTGAGTCCAGTGGCACCTTTAAGACCAACAAAGTTTAATTCTGGGTATAAGCTTTTATGTGCATGTATACTTTTTCAGATACAATGAAACAGACTTCCTCAAGCCTTACATTTAGATGTAGGGGAGGATTAGTTTTAGTCAAGGATTAGGATTTAGTCAAGGATTAGGATTAGTCAATATGCATAAGTAACTAATTTGCTGCTATTCGCAGGTCTTACCAACTGCTTTAATCCAATCTTAGCTATATTTATTGCTCAGTCACTTATGCATCTTGACACTTAACTAGCCTTTTCTGGCAACTAACCCCCCAAACAATATGTAAGGCCTGAGGAAGTCGGTTTCAATGTATCTGAAGAAGTGTGCCTGTACACGGACGCTTATACCAGAATTAAACTTTGTTGGACTTAAAGTTGTCACTGGACTCAAATTTTGTTCTACATCACAGGGTTGTTGTGAGGAAAACATGGAGGACAGGAAAGCAGTGTAGGTCACTTTGGATCCACATTGGAGGAAAGTGTGAGGTATAAATGAAGTAAACAATGGAGCCAGTTTGGTGTAGTGCAGGGGTGGCCAAACTTGCTTAACATAAGAGCCACGTAGAATAAACATCAGATGTTTGAGAGCCACAAGACACAAACAAATATTACACACTTTTTAATTGAAAAATATATAAATTTGCTTTTTATTAACATTAAATGAGACTGCCAGAAATAAAAACAAAAGGGGTAACAACAGATATTGATAATGATATTTATTTGTCCAGTGGTATTTTTAGGCTTGGGGGGGGGGGAGCTTTGAGAATATATTTAAAGTTAAAATTGCTTTCTTTCTCTGCCCCTCCCCCCAACTTCAAGCCTACCCAGGGAAAGGAACACTGGCTAGGGAAGGGAAGACCAATAAGGGAGGCATGTCTAATATGCTAATGAGTTTCTGCTGTTGGGTGTGGCCTATTATGCTAATGAGCTCCTGCTGGACTTTTTCTACCAAAAAGCCCTGGTGGGGTATAAATCCATTCTCTTCTCTCTTCTTCTCACAAATGAACTAGGCATCTAGCATGATTTGCCACATGAGTGCTTTTGACATGAGTCTCCACACAAAAATAACACATTATTAGAAGGATAAAATAATGTTTCTGCATGTGTTGATTAAAATCTTGTGATGCTGTCATTTGCAGGCTTGTATTTTTAGTTTTGCTTTGTTCACTTGTTGCATTGTAAAGGGGGTGTTAGTTTGAAAACTTGCACAGTTTTTTAGTTAAAAAGTACTCTTTAAAACTAAAATGTTACTTCTAAATATAAAAAACAGATTCACATTGCCTTTTAGAATGCCAGAGAAATAGCAAATAGGGGTCAAAGAGAAGGAAAGCATCTGCAAAAGTCTAGATTCCAGTGATTTGGAATAAAAGAAGCTTAAAGCAGACATCTGTTCAGGATTTTCTTTCTCTATCAAATCCCAGCCTTTAACAGGGAATGACAAGAAAGGCGTGTAAAATAAATAATGTTGTTGCCTGAAAATGGGAAACTATGAATGTGTGTGATTAGTTTATCACCAGTGAAGGTCCCCACGGCACTGGGCAGATATTACAGATGCCACATATTTGGTATTTTGCAACTTTTGTTTTCTGGTCTGATGCCCATGTCTGAAGCAATGCATTTACACTGTAGGGGCCACAGTATTGTGACAGTTGGTCTGGTATAGGGTTAGAGCACTGTGTCTTTGAGGCACCTCCTGGAGTCAGACATGAAGGTTAGTGGGTGACCTTGGTGAAATTTCTCTCTTGATCTCACTTATGTTGTAATGAGAGAAAGTGGGAAGGGAACCCTATATATGCAAACTTGATTTCCTTGGAGGACAGTTGGGATAAAAATATGGTAGATTATACATGGAACAATACACCATACAAGTTGTTATCAATAATGATTTAAAAGCCCTTAATTTAAAAAACCTGCCAAAACATAAAAACAGAATAAAACATTGAGCAAGTCCCAACAACAAGTCTTAGGCTAGAAGGAAACAAAATGATTTTAAATGATCGACCCCTTAATGAAAAGACTGGGTAAAAAAAAAAATCAATATTCTTGGCCTGATGCCTAAAATAGGGTGGTCTCCAGGTGAACCTTGGGGAAGAAGGGCATTCAACAGGTATGGGGCCACCACTGAAAAAGCTCTATGTCTGGTTTCCTCCCACTTCACCTCTGAAGGCATGGACACAGAGAGTAGGGTTTGTGAGGGAGATCTTATCTGGTGGGCTGGACAGCATGAGAAAACACGGTCCTTTGTATATTCTGGCCCCAAGCCATTTAGGCCTTGCAGTTCTGAGCCAATGCTTTTAATTCTGCCTGGACATAGATGGGTGGTCAGCACAGGATGATATGATCCCCGTGTCCTGCTCCTGACCATAGCCTGGCTATTGCACAGGGACAGTGTCGTGTTCTGTGGGCCTGTAATATTTTTAATGTGAAGCAGATGACACTCAAGAAGATAGACAGTACTGATAAATGGAAGAGATGAGATAGATGAGCACAGCAAAGGTTTAATTTTAAACTATCGTACAAAGGAAATTAAAAGCAAAATCCTAGGTAGCAGAAGCTCTGAGATGACTTTTCTGCCTCACAAATGGTTACATGAACACCCCCCCCCCTTTCGATCACAGAACAAGAGGCTTGTTTAAATGGGGTTTGAAATGATAATGCTTCTGGTGTATAAAAAGCACAGAAACCGTTTACAATGTTGACTTAAAGACACAAGCTCAAAGTCCTTACCAGAGAGCTCCATAAATACAATCCGAGTGCCTTAAATGGGCCCCTAGGCATTATCGGATTGGAAACACTGTGTATACAATGCTGAATTTATGTTGCAACGGCATAAGGCACAAGATGGCAAGGATTCAAGGAAGCTGAGTTCCAGGAAGGGATAACTACAGTTGGTCTGGTGTATTAAGAAATGTCAGCAGCTGCAACAGGACAGTGTTTCAACATGTTAAGTGGATGCATGTGTAAAATCACACCACTGTGAAGAATCTTGGATCAAGTAGGGCCACCCTAACAATGTTTGGAAGCTCTGAAAGGACTAGTTCTGAGTTCTTCAGCCAAAGTCCCATTTCCTTAATAATATTGTGGCTGGTTTCTGCAGGATTGTAGGAAGTATTACATTATTTCCAGCTTTTAGTGCTAAAAGAGAACGAATCTGAAAATTGTGAACCTTGGAAGCAAGCCTAGGTGAACCTACTTCACTGTTTTCCTGAGATACTGATAAAGATGTTTATATATATAAGGCATTTTCCAATTGCTCATCTTCTGTAAAGGGAGTTGGTAAATTTTGGTGTTAGGGGACAATGAAAATGCTAAATAATACGCTGACTTTGGCTGTGATCTTCAAACCACTTATTCTTGTGAAAGAGTAACTGGCTCTAATATGGTAGCCCTGATAAATGAAATAAGCTGTGGGTTCAAATGTCTAGATTTAAAGAGCACAAAGAGCTTGTTGGTTACTGTAGGACTAGGATTTAGAAGACCCAGGTTCAAATTCCCACTTTGCCATAAAGCAGACTAAATGACCTTGGGCTGGCAACTGGTGGGAGACTCACCAGTCACTTGGGAGGCCTGGCCAGTGACATAGTGACATCGGCAGTGATGCAATGACATCATTTCTGATGCCACTGAAAATGAAGTCATCGTGTCACTGGTGATATGCTAGCATTGAGCCCAAATGCTATGGTTTTACCATATGCTACAGCGTCACTGGCGACATGATAATGTCACCTCTATTAGCATAGGAAGTGATGTTATCATGTCACCAGCAAGGCCTCCATTTCCCTGCCTTTTTCTCCCACCACCCAGCTGAGTGGCAGCAGGAATGGCCAGTAGGGGGTCAGGAGCTCTACTGCCAGAGCAGGAGACCTGGCACCCCTACCTTTAGCTAATCACTCTCTCTTAGGTAACCGTCCTCACAAGGCAATTTCTGTGAGGAATGGAAGAACCAACCACCTTGAGCTTTTTAAAAAATTAATAAATTAAAAATAAATTTTGAAAAACAGCCTGATCCAGATCATTTTTGAGTTGCAGTGCTCACTGGATTGGAGGTGAATATTGTATGCTGCCAAAGTTTGTATTTAGAATTTAGGAAGTACAAACTGGGGTGGCTTTATCGTATTTAATGCTGAATACAAACGCCGTAAGATGTGGAATCACACACAACTACCATGCAAGCAATTCCATAGCTTTATCCAACAGCTGGGGCTGCATACATGTAGCCGCAGTTAGATATGCTAAATACCACTGATCAGCTGTTTGGAACAGGGTGTAAGGTGCGAGGCTTATAATGCCATCCTGAGCACAGTTATACCCTGCTAAGTCCGTTAAAGTCAGTAGATTCAGAAGGGTGTGACTTTGCTTGGGATGGCATTGTTGTCCCTCTTCCCCCCTGCCACAGAACAGCTGATTTGTTGTATTCCAAGTATTTAGCCCAGGCTGCAAACACATGCAGGTTTGATCAAGGCCAAAGAATATTTGGGTCTTTGGATATTTTATTAGTTCCCATACTCTTCAGTGGATTTGGGTTAAGACTCATCATGTGGATTAACCATCTGCTTCCAATAACTGAAAATTCATAGCCGATACTAATGAACACTTCTTTTCTGCTTGCGTGCCTCTGAAATGCTTGGGGGCAGCTCTCTCCAAAAGTCGCAACAGCTGTGGGACACACAAGGACAGCAGTGCCTGTCTCTCACTACATTTCTGGCAGCAGACTTCTAAGTGCAAAGCAACTTTCCAAGCTGCCTAATTACTATAAGCCTGTTAAGTGTAACTTCTGTGGCAACAAAAAAAAAATAGCTTCCTTTAAAGATTTTAATTGGATTACACAGTACTTGAACACCTGTGTGTGTTCATTCTCCTGCCCCAAACTCAAAATTTGAGACATATTTCAAAGTAGCAGAAGATAATTAATGAGATCTTTTAAAAATATCTTAGCCTCTTTGCAGTCTGAGCTGGCTCATGTTTACTCAGAAGTAAGCCCCCATGAGTTCAGTCCGACATATAAGTATAGCAGTACAATGTTAGTCAATATGAAGGATTTCAGACAGCCTGTTTATTCAATTTCAGGAACTGGTTACTAACGGGTTTTTTCTGTCATTTCAGACAGACCCGTTTTAGTAACTGGCTGTTAACAGAACATATTTACCTGTTCACACAATGCCGGTTGTCTCCCGTTTAGGAAGCACGTCTGAGGCATTGTTGACGAAAACTGCTTTCCTCAGGTCTTCAATCCCTTCTTCCGGATCTGAATCACTACAGTGAGCTGTGTAAAATGCCTCGTAGCGCTTCCTCCAGTTACAGGTTTTTTGCACCTCCCCCCCCCCCCGGTGTGCAATCTCTCCTCTTTTTTAAAAAAAATGTTCTATTGGGAGTGCTATAACACTATAACAGGACATCAAATCAGCATCATAGCACTCCCAATAAAATGTTCAAAAAAAAATCTCTCGGAGATCATGCGCATGGAGGAAAAAGGTGGGAAAAGAAAGTGGCATAGTTTGAAATGGCCACAGTGCTTCAGAGATGGCTCCTTACTGGAAGGAAAATGCTGTGTGAAACAGCCATTCCTGTACCGGTTCCCTCCATGATGGGCCAATAATGGAAACCATGTGGTTTAAAAAGGTTATGTGAAATCTACCCTCATTTATTTGTCGGTGCACATCAACTAAAGATGACATCCAATATGAGATTCCTTTTGTGTCTAAAAAGAAATTTTAACTCTGAGTATATAAATAATGTTATAAATTAGAAAATGGACTTTTATCATCATATATATAGTTGTTTCCACGTGGAGGTTTTGCTCCATGTTCTCTCAAACTGCATGATAGTTCTGAGGGCTTAGTTACCCAGTCATTCCCCATCTGGATTTTTCTCGGATCTGCTCTACAGCAGGTTTGGAGAGCGTGGAGAGGGGAAGAAATAAGTTTCTGCACTTCCTCATCCACATCTAAAGCCATATGGGGAATTGTCTTGTGAGAAGGCTGTGTTGCCACTGAGGATTTCTTTGCATTACGAATACCTTTGCATTCACACCAGCAATGAAGCCAAAATGGGGGATTGTCCCCATGGGGAAGTACTAACCCATGTTATGTTGTCTGTTTCACAGTGAAAGATTCCTGGCTCATTACACACTTGCTGGTATGTTGGTATTTTTCAAAACCTTTTAAAATGACTTGTTTCATGCCAAGTGCCAGCTTTATAGTATACTGTGAGTTGGAGAATGGCACCTAACTGGCACAAAATATGTGTGATCAGAGCAGAGGCAATGGTGCAGCAAGTAAATGTATTGCACATCTTCTGCAATGCCTTTAGAGTAACAGATCTTTGCATTAAGTGGCATTTCATTTTCTTGGCACCATGGAACGTGTGATAAGTCTCCTCACACCAGTGCAGTGTCCCATCTGGCATTATTAGAAAGACCCAGTGTTGTTAACACCATACTCTCCAATAGATGAGACAACTTCTCAGTAGAATGAGATGCATTTTGAAAGAATGTTATTTGAAAGAATGAGTGATATAAACCTAATTAGCTTAAATATAACCTTGTCCTCGGATTTCTCTGCCTCCAGATTGAAGCCACAAATTTTCCTAGATTTGTTGAACAACTATGAAAGCTAGAACGTTAAGAATCCTGCCGTCTTCTGCAGATGCATCTTAAAAACCTGCTTATTGATGTCATTGATATCCACCCTGAAAAGCTTCCCTTTTACTAGAAATTTTCTGAATTTTTATATAGTAAAGGAAGCTCCAACCCTTAGTTTGGAGGACCCTACCAAGGCTGCTGACAATAGGATGTTTTGGAGGTTATTAAGTCATAGGGTCACTGTAATTGGGAAGCGACTTGACAGCACTTCACATACAGAGAGAGAGAGAGAGAGAATTTTTATTCTGTTTGTCTTTTGTATTGGTCTTTTGGGTTATGATGGCCTGGTTAGATAACATTCATCATCTAGGAAGCTTCAGCTCAGTAGTATGCTGTGTAAATAGGTAGAGGGATAAGTAAACAAGTAGGAGTGGTGGTGAAGGGTGAGCCGATACCTGTCACCAGTCACCATGGTTGGTGGGACCTATCACCAGTCACTACAGTGGGGCAATAACAGGGCCAAGCTGTCCCTGGTAATCATACAGGAGGCATTGGGGGAGGTAAGAAGCCCAGTCAGCACTGTGTTGCTGACACCATTGGGCCTACTAGGCATTCAGCAGCCACAATGCTTGCATAGCACAGGACTCTATATGCCATCCCTTGCCTCCATTGCTGCCTCCCAACCAAGCCCATAGCTACAGTGGGGCATTTTGGGGCCCTGCCCCCTAATTTAAAGCCCTGCCCCACAAATAGCCATGCCAGAAACCTTATTTTTGAGGCTGCTGCAGCTTGTCCTCAGGCTTCCCTCTTCCTCCCACTGTGGAATTAAATGCCCTCTGAGGTGCTTCTTTCTAGGAACTCATGGGCTCACTGCCCTCTCCCTTGAACGGAAGGGCTAGAAACAGGCTCAGACCCTCTCCCTTTAAAGCCAGGCGCTCAGGTTAATTTAACTAACTTTAATTTAACTGCCCCCTTAAAAATTTAAATGCCCCCCCCAAAAAAATTCTGGCTACGGGCCTGATCCCAACAGTTAATGGCGAGAAAACACATTCCCCTCTTCAACTGCTTTCCTTCTCATTTCTTGCCTCACAGCTGGAGTCTTTCAGCTCTGGTCAAAGGCTCACGCCCAAGCTGTATGCCTGCAAGAGAGAAGGAATGGAAGCTCTGCTGATACACATACGTTCCCAGATTTCTTCCCCTGCTAGCCTTGAACATCATTCATCTGAAGTCTTCATGTGTCTTGAGCACTTGAGTCAATCACACATCTGCTGAAAAACTGAGTTAATTTCATATGGAATAAGCTTTTAGTATGCTGGGTAATTCATGCTTTGTAGCCAGTTAAATCTGCATCTGACAAGGAGTTCTCTTCATCACATGTATGAGTGTGGTAAAGTGTTTCCACAAATGGAACTCTGCTCAGTCTTTCTCCTAATAATTCTAATGAAGAAGGAAGCTTGGAACTACATGTGAAATTCCGTCTTCCTTGCCCCTCTGGTCCCCTTTTCAACAACAGCGCTCAGCTCTTTCCCCTGTTCTGTGTAGTTTGTCTTCAAGGTTCTCATTTAAGAATATACTATGATGTCATAGCAGCTCTATCAGTGTCTGTGAAGAAGATCTTCTGCTCCTGGATTCCAGGGCTTGAAACCCTGGGTCAGGCACTAATTACAAAAGACTGTGTGTCATCAGATCCTAGAGCCCTGTTCAGATACAATAGCAGGCTGGAGTGTCCAACATTAGCTTCTGCAACGAATGGGCAATATATAAAGCATGTAGACTGGTCTTTCCCGGTATGAATACTAGAAGTGCCTTTCCTTCTGCCTTTGCCTTGCCCAGCTGTGCTTTCAAGCTCCAACTTCTTGTTCTTTAGGTTCCAGTTTGCAGTGTTATGAGGTTACATTTATAGTACACAGCGAGATTATATGAATAGTTGTTTAATATCTAAGGAATGTGTGATGGAACATTCCATTGTATAGAGCTCAGAATAAAATGCTTTGGTTAGTTACCTCATGCTTATTTCTTTAAAAGATGGGATTTTGCTGCAGGACAGATAACCTTATAAACGTCTGGGTTGCTTCTATCAGTTAGTTTGGAGACTTTGCTTTGATTTCTAAAGACATAATTGTTCTTTTGTTGAACTTCGGGTCTAAAAATTTGATTGAAAAACAATGTAAGCTTTATGTGGCCTCTAGTGGGCAACATGTGAAACTGTAGATAGTTTTGTCTTAACCTGCAATAATTTTTCAAACTGGCATTTCAATATGATTGCGGATACTTAATTTAGACTGCAGTTCTTGCTTTTCTTAAATAAAAATTAGATAAATCTTCTTTGTCTGTTTTCTGCTGTTGAATATATTCCTGCTCTTGGAGGAAACAAAACCAGATGAGAATGAATCCTTAATCTTATTTTCTATCATCCTAAATTAGCAAAAAGCATATATTAGGTGATGTCCTCATCATGCCAACTCTGGGCTGGAAATTCCTGGAGATTTGTGAAGCCTGGGAGGGTGAGTTTAAGGCAACCTCTGCAAAGTATAACTCCGTAGAGTCCACCCTCCAAAGCAGCCATTTGCTCGGGTGGAACTGATCTTTGTAGTCTGGAGGTTAGTTGAGAGGTCTCCAAGCTCTCTCTCCAAGCTCCGAGAGGTCTCCAAGCTCCACCTAGAGGGTGGCAAGCCTACATCATGTGCTAAACCAGTTGCTTACTTTCAGTTAATATTATGGCCAGTTTTGAGGAGTGAGCAAACTAGACTAGGGTTGCCAACCTCCAGGTGGTGGCTGGAGATCTCCTGGGATAGCAACTGATTTCCAGGCAGTAAAGATCAGTTCATCTGAAGAGCATGGTCACTTTGGAAAGTAGACTCTACAACATTATACCCCACTGAAGTCCCTCCCTTCCCATCCTAAAACCTTACCCTCCTTAGGCTCTACCCCCAAAATCACAAACTATTTCCCAATCCAGAGCTAGCCAATCTACATAGCAGCAGGCTCTTTCGATCATGAATTGTGACTTGTGGGATGAACTCCTGCCAGAGAGCCAGTGTGAGTCTAGCATACTGTGCTGGTCAATCCAGGGCTCCTTCCCATGCTATGGATTTAAGACAGCCCTCATACATTGAAGAGTCTTACTGCAGGGTTCAGGGGCCATCATGCCCCTGCCCTCCTCAGTGGCTCCCTTATCCATCCATCATACCCTTTTCTGTCTGGCTTGAGCTTACAGGGCCTCAGAACTGGAAAGGGAAAGGAGTCTGCATCACCTGGTTACTCCTTCTCTCCACTGCATCTCTCTTGCACAGCCTGAAGAGAAAAACCAGCCACCTCCTCCATGGCCTGCTTCTAAGCTTCTTATGAAGCTGCTGCAGCAGGCTGCACGTGGTCAGTCAATTCCACTGAAGTCTCACAAGAACTCTTTCCCCCTCTTTCCCCCTCCCAGCAGCTATGGGTATGGTTGAAGTGGGGACCTTTAAAGGCCCCTATATTACTGCTGTTGCAACAGTCCTCCTCCTTGCTGCTATTGTCCTGGCTGGCTTGGCAGCTGGTAGAAACTGGGGCCTTAAAGGGCCCATACTGGGTTGCTGCTGTCCTGGCAGGCTTCCCTGTCGCCAGCACTGCAGGTTCCCAAATGGGCATCCTGTGATTCCTGGGTAAATCCAGGGATGGCTCTGGCAATGGGGAGGGCCCCCTCCCAGACAATTACATTTTCAAAAACTACAAATGCATCTCTTTTGCTGCACGTATGTGCACTTTATATGAGAGTGGAAGTTGGTGGCGACTGCAGTGGTTTGTTGGTTTGTTTTATTAAAATATTTTACCCCACCATTTCTATTTGCTCAGAGCAGCTTACAGCAATAATTAAAATGTTACATATTAAAACCAAAATGAAACCCCAGATATCCCCCCTCAAAAAAATTCCTGTTATTCGTAGTCCCTCAAAAACCATGATAATCCAACAGGATTTGCAGTGCCTCCTAAAGTTCTCCAACAAGGGGGCATCCCTCACTTTTTCAGTGAAGCAGTTCCACAGAGTGGGAGCCCGAGTGGCTCTGATCAGTGCTGGGAGTGCCACTCTTAAGGTTGCCAGGTCCCTCCTGGTCACTGGTGGGGGATGGGGGTAGGGTTGCCACATCCATGTTAGGAAACTCCTGGAGATTTGGGGTTGGAGCCTGGGGAGGACAGGGATACGCAGTGGGGTACTATGCCACAGACCCCACCCTCCAAAGCATCCCCACCCTCCTTTTCTCCAAGGGAACTGATCTCTGTAGTCTGGAGATGAGCTGTAATTTTGGGGATCCCCAAGTCCCACCTGGAGGCTAGCATCCCTAAGTAGGGGAACAGCCAGCAGGTGGCAGCCTGAAAACCATAGCTGGCATACAGGCACATATGGAAGGAGATGGCCCTTCAAATATGTGAGACCCAAGTCATGAAATTCATAACCATCACTTTGCTTTAAACTTGGAAACAAACTAGCAGCCAGTGTAGTTGTTTCAAAATGGGCAACATGCGCTCCCATCGGCTAGCCCCTGACAATAGTTGGGCTGCTGCATGCCGGACAATTTCTGGGTCATCCTCAAGAATAGCCCAACATAGAGCATGTTACCACAATCCACTTGTAGACATCATGGAATATATGCATGTATTTGGAATATTCTACATGTGTACTCTTACACATTTGGGGGGAAATACATGACACAACATTTTTCTGAGTCAGGAGTTGGAATGCAACTTCAAAGTAAAACTGGAGATGTCCAGTGCATGAATGGTTCCCCACATGAAAAAGAAAGTGTAGACCTCTTCTCCCTGACAAGCTGGTTTTCCACATTTTTTTACATGGGGAACAGGCAATTCCCCACCTGTGCTCCGAAGTGGTGGTGTCCCAGAAGCCCAGTAAATATGTGCAGCGTCCTCTGTGTGAATAGCCCTGAGGATATTCCCAGTTTGAGCAGCTAACAAAGCTGAAGTTTTAAAATGGCTGTTTCCCAAGGAGGAGCATCACAGAGAGGAGAGCATAACTTCAACCTACTCCACCATGCCATTAAATCCTGCCTTCTTCCTTTATTGTGGACTTGCAGTTTTATTTGGAAAAATCAATAAGGTCACCAGAAAAGCCGATAAAATATTTCTGGTTTGCTTCGAAAACTGGGACTAGACCCTTTTTATAGGTACTTTGCAGTTATTTCTTGGTCATCAAATTGCTGCTGTGGATTACACATCACATCCCCTTAGAGGGGGATTATAACTGCTGCACTTAAAAACCTGGAGCGTGGCTGTGGGCCTCAGCAGGAGGGTTGCGACTTGCAGTTGATGGAGCATTCGTTTTGCAGAATCCCACTGCACTCTCAGTGTACATCCTGCAAGCTCCAAAATAGACACTGTTTTCTACTAGGACTCCTGGGAAGCAAAAAGGATTTGGAGGTCTTTGATTTGCTTGCTGTTGGCTCATGGGAAGACTTCTCATGCTGATTTCCCTCTGTGTTCATCTGAGACGAGATATTAAGAGGAACAAAAAAAAAAAACCCTTAATAGCTCCATCGGAACAGAGTTGCACCTTTACCACTGCAACATAGGCTTCAAGCTGAATTCAAGAGATTAGGAAAGGATCCTAACCATGCTTTCTGCTGATGGAAGACACTTCCACCCGCAGAAATGGCAGGGCACCAGAACTAGCCCTCTCGCCACCTACCCATGGTGTCAGAGTCTGTTGCAGCAAGCAGCAGCCTCAGACCACACCCACACGCCCCAGTGGGCAGTCTGCAGTGAGTCCCCTGCTCCTTCTATCCTTGTTGGGGGAGAAGGGGCAAGAACTCTTCTTCATTCGCTCACGCCCCCCACTGGTACATGGCTTCCCCACTGTGTGGTGAGGAGGGCAGGTGGCAGCATTATTCACCTAGGCTATCCAAAATCCATGGGCCAGCCCTGCTTTGCTATCTTTCCCTTCTGCTACATAGAGGAAATTGTGAGGCTAAATGAAATAAAAGACATCTGGCTGCCGCAGATCAGGGCAAATTCTCTAAAATGTAGCTCCACCAGTCAGCAAGATACACATCTTCTACCTAATATTTACATGGAGAGGCATTTGTATGAAACAGCCTCTCTCTAGGTACAATAAAACAAACCCTCCAAACTTACTACAGCCACTGAGAGAGTAGCACCCCCAGGTCCTGCACAAGTCCTAGAATTTTTTATTTTGTGCTCTGGCAACATTAACCATGTTATGTCCTGGCCATTAAGCCATGCACGTGGCCAGGAGAAGCCATCGAGCTTCACTCCCAGGACAATAGGCCCGGAGGATCCTAGTTGGGAATCAGTGGGGAAGCCCACATCTGTAGGTAGACCTATAGGTGGCAGGGGAGTTGTAAATAACCAATCATGGGTGTTGGGTGTGTGCATAGGTGCAGTCAAGAAGGGAAATATAAGCGGACCTGCAAGTCCCATTTGATATGCCCAGGGCTCCGTTGAGGCCGGGGCGCCGGTCCGGGAGAGAGGAGGGCGGGGACTTAACAAAGTCCCGCCCCCCGCTCACTCTTCCCGGCAGCGGCAGGCTGCCGCTGGCCCGGGAAAAAGCCCCTCCCCTCCCCCCTTCACTCTTCCCAGGCTGCGGCAGGCCGCCGGCGGCCCGGGGAAAACCCTCTTCCCTCCTCCCCCCCACTCACACTCCTGGGGCCGTGGCAAGCGCTGCTAGCCCTGGGAGAAGCCCCCTCCTTCCCTCCCCCCCTCACACTCCTGGGGCCGCGGCAAGCGCTCCGGCCCCGGGAAGGACCCCCCTCCTTCCCTCCCCCCCACTCACACTCCCGGAACCGTGGCAAGCGCTGCCGGCCCCAGGAGAAGTCTCCTCCTTCCCTCCCTCCCCCGTTTACTGCTCCCGGCCTGAGGGGGGCACAAGGGAGGGAGAAGCCGGGCCCCAGAGGCATGAAGCCCCTGGGGCCCAAGCAAGTGGGGGGAGGGAGGGAAATGCTGGCCCCAGTGGGGGGGAGAAGTGCCCCTTCCTTCCTTCCTTCCTTCTTTCTCTCTCCCCACCTACCTACCTACCTTCCTGTTCCTTCCTTTCCCCCTTCCTTCCTCTCTCCATTCGTTTCTTCTCTCTCTGTCTCCCCCACCTACCTACCTTCCTGTTCCTTCCTTTCCCCCTTCCTTCCTTCCTTCCTTCCTTCCTTCTCTCTCTCTCTCCCCCACCTACCTACCTACCTTCCTGTTCCTTCCTTTCCCCCTTCCTTCCTCTCTCCATTCGTTTCTTCTCTCTCTGTCTCCCCCACCTACCTACCTTCCTGTTCCTTCCTTTCCCCCTTCCTTCCTTCCTTCCTTCCTTCCTTCCTTCCTTCTCTCTCTCTCTCTCCCCCCACCTACCTACCTACCTTCCTGTTCCTTCCTTTCCCCCTTCCTTCCCCTCTCCCTTCCTTCCTTCCTCTCTCCCCCCTTCCTTCCTTCCTTCTCTCTCTCTCCCCCCACCTACCTACCTACCTTACTGTTCCTTCCTTCCTTCCCCCCTCCCTTCCTCCTTCCTTCCTTCCTTTCTTTCTTCTCTCTCTCTCCCCCACCTACCTACCTACCTTCCTTCCTGTTCCTTTCCTTCCCCCTCCCTCCCTTCTTGCCTTCGGACGCACTGCCCATGACGTCAGGGATCTGTGGCCTTTTGACACTTCCGGTGACGTCAGGGGATGTGGCATATGCAAATAAGTTATGCTAATGAGCTCCTGCACCTCTTTTTTTTATGAAAGGACCCCTGGATATGCCTTATCTCAACCTTTCAATAAACTATGAGCTTTAATCACTCAACACGTCTCAGAACCCAGTACTTTACAAACCATGTCAGAGAAAAGCCACCAAAACTAGCAGAATCTATAAAGGAACATGAATGGAAGCCCAGGAAGCTGATTTGCAAGCAGAATGAATGGCTGGAGTACAGCAGGCAGTTGGTAGAGCTCCAGCACCCACTGGCCTGGGCCACACTCCAGTGGCTTACACTGGCCATTGCAAAGTTAGGTGGAAGGAAGGTGGCATTACAGTAGGGTTGCCAAGTCTGGGTTGGAAAATACCTGGAGACTTTGGGGGCAGATCCAGGAGAGGGCAGGGTTTGGGGAGGAGAGAAGCCTCAGCATGGTACAATGCCATAGAGTCTACCCTTCAAAGCAGCCATTTTCTCCAGGGGAGCTGATCTCTCTTAGCTGGAGATCAGTTGCAAAAGCAGGGGATCTCCAGGCCCCACCTGGAGGCTGACAATTCTATATTACAGCCATATGTTTATGAAGTGCTTTGTGTACTAAAAGCAATAAGTAAGTGATTAATAATTTAAGCAGTTAAGCAAAGCTTTCTCTGGAAAGCCCCCCCCCCTTCACTCTTGACAGTAATGAATTAACCTGTTTTGAGGTCTGTATATTTATCTTTACAAAGCAGTTTCCTCTTGCCCATAAGGGGATACTCTGGATGGATGTTTGCCTATTGCTCCTTATTAATTATACAACAGCTGGTCATAGGTTTGGTGTTATATCAGAAAGTTATACAAGAAGGGTTCCTGTAGAGTGGAATATTGGCCTGCACTGTACACATCCTTGCATAGGGCTGCTTTCCACCTTAATTTTCCTATAATTTTCATGTAGGGACAAATCCAGAAAATGGGTAAGAGCAGTCATGTTTGCATGGTGAGTAAGTAAGAAAAATGTACCGGGCATATTTTATTTTGCAGAAGTTGTAGTCCTCCGTTCTCGGAAAGACTCACGGGGGATATAAATCTGCCTTATACTGAGTCAGAATATTTGTCTCTCTAGCATAGAACTCTTTGCTGTGACTGAGCCTGTCTTTCAAAGTCTTAGGCAGGAGGTGGCAGCGGCTACAAGCATGGACGGCTTCAAGAGGGAATTGGATAAACATATGGAGCAGAGATCCATCGGTGGCTATTAGCTACAAAGTATAGATAGGAACTCTCAGTCTGGGGCAAGTGATGCTCTGTATTCTTGGTGCTGGGGGCGGGGGACAGTGGGAGGGCTTCTAATGTCCTGCCCCCACTGCTGGACCTCCTGAGGGCAACTAGTGTTTTTGGCCACTATGTGACAGAGTGTTGGACAGGATGGGCCACTGGCCTGATCCAGCATTGGCTTCTCTTAAGTTCTTATGTTCTTATGTCTCGATCTCTCCCTCTCTGCCCTGATGCATGGAATTCTTTAACTCGGTGATTCTCAAACTGTGGTTCAGGATCCAAAAGTGTGTCACAATTCCCACAGAGGTAGATCACAAAGGCAGAAAGGAGTAGTAGGAACAGGAGAAGCTGGAAGAGGAGGTTCTGGAAGGCCTGGTGGCAAATTTGACTTTGGCTGTATGGTGGTAGTAAGTGCCACCAAGTCACAGCCAGCCCATGTTGATCCCTCACGGGGTTTTCAAGGCAGGAGATGTGCAGAGGTGGTTTGCCATTGCTTGCATCTGTGTAGCAGCCCTGGGCTGCCTTGGTGGTCTCCCATCCAAGTACTAAACAGGGTTAAATAATGTGGGAAATACAGCCTGTTGCTCAGGAATGCTATGTATTTATAAATACTAAAGATAAAAAGTAAATTATGTACTTGTTTAGTGTTAACTAACATGGGAGTCCTGCATTCTATATTGAAGAGTGAGAAAGTAATGATTTTGATTTTGCAAGTGGTGCCAAAAAGTACATTTTGCTTGAGAATCACCACTGCTTTAACTCAAGATTCCAGGCACTGAACGTGGAACCTTCTTCATGCAAAATATATGTGTTATCACCGAGATACGGCTTCTCCTTTACATGTTACAGATTAGACTCTGCTGGAGTTGCCAACCACCAGGTGGTGGCTGGAAATCTTGGATTTCAACTGATCTACAGGCAAAAAAGATGGATTCCTTAGGAGAAAATGGCTGCTTTGGAATGTGGACTCTATGGCGTTATACCCTGATGAAGTTCCTCCCCAGACTCTGTCCCCACCCCAATAACCAGGAATTTCTGGTTATTGGGAGATGGCAACCCTCCACACATTCCAAAGAAAAGTGTTGTCACCCATAGCTTAGTAGTGCTGCCAATTCTTTGCCTGAATAAGGACCCATGTTCAATTCTGTGTATTGGCATCAACAAAAAGATCCCAGGGAGCAAGTGTTGGCACTGAGAGCGTTTCAGCTAATTAGAGTACACAGTACTGGGCTAGATGGACCCATGGTCTGATTCAGTGAGTTTTGGTTCTGTTTTCATGTATTAATGGCTGAGTTACTCATCATGATAGTTACAGAACAGTTTCAAGAAGCAGCCAACCATTTCCAGTGGTTCCCTGTGCACATTTTGCAAATATAAACAGGTAAGAGTACCAAGGCAAGCGATCCTCAGATTAATCTGTTAGCAGAGCAAGGGAGTGCCTGTTCAGGACAATAACTGCCAATCACTCTTTGCACAGAGAGTATAAAATTCTTTTAGGATAACCAACTATGAAATGTACAGGGTGTTCTGCCATATGTTCACATCAGGGTGGGAAAGTGTTGTATTACATTGATGCAACTCTTCAGGCTTGAAGGTCACAGCTCTCTTGTCATTACCTTTCAGTATTATTGATTTGACTACATGGCCGACTTTCATGTGCACCTCATTAAGATGAGTAATTGTTTTTCAAGTTTCAAGTGGAGTAGCAGGTCCTTTCATGACATAATTGCATGATTTACCCGAGCTGTGCAGCTAGTGGTAGGAGAGATGGTTTACAGAAGATCCAGCTGGGAGTTTTCATTTCTCCAAGAGAAAGAGGCGGGACTAGAGACCAACCTAAAACCGGGCAGGGCATTGATCAGACCAGAAATGATGTAGAGCACAACCCTGCAGACAGCATCGGGGAAATATTAGCTGGCAAAGATAACCAAGAGGCGGAGGGAACGCTCAGTGGCAGAGAGAAACCATCTGTCAGATTCTAAACAGTTCTTCTCAGTAAAGCAGAAAATGAAATAAAGAAGAGATTTTGTTTCAAGGGACAGCCGAATCTTAGAATGTATTTGTACACAAAGTAAGTTTACATCCTCTAGTAATTATGTGTTTGTTAGTACAGTAACTAATGTTGTTTTGAAGTGCTCTTCGGTTTTCAGAGAAAGGAAGTCTGTGCTTAACTTCTTTGTACTCTCTTACTTCAAAACATTTGAGTTCACATTCGACATGCAAATAGGCTTATCTTGGAGTTGTTTATCCAAACTGTTTGCAAACAACTCTTTGAACTGTTGGTACTCACCATTGTAGGAGTGGGTTTGATTATCATACTTGATAGACACTTTCCCTTGTATAAAAGAATAGTTTCTGTAATTGATCTTGCTGGTATTGATTATCAGAAGTGTGACTGATGTGCGTGTAAAGAAGAATGCCATTTGCAGTGGTGTTGTGGAGGGGTATAGCATGCTAATATGTGTGGATTCAAGCTAGGGTATATAGAGACCATGGGACTGAGTTATTTCTTCACTTATCCTGAGATAAATAGGGGGCAGGCATTAGAAAAGACATCCTGTTGCCCTTCTTGAGACTATTCCCATCACTGCTATCAAGAAAAACCCCTTGATTATGTTTTGGAAGGAATACAGGTGTTATTTTGGGGGGCCAGGGGTACTGTTGAGATTCAGAGTGCACCCAGTCTGCTGAACCTGATGTTGGTAGTTGATGTTACATTTCCACAGTGGCAAACTAAAGCTACAAAACATAAATTATGCCGTGTTCAATGGTGGGGTGCCATCTGCCTAATTCTTAATGGCGTGGGACTTCCTAGAGAGAGGTGAAAACAGCAAGCAGGAGATGCTGCTCTGCGCACCCCACTAGAAGTTGTTAGGCATCAGGCAATTACACTACAGTTTGTGCAGCAACGCTGCTTTTGTGGCGTTCATTTTAATGTGCCGTCTCCTCTCAGTCAGGAGCATAAGCTGTAGCTGTAAACTCTTTGGGAGGAGAAGAAGGGGGAGGGGGAAACCCACGCACACACTCAACATCATGGCCCAATATGGATGACAAAACATTATAGCATGTGTGGGAAAATGGCTGCAGTCCAATGTCTGGAATCATTTATCTTCTGGTAGAGTTTGGAAGACGACTGTTTTATGCATTTTACAGAACTCCCCGCTGATTGATGTCATTTACTTAGGGAGATGGAGTCCTATTATTGATGACTGAGCAAATTAGGGGAGCGGGGACAGTATACTCTTGGTAGTGTTTAAATACCGTATACTAACAGTGGTAGCATAGTGGACTTGATCCTGCCTAGTGCCCCTAATGTACTGTTCTTTTTCAGCTTTTGGCACATTTATGTATCATTAATGACAATACATACAAGTGCACTTCTCTTTTCAGTTTAGGGAGCCAGTGAGCCAAGGGTCCTAGAATTCTCCTTGCAGTTGTTTTCACTTAAATGGTTTCCGTAGCATTAGTGGTCATTTGCTACCAAGATCAATGGGAAAATAAAATAAATTGTTGTTATCAGTGCAGCATGCCCTGATTTGCATTCAAAGGGCTCTAAGGAAGGCACTTTGCTTTCCAAGGCACCTGTATGCAGTATACCAGTGAAGAGGTTTGCATTGTTCGGTGGCATCTATCCAAGCATATCCTGCAATAGCTTGACTGCACTACATGTGGAGCTGAAAATTACCATAGTTTGTTCGGCTGTTTTATAAAAAATGGTTTTCATTTGAACCTCAGGCAATCCTAAAGGCATATGGTTTTTACTTTGTTATTATCATTATTATGAACACTCTCTTTTTCACATTAAATGGTGTTGCTTCAGCTACTCTATAAAACATTGGCTTGGATGCCATACCTTTTTGCTTGAGCTACTCTTTATCCGTTAAAGAGAAAGTCTTTTGTTGCAGAACATGTTCCTCTCGTGCTATAGGCCCTTTTCAGCTCCATAAGAGATTTTGGTTTTGCATGAGTTTAAATGCTCAGCTCAGAACCGCTGTAAAAGTAAAAGAAGTGTATTTATTACAGTGCAATCCTAAGCAGAGATACACTGAAAGAGGGTATGATTCTGTTCGGTACTGCTGAAATGTTCTACAACTGTTGAAATGCTAGGAAGCTGATTCATAACACTCCGCGGCAGTGTGATGGATTGCTCCATTCTACTTTCTCCCACTTTTATTTTGCTGTATTAACTTATCTGAACGAAGTGTTCTGCAGCTTCTAGCCTGTAGCCTTCCAATAAAGTGATTTCCATTTAAAATGGGTTTTTTTTACTGCTGTTCTCTTTTTTCTTTTGAATACAGAAACAACACACTTAATTAGCAAAACACACATGCATACATTGCACAGCTCTTGTTCATTCATCATTGGAAAATGCTGCAATCTGATTCCAATGACGTCAAAGTCAAGATGTGAGGAAATAGCTGGTGTATAACAAATATCAGCTTTAACTTACAGCAGCGACAGTGAAGTGAGGGGCCTATGGGAAGGGGAAAAATTATTACAGAACGTGCACTGTGAAAAGCAGACAATGGCCTCAACACAGGTTCTTCCACTAATTTAAAGCAAAACGTATATGCCTTTAGGACTACTTAAACCTTAGCTCAAAATAAATTTAAAAAGCACACAACCTGTGGAAGGTAGGATATTTATGCTTCTTATAATCAGTTTTTAAAATCTTAGATACTAGAGTGATAAGGAGACAATGAAATGTGAAAGAGAATACCAGCATACAAAGTCCTGCAGTCCTAAGGACACTTTCCTCAGAGTAAGCCCCACTGAATAACATGGTATGTACTTCTGAGTATGGCTGCTTAGAATAATTCCCTCAGTATACTAGAAAAACAGTTGTTTGCTCCTTCAGGAATGGACTCCTAACTAACCTCAGTTTGTCTCCATTTTGTTTACTTTTCACACATTTGTGCTGCTCTACAAAGAAGAGCCAAAGGTATTTCTACAAGCAGGGGTCATTTCCTAGAAAAAGAGGTGCAGGAGCTCATTAGTATAACTCATTAGCATAACTTATTTGCATATGCTAAACCACCTGACATCACCGGAAGTATGTCAGAAGGCGAGAGAGAGGAAGGAAGGAAGGAAGGAAGGAAGGAAGAGAAAGAAAGGAAGAAAAAGAAAGAAAGAGCTGGCAGAGATGGGACAGTTAGTAATCCAAGCTTCAGAAATACCACTATTCTGGGAGGATAGCTTCAGTGGTGGCTGAAGCCTTCAGAAGGCTGGTCGGAGGAACAAAGACCTTTCCAGGGGACGGGGTTCTTTTGCTGCAGCCATGACACAAGCAGGCATTCCCCCACCAGAGGGGGGGGAGCTGGCACCAACTCCTGGAGCTGAGCTCCCCCAAGCTCCTGCTCGAAATGACCCTGTCTACAAGTAGCTCACAACTTTCGCCCCATAATCCTGGATTACAGAGAGGAAAGGGAGAAACTTGGTGTTCTCCTCGTCCCTGTGGTTGCCATTTTAGTTTTGAACTAAAGAGATAAGATACGTGTTTGAACTTGTGATATGTTTAGGGCTGCCATTGTCCTGCTGGGGGCAGGAGATCCCTTGCCCCAGTCCCTACCACTACTTGTACAGCTGATGGAAGAAAAATAGTATATAAAAAGCACTCTGTGGGAAAACCATAGAGATTCTGGTAACTGCTAAAGCAGACTGATTCAGGTGATTCCTAGAAGGGTACAATATCACCTTATGGGTTTTCCCCGGAAGTGGCATCATGCCCTTACAGATTGCCACCCCTATGTCCCTGCGACTCCAGACTCCTGCCAGTTGCTATTAGGCTGTGCCTTGCAACCCTAGGTGCTCTACAATTAGTAATCCTGTAGGGCCAATCCTGTGGGGCTGCAGTGGCTCAAGTGTTTAAGATGTTGAACTGCAGACCAGTAGTTCAGCAGTTCGAGGCCTGAGTGCTGCATGATGGAGTGAGCTCCCATCTCTGGTCCCAGCTCCTGCCAACCTAGCAGTTCGAAAGCAAGAAATTGCAAGTAGATTAATAGGTACCACTTCGGTGGGAAGGTAACAGCATTCCATGCACCTCAGCGTCTAGTCATGCCAGCCACATGACCATGGAAATGTCTTTGGACAGCGCTGACTCTTCGGCTTGGAAACGGAGATGAGCACTGCATCCCTAGAGTTGTATACGACTGGCTTCCGAGCAAGGAAAACCTTTACCTTTACCTAGGAATCTAGGTAGAACGCATGTTTTTCTGTACTGCATCACATAATGTACATGAAAGGAAGCATTTCAGAATTCGAGTTAGCATAGAAATAGCCTTCTCTTAAATATGCTAGTTTTATATGTGCAAAGAGGTTTTGAAGCATGACATTACAGATGTGATTTAGTCCTTTCCCCTCCCATTCTACTGCTTATATGGATCAGTAAATGTCAGTGGTGGGAAGGCAAAGATGTTAATGTCAAAACAACAGAGGTCACGGTTTTTATTTGGGAACAATTGCTAAATTCCCCGCCCAAAATGATGGCCATTCAAAGCATCTTTCTTCAAGTAGTGTCTAGTCTGGCTGTTATTTGCAATATTTTTTAAATGGTTCTGTCATCGTGAACATTAAGTAGCTAATTAAGGAATACTTTATTGTTACCTTTGTAGATTTGCCATTCTCCCTCTGAGGTGGAGGCCATCTTGTGGGTGATTCCCACCCATCTCTAGGGAGGCAGGAACAACTAAACTTCTTCCTGTTTCCTGTGGTGGGAGTCACCCTCAACTCAGTTCGTTTCCTGCCTCGCAAGGGAGCGCAGCTTGGAAATTCGGCTCTGCCTAATTCCTATTCCAAATTGATTCTATCCACTTTTCTTTACTCTCTCTCTCTCTCTCTCTCTCTCTCTCTCTCAACTTAAAAAAAAAAAAGTCTCCCTACTCTCTCTTCTCCGTTCCGGTACCACTTTGGGAAAGGGTGCTTCAGCCCCCCCCCCCTCCCAACTGACTGCTCCTGCCTCGAGGAAGCCTAGAAATGCAGTCGGCGACGGCACCCAGCGACGCGCAGGCTGGTAGCTCGAAGAGGAAGCATTCCTCGGACAGCCAGCACGGCAGCGGCGGCAGCGCCTCAAAGCGCGCCAAAACGGCTCACGCCGCGGCTCGGGAGAGCGCGGCGAAGATGGCGGCCATCTTGGAGGGATCGGGCCGCGGCGCGTCTATCAGGGACGGCTCTGAATGCCCCCCCTGCCTCCTGATAACCCCCGGGCTGAATGCCGATCGGGGGAGGCGCTGATACGCGATATTCAGGAGAGCTTTGCTGACGGAGACGAGAGGGAGGCGCGGGAAGACACCGCTTCGGTAGGCGCATCAGCGGATGAGGTGATTGATGACTCCTTTCCCTTCTCCCCAGCGGCCATGGCATTCTTCCGCAGGGCAATGCGCGCGGAAATCATTGATTTTTGTTCGGGGGGAGACCAGCTCCCACTTCCAGTCTACCTCACTCTCCAGCCAAGGGCAAAAGCTCTCAAGGGAAACACCCAGCTAAAGCAACCCAAAAGACCAGGCACCTTGACCCCCCTGACTCTGAGAATGATGATTTGTCCCACCTCTCCAGTGACAGGGAGGAGGGGGAATTTTCCTCAAATGAGGATGAAGGGGAACCCTTACCAAAACCCCAACAAAATAGGGATCAGGCTTTTAGATTCTTTAAGCCAGAGGATCTCCACTATCTATTGAATAAAACCCTGGCTGCCTTACATGTCCAGGGTAATCAAAAAGCAGCAAAACCCTCGCCTATGTCACAAGAGCCAGATGAAAACTCAGATATCTTTGATGAGTTTTTCCCCCCGGTGGACCCCTCAGAACTAGCCTTCCCCTTCCCTGGATTTTATGTTAGGAAGGTTAAGGCAGAGTGGGAAAGGCCCTTTTCTTCTAAACCATTCCCAGGGTCCATTAGAAAATTGTATCCCATGCACTCATCAGCCTTAGATCTGTTGCAGGTACCAGTGGTTGACGCTCCAGTGGCAGCACTCCAATCGTCTGGCGTGGTCTCAGAGGACGGGCATGGGACCCTAAGAGACAATCTGGACAAAAGGGCAGATTCCGTCTTACGTAAAGCCCATGAAGCCAACGCCATGGCGGTAAGAGCCTGCTCGGCTGCCTCCACAGTATCCAGGGCAGCCATAGTCTGGATGCGTCGGCTTATTCAAATGCTGCCCGAGGGCAACCGCGGCCTGTTGGATGGGGCAAACCGGCTTCTCAAAGCGATCTCCTTCTGCGCAGATGCCACACTCGACTCAGTGGTTTTCTCTGCGTGGGCTATCTCCATGACGGCAGCCGCTCGACGTATTCTATGGCTAAGAGCATGGCCAGCAGACTATCAGTCTAAGGCCGTCGTTTCAGCATACCCATTTCAGGGAGACAAGCTCTTCGGGGAGCCCCTGGAGAAGATCCTAGTGGAAACTAGAGACAAAAAGAAAACTCTTCCCAGAACGATCCGAACGACAGACAAAAGACCGAATACCACATACTCCTTTCGGACCTTTAATTCGTCCTTCAGAGCCCGTCAGGACAATAGACGACCCACTTGGACCACCAATAAGCAGCCCTTTCGTAGAGGTGGTTTTTCCAACGCGCACAGATTCGGAAAACCCTTCGGCGGCAGACCTGACAAGGGAGGCGACCCCAAGACCTCTAAGGCGTGACTATGCTGTCCCGCCAGTGGGAGGCCGTCTACTTTACTTCAATCAGCAATGGCTGTCCTCCCAACCAGACTCTTGGACAAGAGACGTTGTCACATTGGGCTACAAAATAGAATTCAGAAGCCACCCACCTCCACGGTTTCTTTCTTCTCCGACCCACAAAAACCCCATAAAGAAAGCCCGGACTCTGGCCGCCATAGATCACCTACTACTAATCCAAGCAGTGGAACCAGTACCCCCAGACGAAAGACGGACCGGAGTGTACTCTCTTTTTTTCACAGTCCCAAAAAAGAATGGAGATTGGAGGGCAATCCTCGATTTGAAATTCTTAAACAAATATGTCACTCTCAAGCACTTTCGCATGGAGACGCTGCGGTCCATCGCGGAAGCCCTTCAACCCGGGGAGTTCCTAACTTCAATAGATCTTACGGAGGCATACCTTCACGTTCCCATTTATCCATCTCACAGACGCTTTCTGCGGTTCTGCATAGGGGAGTCCCATTTTCAATTCCGGGCTCTCCCGTTTGGTCTATCCACTGCTCCCCGGGTATTTACAAAGGTACTGGTTCATCCGGTTGTATTACTCCGTCAGATGGGCCTGCACATTCATCCCTACCTCGACGATCTGCTGATCAGATCGCCATCGGCAGACCAATCGATAAGGGATGTGGACCTAGCCATCCAACATTTGGAAAAATTCGGATTCCTAATCAACAAGCCAAAGAGTCACCTACAACCCTCTCAGAGGCTAGAACATCTAGGTGTATTAATCGACACCCAAGCATCCAGACTATTTCTCCCATTGTCCAAAGTGAAGAAGCTCAAGTCGATAGTGACACAGGTAATCAGAGCTCGCACTTCTTCGTTATCCCTACTAGCCAAACTGATGGGGATGATGGTCTCGACCTTCGACGCCCTACAGTGGGGCCGATTCCACTCCAGACCATTACAGAGCCTGCTCCGGCCCTATCAAAACCACATAGCACTGAAACTCGAGATATCCATAAAAGTTCCTTTACAAGTCAAGTCCAGTCTTCGATGGTGGACCATCCCACACAACCTCTCACAAGGCAAGTCTTACTGGATTCCGAACCCACTTCAGGTCTTCACAGACGCCAGCCTGTCAGGCTGGGGGGTGACTCTCATGCACCACCCTGCTCAAGGGAAATGGTCGGAAGCAGAGTCAAAACTACCAATCAATCTGTTGGAGCTTCGAGCCATCCGCCTGGCTCTGATGAACTTCTCTATACATCTACGAGGAAAGAACGTCCTGGTAAGGACAGACAATGTCGCAGCGAAAGCCTACCTGAGCAAGCAGGGCAGCATGAGGTCATATGCACTGGCAAGAGAAGCAAAGCCACTTCTGCTCTGGGCAGAAAGTCACCTGGCATCCCTGAGCGCAACACGCATACACGGCGCAGACAACACGCAAGCCGACTGGTTGAGTCATCAGTCGATCCAAGAAGGGGAATGGTCTCTTCACCCGGCCCTGTTTCAGATGATCATCTCAACATTGGGGGAACCAACAGTGGACCTATTCGCCTCTCCTTACAATGCTCAACTACACAGGTTCTACACCAGATTTTTCCACCCAGCAGCGGAACAGATAGATGCTCTCCTGGCCCCGTGGCCCAGAGAACTGCTGTATGCCTTCCCTCCTCTGCCGATTCTTCCAAGACTCCTGCGAAGGATTCGATTCTTGGAAGCGGATGTCATTGTGGTGGCCCCCTATTGGCCTCGTCGGCCATGGTTCACATCACTGCAGGAGTTGGCGGTCGACTGTCCACTTCGTCTACCAGTCCAGATCGACATGCTCACCCAGGGCCCGATCAGGCATCCCGACCCGGGATGGTTCCTTTTGACCGCCTGGAGGTTGAAAGGCAAAAATTCAGGCAACTAGGCTACGGGGAGCCGGTTATTGACACCATACTGGGTTCCAGAAGGTCCTCTACGATCAGAATATATAACGTAACGTGGAAAGCCTTTGTCCGATGGGCAAGGAGGAAGAAGATTGATCCTATTCGACCAAAACTGAGTTCGGTGTTGTCGTTTCTACAAGATGGGCGATCATCTGGCCTAAAAGCGTCTACACTTCGACGGCAAATGGCAGCTTTAGCGACAGTCCTGCCACTATACGGAGGACAGACAGTCTCGCAGCATCCTCACGTACGAAGGTTCCTAAAGGGAGCGGCACTTGCTGATCCACCAATTTGCCACAGATTTCCAACGTGGCGACTCAACCTGGTCCTTATGGCACTTACAAAACCTTCATTCGAACCTATACAACATATATCAATGAAGTTTTTGAGGATGAAGACTCTCTTCTTGGTGGCCATCACCTCGGCCAGGAGGGTCTCAGAAATCGGAGCTCTGTCTACTCGATCCGATCTCTGCGTCTTCCACAAGGACGCAGTAGTTCTACGCACGGATCCATCGTTTCTCCCAAAAGTCAACTCCACATTCCACAGAACACAGGAAATTTGTCTTCCTTCTTTTGCGCCAAATCCTACCCATCCAACTGAAAGGACTTGGCACACACTGGACGTTCGTAGGTCACTAAAATGCTTCATTTGGAGAACGGTCTCCATAAGGAAAACAGAGGCCCTATTCATCAATATTTCACCTCCCCACACGGGCAAGAAAATGTCTACATCGGCTATCAGTCGCACCGTCCGGCTATGCATCGCTGAAGCTTACAATGCCATGCACCTCAAAGTTCCACAAGGGATTACTGCCCATTCGGTTCGCAGTGCAGCCACTAACGTGGCGTTTTACAATAGAGCCTCAGTCGAAGAAGTCTGTAGAGCGGCCACGTGGACATCCTTATCCACTTTTGTTAGGCATTATAAAATCAACACCTACGCTTCTGAAGACACTGCCTTCAGACGTTGCATCCTTCAAGCTATGTTGAATGAAAATGACGATCCCCCACCCGGAAAGTAGGACCATTGCTCTGGGAGGTCCCACAAGATGGCCTCCACCTCAGAGGGAGAACGACCAGTGGTAACTTACCGTGAGGGGTCCTTCTCCTCTGAGGATCGGAGGACATCATGGCCCTCCCTGGATCGTCTTAAGCAGGTACCTCAATGGGTTGAGAGGGAGTTGGGAAGCAATCTGTAATATTTAGGCGATTGACCTCACGGAATCGCAGGTTACGTTTGAGAGAGAATTCTTCTTGTTAATCTCTTCCTGTTTTTTCCTCTTGTTGTTCATGTTTATTAATATACTCTTAGTCAAGTTTTTCTAGCTTTCGGAGTTACCGAACTGAGTTGAGGGTGACTCCCACCACAGGAAACAGGAAGAAGTTTAGTTGTTCCTGCCTCCCTAGAGATGGGTGGGAATCACCCACAAGATGTCCTCCGATCCTCAGAGGAGAAGGACCCCTCACGGTAAGTTACCACTGGTCGTTCACACTTTTCTCTAGGCATATTTTAAATCTAAAAATGTAAAATATAGTACTAGTGCATGCACATACACACAGTACACACATGCACAGACACAAACATATTCAGAATGGAAGCTTCTACTGCATTTCTTATCAGGCTAAAGACTGCCACAAGTAAAACAAAAAAATTAGGTAGGAAATGGAATCATGCGGGCTTTACTATTTTATATAATTTACTTTAGGTATGAAGTATACCACTGTGGCAAAGGTATCTTATAAAGTTTGTCTGTTCATGTCTGAAGACTAAAAGTGCATGAAGGCTTTAGTTGTATTTTTCTACTTTACTTGTTAATCTACTGATTGTAAATTAGTCCAAGAAAGTGATAGTCGTTTTTTGACCCTATGAAATCTGGTGTGAGGTTGCAAAAGCTCACTATTTGTGAGCTGTTAATTTTATTAAAATTAAAATGGGCATTGAATGTATACTGTACAGAGGCAGTAGCCACGATCTGCATGCAACAACTAGTTTATTCATTCAGATCTTTGGTATCAGAGCTCAATAGGCTGATATGCTGTGACCAGAAAAATCCTGCATCCAATGAGCTTCTCAAGGAGGGCATAAATTCTCAGTGCCTCCCCACCCCAGCAATGCATCCTTTGAGGGCTAGATCAGGCCACATACCCGAATCCAGATCTGGAGTGTGGAACACCCTTCAGCATTTCACAGTGGGTAGAAGGGGCACTATTTATATACTAATTCCCAAGTTGCCCCCTCCGTGTGGATATCTGAATCCACATGGCGGGGGCACTTGAAGGCAGAGAGATTTTTCTGCATGCTTGGGGAACTCCCCAGATGTGCAGAAAAATCTGAAAAGTAAAAGAAATATTTGGGGATATTTGAATCCCCCCCCAAAGTAAAAGCATTCCCTGCACATGCGCAGGGAATGCTCTTGCTGTTGGAGGGGAGGCTCAGTGGGCCTGGAGGGTATGAGCCGCTCAGACCTCGCTGGTATGGGGAAGAAGGAGAAGGCTTGGCAGGCTTCGCTGCCGCCATTGCTGCTGGGGAGGGGGAAGGACTGGAGAAGGCTTGGCGGGCTGGCAGCTGTGAGCCGGTCAGGCCTTGCTGGTGCAGGGGGGAGGGAGAAGGATCAGCTGGCCTCGCTGCCACCACTGTTAGGGAGGGGGTGGGAGGAGGATCAGTAGGCTTTGCCGCTGTCACTAGGGAGGGGAGGTGGGAGGAGGATTGGTGGGCCTCACTGCCGCCACTGGGGGTGAGAGAAGGATTGGGATACTCCCCCCCATGAGTATTGCGGGTCCCCCTTCCCATTGTATTCATAATACCTACTTCCAGCCTGAGAACCCTATCTAGGCTTCCCCATCATAACTCGCAGAAATCTTGTGTTTGTGTCTATTTAGTCAGCAATAATCAGTCCCACATAAATCTCTGAAACAGGATATCTTAGTAAACATATGAATCTGCCCAACTGGTCCAGTCATCTTCAAAGTCCCTGCTTTGTGTGCCCCCATCATCTGAGGCTAGATGGATATCAACCAGAAAGAAGGTCTTCTTGGTCATGGTACCAAAACTCTGGAACTCCCTCCCCAGGGAGACTCATCTGTCGCTTTCTATCATTGTCTTCTGCAAGTGGATGAAGACTTGTTTGGCATTCTTTAATTAACTCTCATTGGCCCTCTTCCCTATTTGTGTGTCTGTGTTTATATGTTTAATTAATTTTAATATATTTATATGTATGTTATACTCTTTTTTAATCTTTTGAATGTTCACTACTTTGGGAACCCTAAATTGAGTGAAAAGAATGCCCTACAGATGATCTAAATAAAAAAATTTAACAGAATGCTGTATATAGAATATTTACAGTGCAATCCTGAGAGAAAGTGGTAGTGCTTAGGGTGTTGGACTAGGATCTGATAGACGGAGGCTCAAATCCCCGCTCAGCTAGGGAAGCTTGCTGGATGACTGACATGCTCTCAGCCTAACCTGCTTTCATAGGGTTGTTGCAAAGTTAAAATGGAGAAGAAAACCATGTAAGCTGCTTTGGGTCTCCACTGGGGAGAAAGGTGGAGTATAAGTGAAGCAAATAAACAATAAAATAAACAGATGTACAGCCTTCTAAGCTCATTGATTTCAATGAATTTAGAAGGGTCCCACTGTGCTTAGGATGTCCAATGTTCCCACTAAGCTGTGGAGTCTTGTGAGCAGAAATTCCACTTTGTGAGCCACTGACATTCAAGTTGTGAGCGAGCGATTTGGCTGCTGCATAAATTAGTTTGCTCTGGAGCCATCCTGTCTGAGCAAAGACAAAAATGTGTGAGCCGGAGGCTAAAAAACTGTGAGCTAGCTCACACTAACTCAGTTTAGAGGGAACATTGGATGTCACCATTAATCTCACAGTGGAGCTGGTTATACTTATTGAGGACTTGTTGCACTCAAACTCATTCAGCACCGTTTACCGTCCAGATGTATTTGAAAAAGTGTGCATGCACACAAAAGCTCATACCTTGAATAAGCCTTTGTTGGTCTTAAAGGTGCCACTGGACTCAAAATTTGTATAGATGGGGGACTGGCAAATAGAAAATGAGTAGTACACAGACATTGCTGTCCAAGTGCATGTATTTATATGCATCTTTCCCCTTCCCTCCTTCCCACTGCAATATATTTAAGGAAGGGTGCTAAAAGTCCAATAATGCAATTAGATGTGCATGCACCTTTTCAAAAGGCATCCTTAACGTCACCCCAAAAGTTAAAATAGGACAGAATTTTCACAGCATAAACTACCAAATATCAGAATCTGTCCCTGCACTAAATTCTGAAACCATACGCGTGTGAAGAATATTTAAACTCAAACAGGATGTGCTCAGACTGAGAGCTCCGATCATTCTGCTTGTTAAATTAATTCCTGTTGGCGTAGGGCCACAATGTTTCTATATGTGTTCTTTAAACTAAATGAACTTGCATTATCATGTGAAACCTCACCAGCACATAATCTGTCCATAGACTCAGGAAGAGATTCAATGTTCCATTGCCTGTATGAATACATTAGGAAAAATTATTACATTATGATAATGTTTTATGACATTTTAGGCCAGCAATTAAAGATATCTTTGACCATAGCTTTGGTACTTCTCTAGTGAGTATTGTTCCTTTCTCTCCTCCCTCATTGGTACCTGTAGCAGCAGGACTTAGCTGCAGGTGATATTAAAGGTTGGAACTTTAGCCAGATCCCTTGCAGCAACAGAACTGCTAGGGGAGGCGAACTGGGGCAAAGCCTGGAGACCCCTGCCTCACCTTCTGTGCATATGGTTAGCTCCTAGCCCAACCCAGCCTCATTGTTTACCAGACTTCTCGGCATTTTGTTTAGAGTTTCATTCCTTTTAAAAGGGTATGGTGTTTTAGAATAGAATGAATCTCAGCATGTAATTGTGATATAATGGAACCTGTCCTCGAAAACAGTGAACAAAATAGTATATATAACTGTATGTGCATTGATGGGTATACAGTCTGGAACAGGTTATTTTTGCTCCTTATGTTCAACCTTAACATGTGTACGTAAGTGCTGTCAAGTCACAATTGACTTATGGCAACCCCAGCAAGGGGCTTTCAAGGCAAGCAATTAAGCAGAGGTGGTTTACCATTGCCTTCCTCTGCAGAGTCTTCCTTGGTGGTTGTCCTGCTTTTAGCTTCCGAGATCTGAGGACATCTGGCTATGCTGTGCTGCCTGTAAAATGTATCTTTGGGAGGCTTCAAGGGAGGGGACTGCTTATTAGCTAGGCCTGTTCCCCCACAGAAAAGGGGAACACGCTGGAACGGAGTTCAGGAATCTCTTCGACTTATTATTTTTCAGTACACAGATTGAAATCTTGATTTCTCCTTTGAGAATTCCGGCACCTCCCCCCCCCCCCCCCCCCCAAACCCTGGCAGTGATACATAGGTGGCCTGATTACTGGCCCAGATCAAGTAGGCCAGATAACCAAGAAGGTTTTAAGGAGATATTCTGTGTGGCAGAAAGTTTTGTCCTTGTTGCTTCTTGGATCAAGAATGGTGATGTCTACCCATCTTTTTTTTTCAAGTATTGTAGATAGGGTTGCCAGCCTCCAGGTGGGGCCTGGGGATCTCCCGCTTTTATAACTGATCTCCAGCTGACAGAGATCAGCTCCCCTGGAGAAAATGGCTGCTTTGGAGGGTGGACTCCATTGCATTGTACCATGCTGAGGCCCCTCCCCTCCCCAAACCCCGCCCTCAAAGTCCCCAGGTATTTTGCAACCCAGACTTGGCAACCCTAATTATAGAAGACAAGACTAGTACTTAGTACTTGTTTGAATCTCATGGCTGTACCTACTGCAGAATCCTTATTTTATGAACTGGCACAAACTTAATTAACAACAAAGTTTGAGTTCAGTGGCACCTTTAAGACCGACAAAATTTAATTCTGGGTATATGCTTTTGTGTGCATGTACACTTCATCTAGCACATGAAAGCTTATACCCAGAATTAAACTTTGTTGGTCTTAAAGGTGCCACTGGAGTGAAACTTTGTTTTGTTGCTTCAGACCTACACGGCTACCCACCTGAATTTAGTTGAGGTTCTAACCTGTAATATCATCATCATCATCACTTTATTACAGTTAACCTGTAACATACAGAAGACACCGCTCCCCTCCCCTCAGGTTTAATTTTACAATATCAACATGTGTAGTCTACAAACTGCTTACACTAGAGTAATTTGATGAAAACCTACAGGACTCTTCATTGCTTGATGATCAGAAAATTAAAATTGAAATCCAGAAGCCATTTTATTACTTCCACATAATACTGTTTTGTGATACAGTACGGCAATCCAGTACTTATTTATTTGAGACTAAGCCCTGTCATAGTAAAAACTATAAAAGGTTGCATCAAAAGTACAAGTTCTCCAGCGTAATTGGTTTGTTTGTATACCTGTTACCAGGGGTCATTTCGTAGAAAAAGAGGTGCAGGAGCTCATTACCATAACTCATTTGCATATGCCACACCCCCTAACATACCGGAAGTGTGTCAAAAGGCAACACCCACCCCTCAGGCTCCACTCCGCAGGTGAGTGAAACTGACCTGCTCTTCCTCCATTCCCTTCCCCATCCAATACTTTGTGCAATAAAAATAAGCATAAAGAACACACCCTCATTCTCTTCCTGCTCCCTTCCTGCTCCCTTGAAACCACCAGGTTTCAAGTAGACTTGAGATACCCAGGACATGTGCACCACCCATCCCTTTCCCTTCCTCTCCCCACAACAAGACACCCTGTGAGGTAGGTGGGGCTGATAGAGGTCTTTTGAGAACTGCTCATGAGAGAACAGCTCTGAGAGAACTTGTGACTGGCCCAAGGTCACACCAGCAGCTGCATGTGGAGGATTGGGGAATCTAACCCGGTTCTCCTAGATTCGAGTCCAACTCCTGACCACTACACCAAACTGATGGGGTGGAAGCTGCTGAAGGGTTGGTGAAATTTCTCCAGTACTTATGTGCCATGTGCCCAGATAAAAAATGGTATACTTAGAAAATGTATATGCCACCTTGAGCAAGTCTCTGGAAAAGCAGCACACCATCATAAAAGGAACAATGATAAAATTATCAATATTAAAACAAAACATTAAAAACAATAAAGACCCTAGCAGGGCTTTCCCCGGGGCGCTGCGCCTCTGCACTGCGCGGGGAAGCCGAGGAGAGGGCAGGGCTTGGTCATGTGCCCGCCCCCTGGACTCCTCACTCCCGGAGCTGCGCTCCTGTGTGCTCCCGCTCCAACAGACCCCTGCCTGTTACAATTCACAACTTCACACTACAAGAAAACCTGATATAAATTCCATCATGGAAATAAATCTGGGTGTTTTCATACCCAGTGTATATAAACCTCCTTCTCTCCACCACTGTTCAACCTGGCTCTAAGTTGTTAACTTAGACTCAGTGAACACAAGGGATCACAGAGTCACCAATTTTCTTACTTCAAGTGAGAGATTTAAGATTTTAACGCTGATATCTCTCCTCCTTGCTTTGAATCGTGGTGTCCAGTTGTTGCCTTTGTTCTCCTTTCACCTTTATTTAAGTTTCTAAACAATGTTATTGGCAAGGCTATTCAAAAGGTGGATCGTATAGGGAAATGGTGAGCTTTGATCTACAAATATTAAAGCTGTCCTTGTTAGATCAAAGGAAACCATTTTGCTACATAGCTCAGATCTAGTGTAAGCAAATAAGCACTTTGCAATACAATTGAGCATGTAATAATAGAGCCTTTCAAGATATGCAGAGAACCCCCAAGATTCTGATATTCATTCTAAAGCATGTGACGTCCAAGCTCACTTTAATTCTGGACGCTTTTGCTTTTTAAATTAGGCATTATAATCCATTTCAAGCATCCTGAATGCTGTAAACCTAATTTTTAGGAGTTAAAATCATTCCTTGAGCTGCCATTCTTATTTTGTTTCCCTGTCCTGTAGTTCAGCTCAGGGGATTATCAGCAACAGCCTTGCAAATCGCTACATCCCTGCTCATCTGAGTTGCAAGTAGCCAAATAGCAGAACTTGCCCTCCGTTTACCCCATGTTTGTCTGGGGACCAGCCTTTTGACCTCCAAAGGAAGAACACAGTACAGGGAACATCTGCAGCTGCTTCCCAGAAAATACAGGATGGGGCTATACTCAGTGACTTCTAATACTCTTAAAGGTACAGGAATGCCTTGTGGTGGTAATATAGGAATATATATAAAGATAAAATGGGAGTGTGAGGAAGAGAAGAAAGATGTAGGTGAGTAGAATGAGTGAGCAAATGGCTACTAAACATTTCAATAAGTCTGTTTTTAAAAAATAAAATAAAAATAAAGCAATAAAACCAGACTCCCTCATTCTCTGTAAAAAATGTGTTTCCTGGAAATTAAGTGTCATACTGTTTTTTGAAAACCACATAGCTGAATGACAAGAATTGTTGTCAGGGAGAAAAACAACACTCATTACATTGTATGCCATGGTCATGAAATGTTTGGTATTTGGTGTTTTGTTTTTGTGGCTAACATTAGGGGGAAAGGTTGTCTGAAGCAACAGCCAAGGGTGGTAAGTACAGACAGAGACACCATTACTCAGACTATGGTTTTAGCAAGCTGTTTTATCATGCTCACTCAGAACCCATAGTATGAAATCATACTGTAAATAATTTAGATTAAATGGGTCAACATCAAGTTTTTCTAGGAAGAAGGTGATACACAATGTAACCTTTCATTTTCATGGAGACTATGTGATCAATCAAACATCAATCATTGATCGAACATTGACCAAGATCCCTTCTTCCTTTTAAGGAATCCTCTCCCCCCCCCCCCCCCCCAGTATCTTGAAGGAATTGTGTGTGTGTTAAGTGACATCATGTCACTTCCAATTTATGGCGACCCTATGAATTCATGGCCTCCAAAATGTCCTATTGTTAACAACCTAGCTCAGTTCTTGCAAACTGAAGGCCATGGCTTCCTTGACTGAGTCAATCCAATTCAAGTTTTGTCCTCTTTTCCTGCTGCCTTCAACTTTTCTAAGCATTATTGTCTTTCCATTGACTTTTGTCTTCTCATAATGTGACCAAAGTATAATAACTGTATAGTCATTCCTTGAGCTGCCATTCTTATTTTGTTTACCTGTCCTGTAGTTCAGCTCAGGGGATTATCAGCAACAGCCATGCAAATTACTGTATAGTCATTTTAATTTCTAGGGAGAGTTCAGGGTTGGTTTGCTCTAGAACCCATTTATTTGTCCTTCAGGCAGTCCATTGCATCCATAAAATTCTCCTCCAACATCACATTTCAAATGAATCAACTTCCTTCCAGTCAGCTTTCTTCATTGTCCATGGAGCTGTAAGAGCTAAAATTTGGAGTGCCCCCTCCTTTTGGGGCTTGAGAACATAAGAACAGCCCTGCTGAATCAAACCAGTGATCCATTTAGTACAGCATCATGTTTCACACATTGGCCACCAATAGCCCTAGAAGGCCAAAAAAGGATATAGGAGGCCAAGAAGTTCCCTGAAATTGCCTTCCAGCACTGATGTTCAAAGGTTAGCTCTCTCTGTCTATGGAAGTTTCCTTTAGTGACCATGGCAAGTAGCCATTGATGGACCTATTAATCCTCTATTAATGTCTTGGATGAGAGTCCAGAGTGCTCCTTGTAAGGCAAAGAGGTTGACGATTCAGAGGTGGAGACAGCTGAATATCTAACAGCATCACAGAAAGAGGTAGCTGAGATGTCTCCAGTAGTTCTAACTCTGAGTCAGCTTGCTCACCCTGGGATGCAGCTCTGTCTTCTGATTCAGACTTAGACCTTTATCCTTCCACCCCAGAGCCTACTGCTGCACCAGAGATCTTTCTAGGGATGCCACCCTCCAGGTGGGACCTCGGGATTCCCTAGAATTACAGCTCATGTCCAGACTACAAAGAACAGCTCCCCTGGAGACAATGGATACTTTGTAGGGTGTATTCTGTTGCATTGTACTCCATTGAGGTCCCTATGCTCCCCAGGCTCCACCTCCAAATCTCCAAGTGTTTCCCAATCTGTATCTGGCAACCCTACCCCCGCCACTCCCCACTGGTGGCCAGGGGGGACCTGACAACTCTAGATCTTTCCTTAACCAGCATCTCAGAGCCCTTTCCCACTTTGGCACCATCACTCACTGCCATAAGTAGGTGCAGCCCCTTTAAGTACTGGTAGCTTGTTCCTGAAGAGGGAGATACTTCCCTGTTTAAAGTCTCAGTTCACCCTCAGCCTTTGCTGAAACAACATGTGTGCTGTAGTGTTGTCTCAGTCTTGAGTAGAACAGTGAATCTGTCTAAACCCAGTTTAAAACCCATTGGGTGCTCCTGAGTTTTAGTATTATAGAACGTTAAGAAAAAGTTCTTCCTATCCACTTTCTCTCCATAATTTATAAAACCCCTTCATCATATTTTTTTCTTAATGGAGAAGTCTCAGACTCTTTAGCCTTTTCTTACAGGAAAGGTGCTCCAGCCCCATAATCATCTTGATTGGCTTCTTCTGCACTTTTGCCAGTCCTTTTTGAGATACAGTGCCAGAACTGCAAACAGCATTCCAAATAAGGCTGCTCCATAGATCTGTACAGAGACATTACAGTATCCCTTCTAACTGAGCCACATTGACCATGACCACATTGATCATGCTTATAGCTGTTTGTTACTGTGGTCTGCATTCTTGTTCTCTTCTCCTTTTTGTCATCTGTAATGTCCACAATTGTAGAGAGATTTTCATCTGACAGTCCATTGGGAGGGTGTTCTCTTCAGTCCAGGTTTTGCCTGAGGCTTTACTTGGTAGCCTCCATTGGAGGAGGAGATAAGGTGGGATATACATAAATGTTTTAAATTAAATAAGTAATGGCAAACTGTGGTTTGCACCAATTCACAAGTCATTAATGGACTTTGAACATACAATTGATTGATTGGTTCAATTTATAGACCGCCCTCCCCAGAGGGGAGAAGGAAGGAACATGAGATTCAAACCAAACATTCACCCCATACCAACTGAGAATCCTAGCCATAAGAACTCGACTAAACCTTCCCTGCCTTGAAATTACCCAATCTTGTTTCCAGTGGGAATGGTTAAAGCATGCTTTTATTTATTTGAATGAAGTGGTTAGACCTGGGGCCATTATGAGAATTATGAACTGTTGTGGCTACCCATGAGAGAATTGCTGAGAAACTTGCACAATTACAGCTTGCGGTCTTAGAATAAGATCCCATTTTGTTGAGGATGGTATGCTAAATAGTAGAGGTTATGGCAGGTTGATTTAAATGACCTGTTGTATAAAATAGCTACCTAAGGCATTCTGGTTATACACAGTAAACTAACACTGCTAAAAGTTTTTATTCTGTTATGTTTTTTGTGTTCATGTACAACATATATAATGGGATGGATCCAACCATCCTCCAAGTAACCTTCCGCTGAAATAAGAGCCTCTTCCTCTTATGTGGGAGGAAAGCTCCTTGGACTGGAGGAGAGCTTCAAACTTGAGCCCAAAGGAGCAGGGTGGTATAAATACTTTAATAAATAATATACTCAACCTAAAGGAAGACCTGGGGCTTTTCTGAAGTGGTACTTGTCCTATGAACCTTCCTCACTTTGTCTTCAATTGTTCTCATACTCATAATTCCAGTGATTCCAACTAATGGCTTATTGCTGTAGTTTATTTGTATTGGCTATTGTCTTATGCTTTTTTTTTACTACTGAGTGGCTGCTTCAGGTCATTAAGAAGTAAAAGTAAGCTGGCAATCCAGTATATTTATGTGAGTATGTGTGTGACTTCCGTTCTAAAATTACAAAATAATATTCTGCCAAATAACACTGTCAGTGGGCTGTGCTTTCCAACAGCTGCACCAAATGAGTCTTAGCTAAGTGTTATTTTGTAGAAAATATTATACTATAGCAACCAGGGCTAAATAGAGGGAGTGTCAGTAATAGAAAATGCAGCCATTACTATTTAGGTCAATGCAGGTTCTAATAGGACTGCCAAGCCCTACCAGGGAAGGGGAATCCCCCACTCTCAGCTCCCATTTTAGGAAAAATATTCTTTTAAAAAATTGCCATCAGGCAACAGTGTGATATTACTTCCAGGAAAAACTCAGATGTGATGTCAGTACTCTCTAGGAATCTCCAGAAACACTTATAGTTTTTGCCATGGAGGTTTTACCATAGAGTTTCCAGTGATTTCTAGGGAGGTGTAACTTCACTTCCAGGTTACACCTGGTGTCCCCTATATCCCTGCCCCCCCCCCCATCTCCCCATAGGTTTTGATACAGCAAAAGGAAGGAGGATTGTTCGGGGGAGGGGGATAAGAAGAGGCTACTATCAAACAGAAACTTACAGACAATGAAATCTAAATATGTGTGGATACATGCCTTAGAAAAGTAAGCAGCATCATTCCATTAACAGTTACATACTAGTGCTTTAGGTGAACACAGTAACACAAATACACATCTGAAACCATACTTCTTCTTTTAATATCAAACTATTTGCTGTCGCACTCTTCTTAAAATGAAAGCATACAGTTTAGTCTGAATTCATAACTTAAAAATCAACCCAAGCAGCAAATTCAAGCAAGCAGCAAAGCAGTAATTTTGTCATTCACATTGTGAGATCAATTTTTTAGCCTGTGATAAACATAACTTTTATTAGCTTGATACATGTAACTAACTTCCATTTTATAAGGGGTGGGAGACTAATTTTGGCAGCCTGAGGGGGGGAATCATATGCTTATGATATTTCTTGTCACAAGTACCTAGCTCTTCCCTGCCCTCTTCCATCCATGAAAAAACAGTGCTAATTCACATAATAAAATCTATTGGTGGGACTGGTTTTTCTGGGCTGCTCAGATGATGTGTTAGTCAGCATTGTCGTCACATGGAAATGCAGTTAGCCACTTCTGGTGTGTGCTGTGATTCGTGTATCCAACTGCAATTGACATAAGCGCCTGCTAACTTGTTACTTCGGAGGGGTTTTTTTTAAAAAGAAGCAGGGCCAGGAATCTCTCGTGTCTCTTCTGCTCATCTTTCTACCACATGTTTGCATGAAGCACATGGCATGGCTGGGCTGGGCTGTGGCAGCTCCTGAGCCCCAGCCCTGCAATCATGTGACTGTAGCCATCTTGGAAACCTTCAAGAGTGCTTAAAAAGGGATTTAGAACCGGACAACTAAAGCCTGTGTATGTTTCACTGTACCATCAAGGGTAAAGAAAGTTTAATTGTAGCCAGATTTCTTCCTTTTTTTGTGTTGAATTCAAAATGATCCAGTGTCTAGCAACAACTGAAGAACTGTATATGCACACAAAAGCTTATACCCAAAATAAAACTTTGTTGGTCTTAAATGTGCCACTGGACTCAAACTTGATCAACTCCTTTAAAGTCAATTTTACTGAATTGCACCTAAGTTTAAAGTGGTACCTACCTTTGTTTAAATTTTACCACTAAAAAATGTGTTTTGGTTTTATATAGCTCAAGGTAGTTCCAAGTGCTTAGAAGGCCAAAAATACTAATTTCCAAATAATAAATATTTAACACACTTTTGGGATGGAGGCAGTTGATTACTGAATGTAAGAATATTAACTAGGCCTGGGAATCAGCTGAGGTTACAAATCTAAGGGGTTGGTGAAATATACTGGGTTCAGACGCGGAGAGTGATCAGCTCATAGTTTATTAAGTAAGTTAAGCCAGAACAAGACAACACTAGCAGGACCGAAACCCTGTTTATATTCATGCAAAACACTCCACCCACACACACACACACATTCCCCATGATAGGCTATTTACAAAACATTACTACTTGATTGGTTTACTCCAGAGTCCTGGTCGGCTACTGTTCTTGTGCTCCAAGCTCAGCCAGTCTCTAGGGTGATTCAATCAGGGATGATTCAATCAGGGTGATTCAATCCCAATACATAACAGTTGGATAAAATCCCTGCTTGGTTCTGGGTCTTTCACAAGGCAACAGTAAAATGTACAGTGGGGACCCACTGTGGCTTACAAAACCAAAAGTGGAAAGGAGAGGAACAGGAGGGGGGGTATAAAGCTTCTGAGTGGGATTGCTAATGGTGGGTCAGGAAATTCCTGGAGATTTGGGGGATGGAACCTGGGGAGGGTGAAGTTTGGGGAGGGACCTCAGCAGGGCATAAGGCCATAGACTCCACCTCTGAAGCTGCCATTTTCTCAGACAGATCTTCCACCCCACTGTACTGAGACTCCCCACACTGATCCACCATACCTGGATAAGAACACATATTTACAGGTGCTCGCTATCAGTTTTTAAACAGTAATAGCAACCTATTATTTCTCCTACTCAGCCCAGCAGGGTTTCACTATCTAGAAGTATGCCAGGATACTGCAAACCTCAACTCCAAGATAAACACTTCAAAACAGACACCACCTTCACTTTTAAGTATTCCTTTGCCGTGATCTCTCAGTGGGTACCTTCAATACATATTCGCTATAATTTTTGGGTTTTGTACTCTTAAATAGATCTGTGTTATTTGGGTATCATTTTGCCCATATGGTGTTTAAAAATTTCATTCTCTCTATACTAGTGTGCTCTATACTAGTGTGCATTCCCTCACCCTCCTTCTCTCTCTTGCCAAATATAAGAGGGCATTTAGTTGCTTCGGTGGCAGTTTTAAGTCTAGTTTTCAGGCAGCTGTCCATTTTAAGAATGGACTGGATATGAAGAATGTTTTTCCCCCCTTTGGATTAATGACATACTCTTAATTTAAATAATATTTATGAGAAATGTAAACATCCTGTTTGAGAAGTTGTTCCAGGAACCCTGCTGAATAGTGTGATTATTTTTTCCTAGAGAGAGCTTTTCTGTACTTACCAGCAATGTTCCCTCCCGTAGGGAAATGTCATGCCCATCGCCTGTATACACTGTGTGCCCCCATCTTCTGCCTATCTTATAACAGCATTAATAACCTTGCCACAGATCAGTTCCTGGGGATTAGCAGTCATTTGTAGGTTAATGGCCTGAGGCCATACTCCAGGCTGTCAGCCCCTCCAAGTTGCTCATTAATCCTTCGGTACACACTCCACTGCAGACAGAATTCCTCACACGTCTTCAGCATGTTCTACTAGCCAGATTCTATTTCATGGCATCGTAGCTTCAGACAGATTCTCTGGGGTCATCAGGGTCCTTTTCCCCATGTTTCTCTTGGCAAGATCCCACAGGTAGGGAATTTTCGTGTGCATTTCCAATTTATATTATATGCATTTTTCCCAGAAGAGTTTCAGTGCAACCCTATGATTAAGTGACTTAAACTGGGGGTGCAGAATTTGTGTTTAGTAAGCCATACAGAACCCACCGGCCACTAGGGGCTCAATAAACCTGCTTTTGCAATAATATGTGGCTGGTGAGCTATGCTTGGCTTGGTGGATTGTAAGTCCTGCTTTACAGCCTTGCTTGAAATGCACAACCCCCTTATTTGGAAGTAAGCCAATAAAGGATTCCAATATTCGTTCTCCATCATTCTGTTATCGACCAAGATGTTTCTAATTCTAAATATTGTTGATGTGTTGCTGTAAGCAGAAATTTAGATACACTCTAATGCATGCTATAGATTAGCAAAGAATCACTTGGCTTACATACGTATTGGGGTGTTTTTTTTAATGATCCAGTATTTAAGAGTTATGGCTGTTGAGTGAATGAGCATGTGGCTTCTATGATTGTGAGCTAAACTAGGCAAGACACTGAGAGATTTGTGATTTTTAAACAAATTGTAATTAACACCTGGAACCGAGGGAGGGCCTATTTCTATTTGCGCTCTCCTTTCCTAATGCTGATTTTCATCAGCTGGCTCTGTAGGTCAAGCTGGCCAGGAAGAGGCCTGGCAGGGGCCAGGAGAGGCCAGAGGTACCAGTGGATTTGGAGTGGCAGGCAAGGAGACCAGGCAACCTGGCAGTGACTGGTGGAGGGGACAGAAACAGGCCCAGGCCAGGTGCAGGCAAGACAGAGAGGAAAATGGGGGAAGGAGAACATTCCTCAGAACATCGAGCTAGCAAGTAAGAGAAGGCAGAGCCTGGCTTCCTTCCTTTTATCCCCACTGGGTGGGTGGTATCAGGAAGGGGCGGATCCAAGGGATCATGCAAAAGAGGAAGCTCAGCCCAGGCCTGGGAGAAAGGAAGGACTGTGCAGGACAGAAAGAGGTCACGAAGGTGAGCCAGTCCTGGGAAGGAAGAGAAACCAGGTGCTGGAACCCCCTCTTCTTCCCATTTTTACGCCTGTGGTGGAACCTACCAATGCCAGCCAGGATGTCAGAGCGTGGCTGGACAAGCCAAGGGCATGAGGATCCCCACAATGGAGGAGCTGGACTAGCCAAGGGCATGATGAGCCTTCTAGTCAGTATGAGTTGGATCCTGCCATGTGATCTTGGGAAATAATTTTTATCTAATGCAGTTCCATTTGTGCTAAACATTGTGCAAGAACTGCTGTGAGATCATTGAAACATAGAGCTGGAAGGAGCCTCAAGGGTCACCAAGTCAACCTTCTGCACAACGCAGGAAATTCACAACCACCTCCACCCCAACACTCCCTTAGAGACCCCTGCCCTATGCCCGGAGGAAGGCAAAAAATCTCCAGGATCCTTGGACCGATCTGGCCTGGAGGAAGATTCCTTCCTAACCCCAAAGTGGCAATTGGTATTACCCTGGGCATGTAAGAAAGAGCCACTAGAGCCGAGCACAGGCTCATCTCTTCATGAGCTCCCTCTCATGATCTGCCTGAATTCAGAGAATCTGCATTGCTGTTAGAATGCCTCTGCTTAAAAACCTCCAAAGAAGAAGAGCCTGGATCAGGGGGCAGAGCAGGAGTCCCCCAGCATCATGCTCTGGAACCTACCCTTGAAGTAGGACTGGAACCACCACAGAATAGCACCTCCCAGTCCCAAAAATTGATCCAGAAGGATACCATGATCAGTATCTATTTAAAATTACAATCCTAGAGGCTCAGAGAAAATATATACCGCAGGTTAGGAAAGGCACAAATAGGTATAGAAAAAAGCCTGCATGGTTAATAAACAAAGTAATGGCAGCTGTTAAAGGTAAGAAGGATTCCTTTAAGCAGTGGAAAGCTAGTCTCAGTGAGACTGATAAAAGGGAACACAGGCTGTGGCAAATAAAATGCAAGTCTGTGATCAGGCAGGCAAAAAGGGAATATGAGGAGCATATCGCAAAAAACATAAGGCTCAACAATAAAACTTTCTTCAAATACATTAGAAGTAGGAAAACAGACAGGGAAGCAGTGGGGCCCTTGGATGCCCAAGGGGTAAAATGTGTAGTGAAGGATGATAGGGAAATGGCTGAGAAGCTGAATGCATTTCTTGCCTCTGTCTTCACTGTGGAAGATGAGAAGTGCTTGCCCATTCCAGAACCACTGATTTCAGGAGGGGTGTTGAAAGACCTGAGTCATATTGAGGTGACGAGAGAGGAGGTCCTATGACTGATAGACAACTTAAAAACAAATAAATCACCGGGCCCGGATGGCATACATCCAAGAGTTCTGAAAGAACTCAAATGTGAACTTGTGGATCTCCTGACAAAAATATGTAATCTTTCCTTAAAATCTGCCTCCATTCCTGAGGACTGGAAGGTAGCGAATATCATTCCTATCTTTAAAAAGGGTTCCAGAGGAGATCCAGGAAATTACAGGCCAGTCAGTCTGACGTCGATACCGGGTACGTTGGTGGAAACTGTTATTATGGAAAAAATTACACATTGATGAACAAAATCTATTGCGGAAGACTCAGCATGGGTTCTGTAAGATAAGATCTTGTCTCACTAACCTATTAGTGTTCTTTGAGGGAGTAAACAAACATGTGGACAAGGGGGACCTAATAGATGTTGTTTACTTTGACTTCCAGAAAGCTTTTGATAGAGTTCCTCATCAAAGGCTCCTAAGTAAGCTCAATAGTCATGGGATAAAAGGACAAGTCCTTTTGTGGATCAAAAACTGGCTAATTAAAAGGAAACAGAGAGTGAGTATTAATGGGCAATTTTCTCAGCGGAGGGAGGTAAGCAGTGGGGTACTGCAGGGATCAGTACTCAGTCCGATGCTTTTTAACTTGTTTATTAATGATTTGGAGTTGGGAGTAAGCAGTGAAGTGGCTAAATATGCAGATTACACGAAATTGTTCAGGGTGGTGAGAACCAGGGAGGATTGTGAGGCACTCCAAAGGGATCTGTCCAGGATGGGCGAATGGGCATCAACGTGGCAAATGGGATTTAATGTGGCCAAGTGAAAAGTGATACACACTGGAGCCAAAAATGCTAATTATAAATACACGTTGATGGGGTCCGAACTGGCAGAGACTGACCAAGAGAGAGATCTTGGAGTCGTAGTAGATAACTTAATGAAAATGTCGAGACAGTGTGCGACTGCAATGAAAAAGGCCAACACTATGCTGGGGGTTATTAGGAAGGGAATTGAAAACAAATCAGCCAGTATCATAATGCCCTTGTATAAATCGATGGTGCGACCTCATTTGGAGTACTGTGTACAGTTCTGGTTGCCACACCTCAAAAAAGATATTATAGCATTGGAAAAAGGGCAGAAAAGGGCAACTAGGATGATAAAAGGGTTGGAACAATTTTCCTATGAAGAAAGGTTGAAGCACTTGGGGCTCTTTATCTTGGAGAAACGATGGCTGAGTGGTGACATGATCGAGGTTTATAAGATTATGCATGGGATAGAGTAGGTAGAGAAGGAAGTCCTTTTCTCCCTTTCTCACAATACAAGAACTCATGGGCACTCGATGAAATTGCTGAGCAGTCGGGTTAGAACAGATAAAAGGAAGTACTTCTTCACCCAAAGAGTGATTAACATGTGGAATTCACTGCCACAGGAGGTGGTGACGGCTACAAGCATGGACAGCTTCAAGAGGGAATTAGATAAACATATTGAGCAGAGGTCCATCAGTGGCTATTAGCCACAAGGTATAGATAGGAACTCTTGGTCTGGGGCAAGTGATGCTCTGTATTCTTGGTGCTTGGGGAGGGCAACAGTGGGAGGGCTTCTAGTGTCCTGGCCCCACTTTTGAGGGCACCTGGTGTTTTTGGCCACTGTATGACAGAATGTTGGACTGGGTGGGCCAGTAGCCTGATCCAACATTGGCTTCTCTTATGTTCTTCGTGGTATTAAAAGCCACTGAGAGGTCCAGAAGAATTAACAGGGTTACACTCCCCTTGTCGCCCTCCCCCTGTCCGTCTGCTGGGACATGTCATCTACCAGGATGACCAAGGACATTTCAGTCTCATAATCAGTCCTGAAACTTGTACTTTCTTCATGTTCAAATCTAGTCCAATAAACAAGAAAGGCTTTCCAATTTTGTACTTTCCTTTTGCCAAGACTGGTATGGTAACTAATGTGCACATAAAGGATCAGCGCACATTTCATACTATCCTGCTGCTTATGCAAATATTTTCGTAGTGTTACTTACCCATTAGTGTGTACTTTATTTTAAGAAATTACAAACAGCACCCATGACAGGAATATATATATTAGCTTTTAATGCTGACTTGTAAATTAGTAGTCTCCAAACTGCAGTTTTAGTTTAAAATCTGCATAATCAGGATGTATTCAAGGGAACCAAATTAAGCCTAAAGATGTTTTTAGGAAGACTGATCATCGCTTGATTAAAATAGTAAATCTTCTTGTTTGGGAGGCCTTCATTAGATATACTGTTGCTTAGAGTTGGTCCCATTTATATTTTTTCCCTGAAAAGCACAATACATACAGTTCCTGATCTAAAATCTTTTTTTCTTTTTGGGCTACTGTGCATTTAGATCTCCGGAATTACCAAATGGTATAGGCTTGAAAGAACAATTAAATTAGAGATGAAAATGATTTTATATATTGTGACACCTGCCTCCATATTTTTTCCAGACCTTTATTCCTCTCCCAGAGTATTCTTGAAGTTGCTAGTCCCCTGGTGGAGGCAGGGATCTCCCATCTCCAACTTCCATGTCTGGCTGCTGCCACTCAGAGCAGCAGCAGAAGAAAAATTAAAATCGTGTCTATGGTGTGATGTCACTTCCAGGGGCAACCAGGAAATGACATCATAACTGTCTTGGGCTCACTGGATACTCTATGGTAAAACCAGGTTTTCCTGGAAGCAGCTTTAGTCCCCTGTAGAACTCCATAGTTTTACCATAGAGTTTCTGGTGATTCCTAGAGAAGCATGGTGTCCCTTCCAGGTTTTCCTTTTTTTAAAAAAAAATTTTTTTTATTAATTTTATCTATATCTAATTCTACAACGCTACTTTTCTAAGCTATGTTTACCTTATACAGAGTGTGCTTTATCATTTGCTTAATATTGCTATGCCATTAATACATATGAAGCATTTTAAACCTTGGCTAATATTTAGATAAAATTGTTACTGATGATACATGAAAAATAAAAAAAAGCTGTTTGACAGACATGCTCTTTTGAGGGAATGCTTAATTATACAAATTATCTATTATATATAAGTGCAGTTTCAAAAAACATTTCAGCCTTTATTTCTTCTTTCGTCCTCTTCTTGTCTTAACAGTCTCTTCTTGTACTTTTGGAGCTGCTGCTCCCTTTTCCGAGTCAGACGTTTCTTCTTCGCTCTTTGAGCTATCAAATCCATACATACTTTCTTGCGATGCCAGTGAACCATCTGAGTCTCTCTCTTTTTTCTTTTCTTTGCTTTTTTCCAAAAAACTTTTCGCCTGTTGGACAGAGTCAATTTTATATTTCTTGTTTTTGATGCTGAAGCTCAATCCTTCCGGAACATTCCACCTATAGATAATAGATTCAGACTGTAGCCAAGATGTCAGTTTTCCATAGGCTTTCCTTCTTTTCCTTATTTCAAATGGGATGTCTTTCATCACTTTAACTTCTTTTCCTTTGATCTTCAGAACTGCTTTATTTGTGGTCCTGAGCACCACATCTCTTGTTGACTTTTTGGAGAACCTTATCTGAATCTCACCAGGCAGGCTTTTCTTTTTAGTATAATCTGGATAGGTTCTGTAAACCATATCCATGTCGCTTTTTATTTCCGCTGCTTTTAAGCCCGTCACTGGTTCAAGCGCTTCACTTAACAGATTTTTAAGGTCTTCTCCTTTATCCTCTGGTACATTCTGAAGTCTTAGGAAAAAATTTGATCTTTCCATCTGAAGTTTCAAGAGCTGATCAGAATGGAAAGCCTTTTCTTTCTCCGCTTTTTGTAGTCTTGAATCATGATTTTTAACTGAAGTCTTAACTTCCAGAAGTTCTCGCTGCAGCTTCTCTGTAGTTTTATTCGAATCCTTCAGGTCCAATTGCATCTTGTCCATCTTAACGTTGAGAGCTGTCATTTGGTCCACTAGAGGTCGCAATAACGAGGAGAACACCGTGCTCATCTCCGTGGTATCAACCTTTGAACTCGGAGCTGTACTTCCTAGTTTGGGGGAAGGTTTCGGTTTCCCCGCCATTGTTGAGACTGTGCTTCTTTGTTGATAGTTAGATAAGATGGACGAAAGGAGCAAATTCCACGACTGCGCTTATATCTTTTTAAAGTTCATATCCTCTAAAGCGCGATGCTGCCATCAAGCAAGCCGAACATACGTTTTTTCATGCAGTAACGCCACGTAAAGAGTCCCGTAAGTACGCCAGTCTCGAGGGGGGGGGGGTTTACTCCACCCGCCTTTCCCGCTGTATCTGTTTCTTTTTACTTCAGACTCACTGTTTCTCCAAGCGTAACTGTCAGTTCCAGCCTCATTGCTTCACACTCTCTGCTGCTTCTCGGTTTTGCGCTTTTAGCCATACGGCTCCCACGGACGGGGGAACCTATGGGGGTGATGAAAGGGGACCTCAATCCCTCGATCGCCACCGTAGGGAGAGATCCCCCTCGTGCCACCCCAGGCAGAGCCCCTTCACTAGGGTCTCTGGGGGCTCGGCACCGGTCCGAAGCCCCTTCTTCCCGCCGGGTACGGATCGCGCTCCCCGCTAGTGCGGAGGAGCGCGTCCGCCATGGTCGCAAATCTTGCCGGAAGTCCCTTCCAGGTTTTCCTGAAAGTGTTGTCACATCATTGCCTACAGCCCCTCCCTGTGTCCCTGCCCCCCCCCCCCATTCTCCCTCTTGGTTGCCAGGCTGAGCCTTGGCACCCATAGAGTATTCTGGTGATATAAAGGGACATAGGAGGAAGAACATGCTATAACTATGCTATTCTGAAACTGCTTCTCCCTTCCCTAACTGCCTCTCTGGAGATTCTAGGTAAATGGAAAAGGAAAATAAGTGCTTGAAAACCACCTCAAAAACCTCTTTGAAAAACTGCTTCATAGTAATGGAGGATTGAGTTGCCCTTGAATCACAAAGGGTGTCCTCTCTTGCTGTTATGAAACCACTAAAATATATTTACTGATAAATGTCCTTTCCCACACGTCAATAAAATGTGACTTTCCTGCAATCTTGCTTGTGCCATTTCATTCCATAAAAAACAAAATAGAAATGCAGCTTTGGAATTCTGATTTCTTCTAACTGATCTTTCAGTTGGTGCAAATATCATAGCTTGTGGTAGAATCCTCTTAATGCTCTTTTTATTTACAATTGTGATTAACAAGATTCAATAAAGCACATACAAGACAAGATACTAAAATTATGTATGCATTTAAATGTAACCCTTCATGATCTTTATATGAGATAATAATGTCATTGTAAATTATCATTTTAAAGCCAAACTACATAGACACATTAAATTGGGATAGGGGTTACAATTAGAAGGAGATCTTGCCTATTGCAGGGAAGTGCCCAGGAAGAGAGAATCTTTTAAAAATAAACCCTCTTTTGTGTTTTGGAGATGGACCCGCACACAAAAGCTTATACCATGAATAAAGCTTTGTTGGTCGTAAAGGTGCCGCTGGACTCAAAACTTTGTTAAGACAGGTGGACAGACACAGATAACTAGACAGAGATAGACAGATAGACAGACCAACAAACATAGACAGACATAGATAGACAGGTAGATAGAGGATAGATAGGTAGACCAACACAGATAGATAGAAAGCTAGACAGACACAGATATAGATGTATATCTATACAGATATAGACACAGACACAGATATAGATGATAAGATAGATAGACAGATGGGCAGACCAACAAGTAGACAGACAATTGATAGACCAGCACAGGTAGATAGACAGAGATAGATAGATGATTAAGGCACCAACACAGATAGACAGACACGGATAAATAGAGATGGACAGACAGACCAACACAGGTAGACAGATGGACAGAGACAAATAATAGATACAGAGATGATAGATAAATTGACCAACTCAGGAGGGTAGGTATATAGACAGAAAGACACAGATAGATAGATGATAGACCAACAAAGATAGAGATAGACAGATGGGCGGATAGACAGACACAGATAAGGATGGACAGACAGACCAACACAGCTAGACAGACAGGTGGACAGAGACAGACGATACACAGACAGACCAACACAGGTAGGTAGGTAGACAGACACAGACAGATAGATGACAGACCAGTATAGACAGACAGAAAGACACAGATCAACACGAGCTGGGTAAAAAAAAAAAATCTGTTTCTAAAGCACAACCAGCAGCCCGAAAGAGCCGGCTTGGGTGTGGGTGGAGGGGCATCCGTCGCAGTCCCCAAATGTCCATGGGTGAACCCGATCTCAGGGTGGGGGGAAAGGGAGGGCCGGGCGAGGAGTGCCCCCCTGCCCGCGAGCCCCCCGGTGTGGCAGCCTTGGGACAGAGGGTGAGGAGGCAAGGAGAGGGCGGGCTTGCAGGCCGCATGAGCTGCGCCCTGACCTGTCTAGCCTGGAGGAGCCACCGCCAGGGCTGCTGTGCCAGGGGGGCTTGCGGACAGAGGGGCACCTGAGCCAACCTCACCCAGCCCTCCCTTTCCCCCCCCCCCCATCCCAAGGCTGCTTGGCCCAGCCACAAAGCCACTGCCACCTCTGACTGCAGGTTTTGGAGGCTAATGGGGAGAGGCTTGGTGGTGGTGGGGAAGGTGCTGGGAGGCCGATGGGGAGAGTGCTTTTGGCTGGCTGCGCCTGGTGCCAGTGTGTGCCTACTTGGCCTGCGTCTTGCTGGCTACTCTGCTGCTGCTCCTCTACTAAGGCCTGGCCTGGTCCCTGAAGCCCGCGGCGGCAGAGGAGGAGGAGGAAGGAAATGGCACTGGTGGCCCCCCAACCCGAGGCACTGCTGGTGGCCCTGGCCAGCCTCCAGATGGGGGTTCCGGCCAAGCCATGGCCTGATGGTGGCCTCAGCCAGCAGAGGCCTCCAGCGGTGGTGGCGCAGGAGGCGCCCCCTAGACAGGACTCAGGGCAGCAGCGTGAAAAGGCATGTGGGGCAGCCGCGCTTGTCTCCCCTGAAAAAGGTGCAGCCCCTCCTTCAGGCGTCTGGGCAGGGGCGAGGGAGGGGAGGGGCGGGCTCAAAAGCCAGCCAGAATGCCGTTCCAGGGTGTTCCAGCCCCCAAAATAGCCCTGCTTATAGATGCATAATTTATATCTATTTGGCTTGTGTTGCTACTTTTGTCATCCAGAGCTATCTGCCTGCATGTGGTTTTCGTTCCTGCTTTCACCTTGTGGCACATTTCAGTTGGCCCAGCCATGATCCCACAGGCCATGTTGCTCTGATGCCAAACTCAGCCCTTCACTACATCTTTCATATACAGGAATGTCCCTATTTCCATGTGTGAAATGTTAGAAGATATTAAATTGCTTGTAAATAGCAGCTAGAGCAGGCTAGTATGGATTGGGACTGCTGATTGGGAGTTAACCAGTGCTAGTGTTGCCAGCCACCAGGGTTAGGCCTGGAGGGTTCCCAGACCTCTAGTCGACAGAGATTGGTTCCCCTGGAGAAAGTGGCTGCTTTGGAAGGTGGACGTTATGACATTATACACCACTGAGATCCCTCCCCTTTTCAAACCCCACCCTCCCCAGGCACCACCCCCAAATCTCCAGGAATTTCTCAACCTGGAGATGGCAACTGTAGATGGTACAATCTTAGTCCCCCACCCCAGTGGATTTTTTTTTTTGCACATGAGTAACACAGTCACAGGCACTGTTCCCTCTAAGCTGAGTTAGTGTGAGCCAACTCACAGTTTTTTAGCCTCCGGCTTAGACATTTTTGTCATAGCTCAGGAAGGGTGGCTCCAGAGCAAACTACGTAATTTATGCAGCGGCCAAATCGCTGTCTCACAGTTTTAATGCCAGTAGTTCACAAAGTAGATTTTTGCTCACAAGATTCCACAGCTTAGAGGGAGCATTGGCAGATGTTAAAAACCTTAAAGGTCTCGCTTATCTCCTTTGGCCAGAGAAAATGTTACATTTGTTCTGGGGATGGGGAAAGAATTGCTCTCATAGCCCTTACTGTATAGCCTTTACCATGCATGCTCCCTCCTCCTTCCATCTCTTCCCTTTGCCTGCCTGCAAAAAATGTTGCCCAAAGCTGGTTCTTCATCAGTGCAGAGGCTGGGGCTTGCTTACAGTCAAAACACACATTCATTTTATAATAATTGGGATTAGACGGAGGGGTATCCTGATGTATTCAGAGTGGTTTGGGGGACATCAGTCAAGACCTGCAAAGCTCCCTAGCGACTCAGCATCCTCTTATATCATATGTATATCTCATCTATTATTGAACTTTATGCCATACAAAGGTTAAGAAACAAGTGACTGTTTAATTTTGCAGTCTTAAAATCTAGCAATTGCTCCTGTGAAAAATGTTAGCTGTAAATGGGTATGCTCAATCTGCATGTTTGTCTGAAATTAATGTAATCCTTGCGCACATCACGGAGGGCTCTGTAGGCACCCCTAATATAAGCAGGAATTTGGAACTAACCCCCCCCCCCGTGTGGATCCCCCTACTGGAAGGTATCAAGCATTACCAACTCATTTGTTCTGTGAGCTTGCGTTTAACAAGAAAGATGATGTTTTATCTTTTCCCCCAATATGTAATGAAAATATTGTGGCATGATAAAGCTTTAATAGAGCTATTATCCTTCCACCATCCAGATCTCTAGCAGTTAAAAGCCATAGTTTTGCAACCCTGTCATTCTGTCTTGTACATCTAAGAACTAAATGTACTCTCAGACGGCTTGGGAATGAGTGAAAAGCTGTCAACTTAACCATTGTTGATTCTAATGACTTTAATGACCTGGCAGAGAATCCGCGAGAGTACTTCTAAATGACCAGATATTGCCATCCTGATACTGGGCTATTGAACTATCATAGACCAGTTGTGCTTTTAACAGTTGACCATATTTCTCCCCTGAGTGACTGAAATTGTGACAAAATTACTGGTTGAAGTCAATTTTCAGAGGAACAAACAATAAAAATATCTTAGTCTGGATGTGAATTTTAAAAAATCAAATATGTTTCCAGAAGTATCTGTCAAAAGTCCTCAACCAAGCCCCAACTAAGGACTTTTGGGTGGAAGGCTTACAAGAAACAAAATTACAAAAATAACCTAGCATAAGGCTGCCCTCATGCTAAGAAGATGGGCTATCACCAGCTCAGGAGCAAATGGTCAAGTCTCCCTGGCTTTCAGGGAAATTAACAAGAAAGTCAGCCCTGCAGGGTCGGCTCGCAGAATGAGTTACTAGCTAACACAGTAAGACAATGTTCCAAGTTACCAGACATTAATCCATCTCAGGCTGAAAGTCTTAGCATCAAAGTGGCTCTCCAGAGTTAGCCTGGGCCAGCAAACTGTATGGCTCTCACAAGCAAGCAATCAAGATGGCTGCCAGAAGGATAGTAACTGCATGGTGCAAAATCACCATCAAGCAAGGAGCTAAAAGCAACTACTTTATGGGTGAAGGTCTCTAATTGGCTCCACGCCTGTTGAGCTAATTAGAACCTTCAGGGGTGATGTAACTGTTGCTGGGCACATAATCCATGGGGTGACTTGACCAGAGAGAAAGAAACTAAACTTACTGCAGATTGTTCTGCCCTGTTCCCACAAGTGAAATCCATAGATAGACCTCAAGGGCTTGGAATGTTAATTGGTAGCTGGTGGAAGGCAGAACCTCCCTTAATCCAGCTGCATTTTATCTAGCATAGCAAGTTCAGCTTCTTCCATGTCTCTAATGGTCTCTGGGACCACTCCCTAGGCACACTTGCAGCCTAAACCAAATTCTTTTACAAAGACAAAAGTTTTCAAGGAACCGTTTTCTTTACAGTACCATAAACTTTGGCAAAGTTTTTTTTTAACTTGGATGTCACAGATGGATTAAGTATGAAAACTCATAGACTCAAGCCATAGGCAGACATTAAAAACTGCAGAATCATATCTGTTACCTCCAATATCTGCATGTTCAGTCAAATGTGAGGGCACTGGAGGTGGGGACAGCAGGTACAGTCTTGTTCCCTTGTACCCACATACAATGTACACAATTTTGAACATCTGCATACAGCTTTCTTTGATATTCATGCCCTATTAGTAACATTTGTGACAGACCCTTATTTTCCATGCATGTCATCTGTATTGTGAATACTGTTTGGGCTATTTTTTTTTCTCTGTTGACAAAAATATCAGTTAAACTTATTTTCTTTTTTGTTTTTTCTCATTATTCAGAAATTGAAGCAAAGGAAGCATGCGACTGGTTACGAGCTGCTGGATTTCCACAGTATGCACAGCTCTATGAAGGTATATCAATGGGGGGAGGCAAAATCCTGTTCAGGTATAATGGACTGTGCTGGTAGCAGTCTTTCAGGGGGAACATCATGATCACCTCATTGTTGAACTAGGGTGGTTCACGTCTTCTAAAATCTTAAGCACACCAGTTGAGGGAGTGGGAGGAAAACTCTCAAAAGTGGAATTCAATTGTGCTGTCATGTGAAGGAAAGAGGCGGTAGACTGGTGTTATTCTTCACTAATAATTTGATGGATTTGTGTCTGTGACACTTGTGCAATCGTATTCCACAACATAGCATGAAATTTCATATTACCCTTTTAAAAACATTACTGTACCATCAGGGAATAAACCATTGCATCAGTATTTATTTATTTATTATTTATTTATTTTATTCGATTTCTAAGCCGCTCTCTCCGCATAGCAGGCTCAGTAGAAAACAATGCAGTAGAAAACAATGCAGTGACAACAGGGTAATCTGTGTAGCAAACAGATAACATCCTGTATACCCAGGGCTATTTTTGGGCAGGAACGCACAGAAATGGAGTTCCGGCTGGCTTCTGAGTTGGCCACGCCTACAGCTCCCCCCCCCCCCCGTGGGTTCCCCAGATGCCTCGCAAGCTGCAGAGTGCCTGGGGAAGCCAAGCTGATCCAGGGAGGGAAGGCAGTTTAGACCGCCTCCCCTCCTTGGGTTCCTCAGGTGCCCCGCAGCTGCAGGGTGCCTGGGGAAGCCAATCTAGAAACTGCCTCCCTTCCCTCAGGTTCCCCATGCGCCCCGCAAGCCGCAGGGCACCTGGAGAAGCCGATCCTGGGAGGGAGCTGTGCGGCTAGGGGTGTGGCCTAATATGCTGATGAGTTTCTGCTGTTGGGTGTGGCCTATTATGCTAATGAGTTCCTGCTGGGCTTTTTCTACAAAAAAAGCCCTGTGTATACCTTGGTATCGGAGGGAAGGTGGCGTGGTTTAGCCAGCTGTCATCAGTTCTCAGAAGCTAAGCAGGATCAGCCCTGATTAGTACTTGGATGGAAGACCTCCAAGGAAAACTGCAGAGGAAGGTAATGGCAAACCACCTCTGCTTCTCACTTGCCTTGAAGGCCCCTTGTGTGGGGTCTTGACAACGCTTTACACACAGATTCTGTGATATAGTCCACAATATCTTTCCCTTTACAAAGCGCCTACTTGAATCATTCTGTTGTAGTGTAGCCCTTTTACCTTTATAGAAAAGCCCTCCTAAACAATGCCAGGACCACAGAAGGCCCTGTACACATGAGCGAATCTGTTGTGTTGGAATACAGGAGGATCCTATAGGAAGAAGGACTGGTTTGCATTTCTAAACTTTAAAAGTAGCAGAATGATGCTGTGTGAAAACTGAGTCTACAGAAGTTAAAAAAATACTTTGAAAACTTTTTATATGACTCCATTCTCTACACACTTGTGCCTTATATTAAATTCAACAATAGCATTGAAAAGTGTCATGGAAACAAGTAGGGAATGAATTCCCATGTTGCCTACCAAAATAGCAGACTTTGACATTTTTCTAGTGCTGTTCAGATTATATTATTTCAAGATTCTTACAAGACTGATAAAGGAACCATCTGATGTCTGGTAGTATTCATATTCTGACATGTTATCAGTTTGTTTGACAGAGCTTACATTTCCCTTTGAGTTAGAAAAGAAAGTAACATTAGAAATCATATTGTGGGTGGAGTGTGAGTTGTACTCTACATTTTGGAAGCAAAATAAATGTATCCCAGTATCAGTTTTTTCTTCTCTTGCAGATTCCCAGTTCCCTATTGACATTGCGGCTGTGAAGAAAGACCATGATTTTCTTGACAAGGATCTTGTAGAACCTCTTTGTAGGTAAAGTGGTTTTTTAAAAAAATACTATTTATAATGCCTAACTCTCTGCAACATACATTGAACATCTTGTCAATATCTGTCCATTCACCCTTACGGCAACCATGGGAGGTGGATGGCAAAGCAAAGGGCAAAATATGTGTTCAAAAGAGACCCAGTTCCAGAAACTTGGCTATCCACTGAATAGCTGCAGAGCAGAAGGGGAGATCTGAAGTGGAAGAGCAGTGGGCATGAATAAGTGCTTAACTTTTTCCTGCAATGTGTTTTATGCTCACTAAACCCATGATTAGTCTGGTTAGGGTTCCTGATACATGTTTGGCCCACTGCGTGGAAGATCAGGGGAGGGGGAGGGTTGCGCGGGGAGCGGGAGAAGCCAGAGGGCAAGGATTAAGCCCTCCCTACTGTTTCTGTACTGAAGATCATACATTTCAGTTGTTCGATGGAAACTTCAACTGGTACACAGTTCAACAGCCTGTGAGGAGTTGGTTACAAATGCTGCAAAGGTCTGCATATCCAGCTGTTTCCAGGCAGGATTCAGAATTCTGGTTCTTCCCTTTAAGGTGCTAAAATAGCTAAGGGGCCAGAGTACCTGAAGGACACTCTTCTCCCATCCTATCCAGTCCACTAGTTAAGATCTGTCTTTCAAGCCCTGCTCTCTGTGGCCCCCTGCCTTCAGAGGCAAGGCAGGCAGTGACCAGAGACATGGCATTCACTGTGGTGGCACCTTGCCTTTGGAATGTCCTCTCCCTTGAGGGTCACCTGGTGCCCACTTTTAGGCACTGGGCCAAAACACATCTTTTTACCCAGGCTTTTAATTAGGGGTTTTATCTTATCAGGTTTTTTCCATGGACTGCTTCTCCTTCATGGATAGTTTTTCTGCTGCTTATGTTCAATGGCTTAAATTTTAATGGCTTGCTTTTTTATACTATGGTTTTTACTTTAAACCACCTCAAACAGGACTCTGAAGAGGCAGCATAGAAATATTCTAAATAAATAATAAATTAATAGTCCCCTGCTCCCCCACCTCAGATTCCCACTGGTTGCCATTCACTTGCTGGCAATCCTAGCTACAGCTGAAGTGGAGTTGGTATGTGATGCTGAGTCATTATCCCCTTTCTTATTGGGTTTTTAAGATGATTACTTAGTCCTTCAGAGGTAAGGCAGGTAGTGACCAGAGACAGGGCATTCACTGTGGTGGCACGTTGCCTTTGGAATGTCCTCCCTCTTGAGGTGGGGCAGTGAAGGTATGGGGTATAAATCCAATCTCTTCTTCTTCCTTCAGGACATAGCTAAAGTAAATACATCCTCCTGAAGTGCATTAGGGCTGGGAAGTTTCTACGTGTTTCATTATGGGTTCAGAAGGAATCTGAGCATATGGTAGAGCTCTCAGACAATTGTTTCACTTCACATGAAAAATTCACTGTGTGCTCAAAGTTACCATGTGGTCTAAATCCTGCAGGACTGTGTGAATCGGTTCCATCAAGGATTAATTTTGTAAATTAAACTATTATAGGAGCCAGTGAACCAAGAGGCTTTTCCAGAAAGTATAGTGTCTTGGTGGAAAGGAAGAACTACCCAAATGCAAAAGACTTCCTGTACTGCTGCCATATCCCTGCATTTGCTGCCTCTGACCCCACTATGCCCTTGGCTGGATTCCTTTGCAGCTGCTCAATAACAGCTGCAGACTGGTCATAAGGAGCTGGGATTTTGAGCCATATTAAGGTGTCACAGATAACAGAGAAACAGGGCCAAAGGCCTGCCCAGAAGGCAGCCCAATTTAGGAGCTTTTGCTTTTCAGTGTTATTTACCATTAACATGTGTCATGTAGCGTTAGAGAGAAATGAAGTGTTCTAAAAGCCTTGTTCTTAAACCTTACAGTTTGCCCTCTACAAGGGTTTGGTCTGTAGACAATTTTCTGGATCTCTGGACCATTACAGGTTTCCATTTAAAAAAAAAAATATTCAAAGACTGTGAGAATGTATGGATGGGTGCACACATGTATAAATTGTGGCTTCTGTTGGGAGAAGTGCGTGCAGATAACAGTCTCTGATTTGGGCTGCATTTTGCACAGTTGCCTGTTTTGTACAATACATGAACGATAATGCTTATGTTATATTTTGTCCTTGGGAGACAGAATCCTGAGTACAAAATGCAACACAGAAAGCAGTCCTTATGAACATTGATCAAAATGTCATTGGCTATTGTTTCCATTCTTGGAATTATTCTTCCTGAAGCTTTGACTCTCATTCCAATGACAGATGTAAGCAGATGGAGAGCTTTGTCTTCTGCCATTGGCACATCATGAGGCTGTGAGAAATCCAGGCAGAATGTATTTAATTGGGGACTCTGGAGACAGTTGAGCTCATAAAGATGATCATCAATCCTCTCACTTCATTGGCACAATATGTTTCAAAATATTGGAAGGGCCACAGAAAATGTCATCATCTTTCTTGCTTAAAATGCATTATGGCTAAATCAGCAATCTAGGGCTTCATTACTGGCCATACTGAAAGATAATCTTGGAACGTGGGGAAAGGGTTACCTTGTAATGTAGACAGGAAATTACTCTTAACTTTTGCAGTGCATGATCTTGATGATATTATCTCTGTGATATTCATTGATGGGGTCTGTAGATAAATGAGTATTTTGATTCAGTGCTTTGCAGATCTTGGATACATGTATGATATTCCTGCAAGAGCAAATAGTTCTTCCACTCAGGCATCACAGTACTGAGGTTGAAGACAGATGACCGAGTGGGAGACTTCGTTGTTTATATATGGGACAATTATCCCAGTATCACCCTCAATAAATAGGTATTTGTAAGGTTTCAAAAAACTTGCTAACCCTATTTGACCACTAATAACTGGGCGAGAAAAGATACACATGGACACCAAATAGTTCCCTTATATGACTTCCAGTGTTACTAAAACTATTATTTCTTCAGCTTTTGTTTAGAGATACTGTTGAAATCACTTGGGGTTTTTTAGAGGTTGCAGTCCTTAGTTCATTATCACTTATTATAGTTACCCCCTACCAGCATAGATTTAAGAAGCTGAATTGCTGTTTTCAGTTTCTAGGAGAATTTAGCTAAATGGCAGGCCTCAGCAAGCGGTGAGGTACTGGCAAGGATCTACTACCTATGTATACAGGGATCTTTCCCTTTAAGAGCACTCTCAGTAACTAGTCCAATAGTAAAATTGAGAATGTTTTATTAAATGGAAAATAAGGAAACTAATATACAGGAAGCACACAGAAAGCATACACTCATACAAGGTTTTTGGGAAACAAAGGGAAGAGCAGGAGAATAGCAGGGAATGAGGCAATAGCTACCTTTCCTGAAGAAGTTGAAGAGTCTGTGAAGGAGAGATGGCAAAATGACCTTTGCTTCATGGAGAGGAAGGACTCAGTATATTGGAGGAGGGATCATTATGCACCCAAGACAACAAACACAGCATTGGGTCTATGCTGGGCTAGTTATATGCAAAAATGTGTCCAGAGGGCTTGCTAATGTAAGGGGTCCCTCAGAACAAAACACTGATAAGATTTATCAGGGGTAAAGCAATGTAGTTTGGAAATGGGGTATAGAGTTTCCAGGAATGAACAAAAGAGACTAGAGGTTCTCTTCTGGATGCAAAGTACAATTTGAGATGGGTTTCTGATTGCTTCTCTGGTGGTACAAAGAACTAATGGATTGCTAATTTAAAATAACCAAAAATGGAAACAATGCTGTTTGATGAGCTACCTGGGTTTGGGGTGCAGAAAAGGAATAAAAGTCAGGAGTTTTTATTATAAAGAAAATGGGGGGAGGAAGGATGAGACGAGGTTGATAGGATTAGGAATTGGAGCTGAAAAGAAGTAGTTCTGGAGTGAGGCAAGTCCATTGTCTAGAGTATGCAGATGTCAGCAGGTGGAGGGCGGGTTGCAGCTGTCAGAACAAGATCTCATGTGCTTTTCAGGGTTGTGTCCACTTATGTCAAGATGCCTGATATATAAACTCCTGAGGCACCCCGATGGGGTACATTGCTGGTTGAAATGAGCTCTCCTGAGAGACAGATGAGGGGTGTCTGTATGCTTACAGTTATGGGTAATTAGAGATGTAGATATTTATTTAATGATGGAAACAGGTATAATATTTCTACAAGAACAACTGTTGTTCTCACCTGCTTGTTCTTAGTTGTGTCTGAGCCTATTACATATTTTATTTGCATGCCCTTATAATTTATCATATTCAAAAAACAGAGAGTCTAGAATCTACCCCTGGAACTGAGTCTAGAAGCCCATGACTTGGGCAATGGTATCCACCTTTCAAAAGACAAAAAAAAGTGAGATCAAAAAGTAGAAAGACAACAACCCTGATTCTGGTCCCAGTTTATTGTATAGAATGAATATTCTGTTCCCCGCCATCAATTGACCTTTAAATGAGAATATTTGAAATTCCATCCATATGAATGAAAGAGGGAACAATGTCTGAGACTGTAAACTGCCAAATGAGCTGATTAATAAGATGCTGATCTTTGGATCTTGTGTTGCTTTTTAGACGATTGAACACATTGAACAAATGCGCCTCAATGAAACTCGATGTGAATTTCCAAAGGAAAAAGGCAAGTATATTTGAATTTAGAAGTGTTTGCTGTTTGTACGGACCAGAACTTCAGGATCTCCAGAAATCTGACCTAGAAATGGTCTTGTGTCTAACCACTACTGGTGGTTTGATACCAGACATCAAGATACCATTATTTGACTCAGCTGTCAAAGTAAAACTTCCCAGAGTGTATAACAGATATTGTACATGTAACTTAATGGCATGGTGGTCAGTTAAAGTCTGTGAAATGACCCAGAAGTTCACCAGCAACATTACATTACAATCACAGTGTGTCTGATGTCCTTCCAACACACTTATACAGTAGCAAAGAGGATATGATGAGAGGAAAATTCCTGGCAAAAATTTCTCAAAATACACAGGGTAATACATGTTGCCTACCTAAAGAGAAGTTCATCTCAGGGTTCGATCCAATGGCATAGGATAGCAGGACATGATCTCTTGCCAAATAACAAGTCAATAATCTTTATGCCGTTTTGTGTTGAATTGTTTTAATAGGACTTCCCATGTTGACAACCGCCTTGTGTAACACAGGCATTATGCAAGGCTTAAGGGGTTTCAACAAGGAATGCAGAAAATGCTGTTTGATATGGAGAATTCTGAAAGAGAGCAAGCCAACATTCTGTTTACAAGACTTTCCTGTCCCAGGGGCACTTTCTCATCAGTAATATGTAGTGCAAATCATTGCCTTAAGACATATTGTATATTATGACACACTTTCTCTCAGAATGCTTACCTAATTTTTTTTCCAGTGGTTTCAAAAATCTATTGGCAGGTCAAGGCTGCAATCTTAGGGTGAAGATAGACAAAATATATTTGTAAAAAAAAAGGTCTCACAGTACCTTCCCAGTACCACAAGCCGTGAATCACAATTTAACTGTCATATGAGCCTGCTAGTGAATCACACATCAGTTCATGGTCCTCAGCCGTGCATCATTCACCTCCTTGCTTGCCAACGGCTGCCCCTATCCCTCCCTATATTTCTTCAGCTGGGGAAAGTTGGGAAAACACCCTACAACTGGGTGCACAAAACAGGAGAAGGTAAGAACATAAAAAGAGCCCTGAGACATTTTGTTAACTTTATCCCAGCTGGAAGTAGTGGCTGGAATAAGCAGTCAGGCAAAGGTAAGATGAATGGGCATCAAGCAGGGTTCAGATCTCTCATACACTAGTCTGACTAGTTGTGAGGGTGACCCTCCCCCACAACAACTTAAGAATACACTGTAAGTCTTCTTCCTGTGCAGTCATCACAATTACCAGCAATTACATCCAATTGAACCTGATGGGGCTTACTTCTGAATAAACATGCCCCATCTTTCTCCTATTCCTCTGTTTCTTTCCCTCTGTCAAATGTTGAATTGTAGGCAAAGTAGGGATCGCTCTGTCTGTCTCTGTCTTACTCCCTCAGTCTCTCTCTGTCTCCCTCACTCTCTCTCTCTGTTGCTGTGTAAAGTACCGTGCACACTGATGGTCCTGCAGGTTTATCTATGTATTTATTTACTTCCTTTATACCCTGCCTTTCTCCCCATTGAGGATCCATCATTCCCCTCTCCTCCATTATATCCTCACAACAACCCTGTTAGGTAAGTTAGGCTGAGTGTATGTGTGTGACTGGCCCAAGGTCACCCAGCAGTCTTCCTTGGCAGAGTGAGGATTGGAACCTGGGTCTCCCAGATCCTGCTACAGCTCACTGGCTACATAATTATGAATGTAGTGGTGGTTAATGCCCCTTTGGGGATTAGCCACCTGTGTGATCTCAGTAATCTGGGGTCATCTAGGATGATGTCACAGTGCTAGGGCAACTCTGTGGTGACATCATTTGGGGAAAATAAAATTAATTGAATGTGAGATCAGCGTAAATCAATGGTCAACATTTTGTCAGCAATGATTAAAGTTTGTCTAGAAAACTTTTTCAGTGGTTTAAACAGATCTGCCTGGTTTGGTCATTTCCTCTAATATGGAAGTCCATGGCTGAATGCCTTCTAAGAAAGCTGCAAAACATAGCCCCCTGCAAATAAAGCAAGGATTCCTGTATACTCTGGGCCTTTCTGTATGTGTGTAAATCTATTGCCAGTAAATAAAAAAGGAAGAATTATCACCACCACTTCATGAGGACTGAACAGCTTTATTGCTCGGGCAGTTGAGAGTCAGTTAAGGGGGGGGCAGGGTGTGTGAGGAAGCTGGCCTCCTTAAGCCCCTATCAATGTATAAATTCTGTAGGAAGACTTTTGGGTCAGGAGAAATCCCCATTTCATTTATCCCTGTGATTGTTTCTGGACCCCAGCTTCCCTACCTCTCACTACAGCCTTCTCTGCCCCTTGAAACTGTGCTCCTGTGGTCAGTGGACCAACAGAAACAGTGTTGAGGGCAAAGTGGGTCTGTAGTGGGAAGACGTGAATCAGAGAAGTTGCCCTCCCCTTCTCTACCAACAGAAATGCAGATATATATTTAGAGAAGGGTGGTATATAAATCCAAATCCCTCGCTGGGAGGGCAGGGTATAAACATGATATAAATAAATAAATAAATAAATAAAAATAAGTGTGTGTGTGTGTACACACTATTTGTTACTGCTTGTTTGATACACAATTTCATGCTACAGTCACTGGGAAGAAGCTGCCATTTGGGTGTGGTCTTGGAAGTCAACTAGAGATCAAAAAGGACCAGCACTTGGATAGCTAGCAGTTCTCGTTTCCATTGTTGAACTGGCAAGTGTTTCCTCACACAGTGGCTGTTGCTTCTTTTAACAACTCTTCTTGTCATTTATGAGGCCTGGAGCTCAAAGCCAAACAAACACTGCTTAGTTAGAAAGCTTGGCACAAATGTATTCCACGTGTTCTTGAGTGCTTCAGAGAGAAAAAACGGCCAAGTTAGCTGCCACATCTGCTTATCCTTGACACCCATTCCAAGAAGTGACAGCTTTGAAGAAACAACTGTGAGGCATGCTGGGGGAGAAAATAGGACACAAAGGAAATTCAACAGCAAAATTCACATGTACTTCCACATAGGTAAGCCCTTACCCCATAATGCAACTGCAACTGAAAAGTATCTTTGGACATTTAAGTTCAATTATATTGTGAAGGGAAAAAATTGGCATGTTATTTAAATAGACACAAAGCTGCTATTGGAGTAACTGCCTTCTGCAGCTGTGAGGATGGGTCATATCCCTGGTGGGTAAAAAAATGTTGGAACATCCATTAAAATAAAACTACATTGATTGTTTTATTGGCATCCGGAAGAAACTGTGTTTTCAAGTTGACTTTTCTTCTATTTTTAAAGAAAGCTAAGTATAGAAAGCATTCTTTTTGGCAAACACTAACTTCCATTCTGACTAAACTTTTCTGCTCATTCATCATGGAGAACTGTAAACATGTGGTCTTTTGTGATATCTGTCTTACTAAAAATGTCAAAAATGAAGGCAAATATGGAAGCTGAGGGAGGAATAAAAGACTGAACTATCAAAACTACTGTTTATTGAGGCCTTCAGAAGATGGATGTAGGAGACCACTGTGCAACTCAAATCACTCTGAAGGCAGCATTGCAGGGGTGCCTGGAGTCATTGTTGTCTCCCAATTGCAGGTGGTTCTTCTGGCCATCTTGCAGACATGATGGGAGTGAAACCACCTCTGCTGGGCTCCAGATTCAGGCTAAGGAGGCCATCCTTTAGCCATGTTCAAATGGTTCCAGTTCTAGGGGTCAAGAAATGCTGTTGCTGCTCTTCTGACACCTGCAGTGCAGATATTCAGGCTTCTTTGCTCTGTGTTGGCACTCTCAGCTCCCAGGGACCGATCCACATAGTAGACATGACACTGTGGGGTTTTCCTCACAGCGTTATTGTGTCGGCCCTCACCCCATATTGGTTTGGTTTATCCTCTGGCTTCCACATGTTCTCATGAGCCATTAGTTTTCACCTTGCAATTTTTTCCCAGTGTTGTCTGTTTGTTTGTTTTACTGGTTCTTTTGGGGCCACTTTTTTGCCAATCTTTTTCTAGCAATCACATTTGAGTTGGGTTTCTTTGCATGCTGTTTCTTGAGCTTTTGTTTGTTCCTCGCACACTCTGCCAACTGGACCATGACTGGGGGACAGCCTTGCCCTTTGCTTTCTTTCCTCTGCCTCTGTAATAAGGGAATTTTATCCCTTGTGTCAGCAAATTTCCAATCATTATTTGGAAAAAAACCCACTCACCTGATGGAAATATATCATTATATTTCCATAAGAAGACACAGGAACAACCATTGTTCCTTCTGTGTATTTGCACAATTGGTACCTTTTCTTTCTCAGCCCTGGAAAAAAGAATCTTGTTTGCTGCTGCCATGTGTTGCCTTGCTCTTCCAGAAACACAGGATTGCTCATTGCTCTTTCTGGCCACTTAGCCTTTTTGCCTTTGTGTCTGGCTCTCTTGATATGCCCAGACACCTCCCTTCCCCCATGCCCAATGTTATTCCAAGCCAGTGGATCAGCTGCTATGAAAAGAAGGAATAAGTCAAGTGTGCTGAAAACACCTGAGTGTGGGGTGCTTTGGGGATAAAGTATATGTTTTTTCCCAGGATAGTTTCTGCTGAGTGTTAAATTGTGATGCCAAGAAACATAGAATCACAAAGCTGGAAGGGGCCATACAGGCCATCTAGTCCAACCCCCCACTCAATGCAAGATGGGAAAACATCATTCAGATTTGCCTTCACACACCAAGACCACTCTTGCAAACTCTACTACATGTAAACTGACCAAAATACAGTGAAATCGTCAATAGACTCAAGCAAACCATGATGCGGAGGTATGTATCTTACCACCATGGAATCAGGAATCCTAACCGTGCTTTCCAGAAAGCTTTTATTTTCTGATATGCATAGAAGAAGCTGTTGTGCTGGGATTAGTATCCAAATCTGCATATGAGCAGCCTTGCACTCAATGGGAACTTGTGGTAATTAGAAAAAGTAATTGTCCCTCCGTTCAGTTATCTGTACATTGTTTAGATTCATCCTACTTTGCTAAATTCAACAATTATGAGCAGTCTGCACCTATTTGGAGTCAGTCGTTTACTGTTTTAAATGGCTCTTGTTTTATCTGCAGTGCAATATAACACATCTGTGTCCTTGAGATGCAGATTGGTGTAGCAGTTAGAGTGTCAGACTAGGTTCGGGGAAACACAAGTTTGAATCTCCACTCCACCACAGAAGCTTGCTGAGTGCTCTTGGCCAGTGATGCTGCATGAAACTGGTTGAAACTCTGTTGTATGTGTGGCTATGGGATTCCATTGCTGTGTCTTGGAAATAAGCTTGTCCCATTTATTAGAGAAAGAATTGTCACTACAAGATGGTGGGCCATTGTCCAGTATGGAAAAAAATTATTATTGTCTCTGCTGTGTTGTTAGTGAACAAGATCAAACAGATCATTACTCTTCCCAGTAATTAGTGTCATTTTTTGGCAGTCTTCTCTGCTGAAAGGGACAATTAATTGCTCATAGAAACTGGCTTGTGCTCTTTATTGTTAGATATGATTTATAAAACAAAGACAAATTGCACTGCCAGCAAGCTTGGAAAATGTAGAATTATTTTTAATTCTTCTATTAGAATAACTAGTTTTCAAAGATATAAAAGTCTCCTGAGCATCTATGTGTTCCTGAAGCCTTTTTTGGAATATTCTTATAATCATCCCCTCAGCATCAACAAATTACTGGAATCTAAAGGAACATTATTCCTCAAATTGTATATGTTTTACATGCAGTTCCGCTTCATATGTCTTGTAGATATATTCTTAAAATTAATACTTTATTTTGGAAATGTATATGGTTCCTTACTGCCTCAGATTTCTTAAAGAGGATGCAGCTCCCATTTAGTGATGAAGGATTTGGTTTTCCTGATTTTAGTTTATATCCTCAAGCATATTTATTAGCTTATACTAAATATTGGTATTGCTCCTCTCCTCTTGGGCTGTTTTGGAGGCTTCTGGTATGGTGCCCCTCTTTAAATGGAATGCATTGGGGTCAATTTATGCTCACCTCAATCCTGTTCCTTCTGCAATTTCAGCAGTTAGAGAATTATGGTGTATAATGTCATGACATTATCAATTTGACCCATTTTCACATGCTAAACTAATATTATGGGCCAGACCAGATTTAAAAATTGGGAAGAATTTTTTTTTTTTGCAGAAGGCTTGGACAGGTAGGATTTTTACTCTGGATCAAAGACTGTGACAATGAGTTTTTGTTATTTTCTCAGCTGAAGTCTAGATATGACCTGTCAAGCTCTCCTGAATGGCAATATTTACAAATTCAATATCTAATCGATCTTCTTCGTGGTCTCTGTGCATCACACCTCTGGGATTAAGTGCGCCTGCGCCGATCCCGATCGGTAATCTTCAAAGCCTAACGGATTTTCGCGCCAGCTCCCCAGTCACGTGCACGTCCCACTGCGCATGATCCGGGGAGGGGCACGAGGATCCCGCCAGTTCTCTTCTGACCGCCGCGTCGTGAGGACCCCTCTCTCGCTCCGGTCGGTAGTACTTCGTTTTCCTTGTGGAAAAAGCCTTTTTCAGACTGATTTTTCTCCTTTCTTGAACTCGGACTGTTTACTGGACTCGCTCTTGTTTTTCCCTCGTCTTTCTCCCCGCTTGGCCTATGGCCCAGCGGTGGGGCTTCTTTAAGCGCTGTCGGGACTGTGGCAGTAAAATAGCGCCTCCAGACAAACACGCGCTTTGCCTCCTGTGCCTGGGCGAGTCACACCGTGTGGAATCGTGCTCGAGCTGCGCTGCCTTCTCTAAACAAACCCACAAGAACCGTGCGGCGAGGCTGAGAGTAGCGCTCCTGGAAGCAGCTCTATCGCCAAAGATGTCGGCCCCCGAGGCCTCAGCGACGTCTCCATCGGCCCCGACAGGCCCGGCACCGTCTCCGACAAGGAGCACCGTCGGTACCGATAAGTTGGTAACGAAACGACCCCTCCCGATGCCGCAAACTCCTGCAAAAAAATGCAGAGAGGGCAAGGAGGAAAAGGGCAAGCACAAGCACAAGAAATCGAGTGCTCAGTCGACGCAGGCCGCGTCCGACGTGGCCCAGCGTGGGTCTCCACAGCTTGACCCTTTCGGGCACGAGCGACCCCGGGGCAGCTCCGTCTCCCCGATGCCACAACCCATCCAATTGACAGACTCGGACCCTGATATCGAGCTGACGCAAGTCCCTCGAAGTAGTCCAGAGACCGGACCCGATCCGTCACCACCACCGAGAGGAGAACGAGACTGGCGTCTTCCTCCCTCGTCGGTACCATGGGACGTCCGACAATGGCGGTACCTATACGGCTCCTCGTATCCTCCGCCACCACAGTGGTACCCGGCAGAATAGGACCGCCAGTCGACATCGTCGAGAGTCTCACGATGCCGAGACCCACCGGCCCCGGGACCTTTTCCATCACCGATGCCGAAACCATCACCGGCACTGATGCCAATACCAATGCCGATACCACAGACCCCACCCAACATCGACCTTCCTCCGTATCAACCGGAACCGTCGAACCCTATGTCACCATCCGAACACCTTTCGGTACCGAACTCCTCCGCTTCATCCGATTCCGAAGAGGAGTCCCCCACTCACCCGTCACCATCTCCCGATGTCGCTGACAACCTTCCGATATCCCCTTCCGAGGACGTGAAGTCCTATGGGGAGCTCATCAAGAGAATGGCCCACTCCTTGGCTCTGGCTACCATCCAACCGGCCCCCGCCGCTACCGATGCCATCTTTGACATAGTGCAGATGGATACATCCACAGCAGTAGCCCTACCGCTAATCTCGGTGCTTCTTAACACTGCTAAGGAATCCTGGGGACACCCTTCATCGACTCCAATCTCGAGCAAGAGATTGGATCATATGTACAGGCTCCAAGAACCTGGGGCGGAATTTTTGTTTATCCACCCCAAACCCAACTCAGTTGTGGTGACACCTTCAACTAGGGGCCGCAGCAGGCATTCCCCCCCCTTGACAAAGAAGGACGGAAACTCGATTTGTTCGGAAGACGATTTTATTCAGCAGGAGCATTAGGTATAAAGACTGCAAACTACACGGCTTGCATGAGCCGATATCAATACTCCCTATGGGAGCAGATGACACCGCTCCTGGCACACCTTCCTGAGGACAAACAACGTCTTGCCAGGAAGATTCAAAAGGAGGGCATGGTCTTGGCTAAACACCAGCTGAATGCTTCCAAACATGTCGCTGATGTAACTTCGAAAACGCTCACTTCGGCAGTTGCCCTCAGGAGACATGCTTGGCTGAGATCGACGGCGCTTCCTCAGGACACAAAATCGCTGGTCGAAGATCTCCCCTTTGAGGGTGAAGGGCTGTTCAGCTCTACCACGGACACAGTCCTTCATGACCTGGACAAAAGTATGAAGACATCACGTAACTTAGGTGTCTCTCAGCCAAGACAACAGAAGCAGAAAGGTTGGCAGAGATCCTGGTCAAAGAAACAACCACAAAGATCTCCCAATGAACCACAATGGCAAAGACCTGCACCTTCTGCTTATCAACAGAAGCCTTACAGCCACAAACCGCGCTTCCCAACAGCTTCTGCCTCCAAGGCAAAACCCCCCAGACCCAATAAACAGGGTCTTTGACTCTCACACATGCTCCGATCCTCCCACCCGTCTGGCACCCTTCCTACCTGCATGGCAAGTTCTAACCACGGACAAGTGGGCCCTATCCGTAGTAGCAGAAGGTTACCGGATAGAGTTCTTCCAGACACCGCAGGAACCCTACTTTGTAGCCACCCCTCCGTCAGACACCCTGTCATCAGAGGTCGAAACCCTTTTATCCAAGAACGCCATAGAGCCGGTACCCATACACCATCTCCAGCAGGGGTTCTACTCCCGCTACTTCACGGTACCAAAGAAGGATGGCGGACTCCGTCCCATTTTAGACCTGAGGAACCTCAATGCGTTCATCATGTACAAGAAGTTCCGCATGACCACCCTCCAGACCATCCTGCCACTGCTAGAAGCCAACGTATGGATGGTGACGCTGGACTTAAAGGACACCTACTTCCATGTGACGATCCATCCGTCCCACAGACCGTTTTTGCGTTTCGCGGTCGGCCCGCATCATTTCCAGTACAAGGCTCTCCCCTTTGGCCTCTCTACAGCCCCTCGTGTCTTCACGAAACTGATGGCAGTGGTGGCTGCCCACCTACGGCTTCAAGGTGTTCAGCTTTACCCGTATCTGGACGACTGGTTACTGGTTGCCCCCTCTGCGACAATCTTGCAAGATCATATCCGGATAACCCTCAGCGCCCTAGACTCCCTAGGTCTAACGATAAATATAAAAAAGTCCATGCTCATACCGTCCAGACGAGTACAATTCATCGGAGCCATTCTAGACTCCCTGCAATGCAGGGCCTTTCTGCCCCCCAACAGGGCAACAGACATAACCTCTCTCCTCCATTCGATCCAACAGGACAAGAAGGCTACGGCCAAACAAATACTTCGCCTACTAGGCCTAATGGCCTCAACCACGGCGGTGATTCCGTTCACCAAGCTGCGGATGAGACCGCTACAGCTCTGGTTCCTGAGACGCTTTCGTCCCAGCATCCACTCCCTCTCCAAGCTCTTCCAACTCTCGGAACAGGTTCTGGAAACCATGACGTGGTGGCTGGCACCCCAGAATCTTCACTCTGGTGCACCCTTTCGACTCCCACCCCCCTCAGCAACCATTACCACGGATGCCTCCCTATGGGGCTGGGGAGCTCACCTGGATGGTGTTGGTGTGGGCGGCAAATGGGACCCGTCTGTGGCCCACAACCACATCAATTTTCTGGAACTCCTGGCAGTTCTTTATGCAGTGCGGTCATTCCGCTACTCCCTGTCGGGAAAAACGGTGGCTGTCCTCACGGACAATACAACCACCATGTACTACATCAACCGGCAGGGTGGAACGGTCTCCCGTGGACTCTGCCGCTTAGCTATCGAGCTTTGGGATGAGTGCCAATCCATCGGCACTCACCTCGTAGCGAATCATCTTCCAGGACTGCTCAACACCCAAGCAGACTTCCTGAGCAGAGGAGGAGCGTCCCTACACGACTGGGAACTGAACCCTCTCTACTTGACCCTGATCTTCAATCGGTGGGGTCATCCCTCAGTGGAAGTATTCGCCTCTCGGGAGAACAAGAAATGTCATCTCTTTTGCTCCAGAGCCGGCGCAGATCCAGCGTCCCTCGGGGACGGCCTCTTGCTTCAGTGGACGGGGAGACATCTGTACCTTTTCCCCCCGATCCCTCTGATACTGAGAGTAGTCCACAAACTGATGTCAGAGCGACCACGAGCGATTCTCATCACACCATGGTGGCCGAGACAACCGTGGTTTCCCACGCTCCTTCATCTCTCCCTAGGAATCTACCTTCACCTCCCGACGCTCCCAGACCTTCTTTGGATGCACGGAGGTCAGGTACTCATCACGACGTTCCCAGGTTGAAGCTAACAGCATGGATGCTTCAACCCCAGATATAACCTCACGCATTGCACAGGTTCTCTTGAACTCACGCAAGCTGTCCACACGCCGTTCCTATACGGCGAAATGGAATAAGTTTATGGCTTTTCTAACTTCAATAGGGCGGCCTACCGTTCCTGCCACCCTTAATGATATTTTTGGGTTTTTGTTATCCTGTTCGGATAGAGGACTGTGCCACTCTTCTATAAGAGTTTACTTATCGGCTATCTCCATCAACCATCCGGAGATTGAGGGATACTCAGTATTCTCTCACCCGACTACGAAACAATTCCTTAAGGGAATGCGTTGCCTCTATCCACCAGTACGGACACCGGTCCCAGCATGGGACCTACCATTAGTTCTTACCAAGTTAATGGGCAAACCGTTTGAGCCCATGGCCTCTTGCAGCCTCCAGCTTCTCTTGTGGAAGGTAGCGTTTCTAGTGGCTATCACGTCTGCTCGGCGTGTGAGTGAGCTCTCAGCGCTTCGTTGCGACCCACCGTATCTCACTTTTCATCATGGAGCAGTTACCCTGGCTCCGGATATCACCTTCCTACCCAAGATTGTCTCGGACTTCCATGTGGGAGCGGACATCACGCTGCCTGTGTTTTTTCCTGATCCTCAGGACCCATCACAACGCAGCTTACACTCTCTGGACGTCAAGAGAGCCCTTTCCTTTTACTTGCATCGGACAAAGCTGTTTCGCAAGTCTCCGGCTCTCTTTGTCACGTATGCCTTGCCCAGACAGGGACTGAAACTATCGTCTCAAAGACTCTCGAAGTGGATAGTAGAGACGATAAAGCTTGCCTACCTCCTGGCTAAGAGGCCATTGCCGGCATCCCTCCGGGCACACTCCACGAGAGCCGTGGCTGCTTCCACGGCATTCCTCAAGGGCATCCCCCTGGGAGACATCTGCAATGCTGCAACGTGGGCGTCTCCTCACACGTTTGTGAAGCACTACGCCCTAGATGTCCGCGTCCATCAGCGTACCATGGTGGGCCGTGCAGTTCTACAAGCAGCTCAGATGTGAGACCTCCAGCACCCACCCCCAGGTATGTGGTGTGTTTATTGCTCGCTATTCTCCCAGAGGTGTGATGCACAGAGACCACGAAGAAGATATACAGGTTGCTTACCTGTAATTGGAGATCTTCGAGTGGTCATCTGTGCATTCACACCACCCGCCCTCCTTCCCCTCTGCTTTCGGTCTCCCTCACTTTTTCTTGGGGGCTGTTAGCAGCGGTCAGGAGGAACTGGCGGGATCCTCGTGCCCCTCCCCGGGTCATGCGCAGTGGGACGTGCACGTGACCGGGGAGCTGGCGCGAAAATCCGTTAGGCTTTGAAGATTACCGATCGGGATCGGCGCAGGCGCACTTAATCCCAGAGGTGTGAATGCACAGATGACCACTCGAAGATCTCCAATTACAGGTAAGCAACCTGTATTATCTAAATATGACCCTGCAGCACTAAGTGTTTCAGAATCTCTCTTACCCTTGGTAACATTCATTGAATCAATGCATAAAATGAAACCTACAATATTTGCTTATAAATATTTGATATCATCAATAAACATGATATGCAAAGTTTCAGAAATTAATATAGTGAGGAGCTAGAGCACCCTGTTTTGCCAAAGCAATGAGATATGGGCCTAAACATTATACCTGTTGTTTATATAGACCTTAAGCTGCAATTTAAGCCTGTTCCAGCAGGGAGGGCAGGGTATAAACTGAATGAATGAATGAATTCATTCAACAAAATATTATGTTTTGGATATAGTGGACATCACGGCACCTTTTTAGTAAAGGACTAAGTAAAGTGTGTAATTGTTGATGCTGTAATTTACAAGATAAATCTCTTAAAAATATGCTTTGGGCTTGTCCAGTTATTCAGTCTTTTGGGGATCAAGTAATTACTCAGATCAGTTTTGTATTACAGTATTAATTGATCTTTGAGGATTCTTATGTACTTTCTAACTATTTGCCTGTCTTCTGGAGACTAACTGATGGCTAGGGGTCCGTTGGGGCCAGATCGAGGCGGAGCAAAGCTCCGCCAGCTCAGGACTGGCCAGTAGGGCAGCCACGGGCTGAATCAGATTCTCTAATCTGATTCAGCTCGCCGCCGAATTGCCACTGAAATTCAGCGGCAACTTTAAAAGCCACTGGAGGAGAGGGGGTTTGAGGGAGAGGCTCCAAACTTGCAGGGTAGCTGCTGGGGCCTCTCCTCGAAATGCCCACCAAGTTTCAAGATTGGATCAGGGGGTCCAATTCTACAGGCCCCCAAACAGGTTGCCCCCATTCCCTCCATTGTTCTCTATGGTAGGAAAAAAGTTAACATTTTTTCCCTCCATAGAGAACAATGGAGGGGATGGGACAATCTGTTTGGGGGCCCATAGAATTGGACCCCATGGTCCAACCTTATTGAAACTTAGTGGTATTTTGAGGAGAGGCCCCAGCAGCTACCCTGCAAGTTTGGAGCCTCTCCCTCAAACCCCCTTTCCTCCAGTCCCTCATATACCCTATGAGTTTTTGCCATTGATTTCAATGGCCCATAGGGTATAATGGGGCTGAAAGTGACATTCCCTTTCTGACACACTTCTGGTGATGTCAGGGGACGTGGCATATGCTAATGAGCTATGCTAATGAGCTCCTGCACCTCTTTTTCTATGAAAGGACCCCTGCTGATGGCCAATGAAAATGAACCATCTGTGCCCTTACTGTTGCTAAAAGTGCAACAAAATACAGGGTCTGATGAAAATTTTGAATATAGTGTCAGCACTATTTCTCCTTTTCATCAAGTTCCAGGGTCTGAATTTTCCCATCAGCAGAAGGGAACTTTCCTGCCTCCCCCCCCCCCCGCCCCGCTGCAGCTCGCAGGTCCTTGGGGATAGGGGACCCTTAGGAATAATATGAGGAGGGTCTGCAATAGGAAGGGAATAGGAAGTCCTAAGTGTTCTGTGGCAAAAAGTATCTTAAGTACTAGCTTCCCCAGCATAAACTTACCTGTTTATGCTGATTACATTCATGTTCTCCCAACACCTGTTCTGCAGCAGTTGGCTAAACAGAATCTAAGATAGGACTGTCTCAGTAAAGGCACTTATTTTGGTAGCAAGGTCATACCCCTCTATTTCAGAGGCCCTTCAGGTTGACTAATACTTAGTTATTAACTCTATCTCTAACCAACTCTGTGTTTGATTATAGTGTACAAAGACTGTTTTATGTTTTTATATGTTCGATTTATACTTTAAATAAGTAAAATGTGTTTGGATTGAACTATGGACATTAAAGATATATCATACATAATGGCCTTACTGATGGACTTTCTCTTTGGAGTTTAAAGTAACAGTGCCATTAGTTGTCAAATCTCATTTCTAAAGATTGGGGTATCAGATTATTGAAAGCCTGTTGATTAATTTTGTAGTAGATAACATAAAAACATAATGTCACTTGGCCATATGGCTGGCCAGCTATTTGAGTGACTGTAGCTGATTGTAGAGTGACTGTCGTTGATTGCTTCATTTGAATTGTTGATTGCAGAGTGACTGTAGTTGATTGTTTCATTTTATTTATGTAATTTGGTAAACATCTGTGAGATTTTTCCTTGTGAATCTCTTAGTCAAGAGCCAGTACATTCTAGATGGACCTTTTGAATGAGCTAATGTTGAAGGATATTGATTTGTTATAAATCAGCTATATTTATTCACACAGTTCAGGCATTGTATTGGAATCCTGAAAAGTGAGGAAAGGAACACTGTTATCCATTATGCTATGAAAAAGGACAGTATTAATCAGCCCATAAAATTTTATTGCATTGCCATTTTTTAATTCTAAGTGGTGGATGCATCATATTTACCTTGTGTGCTATTCTTCAGGGTGAAGATTCCGATGAAGAAGATCTCTGTGCTATCAGTAACAAATGGACTTTCCAGAGGACAAGCCGACGATGGTCTCGGGTAGATGACATTGACACCTTAATTCATCAGTCGGACAAACATGGGTCCTCAGGGGACATTAAAATTAAAATCACAACCAGCAGTGAAAGTGTGCTAACTGACCTGAGTGAGCCTGAGATCTCTTCTCTTCACAGTGAAAGTAGCGGGGGAAGTGACCACAGGAGTCAGTCTGGAATCAGCAGCCTTCTCAGGGAGACATTGGACTGTTCAGGACAGTACTGTGTTGAAAACACCATTGCCCATGACTTTACTTCAGTAGGTGGTACTCCCCTGCAGCCTCCCGAAGACTCTGTTAACCTTGGGAATGAGAGACCAACACGGACCAGAGCCAAAACCTTTCTAAAGCGCATGGAGACACTAAAAGCCAGAGGTACACATGGGAAATTGAAAGTGTCTGGAAGGACTAGTGGCTTAGTAATAAGCCAACCTGTTCTTCAGCATGAACCAAAAACTCTGAAGGATATGCAATGCATGCAGATCGTGAATGGAGACCTCCAAGATGTGACAGCACTAGAGTCAGTCAAGCATGGGCTTGCCTTCTCCACTAAGTCCAGTTGTGATAGTAGCCAGTCAGAGATCAGCAGCAGTGGAATAAGCACTCCTTGCTTGAAGGAACGCAAATACCATGAAGCAAATAAACGAGGTGGCATGTACCTGGAGGACCTGGATGTTCTTGCAGGAACAGCCTCCAGGCAAGTGGTAGACCAAAATCGCAAAAATGAATTTCATTCACAAGAAAACCTAGTTGTTCATATTCCCATAGACCACAAACCTGGAACATTTCCTAAGGCACTTTCCATTGAAAGCCTCTCTCCTACAGACAATAGCAACAGTGTGAACTGGAGGACGGGGAGCATTTCATTAAGCAAGCAGAAATGTCCAGCACCTAAAGAGGCCAGTCCTCTTGCTTCCTGTCCCAAAGAGAGTCGGATCAGCATTTATGACAACGTTCCAGGTTCTCACTTGTATGCCAGCACTGGAGATCTTCTGGACTTGGAAAGAGAGAACCTTTTTCCACATCTGGATGATATTTTGCAGCATGTCAATGGACTTCAGGAATCTGTGGATGACTGGTCAAAAAATATATTGCCAGAGCTAAAAAACAATGATTTATCAGTTAGTGAGCATGGGACCTTACCATTCCAGTCACCATCTAAGATTGCATTAGACTTTGAACAGAACTCTGTGTCTGATGGCCGGACAACACCTAGTGATATGGACAGAGATGGGACCTCTCTTAATGAATCAGAAGCTACAGGTGTCAGGGATAGAAGAGACTCTGGTGTTGGAGCATCTCTCACCAGGCCAAACAGGTCTGTAATAACACTGTTTTTAATTTAATACAGACATACTACGTTCCAAAGCAGGTTTTGCAAAAAAATAATTAAGAAGTATACGACTGCCATACCTATTGTTCAGTGGGAAGGAGATGCTGGCTTTTCTTATAGGCTTGAGTCATGTGATAGATCAAAACCGTAGGCATTCACTGTAATTCTCTAAAGTATTTGTCACAATATCCATGTCATATTGGTAATAAGTGCACTGACTTTAAAATGTTGTTAATGGTTCCCCGGGCAGTTGCTGCAAGGGAACTGTGCAGAATTCCCTAACTGCTGCATTTCCAGTAGCCTCAGGTCGAATGAGCTGAAGCCATGAAGGACAAATGGTGAGGGAGCGGGTAAGAGAAAGGATGGGAAATAGAAGCCAAGCAGGTTTACCGGATAAAATTTTAAATTTAAAAGACCCAGGACATTTGGTAAGTTCATGAAATCATGTCCTAAAACGAGAAAACTACTGCCTTTGTCCTGCGTGACATCATCTACAGGCCAGGTTTCTACTCAAAGCCAACAGGAAAATGTCAACACACACCACAGAACATGGATGCTTCCACTAATCCAAAGGTTCTGTGGTCCCCACAAAAGTTAAGTAAGCAGGTTTCCCTGTGTACACATATGGCATATGTTTTGATGATATACAGTTACTTTTAGGCTGCATCTACATTAACAAGCTGGGTTTTTGAGTAGATTCAGTGCTGCAGTCTCCACCAGTGATCCTGAAAATTTTAGTTTTGTGAAGATTCCTGAGAATTCTCTGCTTAGTGATCCATAGCCTCAAAAAGAACTACATTCTCCATGGTCCTTAGGTGGGGAGAATGAACAGACATTCAGACATGCTGTTAGTGAACTACACTGGATGCTGCTTATATAACTTCTGAGTGAATTGGCCACATGGAGAAACAACCCAGAGGCACTTTTGGCAATCAGCCGCTTTGGGTACCTGCAACTGAACTTGAAAGTTAATTACTATATAGAGATGAAACAGATGTCAGTCTCTAAAAAATAAATGATGTGTGAGTTCAGCAGCAGTTTAGATAAGGACTGAGCGGGAAGAGAAGAACCAATTTAACCCTTTAACCCCCCTCCCCATTTGGTTTTGTTAACTGAATCTGGGCTTCCAGTACTGTGAGTATTTTAAAGGAAAATAGATGGGTTTTAAAAGGAGATGTCTTTGGTTTCTTTCCCTTTAAAACTGTGTGGGGAGCTTGGTTTTGGTTCCTGAAACCAAACTGCATCTGAATGCTTAAATCCCCTGTTCTTTTCCCATGTGGCTCTGTGTATACAATTTACTTTTTACAGATGTAACAAATCTTATAACAGTATTTTGTAGATACAGACTCCATCACCAGCTGTAAAGACGTTGCCCGAATGTTCACCATGACATAGGCTACTCTGAAAACAAGAGTCTCTCAGAAGACTTATAGTTATTGTTTTTTCACACACAGGTATTAACAAGCTCTGAATTAATAACATTACAGTGCAGAAAAGATAGCTTGCACTTAAAATAATTTTAATTTGGGTAAGCCAGGCTTTTTTACCCTCTCACTTCTTCACATAAATGTCAAAGATAACTACCAAAGTGGACTCAACATCAGGGCAGGGTCCTCAACCTATATGAGCCTACGGGCACCTTCAAAATTCTGACACAGTGTGGTGGGTGCAGCCACAAAATGGCTGCCACAGGAGGCAAAGCCAACCACAAAATATCAGGGAGCAAGATCATACATAACTTGGATAATGCATAACTCTAACAGCAGCACTTCAACATTTCAGGCACAAGCTATGATTAACAGGATGCTGTTTACAATGAACATATTGTCTAAACGTATTTTCTTGCAAACACACAGATTATCTTCAGTCACACAGCAGAGATATTAGTGCTGTGATGGCAGCTGCTGCCAAAGCAACTTTTTTGAAATCTGCACAACCAATCAGACCTGCAGTGGCCAATCAGAAGCTCTGAAGGGCAAAAGCTCCCTTGGCCCCACCTATTTCCTAAAAATACTTGGCAGCTTCCAGGAAAGTGTCAGCAGGTGTCATGGCACCCACAAACACTATGCTAGGGACCCCTGGGCTACATAGATGAATTTTCACAACATGTACATAATATTCATAAGGTAATTTCCCAAAATTGGAAAATTCAGCAGAGTCTCTGTATGTAAATAGGGAATCACATCAGTTTTTAGGAGGAAGGACAAGATTTCAAAAGATAACAAGATACACAGAAAGGTTGAATGCCATGCACGTGGACATATTCAGGATGTTCCCCATGATGTTCTGATGGGTAAACTAGAGGTCTGTGGACTAGATAGTTAGATGGATAGGGAACTGGTTGGAGAATGGCACTCAGAGAGTAGTTGCCAATGGCATTTCATCTGAATGGAGGGAGGTGTCCAGGGGGGTGCCACAGGGCTCGGCTCTGGGCCCAGTATTTTTCAATATTTTTATAAATGATCTGAATGAGGGTGAGGAGGAGCCTCTTATGAAATTTGCAAATGACACCAAATTGGGAAGAGCAGCAAACACACCAGAAAATATAGAATTCAACAAGATCTGAACATGCTGGAAAAGTGGGCAGATGTGAACAAGATGGAATTTAACAAGGATACTACATCTGGGCAACAAAAATGAGGAACATGCATACTGGATGGGGAATACACTTCTGAGTAGTAGTGTGTGTGTGAACAAGGTCTTGGGGTATGGGTGGACTGAAGGTTAAATATGAGCAGCCAGTGTGATGCGGTGACAAAAAAGGCTATTGCAATCTTGGTGTGTATCAACAGAGGCATAACATCCAAATTGCAAGATGTCATAGTCCCGCTGTACACTGCATTGGTCAGGCCGCACCTGGAGTATTGTGTGCAGTTCTAGAGGCCTCACTTCAAAAAGGATGTAGACAGAATAAAGCAGGTACAGAGGAGAGTGATGAGGATGATCAGGGGCCTGGAGACCAAGCCCTATGAGGAAAGCTTGAGGGATTTGGGAATATTTAATCTGGAGAAGAGGTTGAGGGGGGACATGATGGGTCTCTTTAAGTATTTGAAGGGCTGTCACTTAGAGGAGGGCAGGGAGCTGTTCCTGTTGGCAGCAGAGGACAGGACTCGCAGTAATGGGTTTAAATTAAGGGCAGGAAGGTACCGGCTGGATATTAGGAAAAACTTTTTTACAGTAAGAGTTGCGCAATAGTGGAATCAGCTGCCTGGGGAGGTGGTGAGCTCCCCCTCACTGGCTGTCTTTAAGCAGCGGCTGGACAAACACCTGTCAGGGATGCTCTAGGCTGATCCTGCATTGAGCAGGGGGTTGGAGTACATGGCCTGTATGGCCCCTTCCAACTCTGTGGTTCTATGATTCCATGATTCTAAGATTACATTGCAAAAAGCATGTATTTTCAGAGCATTTGTTTCAGTTACCCTTTTTCAATGGTTTCAGTTACCCTCATTTCAATTACCCTTCTGAACAATCATTATATGGCCTAAACCAAGAAAGACGGTTTTTCACCCACTGCCTTCTCAGTCCATGAACCTGCTGTACTTTACAGATTGTCCCCAATATACATTTATTTATTTATTTATTTATCTACAAAATGTTTATGTTGCCTTTCGGCCCTTATAAGGTATATGTGTACCACAACCTGTTATTGTACCCCAAATTAGTGTGATGGCTGGGGACTTTAATTTATATGGAGACTGCTTCCTCAGACCTCTCAGAGGAGAAGGCAAGAAGCTGTAAACAACAGGTTGTCTAAGCTCCTGCCTTTCCCAGCCCCTTGTGACCCTTCATCTGCTGTCATTTGGAGGGTGCTGCTATTTTGCTGTGTGACAACAAGCTGGAATCACAAGGAGAGGGAAGTGGTGTTGGGGCAGTCCTGGTGCCTCTCTGGCGTTGCATTGTAGAAGAGAGGAAGAGAGAGAGAGAAGAGATTGGATTTATACTCCGCCCTTCACTTGGAGACTCAGAGCGGCTTACTGCTGTTAAAAAAGCACACACACCCCAGCCCATGCAGCCAGCCTTGCCCAAGGCAGCAGCACTTTTTTCTCTTTGCCGGCAGAGCCTTAAATGTACCTGGGATTCTGAAGCAGCCCCAAAAGACTGTGTCACATACATTGAATGTGAAAATGAATTGGAGATACGTAAGCAGCAAGAAGGCAAGGGATGAAGAGGAGGGAGCCTGTGTTCATATACGGATCTCTCTCACACTTCCTTTCCCTTCATCCTTCTATTAGCTAGTCTCCTGTTCCCCCCTCTTCTGTGCCAGCTCAAAGGAACCAGCTGCACACTAGCTGTTTCTTCAGCCAGGCCTGTTCTATCTCTGACCAACAGGGACAGTCTTAACCAGCTGCCCTAGGCTCCATGCTGGGGTGGGACCAACTTCCCATGGCAGGTAGCCATCTTAGCAGCAGTGGGCTGATCATCTGGGTCTCAGGCAGCCTACTTAGCAGTGATGGTGACTCATGCCTGCGCTATCCAAGGCTCTGGTGGCAAGAGCGCCTCTCACCTGCCTTACATGGGGTGGGGGCTGCCCCAGTGGCATGGCAGGGTACCGGGGGGTGGGGGTGGCGATTGCAGTGCCTTTATGGTTCTAGCAGGGATTTTTTGCCCAGGGGCCCAGAATCACTAAGCCCAACCCTGGTTTTCAATACAGTCTGGGAGCCATTGTTCACATAAGTATTTCACAGATTAGTACCAAACAATATCATTTGAGCTGAGTCCATTTTTAAAATTTATTGATTGATTAATATGAACAAACTAATTGGTGAAAATATTAATTATTATTACAACTATCCTACTTATCTATGAAAATTTGTGGAAGCAATGCTCCAGGAAATTTCAGAACCCAGATAGTTAAGCAAGATTTGTAGTGTTCTGGCACCAGAACCTTGCATGATTTTGTGCCCTTCAACCTGACCAGGAACACATGGGCCATTGTGAGGGTGGGGGGGGGGCTGCTGTTAACTTCTCACTCTGCCCCCTGTTAATATCCTTCCCCACTGATAGCGAAGACATTGCTGCGGCTTGGTTGCATATGTTGCCAAGGTTCATGTCAGTACAGTAACATATTATAGATCATGCCTTAAACGGTGATTCAGTGTGTCCTGGCGGGTGCCATGTTAATTAGATTTATTTGAGTAAAGGCTGATGGTAGTTTTGTACATTATTCGTTTTAGCTATAGCTGTAACGTTTTTCAGAAATAAGAGTTTTCATATGAGTTCTTGTTATTATATTACTTAAATGACAACAGGCCTTCTGGCTTTATACCACAGTGGAAGAAAATACTGTATGCCTGCAAGTGTAAAATGCATCAGGACCCATTCACCAAATATAGCAACTCTACCAGGTATCGCACCAATTGCCATGATCAAGCTTACTATACAGCTTTGTTTTATATTTGTCTAAAGGCGACTACGTTGGCATAGTTTCCAGTTCTCTCACCAGCGGAGCCATACCATAGGATCGCTGCAGATCAGCAATCAGTCGGCTGCTCAGTTAAATCTGCTGCAAAAATTCTCCCTGCTTCGTCTTACCGCCATCATGGAAAAATACTCCATGTCAAACAAGCATGGCTGGACATGGTGAGTACTGTACATGGTGCACGGGAGAGACCAACAAATAGCAAAGTGTTACTTTGGAATTTTTACTAACATAACATCTTCCAGCTGAGTACCTTGCAGCATTCGCTGGCTTCTAAAGAGCCCATGTGAGACTGCCAAAAATTATAACTCTAATTTTACAGCCAAAGGCCACTGAAGCACAGTGATTACTTTTAAAGTCTCTGTTCACAAAGCAGAGTGACATAATTCAGGAGAAGAGACACTGTTCAGTGCCAGGAGATTCCCTGGTCTGCAATAGTAGTAAAGATCTGTACCAAAAAAAAAAGACATGAGAAGTAAATGAAAGTAAGATTTCAAACCAACTTTAATTTTGTACCATGATTCACTTGTTCAGCTGGTAAGAAATGCCTAAAGGTTGGTGCTAGCTGTTAACAATCTAGAAAATGCACATTATGCTGTGTAAAAAGAAACAGCCATCCAGTCCAATGATGACAAAGAGCGAGAGAAAAAGGAAAAACAAGAGTGCTTATAGCGCCAGAAGAGATTGTGCCGGTTCTAGCCTCTGAAACTACTATACTCCTGCCTCTCCACCAGATTAGGTTATACTGGTGGACTGAGTGCTAAACTCCACTTGACCTTCTCTTTCCCCGACTTTCTCAGTGCCTGCAGCACACACCTACTCTTCTGGTCCTCACCCAAGGGGACCATTTGGATTTGATGGGGGATAAGGGGAATTCACTGCAAGGTTCGAAGGGGCCACTGTTATAAATATTCAGAGTTCAATTGCAAACAAGCAATGTGTATTAAGAGCATTTGTTGTGCATACTTTTCTAGTATATGAACTATGATCAAGCCATGAGCAACAGAGACCAAAGCATAGCAGCTTTTTTAAAAGCCAAGAAGTGTGAGCCTTTGGCATGCATACCTAGAATAGTGACCTATTTTAAAAGTTTACAAGAGTGGTCACCATGTGTAGAACTAGTGCACTGGCCACAGACATAGGCCTTGTCAATGAATGGGGTCTGAGACACAGAGAAAGCCTTTCTAAATCGTACACCTGCTTGTTCTCTTCATGTAAAAGTCACAGCAGAACCTAGAAATTCGCATTGGATGTATATCTCCATCCTGCAGCCTGATCATTTGTCATGGGATAGCTCGTCTTCCACTCCTTAGCAATTCCTTATCACTGCCCATACCTGAAGCTGCCCTAGGTAAACATCCTCCACTCACCACACAGCTTATTTCGGTCATTTTTGTATTTATATACTCCATTTGCACCCCACCATTCTTCCCAGTGGGAATCCAAAGCGGCTCATATCATTCTCATTGCCTCCATTTTATCCTCACACCAATAGACCTATGAGGTAGATCAGCCTGAGAGTGTGTTACTGGCCCAGGGTTACCCAGCTGGCTTCCATGGCAGAGTGGGGATTAAAACCTGGGTTTCCCAGCTCCTAGCCTGACGTTCTAACCACTACACCACACCATAACGGGCTCCCCATCTCATGCAACCTACATTCTCTTGTGCTTCCTTCTACATAAATCATACTTCTCACAGTTGTGCATCTGTACTCCTTTCTTTCCCCACATAATCCATCCTCTGAGCTTTATCCTAAAATGAATTTGGCATGAAACGTTTTCTTGCTGTGATATTGTAAACAAATGGTAATGATAAATCATGCAATTTGAGATTACAGACATAATGAGCCACACTAAGAAAACTAACTCCATGTGCTTTCGAAGTGTAATCTTCTGCTATTATTTATTGTGCTTTGAATTGTCAAGAGTTTTGTGTGTTTTTTTAAGGAAAATGGATTGTACTGAGTTAGTAAAAAGTTGTGCTGAGGAGAATGCTTGCTTGTAGAACAAATTATTACTACACGGCTGGTTGCCAATGGCAATATATTGGTGACATAAAATTGTGCACAACATAAAGCCTCCTATATCCTGCCTTAGGAACAAGGAACATCTGCTTCTGGTTAACCCTTTCCTTTCCCCACTTTGTCTTCTCCTGCATCAAACCCACTCCTCTGTCTGCCTTTATCCCTCATGACCCATCAAGCCAAATGCAGCCTACCAGCCATGTAGGACAGTTGCTAGGAGACAACAGTAGTTTATTGCCACCTTTACTACCTTGTGGGCTTCCTGGAGAAATCTGCTTGAGCACTATGGGAAACAGGATTCTGGAGTAGACAGACCTTTGGGTTGCTATGGTCTTACAGGCTACCAGGGCCTTGATAACCATACTGTTCTCGCTTCCTGACTTGGACTGAAGAAACAGGGAGACTACTGCACAGCTAGGATTCTGCATTCATTGGTACGTCAGAGGCTCAGGCCTAATAGTACTCTGGGCAAGAACTGTGTAACCTCTTTGATATATACTATACCTACAGTTAGATTTGAGTTCAGTAGCACCTTAGAGACCAACAAGAGTTTCAGGAGATCTCCATTTCTACTCAACTGTGTCTGACAGAGGGAGTTTTGACTTTCAAAAGCTTATACCCTGAGACTCTTGCTGGTCTCCAAGTTGCTACTGGACTAGGGTTGCCAAGTCCCCTGGGAGGGCGGGGAAACCCCCGCTCGATTGGCCTGCTCCCTGCCAGCCCAGATTGGGCCACCGGGGAAACCCCACCCCCAAATTGCTGGGCTGCAGAGATGTGCCCAGCATGATGACATCACCATCGCGACAGGCATGTTTCGGGGGGGACACTCTATCCTTTGAGGGAAAACTCTATGGTTTTCCCTTGAATTATAGAGGTCCCACCCTCAACATGCCCAACGCAATGACATCACTTCCAACACAGTGTGGTGGGTGCAACCACAAAATGGCTACCACAGGAGGCGGAGCCAACCACAACATGTCAGGGAGCGAGATCATGCATAACTCTGATAATGCATAACTGTAACAGCAGCACTTCAACATTTCAGGCACAAGCTATGCTTAACAGGGTGCTGTTTGCAATGAACATATTGCTTAAAAGTATTTTCTTGTGAACACAGATTATCTTCAGTCACGCCACAGAGATATTAGTGCTGTGGTGGCAGCTGCTGCCAAAGCAACTTTTAGAAATCTGCACAACCAATCAGACCTGCAGTGGGGGGGGGGGGGGGGGGTGCCACAGGGCTCAATATTTTTATAAATGATCTGGATGAGGGTGATGTCATTGCAGCATGTGCGCAAAAGCGTACGCACCAGAAGACTCCCAAAGAGGACCGGACTCTCCCCACTAAAATGTAAGTTAGACTTGGCAACCCTATACTGGACTCAAATCTAACTGTTCTACTGCACACCAAGACACCCTCTGATACTGTACTTAGAACCTGTTGTTAAATGACTGTCACCATCTTACATCTAACTGCTTGTACATAAATCCTATTGACATCAGTTAATTTATCTGCGAACAACTGTTGCCAGGGTTGTACATGTAATACATTTGGCCCACAATTGGAGGAGCCAGGCAAGTAAATTTGCATTCCTAACCCTAGCAGGATTTTTGATATTGGTGTGTGTGTGCGTGTGTGTTTTCCTCAACATCTACCTTTCTGTTTGTAAGTTTCAGAAGCTAAATGTAGAATCAAAGGGAGCTGTTCAAAGGGAAAATGTCAGATCTTCCTCTGGATCTGTTCAGGATCGTAAATATTTTGAATTAATCTTTCAGGATTATGGCATATACTGGGGAGGGGTTAAATGCAGATTCATAAGACTTTGCAGAAACTGGTGCATGGGAGGGGGAGGGGAAATGTCAGATATTAAGGAACTGCAGGTTGAGGCTTCAGGAATGGTCCAACCCTGATCTGCTCTCTATGTGAGAGAATGGAAGGGCATATGATGCTGTCGCATTGATTGATCACTTGGGAACCTCATGCAGGCTTTTTGAAGGAACACACTGAAATATAAGTGGAATAATAGATGGATGAATCTCTTTCTTCTGAGTGCTGTAGCAGGTACTACTTATCTAGTTCCTGAACCTTGGTCCATCTTGCAAGGAGCTAATGCAGGGTCTGGGTGCTTCAGATGTGTCTACTTGCACATCATTAAAATAGTGAGCACCATCTTAAGAGTGCACTAGCACTCTATCTTGTTTTTAAAACCCCATAAAAAACTAAAGCAAATGAACCATTTTCCATAAGGAGTGTGTATCACTGAAGTTAAAGAATAGGTAAAATGCACCAAAAGTAAAATCCACAAAAGGAAGGAGGAGTTCTTCAAATGTAACATCAAAATGAAAGGGTAACAACAGGATAGAAATTTGGGGCTTTGAAGTTAGATTTTTCATCTAGAACTACATGTAAACTAGCCCAAATAAAGAGAGTTACTCTCTCCCCTTCCCCCACTACTATTTCTTTCTTTTCGTTTTCTCTTTTCTTTTGGTTTCCTTCTGTGGAATCACTCATTCATAGAACAGGTGGCCATGCACCATTGAGGGTGCATTTTGAGAACTGGCAGGTAAAATGTTTCTGTGGAAATGTATGGCAGCTATGTAGGCTGGAGACCATTACATACTTGCACGGCATTTACTTGTGTTATTTTCTGTGGAGAGAGAATGTATTTGCAGACCCATATTATTAGCTTGTTTGTACACATTTCAGGTCTGTGCCAAAATTCATGAAGAGAATGAAAAGTCCAGACTACAAGGATAAGAACGTTTTTGGTGTGCCTTTGATAGTCCATGTGCAAAGAACAGGGCAACCCCTACCACAAAGCATACAGCAAGCCTTGTGCTATTTGCGTAACAACTGCTTGGATCAGGTAGGTGTGTTTGTTCCCCCATTTCTGTAGATTTAAAGCTGTGCAAAGCCTCCAGGGCAGGTTTATTCCTAGCTCAGATTCCAACTGATGAGTTTTTATGGCTTTGCATTTTATTGTTTTGTTTTTGCTTCTGTTTGGCAGTGACTAGTATAGCCGCAGCACATAAAATATAACACACACATTGGAAAGCCTTACTTTATAAGCACTCTGTTTTGCCAACTCATGGTGCTGCAGAAGTTTATCATTGTCAAACACTGGGTAAAGAACTGTTATACCAGCACTGCGCAGTGACTAGCATGACTCCCACTGCTCCGATGTTCTGACAGTTTTAGGCATGTAAAATTTAGCATCTGATAACCCTGTTGTCCTTCATCATGGTCTCTGCACACTCCCACATAAGTCATTGCTTAGGGCATCTTACTTGCAAAGTGCTTTGTGGTGTTTGCTATGTATGCCATCACAACAACTTTATGAACTATGGTACTATCTATATATCTAATAGCCAAGTGGCCCACCCCCGTGCGGATACCTAAATCCGCGGGGGGGGGGGGCCTTGGAGGGCAGAGGGGGGGTTCTGCAGACGTGGGGCAGTCCCCACGTTTGCAGAAAAATGGCTAAACTAACAAAAACTTTCCGGGGGATATTTAAATCTCCCGAAAAGTAAAAGAGTGTCCCCTGCGCATGCGCAGGGAATGCTCTACTAACCGCCACGGCGGGGGGGGAGGGGGCGAGCGGCGGGCCCGGCGAGACCCGCTGGCCCGGGACTCTTGGGGGGGGGAGGGGGCGAGCGGCGGACCCGGCAAGGCCCGCCGGGTCTTTTTGGCGGGGGGAGGGGGGGAGCGGCGGGCCCGGCAAGGCCCGCCGGGTCTCTTTGGGGAGGGGAGGGGGCAAGCGGCGGGCCCGGCGAGGCCCGCCGGGACTCTTGGGGGGGGAAGGGGGCGAGCTACTTCTCTCCCCCCCCCGCGAGTATCGCGGGTCCCCACCTTGTCTATATTCTAATTCCGAGAGGTTTTTTTCCTGTGTGGATGCTTATATCTGCCAAAAGAGAGCTCATTCTCCCCCAACAGCTTTTCCTACATAGTCAGGCCCCTTTCTCGGTCTGCAGAAAAATCCGAAAAGTCAAAAAAAACCTTCAGGGACCGTTGAATTCCCCCCAATACCTTTTGAAATGGCATCAGCTCCAGGCATCATCTGTGAGGAGATTAGAATGTTCGGGGGAGGCTCTACCTGTTTCTGTCAGTAAAAAAAGTGGGGGTTACCGGCAGCTGTCTAGGGTTGCCAAGTACCCCGCCTGGCCACCAGCAGCAGATCCAGATCCAGGCTGGGAAACTCCTGGAGATTTGGGGGTGGAACCTGGGGAGGACAGGGACCTCAGTGAGGTACAATGCCATAAACTCCACCCTTCAAAGCATCCATTTTCTCCATGGAAAGTTATCTCTGTAGTCTGGAGATGAGCAGTAACTCCAGGGGATCCCCAGGTCCCACCTGGAGGCTGGCACCCCTAGGCAGCACTCTCTGTGTGACTTGGTACCACCTGCTTTGCATGACTTAATTAGGCCCAGCTGCTTTGCTACTGTTCATCAGCAGCCACCCTATGAAAGCCATTGTGATGTAACAGTTAGAGCTTCAGATTGGGATCTGCGAGACCCAGGTTCAGATCCCCATCTTGCGGTGGAAACTGACTGGGATATTTTGGAACAGTCACATGCTTTCAGCCTAACCAACCTCACAGGGTTCTTGTGTAGACAACAAGGAGTAAATAATAATGTAAGCTGTTTTAGTCCCCGCTGTGGAGAAAGACTGTAATTTTCCTAGGGAGGGGCTACAGGGGAGGTGGTGGAGATGGAAAGCTGAAGACAGATAAAGGTAGGTTGGCTGTTGGGTGGGAAGGAAATAGGGTTGCCAACTCCAGGTTGGGAAATTCCTGGACATTTGAGAGGTGGAGCCTGGGGAGGGTGGGATTTGAGGTGGGAGGCAGAAAGAGAAAGAGTGATGAGGTTGGGAGGCAGAAAGAGAAAGAGAATGATGACTGGTCAGAAAGAGAGAGGAAGTAACATACGTGGAGGAGAGAAAGTAGGAAATGGGGGCAGTAGGGAGAAAGAGTGTGAGAGAGGTAGGAGGAGAAGGGAGGAAGCAAAGGTGTGAGGAATGGGAGAACCATCCCGCAAGTTTCTTGCGGGTCTCCACTTATCTATATACTAATTCCCAAGGCACCTCCTCCGTGTGGATATCTAAATCCACACAGAGGAGACACTTGGGGGCAGAGAGATTTTTCTGCACGTTTGGGAGATTCCCTAGATGTGCAGAAAAATCTAAAACGTTTAAAAAAACTATAGTTAAAAAGTTAAAAAACTTTTGGGGAGATTTAAATATTTAAATCCCCCCAAAAGGAAAAGCATTCCCTGCGCATGCACAGGGAATGCTCTGGCCATTGAGGGGGAGGCTCGATGGGCCTGGCAGTTATAAGCCACTCAGGCCTCGCCATCGCCGGTGCAGGGTGGGGGAGAGGAGGAAGAAGGCTTGGCGGGCCTTGCTGCCACCATTGCCATTGCCGCTGGGGAGGGGGAGGGGATGGGAGAAGTCTTAGTGGGCCTCGCTGCCACTGTTGCTGCTGGGGAGGGGGAGGGGACAGGAGGGCTCAGGCCTTACTGGTGCCAGGGGGGAGGGAGAAGGCTTGGCGGGGCTTGCCAGCGCCGCTGGGGAGGGGGGTGGGAGAAGGCTTGGCGGAGCTTGCCTGCACCGCTGGGGAGGGGTGTAGGAGAAGGATTGGCGGGGCTTGCTGCCGCCACTGGGGAGGGGGGTTGGAGAAGGATTGGCGGGCCTCGCCGCCACCACCGCTGGGGAGTGGCGTGGGAGAAGGATTGGGATACTCCCCCCATGAATATTGCAGATCCCCCTTCTTGTCTATATACTAATTCCCAAGTGCCCCCTGTGCATGCGGATATCTAAATCTGCACATCAAGGGCACTTGGGGGGCAGAGAGATTTTCTTGCACACTTGGGGGACTCCCCACATGTGCAGAAAAATCTTAAAAGTAAAAAAGATATATTTGGGGGATACATAAATCCCCCAAAAAGTAAAAAAGCGTTCCCTACACATGCACAGGGAATGCACTTACCTCAGATCTGTGGCTGCTTGTGGCAGCAGTGGCGGCAGGTGGAGAAGAGTTTGGGGGGAGAGCTTGGGGGGCCCAGTGGCTGGAAGCTGCACTGGCCTCGCTGTCATTGGGGGGAGAGGGAGAAGAGCATGGGGGAAGAGCTTGGGGGGCCCTGTGGCTGGAAGCTGCATGGGGCTCGCAGTCATTGGGGGGGAGAAGAGCTTGGGGGGATAGCTTGGCGGGCCTGGCAGCTGGAAGCCACGTGGGCCTCGCTGTCATTGGGGGGGAGGGAAGAAGAGCTTGGGGGGAAGAGCGTGGTAGGCCTGGTGGCTGGAAGCCATGCGGGCCTCGCCGTTGTTGGCGGGGGGAGAACTTGGTGGGCCCGACAGCTGGGAGCCACATGGGCCTCGCTGTCATAGGTGGGGGGGAAGAGCTGGGCAGGGGAGAAGGCTCACCTGCGGCAGCTTCCTCCTCTGTGTAGAGGTCCCCCTCATGAGTATCACAGGTCCCCCTTTCTTGTTATTCCTATTTTACAGATAAAAGGTCAGGCACAAGCAGCTGCTCCAGGCTGGCTCTTCTCTTTCCCTCGATTGCATTAGTCAGTTTCCCACTACTTGGCGCGTAGCCATGTTTTGACCTGCAGCATCCCTCGATTTCCCCCGCATCTTCGCGATCTCAAAAAACAAGGATTGTGAAGACGCATGGGAGATCGAGGGATGTTACAGGTCAAAATTTGGCCACGTGACAAGTAGTGGGAAACTGACTAATGCAATCGGGGGAAAGAGAAGAGCCACCCCAGAGCAGCTACTTGTGGGAAATTGGTACTTGAGTCCATAGCACTCAAACCCAGATCCAGGGACGGAGCTTTTCACCTCATCTAAAAGAGGGTAAAGAATACCCTGCTGAAAATGTCAGTCTAGCACAATCAAAGCATTCACAGATAAGTGCACCCAGATTAGTGCTTTTCCCTATCCATTTTGGGGGACATGTATGTGGTCATCCCAGCACAAAGGTGCAGTTAGGAAGTTTATAACGTTGTATCCATTTTCATAGGTGCAACATACTGAAAACACATGCCCTGCACTGGGAATCTAGAAACATATTGAGGAACCTGCTTTACCAGTCTTCATTAGTTTGTTAATTATCCACCTATAGCAGGATATGAATGAAGATTTCCACATTTGGAAAGCTTTGCAATAGAACTGTTCCACACCATTAGTCCAACTAGACAGAACTCTGGGTGTTTTGAGGTCCCAAACATTTCCCTCCCATTTCTAAATAGCAGCTTTGCAACAGTCTACTTTAGATTAGGATGGCAGGGTAGAAAGGTTTTTTAGCTTTTTTTGCTGTGTAATTTTCCTGACCTAAATTAACCATGTAGAGCTGCTATTTGCCTTTGGGGCAAACATATAGGCCACATATGGAAAGCCTCTGTCTTAGCTCAAAAGGGCAAATAGCAGTCCCATTGTGGAACTCGTTTGAATTATGCAGCTGCTTTTTACAAGGGGAAATGTTTGGGAACTCCAAATATGTAACTTCAGTGTATAATCTGGTTTGTCCTTAAACTACACTGTTTTTTCCTGCTAGGTTTGTATTCATCATGTATTTATAGGAGAACTCTGTAGCATCATCCCTGTTGTTCATAGAACTACAGTCATGTCTTTTTGTGGGGGGGCTAATATACACAGAAAAAGACTTATTGCTCCTAATTGTGTGTTTTTTTACTGTGGGCATGCTGGGAAATTGATCTTTATGTTCCTCCTGTCCAAATCAAAGGTCTCTCATTCCCAGAGGCAGGTCCTCTTCTGTGGTGGTGCCGCCCTACTGTGGAACTTCCTCCAGTGGCACATTAGCTGGCACCAACACTGACATGTTTTTCCAAGTCTTTGGTAGCAAATTATATGTAACTCCTTATTATTTTAATTGCTATTATATTGCTTTAATCTGGTTTTAATGTGTATAAACTTAAGTGTATGCCACCATAAAGCTCAGCCTTGTTGTATATGGGATATATACATTTTTAAGTAAATAAAATGGAAGACCTAGGGAAGATGAGACTGCTGGACTCTATGGACTGGATCCTATGGATGAGTTCTCTGTACACTAGATAACCTCTGCTGAGGAGCCCAGTTCCTTTCCCCCTAAATCTTCCAATTGCACAACGGCTCCTTAGAAGCACTGATCTTGTGCAAATGGAAGTTTTAGAGGCAGAGGAAACAGACTCCGGTACACATAGGGATGCCAGCCTCCAGGTGGGACCTGGGGATTCCCTGGAATTACAGCTCATTTCCAGACTAGAGAGGTCAGTTCCCCTGGAGAAAATGGGTGCTTTGGAGGGTGGACTATGTGGCACTGTACCCCAATGAGGTTCCTGTCCTCCCCAGGCTCCATCCCCAAATCTCCAGGAGTTTCCCAGCATGGATCTGGCAACTCTACCCCCACCCCCACCCCTGCTGGTGGCCAGGAGGGACCCAGCAACCCTAGCAGAGACTATCTAGCACACACAAAACCCATTCATAGGATCCAATCAGTGTGTTTACAGATAGGGGCAATTTCTCTTTTGAAAGGCAATGAACTTCCATCTCTGAAATCTGGTTGCTGTCGACATCCCTGACTGAAAAAGAGCTAATTACACCAATGACATATAACTAATTCAGTTAACACCTCCAACCTGATCAAAACAGTATTAATTACAATTCATATGTTTACAAGATCAAGTTTGGTTTCCTACCTGGATCTGTAGTTTAGCATTTTCCCAAGGAAATGAAAGGTCAGACCAAGATCACAATATAATGGCAGTATCAGGATGTTATGCTTCACAAGATCCTACCATGTTTTGATGAAATATGACATCTTGGTTTTGATTCTAGTATAGTGGTATTAAAGCTTTTCATTCAGGGACACCTTTCTCAGTAAACATCTACGGCCATCTTGTGCTCTGACCTTCTGTCCAGCCCATCAGAACATTTGCAGTGCATAAGGCTACTGATTTTCCTCTATTATTGACATTGACTGATGAGGAAAAAACACTGAAACAGCGATGAAAGAAAAAGAGCCAACATGTGTACACATATTGCCCATAATCCAGAAAACAATGGTTTACTCTCAGTCCCAAACAACAGCACTGTCCCCAAGCCACATAACAAGCTGTTCTGTAAACATTCTCCTGAGGCCATTGTTTGGAAGTGACACTTAAAAGTTTTGCTACGTATGAAGCAGTGCATATGCATGAAGAGACTTTGGATCCATAGACCAGTTTTGCGGCCCTAAGGGCAACCAGAAGGAAGAAGGAGAGTGGAGTGAAACCAATACACAGACAATCAAATTGGAGTAAAAGAGGCCAGAGCTTTATTGATTACAGCAGATGGAGCACTGGCACAACATGGGGCATGGATACAAGAATCGGGCAACCCACCTGTTGGTCTATGAACCCATCCCCAGCCAGCTGGCTAGAGAAGCTTGAAGTGGCAAGCAGGTGGTCCCACAAAGGCATACAAGCCCATGTGTGGTACCATTGCCACCTGGGAGTGGAGCCAGGCAACCACCCCCAAGCCTGGCATGCCGCTATATGGCTCAACCCTCAAGACCTGTTAAGAAGGTCTCCTCCCAGGGAGGCAGGCACAGCATCTCCCCCCCACAATGGATCTAGCCCAATGCCTGAAACTGCCTGAATCTGTGACAAGCCTAAATAACAATAAAACAATCATGAAACTACAAAGCAAAGGGAGGGAGGGGTGCCCAAAGACACAACTGTGCCAGTTGCACGTGTGGCTGGGCTTTAAATAGGACTGGAGAGGAGTGGCCACAGCCAATGCTCGGCTGAGCCCACCCACTGCCCAGCCCAGAGCACAGGAACCCACAGAGCCCACTACTGGCCAGCTGTGGGGGAGGCAAAGGCCCCAGAATCCCTGCAGCTCAGTGTAGCCCCACCCAGGCTGAAGTGACCACATGGCCCCCTCTTCCCATCCCGTGCCCAACCCTGTGTCCACAAAGCAGCCACTGGTAAGTCGATGGCCGCAATATTTCCAATTGTGTGCTAAGTACATTCTAAATTCTAAATCTAGGTTCATTCTAAAATTGTGTGCTAGGTTCATTCTAAATTTCCAAATCTAACTCTGTAACAAGGAAATGTACTGGTATTTCCATTGACTATTGATCACATAGAAGGATGTTAGGTAGGTCTTCTACAATCTATTTGTTGGGATAAGGTCTTGTGCAATCTCTTGTTTGTACAAACTGCATACAGGGATCATGAGGCGTGTGGCCTGCATCAAGCCTTCCAAGACTCTTCACCCTGAAAAGCATCTCTCCCTCCCCCATTTTCTGCAGTTTGAAAGAAACTCTAAAGTACACGTAACCCAACTATGGATGTGTTCTTTTAGGTACAGAACTTAAATATATTAGACGTTTGGCACAACAATTTTCATTTTAGACAATAATTGAATTTACCCTGATGAAAAGTTAAATGTGGCTAAAGATGTGTTGGGCCTTTACTTATCACTCTATCATATCTCCCAAATGTCCTGGATCACCTGGGATTGTCACAATAATCTGGTGATAAATGTCATGTAATTAAGTGGAGTTCCAGAAGCATCCCAAATATCAGGTTTCCTTTCCATTTTTTGTAGCTAGTTATGAAAGCCAGCACTGTAAAAGAAAAGAGGGGGAACTCTATTCAAACCTCTGAGAGTTTAGAGAAACCTGAGAAACGGGGAGATTACGGGTATGGGGTTTCTAAACTGTCAAACACACACCCCTGAATTCTTCATGGGTCTCCAGCATGCCTCTATATCTAAGTTGACTGTCACCTATTATGATATCAAAAGCAGAAAAACCAAGCCAACCACAGATGAAATAGTGTTTTCTACATACTCTGGATACTTCCCAGACAGGCAGGAAAATGTGATTTTATAAATTAACAACAACAAAAAAACCCCACTCCAATGGACTAACCAAACTACAGAAGGAATTTCCTTACAGGCCCCCATCTTAAGGTTGTTAACAATGGTTTGGGAAGTTTCTGGTGATTTGGAAGTGTACTTTGAAGTGGGGAAGGGAGTTCAGCAGGAAGGTGACACCTTAGATGCCTTAGAGCTCGTACCCTGAGGCTGCCATTTTCTCTGTATTCTGGAGATCAGTTGTGATCCCAGGAGAACTCCAGGTCCCACCTTGAGGCTGATAACCCTACCCTGGTTTGTCAAGAAAATAGTTGTTGCCTGTCACAAAAGCAGCAAAACCGGGCCACCCACAATGAGGTAGGGGTTTCTCCATACCCAAGGAACACCCCAGCTATGCAGAACAATATGACTTTGTACATTTACGAAAAGCCCCTCCCCAAAGATCTGTTGAGAACTGAGTGTGCTCAGAAGTCAGGGAATGTTAAGAGCAGCTGAATGGAATAAGGGAAATTAGCCTCCTCAAGCTCCTGGGAGCTCATTAAAGCTCTTGGCTTGTCATTTTCTGTAAGAAATTCATGTTTGCACTTGGTTATTGTGGATTTTTTTTTTTTGCTCTGCAGTGCCTCTGCGAGACCCCATTGTTGGACTATATATGAATTCTGGAGAGCTGAATTAATTTGAAGCTTTTTAAAAAAAAAGTTGGTTGCAGTCAAATCAATTAGGAACTTGTTTCTAAGAGGGAACGGGGATTTAAAATTTATCCTGGGACTTGCACATCATCATTTTTAAAACTCTCTACAAATCACAAGTCTATCAACATAATTATGAGTAGAATCCAGCAACAGTATAAGCTTTTATGGGAAAATACAGAGAAGCCAAGTCCCTGTAATTTAAAAAAAGAAATGTACCCCATTTGGTCTTTTTTTTTCTCTTTCACTACATCATCTCTTCCACTGTGAAATGAGCAGAAACATCTCTAATAGATCGCAAGTGGTAGAACAGAACTTCACTTGGGAATAGAAAATGTGGTTTGTGCACATGAATTTGCCTCAGGGAATTCCATTCCACTATAAAAGGATGGCATTCTGCAAAAATACCTGACAGCTCATTTGAAGGATTACCAATTCCTTGTAGAAAAAGAAGCACACGATAAAAATATATCTCAGAAACTCTATGTAAATATCCCCTCTACAATCTCCACTTTCCACTATAGGCAACAAGAGAGAAAAGGAGGGAAGAAGCAGAAACAAAAAGAGAAATGTGTCTGAAAATAATGTCTATATCAAACTAAGATTTTTCTTGGTAATTGATATGTAATATAGAAATAATATTTACTTAACTAACTACTGCTGCAATAGATTAGATAAAATGCTTCTTGTCAGATCTCATCTTGAAGACATCCTTGTGCTGAAAGACATCTCCGAAATTTCTTGAATATTTATTTTACGAAAATTATATCCTGCCTTTATGTCCTCACAAGGGCCACCAAAGCAGCTAACAATCCAAAACATACATGATAAAATCACATTTTAACCATTAAAATCAATCTCCCTTCAAAACAACCCACACATTTTAAATTAGAATTGGCAACTTCCAGGTGGTGGCTCCAGGTGGCAGAGATCTCCTACTATTACAACTGATCTCCAGGTGACAGAGATCTGTTCACTTGGAGTAAATGGCTGTTTTGGAAGGTGAATTCTATGGCATTATACACAACTGAAGTATCTCCATGTTGCCAGCATTAGATACTTCAATAGCAAAAAAATTTACTAACTGGGACTTGTGGACTCCATATTTTGAATTAGATTATTGCTGGCTGGGCCTTGAAAATGTGTTGTAAAGATACTAAAGCATTTACAGCCTCCTTTGATATTCTACTCCTTCAGGAGATTTAGCTAATGGACGAACCTATCTTCCCTGGTTACTCTCTTTCAGAGAGCTACCATAAGCCATGTGGGGGGGGGGGGCTTACCGTTTAATCTCAACTAGATTGAATACTGGTCCTTGTGAACTTTTGGTGGCAGACAATTTCATCTTTTCCTCCCTATTAAAGTTGGATGATGTGACAGCCATCTTTTCCTCTGTTTACATTCCTCCATCCAGTCCTAGTATATTGGTTCAGAGGTTGGATTGCCTGGGTAGATTTGCTGAAGACTTGCAAGCCTGTTTTTTGGAGATCCCTTTAATGCAAGGATTGGCAGTGACGATTATATGCTTTTTTCTAAATTATTAGGCTCTGATAATGACAAATTTCTCAGCCCTGCTTGGCATAACAGAAAATCTAAGGACTATGTAATAAATAGAGATGGTTTGGAGCTGGCTAAATTTGTGATTCGGAGAAACATGATCCCTCTGAATGGTTACTCAGAGGTTGATGGAGCCAGTGACTTCACTCATGTGAGTCCCAAAGGAGCCAGTATAATAGATTATATCCTGGCCCCACTTGAATAGCCCTCCCATTTTAAGTTCCTAAAAGTTGGTGACTTCTTGGGAAGTGAACATCTCCCAGACTTTGTCTCTATAGACTTATCCTTAGAACATCTTATTCTAGCATAAAGTTCCCCTCTCTCCCAAAATCAAGATAAAGTCTGTTGATTATGCTGGATCTCTAATTCTAGTGACAGTTCAAACTATAATGTGTTCCATCCCTTGTAACACCCTTGTTAAGGTTTTGCAGTCTGATTCAGTGCCTAATTGTTTGCATAACCGAGATGAGGTACTAAAACTATTTAGACCTCTTTATGTGAAAAAGAACCTTGGTAGGACATTCCCTGAAGTTAAGAGGAATCGGTGGTTTAATGGAGACTGCAAAAGAATGAAAAGGTGTATTCAATAGAAGTGTTGTGAGTTTAAAAGTAACTGTACAATATCAGCACTCTGAGAATTGATGGAGCTGAAGAAAATGTATAGAGAACTGATTAAGATAAGAAGACGGATGGCCCTTAACAAGGAATGGGAATATCTCATTTCAGCTATCAATAATAATGACAATAAGGGCTTCTGGTCTACTGTCAATACTACTATAAATCCAACCTCTAAAGTCCCATGCTCTTCACTATTTCAAGAGGCTATTCTTCAGTGCTAATGAGCCTAGTACATCTGTTATTATTCCTCTTGATGTAACAACATCCTGGCCCAGTGTTTCAATTAAGGAGGTCATCTGCCTTATCAAGGGATTAAAATTAGTAAAAGCTCCAGGTTTTGATCTAATCCCTAATGACCTGATCCATTATGGTAGGCCACAGTTCTAGCCCCTGTTTTCACTCAAATTAACATCAGTGGACAAATACTATTATCCTGATATTTTTAAAAGGATCCAGAAGTGACCCAAACTGTTATTGACCAATCAGCCTTCTCTCTTCTCTAGGAAATTTATATTCTGTTTACTTACTAAAAAAGCTCCTGGATTAGATGGAATCAGAAACCATGCTGGGGCATGAACAGGTGGGATTTAGGCAGGATTCCTCAACACACGACCATTGCCTAGTTCTCTATTACCTGGCTGAGAAATATTCATCTTTGAGGGCAGATTATATGTGGCTTTTATTGACCTCACAGGGGCCTTCAATTGCCCTAGATTGTGGAAAAAACTTAAACTACCATGGACAAAAGGCTCCTGGGATTTATTCAGTGTTTATACTTGGGTTTGACTGCCCAAGTATGATGTGGGTACAATGGGAATTTAACAAATCCATTTAACTTGGAAAAGGGGGTTCGTCAGGGATGCTTGTTGGCACCTTTTTTGTTTAATTTATATTTAAACAATGTAGCATCAATTTTTGATTATTATTGCTATCTACCAAAATTAGCTGAGATTGGTGTACCTATTTTGCTTTATGTGGATGATGCCATGATCTTGTCCCAAACCAGGGTCAAATTAAAAAGGGCCTTGCAGTCTTTCTCCAATTATTGTTGTTGAGAAAGCCTGATGATTAACTACCTAAAATCTAAGGTCCTAGTTTCCACCATGACCAGAAAATGGAATCCATCTCAATGGTCTATCAATAGATCCAATATTGAGCAAGTCAAGACTTCTCCTATTTGGGAATTCTGTTTTTGGCAGATCTATCTTGGACCCCCCCCCAAAAGTTTAGAACAGTGCTTAATAAAGCAAAACCTTATGCAAGCAGCATAAATAAATTCTTCCACAAGAAGGGGTGGTAGTATATTTCTGGAGCGGTGCAAACCTTTAATTTGAAAGTGGCTCCCCTCATTCTTTACAGTTCAGCTATTTGGATTAAAGCTATCTCTGATAATATTGACCAATCACTAGCCCAATTCTTAAGAAAAATACTGAATATTCCCTGCTGTGTGTCAAACGTTGTATTACGGGCAGAATTTGGACAGATATCCTTGGAAGCAAGAGCATGGCTATTTGCCTTCAAACTGAAATTAAAACAGCTCTGTGCTGACAATGGTTTGTTAGCCTCTTTAAATTGGGATACCCACAAATCAACTTGGATAAAAGCCCTGGATGAGAAACTGATGAAAGTTGGAATTGATATTTTTGAGATGGGCAAAACCAAAGCATTTTCTTTGATCAAAACGTGATAGTAGTTTGATTCTAAGAACTTGCAAGGTGTGCTCACACCTATTTTTTGGTCTTTCTTACCCAAAATATTTCCCCTCCCCCCAAAAATCTACTATCTTACCATCCCATTTTATTGCAGAGGGGGTTTGTTTGCAAGGCTGAACATTATACCTATAATGGTTTTGCAGGGGAGATTTTTTAGTAGGCCACACACTGCCAGAATTTGCCCTTGTGGCCTTCATAGGATTGTGGCCTTCATAGGATTTCATGCCCTGCTGGAATGCAGATTTTTTGAGATTATGAGGGATTATTATATTGAGCCTTTATTCAACCAATCATCCCCCTATACTCCGGAAACCTTGGCTCTTTTGCTTAGTGATAAGGATCCTAAAGTCACTCTAGCAACTGCAAAATTAGTCTCAGTCCTTACCCTTGCATCTAAAAAGGAGAAATAAGTGTTTCCTGCTGCTCAGGAATCAATGAGCCTCTAAGGGTACAAAGGAAAGGAAGTCCCTCCCCTCCCCAAACCCCATTCTTTTCAGGCTCCACTCCCAAAGTCTCCAGGTATTTCTCAACCCAGAGCTGGCAACCCTAGTTAGAATATGTACAAAGACATAAAAACAGCAATTAAAATGTTAGTCAGGAAGGAGGGATCACTGAGGGAATGCGAAACAAAACAAAAAGGTCTTCTCCTGCTGGCAGAAGATGGCAACAGAAGAGGACAAACAAATCTCCCTGGAGCGAGAGTTCCAGAGCTTTGGTGCCACCTCTTCTGTGTTGCCACCCACCTAATCTCAGAAGGTTGGAGTGCCTGCAGCAGGGCTTCCAAAGATGGCCGGTGGTTGGGTGGGTTCTTAAGGGAGTAGGCAGTCCTTCAAGTTTGTTGGTCCCAAACCCAAGACCAGCACCTTGAATTGTACCCAGAATCAAATCAGGAACCAGGAAAAATGGGCCAAGATCAGAGTGATGTAGTCCCTATGACCCATTCCAGCCAACATCCTGGCTTAAGCATTCTGTACAGTTGAAGTTTCCAAACACTTCTCAAGGGCAACTTCATGTTGACTGCATTGCAGTAATCTAATCTAGATGTAACCAGCACGCACCTCAGGGGCCAGATCTTTTTTGCTCAGGAAGGCCTCAGCTGACTAACCAGTCAAAGCTGGTAAAAGGCACTCTTGGCCACAGCTGCCACCTGCTTATCTAGCAAGAGGCCTGGGTCCAAGAGCACCCCAAGTCTATGGACTTGTTCCTTCAAGGGGAGCGCAGCCCATCCAGAACCTTAAATCCCAGGTCAGGTCTTCCACCTGTCAGTAGCACTTCCATCTTTTCAGGATTACGGTTCAGGTTATTAGCCTGCATCCAGAACAGGCCAGAATAGGTAAAATAGGCACAGTGGTTTGTCAGGAATGGGTCATAGAAAATAGCAACTGTCCCTGGTCAATATGGACAGTTGGAAAGCTTGTATTAAGCGTTGGCTTGCCTGTGTAAGTGGATCATCATATTCTAATTACAGAGAAATCATGTTCCTACACATCTTCTTTATAGCTATTGATGGCACTTTTTATTCTACATGATGAGAAGTGGGGGAGGGAGGGAGGGAGGGAGAGATTACAACGGTCTTGGGAGTAAGCCTCAAATAGACCTAGGTGGATTCTGAGTAGACCTGCTTAAAATTGTTCTCTATATGTTGTCTCCTGAACTGTACTAAACCTTCCTTTGGATACTTAAAATTATGAGAGACAAAGAAAACTTCTTCCCCCATCAGTGTTAGCTGAATTGCTCTGGTTTTAAGATTAGCAATCGGCAAATAACCGGGTTACAGCCAACTATACCAAGGTCCCACCCCTTCCAGGAGTTCCCAGAAAATAGGCACTGAGACGGAGGTCCGTTTAAATGATGTTTACTGTAAAATGTTCTCAAGCATACAAAAACAGAATCACACACACTAACACACAGCTCCTAAGAAACTTAGATAGAGAAATAGCACTTTCGCATGAGCAGGAGATTCGCTGGTTGGGAAATACTTTACCTGTCCTGGAGATGGGTTGTCCATTCCAAAAAGAAGAATGGAGGGGTTGAAACAGAAATAGGGAGCGTGCTCTGAACCGGCAGAAACACGCTTTTCTCTCTTTGCGCAGACCAGAGATCAAAGATGGAGGAAGGGTATTGGGATAGCAAGCTGGACTCAAGAGGGGTAAAAGCAGATAGGGATTGTGGAAGCTCAAGAGAGCGATTGCATGGAATGCAACCTCTTTTATTAGGTGATTTTGGGGGCGGGCAGCGCTGATCACATCCCCGTAACACACCTTCCAGGTAGTCCGTCCCTACAAACCCTACCATTGGTTAAAGGAAAAAGAGGAGGGTATGCGGAGGGGTGGTCAATATTGCAACACAAGGGGCTAGACAGGAACTGACACCTGGGCAAGCGTCCGATGAGTCACCAAGTGATTCCATTGTTCCTTGATGGCCCTAGCTCGGCCAGTTAATGGGTGGAAGATTAGTTGCCAGGTAACTTCACTTAGCATAATCCCGAAGGTATGTGGGGGGGATGGGGTCGCCTAGTGCAAGTTGACAGGAGAAACCTTGTGCAGTGGGGTCCTTGTTTCCGTCTTGGTGTGAACCATGGCGGGTGCATGCTTCCTGGAATAGACTGGAACCTCTTACAGCAGTGAAGAGTGCATGTAGTCCTTCAAGGCATAACAACCCAAAGTTATAACTTATGAACATTAAAAAGTCTATAAGAGCACATGCTGTGCCTTGCTAGGCAACATCAGTATGTCTTGATTTCCATTGACTTTGACTCTTCATGTTCAATAGAAATTGTGCTTTTAGAGTCATACTGCCCATAGAGTCCCATGGTATCACCTCACTGGAGGTTTTGCTGTTATTTTCAGTACAGCATGAGTAACACTCTGAAAGATTTTTATACTTCTGTGTTCTTACAATTAAGGTAGCTATTATAGTATGCTATTCCTTCTCTACTCAAAACATAATTGACTGCAATATGAATTGCAGTAACTAGAAGATGGGGAACTGGTTGTACCATCAGCTAATGATTGGGTATTAGCCAAAGGAAGAGGAATCGGCTTTGGAAGCAGGTGCTGTGCTATTGTCATGCACTGAACTTTTCTCCATTTGAGCATATTCAGAGTCCAAATATGCTACTCTGTTCAAGATCTGTCACTTTTTTCTAACCAATGAAAGATAAATCCTATTAATATCATAATGATAATTACCATCCCATGTATTTTTTTAAAAAAGGGAAATCTTCCAGTTTATCCTCAGCCCATCTATTTGTTTTTGTTCCCAACTGGGAACAAGCTTTTTGCCGGCTTCTGTGGAGCCACCCTTGTGTTTCAAAGCTGGCTCTGGTTACAAAATTGTATCACAACTCTCTAAAAAGTTCAAACCAGCTGGGTTTTCTAGTCAGGTCCTAATAGTGTCTACTTCCCTATGAGAGGTGCATGTAATAAGAATCCTTGTCCAAGTAGCATTTGTTTAATATAGCACCATTTTATAATAAATTCTTCATGATACATACCAGTTTCTTTGTTAATCTGCAGTCCTTGCACTATACACTTGACAGCACACTGTTCAGTCTTAGCTATTCTTCAGATTTACTACAACTAGAGAAGTAGATTTTTTATCTGGAGCTTTCTCCAGGAAACTCAGGATGTCATACGCTGTTCCATCTTTCCAATTTTGTTTAAAATCATTACTGCAAATTCTTGCCTGTGCGAGGTGCCTTGAAAAAATGTTATACCCCCAACAACCCTGTGAGGTTGGTTAGGCCCAGAAGTCCAAGATGCAGCTTCAGCCAGTGAGTTTCATGGCATAATTAAGATCTGAATCACATCTCCCCAGCCTGAGTCCAACATCTACATATAGGAGGTTTCTCAATTAATTTATCTGTATGCTTATGAGAGTAACTATGAGCGTCGTCCCATTCTGTGAGAAATAGCTGCTGTGGAAATATTTTCAAGTTATGTAAGTCTTTGAGGGCAGGCAATAGTCCAATGATTCTGTGAACAACTAGTGTTCTTTTCTGGATTACTGAAACATGAGAAAACCAATGTCATTCTCTAAAAGGTCATTTTCCCTATTGTACTACAGTAGATGAGACCCACAAAAAATGTCTCTGTTGTGCACATAATTGCATACTGTCTCTGTCTTTTTCCTCCACGCTCCATTGTTTCTTGCTCACACATGCAAAAAAATTAAAAGAAGCAGGTCCTCAAGGACACTATATAGTAAAGCCAACAACACAGAATCCTCGATGAATGCAGTGGAAAACAATTATATAGAGTGTACTGGAAAATCCACCATGATACAGAATTGTACAGTATATTATACCATTGATAAACATATGCAACCCAGAATAATCACAGCACATCAACTATATATAAAGATCCATGAGTTAGTACTATCTACACTCTCTGCTTCTGGTGTTACTGAATCTACTTGAAAAGAATCTGGAGATAAGAGCTGAGCATTTATAGAATATTCTTCTATAAATGATGTGTGCGTATAAAGCAATGTCAAGTCACAGCTGTTTTATGGCAACCCCAGAACAGACTCTGTGGCTGAGGACAGACTGGCAATCTGAAGCGGAGGCAAAGCGGAGGGAACTGGAGCGGGGGGAAAAAACCACGGAGCTGGCCGTTCACACTGGCCAGAGCAATGCGGATCAGCGGCGATACGGAGCGTTCAGACTGCCATGGAGCGTTCAGACTGCCGCATAGCCAGCGCGCACGGCTCGCGCGTGCCGCTGCACCTTTTTTTGTTTTCCTTTGATGTTTTTCGCATGTGCGCACATGCGCAAAACTTTTTGCCGGTGCGTTCACACTTCCTCCGGATGCCTCCCGCTTCTTCCAGTTCACACTGTTTGGAAGCGGGAGGCATGCGGAGGAAGGCCCCTGAACACCGGGAAAAACCGGTGTCCGGGTAAAGCGGAAGGAAAGCGACTGGGAGACGGGTAAGTATGCAACAGAGCCGACGGACAGATGCGCATGTCTGAACGTGCTCCTTTCCTCCATTTGCGAAGCGTGCCTGCCCCGCTTTAGATTGCCAGTCTGTCCTCAGCCTGTAATCTCCCATCCACATACAAACCAGGGCTGACCCTGCTTAGCTTCTGAGATCTGATGAGATTAGGCTAACCTAGGTATCCAGCTCCAAGCCCTATAAATTATAGGGTATTCAAAGGTTTAGGGTATTCAAAAGTTTAATAGTTGCATTTACTTTTTGCTTGTGCCTAGCCATGATTTAGGCAAGGCCAAGATGCCTTTTTCTCCCTCAAGAGTCACAAGATAATTTTCCTGCCTACCTCTTTTGAATGTATTCTTAATCTTAAGAACATAAGAACATAAAAGAAGCCAATGTTGGATCAGGCCAGTGGCCCATCCAGTCCAACACTCTGTGTCACACAGTGGCAAATTTGATCGTGCTGATTTGGAAAGCTACAGATCGTTTTTGTACTTTTACTCTGGGATCAGGATCACTGTACAAGCAGTTTGCTTTTTAATTTGTCAACAAAGAAGATGGACATTTAATTATTACACCATTGGATCTGATTAAGTTCATGGAATGAGTCTTTCAACCCAGGGAACTCATATTCTGTTACTGATCATTATGGCTTGTATATTTGATGTGCTTTGATTATTATGACTTAAGTATATGGACCTATGGTATCATATACTGTACACTTTTGTTTTATGGAGGATTTTCTAATATCTTGTGCACAGCAGCCATTCCTTTCTCGTACATATATTCCAATTATTTCTTTCACAGATTGTCAGGAATAGTTTTGTGGGAGGGCAGAACCTTCAGACTTACCAGAATCCCAGGTTGGACAACCTTCATGAGCAGATCCACTCTCAGGAAGGATGATTAGCATGCCCTGATGAATAACCACCTTGGAGGCTCAATCATGAATAGATCCATTGGTTGCAGAGCTACTCAGACTCCAAGGGAAATAATTGGCATTTCCCCACCCAGATCTGGCCCCACTGGTGGACCTCCTGATAGCACCTGGTATTTTTGGCCACTGTGTGACGGAGTGTTGGACTGGATGGGCTATTGGCCGGATCCAACATTGGCTTTTCTTACGTTCTTATGTTCTTTTGGTTTTTTGTCTATCTGCCTGTGGCAGTAGATTTGGCGATGCTTTACTTAGGGTGAAGACATACATTCTAAAGTAGGCAGAAGTGGATTCATGTACATTCTGAGGCATTTGTTTTCAGAAATGAATATGTGTGTTTAAACCGTATTTACACCATATGCCTTTCTTTAGCCTTATTGGTGTTAGAATGTTGGCACACATTGAATTTCAGTATAATCACTTTGTTTTAGAAAAAAATCTGCCAAATAGCAAATTAGGTGGGGTGCAGTAATTATTTCAAGGGGCAGGATTTTTTAAACTCAGTCTTTTAAATGTGTTATTTATTGTTAATATTTTTGGAAACCTCACTGGTACGGTGTTCACAGCCTTGAATGACCTGACTGTAATCTGAGGATGTATCCTAACTATACATCCTCAAAGGCCAGGATTAATTCTTTATGGAATCTTAAACTGGTGTATGCCATGATTGTTCTTAAGTCGTAGAAAGTGTTAAATGTTGTTTTAATAAAGGCTTATAATATATATTTTTGTTTCTGATGTTAATGACAAAATGCCTAATTGCTTTAGGTGGGCCTTTTTCGGAAGTCAGGTGTGAAATCCCGAATACAATCCCTGCGTCACATGAATGAATGCTCCCCTGAAAATGTCAATTATGAAGACCAGTCAGCATATGACGTGGCAGATATGGTAAAGCAGTTTTTCAGGGATCTCCCAGAACCTCTTCTCACTAGCAAGCTAGGAGAAACCTTCCTCCATATATACCAGTGTAAGTACTATAGTTTTATTTATTATTGTTTATTTGTATTCTGCTTTTCAGCTGTGTATGCCCCCCTAAACAGCTTCCACAATATCTATAACTGAAAAACAGCAAATAAAATGTCCTTTACAATTAATAGATATTGGTTCTATGAGTTTGTTGACTCCATAGAAGCAACATAAAGAAAATAACTCATTCCCGTTGCAGTGAAGAATGCTATCAGGCTCAAAAAATCAGCCCCAAACAAATAGGAGGAAATGTTCACACATCTCAGGACAACAGGGGAGCCAGGCATGCAGTTCCCCCTGTCGAGAGCCAAAGCCAGGGTCACAGTCATATCATGTTAAATAGCATCAATCATCGGTTCAAGCAGATGATCAGTAGCATTGAATGCAATCTGTATAAAGCATGTGACTGAATAAATCATGTGGCCCTGCCTCCCCACCCCCACCAGAATCTCTCGCTGCAAGTGTTTGGTGATGGTGACTTCAGCTGTTGCTCAGCAGGAAAAATCATTAAGAAATACAGGAAAGTCCTTTGCACATACTACAGCTATAGCCTAAATAATCCAATATTATTAGCAATTATTTTTTTTCCATACTGTAGGACACTGAATGAGATACATATGCTTCATGCAAGGCACTGCAGATCTTAATAAATAAGGGCCATAAGTTAGGATTACTTCTAGTGGTAACAGGAATATACACAGGGAGAGTATCCCTCAGCAGGTCTATTAAATGGGGCTTACTCCCCAAAAACCTTTCTTTTGATTGTACTGTATGTTCTGAATGAACGCCTTCCATAGGAAATAGCCATGTGTTTTCCCAGTGTTTTGTTTGTTTATAGTCTCACTTGGACTCAAGGCAGATTACACAGCATATCAATGCAATCAACAGAATGTGACATTCAGTGAACAATTAATACCATTAGGGTTGTAAAACCAACCAGAAGTCTAAAGGTAGGACTGAAGAAAACATAGGTATTGACATGACACATTAAAGGTGCAAAAATGCATAGTAGGATCCTAGTTTCAGCAAGCTATACACAGTAATATAGACCACAGTCCTTAATAATTTATCCAAGTAATGTTGTGAATCGTTTAGTGCAGTCCATCATAGAGTTGGAAGGGGCCATACAGCCCATCTAGTCCAACCCCCTGTTCAATGCAGGATCAGCCTAGAGCATCCCTGACAAGTGTTTGTCCAGCCACTGCTTGAAGACTGCCAGTGAGGGGGAGCTCACCACCTCCCAAGGTGCCCATTTGTAGGTTGGCAGCTGCAGAAGACCCTGCTCAGATGAGCCAAGTTGTCTTGGCAAAGCATAGGGGGAAAGGCAGTCCCACAGATATGAGCATCCAAGGCCATGAATTTTGTGTGTGCATTTGTGTAGATAAGATGTACTATCATCTTCAGAAACCATTCCTTAGCTCCCAAATAAAGACAAGTTTTTGACTGTATAAAATCAACAAAATGAGGCAACTTGAAAAACTCAGGATGGTAGATGACTTTTATGGAACCATCATCCTGCAACTTGATAGCTGTATTCCCACGTGCACACCAGTTTTATGCATCATAAAACTTACCTCAGTCATCTCCACTCTTGGCTTCTCAGCCTGATTTCATAATGTGTAAAGTTCAGATCGTTTCATTTAAAAAAAGGGCTTGTTATTTAGAGGCAAGGAAAAGTACATACTTTGAATATATGGACTCCAGGATGAATCCCAAGATTAGCTAGCTAAGGCATGTTATATGGCAGCATTTGGGAATAATTGGACTACAAATCTGACCGTATCCGACATTTCGAGGTGAAAAGACAGACCCGCATATACTCCAATTCTCAGTGCCTAAGCTACCTTTCCACTATTACATGTTGGCGAAGTCTTTTGTTTTTACAGATTTATTTTTAATGGTTACAGTTAATTTCCCAGAGCCTTTCCTAAGTCTATTTGTAGTTTATGTGCTAAGATCCCAAACTGTATAAAAGGTGTGTATTTTTAAGGCTAGGGGATGTTTTGCATAAGGCAAAAGCATGTGAACGAACAAACAAATGAATGAATATTGATATTCTAATTCTGGGGATGTATCCGAATTACATGTCCTCAAAGGCCATAATTTATTCAGGCCATTTTAATTTCTTGGTGCTGATGCACATACTTTACAGGAAGGGGGGGGGGGGGGAGAAAGACAGCTGGGAGTGAAGGAGCAATTTGGAGAACACCAGATGGAATCAAGTGATAAGCCCAGCAACCAACCCTCACAAGGACCCTGCCAAGTTTCTCTGTGACAGCTTTCCCTGAAGAAGGGTAGTCATAGATGTGTATGCAAGAAGGCCAAAAATTCCATCGCTTGGCACCAGTTTAGTACCTGGGATTGGCAGGTGTGCATGCTGAGTGCCATTTTAAACCACCTGTGGGACAGGAAGGTGTGTCTAATGACACCTTCTTGCTGCATTGTGTTCTGGTGGCAGTTGAATTCTGGCCAGCTCAGGCATATAGAAGTGTTTGTATTTTTAATGCTGTGAATGCAAAAATGCAATAACATTTTCATAGCCAAGTATGGACTACCTGTGACCAAGATTTTGCGTAGTTATCCTAGTCACAAGTCATGTTTAGGTTTTTATTGTAGAGTCATGATCAGTGTTCCCTCTAAGCTGAGTTTGTGTGAGCTAGCTCAGTTTTTTAGCCTCCGGCTCACACATTTTTGTCCTAGCTCAGGAAGGATGGCTCCAGAGCAGACTAACTGATGCAGCAGTCAAATCGTTCACTCACAACTTTAATGTCAGTAGCTCACAAAGTAGGATTTTTGCTCACAAGACTCCGCAGCTTAGAGGGGACATTGGTCGTGATCTGTAATGCCCCTGAAGGTGATCGGTGTCCCCTTAGGTAGGTCGTCCCGGAGTTTGGCTCTTGAACTGCAGCAGATAACTGTGACCTGCTCTGCTCCCTGCACCACCATTTGATGATTGGTTCTGGCTGGTGAGCCCTACAACTGTAGCAAAAGAGGAGATCCTTTAAGTCCCTGTTCCAAAGCACTTAACTTTTCCCTCAGTGTAGCAACTTGGAGTTGCAAGATTCACTTCACCCTCTTCTAAAAGCTTTCACATGAAGTGCTTCTATGAACCTTCGAGCAAAGAGAAATTAGAGGCTTAGTGCAGTATATGCCATAAAGCTGTTTCTCCTGTTCTTTCTTTAGTTTAGTGTCTGATTCACCCAGGGGAACCTTCAACACATCCTGAGCGAGCATAACAGGTAGCTTGTGAAGTAATTTTTATCTAGCATTATACTGAAGGATCCCCATTTGTGCAATCATTAAAGTTTTCCTTGACTTGTGCGGATTTTTTTTTTAAACTGCCATAGCGACAACAGTACAGGAACATACTTTTTAAAAGAGCACAAGTAGCTATGGATTTGCCGTCTCAAAAGGAAATGAGGTCTCTGTTCACAGCACAACTTCTCTACTTCCTGAAGATTTAAGCATAGTAGTAAAACTCTCAAGACAAACTGTACAGGGATTGAAAAGCCTTATTAAAACTTTATTTTGCTAGCTGCTGGAGCTGATTCGGCAGCTTTATTTGGGATCTCTGATGCTGCTGACTACATTTATACTGTACTTGTACTGCTGAACCTCTCACAGCAATTTAGGGTGATTTGATTGCTATTTCCGTAGCACCTCAGTGACCTTGATAATCAGCAAGGTGGGCTACAAATATTCGTTAAAAGAATGAAGTTTAATTGTCAAGAGTAGACTAAGATCATGGGCAACCATAACCAAACTAGATCTAGAGGTTGTGTTGTCCAGAATGAGATTGGTAGCTTGACCTGAAAATGGCAATTAGCAGAGATATTTTTGTTGACGGGGCAATTTGTTCCTGTACCAAGCTTGGCCAGTCCAGAGGTGCCATGTTTGTCAGTTGCAGACAGTCCTGTTACACATCCAGGTTAATTCTAAAGAGAATTCTAAGCCTTGAACACACATAGTTGCTCATTTGGCTAGACAGGGATCAAGCCTGTGCAACAGGGAGCCATTTCCGGTGCCAAGCCAAGTGAACAGCAGGGCACAGAAAGCCTCCCGATAAGGGAATAAGAAAAAAAGTGTATTTCTTTGAAAAGTGCAGTTGTTGTCCGGGGGTAATCCAGACTTTTGAAGTTAGATCTTATGCAGCATTCCAACATCCTTGTTTTCATTTATGATCAACTTTTTAAAAACAGCACATATCATTCTTCAGATGTTCCAAAAGAACAGCGGCTTCAGGCAGTACAGGCTGCCATTATGCTGATGTCAGATGAAAATAGGGAGGTTCTGCAGACCCTGCTCTGTTTCCTGACTGACGTCACCTCAGTGGAAGAGAACCAAATGACTCCCATGAATATCGCTGTGTGCTTGGCCCCTTCTCTTTTTCACCTCAATATCATAAAGAAAGAAAGCTCACCACGGTAAGCATGTGCTTGCTTGTTCCGCCTTTTCCTATCTGAAGGGCTGGACCTGAATGCTTAAGTATTTTGATTATCAGATAAATGTGTTTTTGGGTTCAGTGTTCATTCAAACCTCTGCTAAGCCAGCTAACAGCCTCAAAAGATGGGCACAAATAGTATAATTTTTTTAGGAATAAAGGCTGATTCATACAGGATTTTTTCTCCTATATGGGAGCACTTCTGTCCTTGGCAGCACGTGCAGAAAAATGAACTGAATTGTGAACACCTAGCACTTGTTTTGTTCTGGTTAGTATCTGGATGGGAGACTACCAAGAAAGTCCAGAGGCAGGCAATGACAAACTTACCTCTATTTAATTCTTGCCCTGAAAACCCCTTAAGGGGTTGCGTTGACAGCACTTTACACACACACACACAGCAGCTGTATTCACTATTCATCCCTCCACTTATCATCCCAACTTCTGCATTCACTCCATTCAACGGCACACTTTCCCCATCTTGATCACTGAGAGTGCCAGATCTAGGCAGCTGTTGACTTGAGCATACATTAGAGAAGAAGGCCTCTGCTCTGCCTTCAGCACAGTCACAATTGAGAGGCCAAGGACGTACAAGGTTGAAGCTCTGGAGTATTGTAAATTCCCCCCCCCCCCATGCACACACGGTTAAAATTCTGCCTGTGGGTCTTCTAACTAAATGACCACTGCAGTGTAACATCTAAATTCTGTTTTAAAAGGCATAACTGTCACAACTATGCAGTTTCCTGTTCTGAGGCAGTAATGTCTCAGCTGTGATCTCACCATGTTGTGATTCTGATTAAACCTGGCAACTTCATTTTCCCGCTTTCAGACTTGCCACATCAACTTTGTAAACAATATAAGCAACAGGGGTGGTGTTAGTGATTCTGGGACCCTCAGCAAAAGTCCAGGATGGGGCACCAGAATCAGTCCCACCCCCACAGCTCCCTGCTGTGAGTTGGGTGGGAATTGTTATAGGAAGCCTGATGCCTGAAGTTCGAATGCAGAGGGCCCAAGAAACTGCTGCTGAGACAGCTGCCCAAAACCCAGACGGAACAGGGGCACATGGCAGCAGTGGGAGCCTGCTCATTTTCTCCACCCCCTCTCCATTGGGGGCAGGCCTAAGACCACGCCTGATAAGTAATCATCAAATAGGGAAGAAAGTCATTAAAACACTAATGGTACCACTGCACATCATGTTTGATCTAAGAATGTTGCAGTCTGGGAGTGGGGGCGGGGGTTGGAAATTTAATTCACTGTATAGAGAGGTAGTCTTCCTGCCATCTTACTTCATGGAAGCTATGACATATGCTCTTCACCCCCTTTACCCCTTTTAAAAAATAATTTTGCATGGAGAATACATAAGGTGCACGTTTCTCCTCAGCAACAGAAAGGGGTCTTTCTTCTCTATGATGTGATGAAAGACGAGTATAAAGAACTGTCTGTGGTGTGGTACTGAGGAGTTATAAGCCTCCCAACTTTTACTTTCATCTGAAAAAAGACTCTGTTCCTTTATCTTACTTGAGATGCTGAATTCATTTGCAGGGTAATACAGAAAAAATATGCAACTGGGAAGCCAGATCAGAAAGATCTCAGCGAAAACCTGGCAGCAACTCAGGGACTTGCTCATATGATAACAGAATGTGATAAACTTTTTGAGGTGAGTGAAGGATTCAGACAGCATTATTCATGAAGACAATATCCATAGGGGAGCATACTTTGAAGAAGTCAACCTATATAGTTTTTCCTCACTTTGGCCATGGAATAAGTAGTTCTTGGGTTTGGGGGGTATTTATCCAGTTGTTCCAGAAGAAGTTTCTGTGGGTTATTTTCTCCCACCCTTTCTACAGCATTGTTTTGTTGTCTTTTTTATTTTTATTATAATAAGAAAACATAGAAAAACATTAAAACACATTTAAAGTTGCAATGTAAACATGAAAAATTTAAAATTCTAAACAAAAAAATATAGCTAGTTCCCACAGTACTTTCAATTCTTCTAAGTAGTCAATTTTATATATTAGTAAAATTATGCCAAAAAGTGGAGTCAAAGTAGTCTTTTCCTCTAACTGTCCAATACAATTGAAGTACAAAAAAACCTGCATTAAAATCTGTCAATTTCATTAATTCAATTAGAAAGTCAAAACCTGTGTTTATTACATTGCTCTACAGAGCTCCAGGTGGGGGTACTTGGTTTTCTCTTCAGCTTATATTCACAACAACCCTGCAATGCCAGTTTAAACAAAGTTGCCTTGGGCAGATTCCTGAAGAGATGGCATAAAAATGTTCTAAATAATTAAATAAAATTGAGTGCACACTAGAATTCCTTGAGCTAAAACAGAATCTCGCTTGGGAATTCACAAGATTTGAATTTAGACCTATTTTAATATGTCCATTAGCATTAGACAAAACACAGCAGGCAACATATTCTTTCCTGGTATGTATTCACATCACAGAATTGCCGGGCTTGATTTTTGCAGGTGCTTTTGATGGGGGTATTGAGGGTTTTATCTTATCTGGTTTTAATCTGTAATTTTGTTTTATCTGTAAGTCCCCTTGAGCCATAAGGAAAAGCAGGGTACAAACATTTTAATGAATAAACAGACAAACTTCTATGGGAAGCAGTCTTGTTCAAAACCATTACTCTGTCCCTGCCACCATCATTCTCTGGAGCAGATCCCACATGACATGATAGCCCAGTCTCGGAATTCGTATGTGGATGCTGAAGTGCATTCGCCAACACTGGAGGAACTGGGGAAGCAAATGGATGAAGAAGGTGGAAGTTACCAGGCCTACCTTGAAAGCATTACGCAGAACCTCTGTAAAGAAGCCAAGGAGAAATTCAAAGGATGGGTCACTTGTTCCAGCATAGAAAATACAGACCTCTCATACAAAAAGGTAATTACTACATCCAAACAGCATCTGTTGACTTCATTTATTACAACTGATTTACTGCTTTAACCTGTTTTCATGGATGTTCTTGGCCTGTATCCGAAGGGACTTTATCTCTGCATAGCCCTGTGTGGGTTCCTTAAAAGCTGCTTATGAAGCTCAGGGGGGTTTCCAGAGTTGCATCCAATGCAGCAGGAGGTATTTCAGCCAGAAAGTTAGCACAGGCTGTTACGTGCATGCAGAAATACTTCAGGTGTGTGGATCATGGCCTGTTCTATATGTGTAACTAAATTTTCTTTTCTCTTCCCTCTCTCCCATCCCTTAAATAAGGTTGGAGATGGAAATCCACTGAGGCTGTGGAAAGCATCTGTGGAAGTGGAGGCTCCTCCCTCTGTTGTACTGAACCGAGTGCTAAGAGAGCGCCATCTGTGGGATGAGGATTTCTTGCAATGGAAAATCATTGAAACCTTGGACAAGCAGACTGAAATCTATCAATACGTTTTGAATAGTATGGCTCCCCATCCTGCCAGAGACTTTTTAGTCTTGAGGTAAATTTAATTAGCTGAACAAGCAAGTAAGAATAGGTAGCTACTTCATTGTTTAACCATATTAACATTTACACACTGGTACTTCATATTTAGTATGTCACCTATCTTTGGACTTCATTTGTCTCATTTTTTTTCCAAATCACCATAAAACCATAAATGTGGGTCACTTGTTCAGAACAGATATATGTCAGAGGCTGTTGTTTGTCCTGATGGGTATAACATAACTGCAGCTGTTTGTGTTCTGGTTTTGCTCCCCCTCCCTGGAGCATGGCTGGTCTTCCAACTGGATGAAAGTCGAAGAACCAGCTTTTGTATTTTCATGTTTTAAATGTTGGAATTGATACCAACACATAAGAATGTGTGATATATATATATATATATATATAGAGAGAGAGAGAGAGAGAGAGAGAGAGAGAGAGAGTTCTACTGTTAGGAGTATCATGATGCCAGATCCCCCCCTTTGGTATCCCACAACCCTAAACCCAGCTCCACCAGGCCCAGTGTGGCCATAGATGCACTCTGTTTAAAGAAACCATTTAAAGAAAATAACTCAGTTTATTAAGAGGAAATAAACTCTGATAGAACAGAGGGGGGAGAGAGGGTTGACTAACTGCTGTGAGAGACAGGAACAAAGGGGGAGGGCTCAGTAGGAGAAGGAAGTCTCCAAAGAGCCAATCAGGAGACAGGAAGGACATAATTTGAAATTGTGGAAAATCCCTAATCTAGCTATGTTAACCAGCAGTTCTTCAGCTGTCCCCTATAGGCTGTGCTTCTGAGCTTATTCACGTAGGTGCACTATAAACCTTGTACATTCCACAAAGTTCTCTTTAAATGGAAATATGAATACATGTATGGATAGCTATATGTTTACTGATCGCCTCTCATTCTAAACCACCTATATTTGGATGTGCTATAAATTTGGAAAATAATAAATACAATCACAACAACCAGTTTAAGCACAATTTAAATAAAAATAAACAAGGAAAACACATATTGTGGGTTGGTCCACCAAGCTCCCAATACGTTCTCAGGCTGCAAACTAAGGGCCTAGAACCATTTGGGTCTCACCCTTTGGCTCACACCCAAAAGCCCATGCCTTTGGCCACTCCCAGGCTAAACACCTGCAAGAAAAGAAGAAACAAACTGAGCCCAGAGGGTATTCAGCTGCTACTAGCAAGCATAATGGGATAAGTATTACATTTGTTCTTTATGTTTCATGGAATTGACATTTTAATCTTATTTTTAATTTTTTTTAAATTACCATTGGATGTGATGTTTAAAATGTCTTTTAAATAAGTAAGATTACTAAACTTTAAAAAGAGGAGGGAGATAATTAGTCATTGAGATGCCATTTTTAGAGGCAGACCTGGGTCTGTTGTAGTGTCTTATTGCACCTTAAGGATTTAAGTCTGTCGGTTACTCAGTGCTATCCTAAATCATTGGCATGTCTTCTTCTAATTGACTGGTTTATAAACTAATTCAACACTACTGCAAAAGGAGTTGCACATACGCACATACATGGTAGCATTGTATAAGCAGTACTTTCATCTGGTGGATTCCACCAGCAGATAAGAAACACCTGCTTAGTAAAATATAAAAGATGCTGACCCCTGCAACCTTCTTTGCATTCTGCTGCTTGACTCTACCCTCACTCCAGAGGAGTCTTTTAAAAATGTTCCAAGGAATCTTTCAAAGATTCTCCCGAAGGAATTTTCTATCCCACTCTGAGACTCCTCTGGGTAGTGAAGGGTGGGGTATAAAACCAATCTCCTCCTCCTCCTCCTCTTCTTCTTCTTCTTCTTCATCCATCAGGAAAGACTGTCAGATTTTGGTCTAGTTTTAAAAATCAAACCCAGAGTTTGTACTATGTGTAGGATGGAACCTGATAATCAGTATAATGCAGTACATCATATAGCTCATATACTAGGTAAAATTTTCATGTGATGTTTGAGTTCATGGGTTCTCACTGGATAACTTTACTTTCTGCCCTTTGTGTCTGCCTAACTGCTGACTACTAGCTGAGTCCCTATTTAAATGTGATACTGTATGAATTTGCCTCTATCTAGTGTCTTGCTTGCTGTTCCCAGTGCAGAGATGCTACACATGCTTAGTTAGAATGCCAGATAGCCACAGCTTTGGCAGGTGTTTGCTGCCAATATTTAAATCAGGGTTGACTCCAGGGATAAAAAAAACCCAGCATTTGCTCCTGGTTCCTCTGTGCATGGTGACCCAACAAGGGGCTTTCAAGGCAAGTGAGGCGGTTTGTCTTTGTATTCCTCTGCAGAGTCTTCCTTGGTATCTTTCTTCTAAGTACCAACCCTGCTTAGCTTCCGAGATGTGACAAGATTGGGCTGTACCATGCTTTCTTCCCTCCCCCCCTCCCCTCACTCTAGTTCTCATTAGTTCTGTGAACCCTTTGACCAATGCTTCAATTGGACTCACTCATAATACCTTCAGTGCATGAGTCCATGGTTTGCACTGAGTTAGGAGCAAATACACTAATGAAAGACAGAATAGATACCAGATTATATGCCTTTTTAAATGTTGTTCTTCTCTTCTAACATTTTATTTTAACACCCGTTTTTGACAGGACATGGAGAACGGACATGCCCAAGGGGATGTGTGTATTAGTGACTGTCTCTGTGGAACATGAAGAAGCCCCTCTGATGGGAGGTGTGCGGGCGGTTGTTATAGATTCCCAGTATTTAATAGAGCCTTGTGGTTCTGGGAAATCTCGCCTGACGCATATCTGCAGGGTTGACCTCAAGTAAGTACTACAGGTTCCAGAATCCTGGCCACTACAGTTCCTGCATGAAGCCAATATTTCTGGGCATTGTGTTTAATTAGGAAAGCACAATTACTTCTGTTATGAAAGGTTACATCCGCTGATTGAACATTAAGTCATAACTCAAAAAGAGAGTACTTGCTCTTGGCATACTTTTTTCTCAGTTATGAGATCATCCCTAAATTGTTTCCTATAGTTCTGTGCACCTCCCAAATTCTTGGTGGCTCCAGCTTTGTTTCTGATTACTTGGGTTCAGGAGATCATCCACATGCAAGTTGGGTGGCTAGTCAACTGGTTCACAGCATTTCCTCCTGGGCGCACCCATGAAATTACATGGCTGGAAAATACTCCTTCAAGTTTCATATCCTTTAAAACAGCCAGAGTTTTTTCCAGTAAGCAAATTCATAGTTGTTGTTTTGTAACATATAAAAAACTTCTTGAGTACATTTAATCTGAAGTTCCAACAATGGTGTTTTATGCCATAAGCAAGAAACTCTGTTCTCAATATATGTTACTCTGACTACACAAAGAGCAGCTCACTTTAGCAAGGACTGAAATGTTAAAATGTGATTTGGGTGTTTTTTGCAATTTATGTTATGTACAAATGCCATTGCTTGATAATGCCATCTGCTTATCCAGACTTATCAATCCAGACTTATCAACTCTGTTGCCTCAGAGATGACCTAACTATACAGAAATACTTAAAAATACATTCAATCATGTACTGTACTTTCTAGGAGAATCTAGTCACTAACTGACTAAAATATTATAACCTGCAAGCTTGGGCACACTTTTTGGGGAGTAAGTCCAACTGACTATACAGGAACTTTCTTACAAGTAAACATATATAAGATATTTACTTATTTACTGAGTATAGCAGTTGAGAACATGAGAAGATTCAAGATGGAAATCAGAGCTCCACAGTGAGGAATATCACTGTTGTCTTTTTGTAAAGGTAAACAGCAGGTGTTCTTTAGGTAATAGGTGAAGGATATATTCAAGGTACATGTAATCCATAATTCCATTTCCAAATATATCCCTCACCACTGTCATTGCTATTTAGGCAGGTTGGGAAATGTAAGTGGATGTAAGGCTGTGTGAGAGACCCAAGTCCTTCTATCTAAATTATAGTCTATATTTCCTTCCAATGCATGAGGAACAAAGTGGAAATGTTAGCTCCAATCCATGGAAGTTTCGGAATATATATTCTGACAGTTATAGCGTCAGGCTTTTGCACTGTGGGTTTTCTCTAATGCTGACAGAAGAATGCATGACAGCATGTCCTCTGTCTCTGTTTGTTAGCATTTATGACAGACCATTTGGATAGAGGGGGGAATGCAATAACTTATTTCTCTTTACTTCCCTTCAGAGGTCATTCACTGGAGTGGTACAATAAAGGCTTTGGGCATCTATGTGCAGCAGAAGTTGCCAATATCAGAAATTCATTTCAACCCCTAATTGCTGAGGGACCAGAAACAAAAATCTGAGTGATGGAGAGATTGTCTGCATACATTAAAGCCACTGGATTTCAGCCTACATTTGTGCAATACCGAAGCAAAGACGGCTTGGGAAATTCTGCCTTTGTCTGGAAAAGTCACCCACTTACCTCCGTGACCCTCATTTTCCTTTGCTGAAGAACACTTTGCCAAGAATTTCTTCATACTTTAAAAGTACATCATTGCCCTTCTGTGTGTATTGCATAATTCTAATATTTAAAAGCTTCTAAGAAGCTTATTTTAAAAGTGTAAATAAGAGATGTAAAAGTGTATATACTTTGCAATGTATAATATCTGATATGTGTATACTGTATATAGAAATATGTATATATGTTTTGTATAATAAGCTGTTGCTTTCTAGGGGAAACTTCCAGCATCTGTTTGAAACCGTTTTTCACCTTATTTGGATCAGAATCTCCCAGCTGTTGTAAAGTGGCCCTTCCATTTTAAAAACAATAACTTGGACACTAACCTTTTCTTCTGTTTCTGCTGCTGCTGCTGCTGCACTGTCCTCTGTTGCAGACATGCTGCTCCGCTGCAGAGTGCATTTCAAAAGCTTATGTAAGCCCAGCATCTTGCCAATGAGACTGTCCCTGGAGGAACATGCTGCACACTGCAGCACTGCAGCGGAGGACAGCACAGTGAAAATGGAAGAATTATATGACTAGCAGAGACTGGAGCATTTGAGCTGTTCCCATTTTTGAAATGGATGACAAGGAAATGCATGGAGGTAGGCATACAGCGGTGAGAAGGGGCTGTAAAGAGAAGGGAGAACTACATGGTTAAAAGCAATGAGCAACAGAATGCAAATCTAGCCAGATGTTATTCACTGTTATTATTTGGCCAGCTGTCATTGGTCAGCAGAAAGGTGGCAGCTACAGCCCCAACAATCATTCCTGTTGCTTTGAATAATGGAATAGACAAGTTAAGGGAACAACTGAAAATCATGCTATTTGCAATATTCAGAATATTTCTGAAACTAACAAGCTAGCTTTTAGGCTTGCTGTGCTTAAAGAAAAGTGCATTCAATGGAGTAAGTCAACAGCAGAGTCTGTGTATCATCACAAAATGCAATAGTACACAGGTATCACCATACCTTTGCTCAGAACTGGAAGGTAAAGATGGCTCTTTGATCCATTAATCCCCAAACAGTCCCCTTGACATCCAAAGGACTGCCCTAGAGCAAATAATGAATAGCTTATGGTCTGTAGTTGAAAAACCCCATTCTAAACCCCAGGACATAACATGTTAGGTCAGGACCCAAAGAAGCTTAAGTTTCATTGAAATTAATGGGACTTCAGTTAGACTCACAACTTATTTTAATGGAACTCAGTGTATTTTGCTTTCTTGGGAATGAGGCCTTAAGTGCAGGGCTTACCAACAGCTATTCCAGTGACACTAAACATGTTATATTAGCTTTACAGCAACATTACACATAACAAGCCTATACACTGGTTTAAATTGGACTACTAATCTAATAAATATTATACAGCAGTTATAAATGAAAAAAAATTCCTACCAATATCAAGCACCTTAGGAACAATAGTAAGCAGTCGTTTGTTGTCAAATATTAAGACCCAAAATCTCTAAGTATTTGCTTTAGATTTCTGCCTATGTAAACCAAGCTAATAGCCCTGTTAGAAATCATGGTGAGCCATGTTTCTGCACACAGAATATCCTCAATAGTGATTAAATGTCTTAATAAGCTTTTTGTTCTGAACTTTTCAAAATAAGCTTTTTAATGAATTTCATAAACTGAAGAGGTCTATTAAAAGGCAATCATTGGGAAGCAAGTATATTCTAAAGAGTTTTTATATTATACTCTATATTGGCCTTAGACCTTGACTCCAAATACTTGACTTCAGAACCCTTCATTTTCAGTGGGACTGAGGGCCAAACAATACATTATGTGGGCAATCTGGAACACTTGGGGGGGAGACTATGGTACCCCCCCTCCAAACAGGACAGGCAGTAACCTCTCCCTCTTTGTGCCCATCCGAGATGCCATTCTCCCCAATCAGCGGTGGGGGGAGTACATGATCTGTCCCCTACCGGGCTAATAGTGGCTTGAGAACTGGGCTGATTCTCACCAGGGGAAACAGCACGGGATCAAGTAGGAATTCCCACCCTGCCACTTCAGCCCTACTGTAAATTGTATGCCTTTTCCCAGAGTTTTTAATATTAAACCAGACATTGGGAACATGGATCTCCTATGTCACTTGTTCCTAGGCTTCCAAGTAAGTATGTTGGATAGCTTCGTTCTGCAGGGTATCACTTCATTTCTCATTCATGAGAACAGGACCCGTTGCTGGTGCTGAAGAGCTATTTAGGTCCATTGGACATATTCAGGGACTACTTATCTTCCTAAAGGGAAGCATGCTTTAAAGCAAAATGATTTTTTAAGTAATTTATGGAGATAGTTGCTTTTTTAAAAAACCCTGCATGAAACAAAAAAAACTATGTTCTAAATATACTTTAAAATGTACATTTGGTTTGATACAGATAAGATTAAAGTCAGACTCACATTGGCTTTGTATTTATTGTTCTACCAGTTTGCTTATTCAGTGTCTAGTTCACTCCTTTAACTCAACCAAGATGTACCAGTGAGTTTGATTCAGTAGACTGCCATACGCTACAACGGGACAGCTCAAGATTTTTTCCAGCATGGCTATTGTGATTTGCTTTTAACACCTGTGGGACAAGCAAAAAGTCAGCAAATTAGGCTCTGATGAAGAAAAGATTCATTTACTGAATTACTGCTTGTCACAGAGGTGTAGTGGCCCTGCCAATAAAATATTAACAACACTATCTGAGTTTTACCATAGATCACAGTGCAGAAATTGTTAAGGACAAGAAGCTACCAGTTTCTGGAATCTGCTGGTCTTTTGCTCTTTCAACTATTCAGTGGTACCATACAATATCATAGGAACTTATGAAGAGCCTTACTGGATCAGACCAGTGGTCCAGCGAGTTCAGCATTCTGCCTCACACAGTGACCAACCAGTTCCTCTGGAGAGCCAGCAACAGGACATAAAGGCTGAGAGAGTCCTCTGATGTTGCCTCCTGGCACTGGGATTCAGAGGTTGACTTCCTCTGAATGTGGAAGTTCCCCTCAGTCACCATGGTTAATAGCCACTGATAGACCTATCCTCCATGGACCTATCCTCCATGAATCTATAGAATCCCCTTTTAAAGCTCTTCCTGTGGCCAACACTACATCTTCTGGCAGCAAATTCCACATTTTAATTGCTTGCTATGTAAAGTATTTCTTTTTGTCCATCCTGAATCTACTGCCTATCAACTTTAATGCCAAGTTCTAATATTTTGGGAGAGAGAGAAAACGTTCTCTTTGTCAACTCTCTCCATCCGATGCATGATTTTATAAAACTCTATCATGTCCCCCCCACTCTTAATCATCTCTTTCTAAACTGAAAAGTCCCAGACTCTTCAGCCTTTATTCATTAGGAAGGTGCTCCAATCCCGTAATCATCATGGTCTTCTGTACGTTTTCCAGCTCTGCAATGTCCTTTTTGAAATATGGTGACCAGAACTGTACACAGTGTTCCAAATGAGGCTGCACCACAGATCTATGCATATAGCAATATAATATCCACCTTTTTATGTTTAATCCCTTTTCTACTAATCCCCAACACAGAGGTTGCCTTTTTCACTGCTGCAGCACACTGGGTTGACACTTTCATTGCGCTACTACAACCCCAAGATCTTCTTCCACTCAATCTCAGCCAGTTCAGACCCCCATTAGCCTATACTTGAAGCTGGTATTTTTTGACCCAGCATGCATCATCTTACACTTCCCAACACTGAACTTCATTTGCCGCATTGTCGTCCACATACACAATTTGTGGCAATCCTCTTGGAACTCTTCACAGTGAGCCTTGGTTTTCACCATCCTGAATAATTTTGTGTCATCTGCAAACTTGGCCACTGCACTACTCACCCCTAGTTCCAGATCATTTATGGATAAATTAAATAGTACCAGCCCCAATACCAATCCTTGTGGGACCCCACTGCTTATTTTCTCCCATTGTGAGAATTGTCTATTTATTCTTACTCTTTGTTCGAACTGACGACAAGCAAAACTTTGTTGGAAGTTCCAGAAGTGGCAAGGTACCCATGTCATTATCCCTTAGAAACCAAGGCACCTTGGTGACTTTTCCAATTTTTGTAAAAAAGATAAGCAGGAAATCAGTTATTGTATAGAAAATTACCACCTGATCCTGTATCTTTTTTCCCTAAACAGGATTCAGAGATTCTGTGAAATTATAAAGTTGGGAAGGAAATTAACTTTGACCATCTCTGGATTGATTTCATCTCTCACTTCATATGTTCAGAGTTGAATTCTGGCACTGATAAAAATGAGCTTCAGTGAGTCCTGGCACAAATTAAGCCTTCCCTTTCCATTGACCTAATCTTGACTGATAGAAATATGTCCATGATGAATGAATACATGCATAAACTGGTTATTTAATTTGTTTCACCATAATCCCATACTATCTCTAATCACTGAACAACTAAGGGTAAACCAGATTTAACATTCAGCCCCAGCTGAAAACAGATCCAGGTTTTTTGAGTGAAGTGAATTGTTCTTTGATCTGCATTTAATACCTACAAGAAGTTTGGAATCTAGAAAGAGCATGCCTAAATGTATGTGGTACAGATTTTTCTCCTATCCTTTACCCAACTGCCACTTCAATGGTATGTTTACACCAATTCTGCAGGAAACAGGACAGGAGAACTAATGGCCAGATCTGAAAGGGTGGCCCTGAATGGCTGGAACCATGCCAGCATATAAAAAATTTCCCCTACTTTGATACCCAAGCATCATGATTCAGCTGAACAGTCACCAAGTCATGTCAGACTGACTTTATTACTGAGAAAGTTATTACCTTGCTGGATCAAAAAAATGCTGTAGACATGGTTTATTTTGATTTCAGTAAGGCTTTTGATAAAGTTCCACATAATATTCTTGTTGACAAGTTGGTAAAATGTGGTTTGGATTCTATGACTGTTAGGTGGATCTGTAACTGGTTGACAGAGCACACTCAAAGAGTGCTTGTGAATGGTTCCTCATCCTCTTGGAGAGGAGTGACAAGTGGAGTGCCTCAGGGATCCGTCCTGGGACCTGTTTTGTTCAACATCTTTACAAATTATTTGGATGAAGGCATAGAGGGAATGCTTATTAAATTAGCAGATGACACTAAATTGGGAGGGGAAGCAAATACGGTAGAAGACTCAGGATACAGGAGGATCTTGACAGGCTGGAAAACTGGGCTAAAACAAATTAAATGAATTTCAACAGGGATAAATGTAAAGTTTTGCATTTAGGCAGGAAAAATCAGATGTGTAATTATAGGACTGCGGAGACTTGTCTTGGCAGTAGAATGTGAGAAAAGGATCTTGGGGTCTTAGTAGACCATACATTGAACATGAGTTAGCAATGTGATGCAGTAGCTAAAAAGGCAAATGCAATTTTGGGCCGTATCAACAGAAGTAGTGTCCAGATCACATGAAGTGATGGTATCACTTTACTCTGCTTTGGTTAAACCTCACCTAGAGTATTGTGTTCAGCTTTGGGCACCACACTTTAAGAAGGATATAGACAAGTTGGAACATGTCCAGAGGAGGGCAACAAAGATGGTTAGGGGCCTGGAGACCAAGTCCTATGAGGAAAGGTTGAAGGAGCTGAGTATGTTTTGCCTGGAGAAGAGATGACTGAGAGGTGATATGATAACCATCTTCAAGCACTTGAAGGGCTGTCATATAGAGGATGGTGCTGAGTTGTTTTCTGTTGCCCTGCACCAGAAACAACGGGTTGAAATTAAATCAAAAGAGTTTTCAGCTAAACATTAGAAAGAACTTCCTGACAGAGTGGTTCCTCACTGAACAGGCTTCCTTGGGAGGTAGCGGGCTCTCCTTCTTTGGAAGTTTTCAAACACAGACCAGATGGCCATCTGACAGCAATGCTGCTTCTGTGAAATTAGGCAAATCATGAGGGGTTGCCTCAGTGCTTAGTTCTTGTGGCCTTTTGTTGTATGCCCAGGGAAATGATGATTGCCACTTTGGGGTCAGGAATCAATTGTTCACCAGGCCCATTTGGCCAGGGGTCCTTTGTTTTGGGTTTTTGTCCTCTTCTGGTCATAGAGCAGGGGTTACTGGGAGCGGGGGGAGGTATTTGTGAATTTCCTGCATTGTGGAGGGGGTTGGACTAGATGACCCTGGAAGTCCCTTCCAACTCTATGATTCGATGATTCTAAGTAATTCTGAAAGGCCATTGCCCAATTTATGCCTATTCAACTCTTATCATTCAAGACCAAAGGATACTGAAATTCCACTGCATATGCTTCAACATGTCCTTCCCTCTCAGCAATGCCTGCCAGCCTCCTGTGAGAGCTATATTGTCAGTGATTAAATATATCTGTATTAGAACCAAGTGTTTGTTTTTGGTTGTGATAGAGAACTGCACCACAACTGCCAGTCTGCTGACACTGTAAAAGAAATAACATATTGGAACTGATGTGAGGTCTACAGAATTTATTATAATTAAAAATATATGACTTAGGCGTACTTTGTAACCTAGAAACTTGGTTTTATGAACTGCTACCAAAATCAGCTATGGTTATCCTGTTATTACAGAACAACAATACACCAAGGTCACAAAAAAAGTCATTATGAGACACAGATACAATACCAAATTTCCCACAGCTACCTTTCTTTATCAATAAAATAACTTCCTATTTAATGAATAATGACATAGGAATTCAAATTCTGTCAAACCCAGTAAGCCTCCAGCATCACATAGACATCATTATTTCCATCTAGGTGTTCTAAATAAAATGCTTATTTTAAGCTATAAAAGAACATTTATGGTAGATTGTTTTTCTATATGGAATTGGCTGGATCCCGATGAGAATCGGAGAGAGTAGTAACAACGCATCCCAGGCCACCTACAGCGCTGGAGGGCTTTCCCTGCACATGGATGCTGTTTTTGCTGCTACAGTTATTAGGCTGAACTACCTTACTTCTATAGTAAACTATTTAAAAGGAAATGTTAAAGCCTAGATTCAGATCTTGGGAGCATTCTAGCTGAAAGGAAAATGCCCCTGTTGGGAATGGATTGGATCCTGACCTCCACAGACAGAGAATATTCTGTCAGCGTTTCTTCAGCCATAAGGGAAGCACGATGGGCCAGGGGGGCCTCTGATTGCTTTTTGTTTTGTTGTTTAATAGATAAACGTTTTGGCCAGGGTAAGAATTAGGGTTTGTCTCAGATTGTCACTACATTTCCATTCAGCTCCCTACATTTAGCAATAACCAAAATTTTATAGAGGTGTCTTCTGGTACCCATGTATTGGTGAAATATATTTTTGTTTAGAATATGTGTCAAACACATCTATTGTAACACAACCATATTTGCCACTGGGAAGTCAACATGGCCATTGCATTTTTAATGTTGTATTCATATTAATACCTCATTTTTTTACCTCATATCTTGCTATCTCTCAAAAAAACCCTGTAAAATATTTAAGTGTAACTGGGAGCTAAATAAAGTGGCATAGGCTCAAAAGTTCAGTTTACTTGCAGCAGTAAATTTGTTGAATCTATGAATTCTTTTCTCTTTTCTTGTCCTATAATTCACTGCATCCCTGCATTATATTTAATTCTGAACTGGGCTGCAGAGCGGATTAAAAAATTCACACCATGGGGCCAGGGACAGACAGGGCATATTTTTCTACAAGTATGGGGGAAGCCTTGCAGAAAAACATGATTTTTTAAAAAAAAATATGTGTGGGTTAGAAACCCCCCCCCCCAAAAAAACCTATACAAGTAATGTGTGCTTCTTTAAGAAAAGTGAGATCTTGCCATACTACATTATGAGATTTCAGTAGCCATTTGGGTGGTTGCTAGGTAACCAGCAACCAACATTGCCAAGGAGTCCAAGCCTCATTTAGTGTTAGATGGGAGGGGGACACTGCCCTTAATTTAATGACCCTGGAGGTCCCTTTCAACTCTATGATTTTATCATTCCCTGCCCATCTAGCATGCTAGCCCGTGTCTCTGAAACCAGCAAGTATCCAAGTATTGTCATAGTAGAAAAGAGCAAGCGTCCATTAACACCTTAAGGACTAACAAAATATGTGGCAAAATATGTGAGCTTTCATGAGTCACTGCTCACTTCTTCAGATACAGTGAGCAGTGACTCACAAAAGCTCATACTCTGCCACATATTTTGTTAGTCCTTAAGGTGCTACTGGACTCTTGCTCTTTTGTATTGCTACAGACAGACTAACACAGCTACCAATCTTGAAATATTGCCATAGTGTCTGACTTGAATGCACACTTAAATCCTGGATCACATATACAATTTCAACTGTGCTTATCGAGTCTGCAATGCTAAAACAGAAGAGATAGCAATGTGTGGATGTCCACTGATATTAGAGGCAAGGTCATCATGCCAAAGTGAGTGAAGAGATAAGGTGCACTCCCCACCTTTTCTTGGTTCCCCAAGAAGCTGCTGCATTGGTTCCCCAAGAATGGATCTCCTGCACTGTCTGACATGGGCCTCATTCAGATCTTTATGGTCTTGGTTGCTGTCACATTATGGCAAGTGTGCTAAGGAGAGCCAGTTTGATATAGTGGTTAAGTGCACGGACTCTAATCTGGGAGAACCGGGTTTGATTCCCCACTCCTCCACTTGCACCTGCTGGATAACCTTGGGCAAGCCATAGCTCTGTACCAGCTGTTCTCTCAAGGACAGTTCTCTCAGAGCTCTCTCAGCCCCACCTACCTCACAGGGTGTCTGTTGTGGGGAGGGGAAGGGAAAGGAGTTTGTAAGCCGCTCTGAGACTCCAAGTGAGTGAAGGGCGGGATATAAATCCAATCTCTTCTCTTCTTCTTCTAATTGTATCGCTGAAAAGATTGCAGACCACCTGCTTTTTTAGCTTTTCTCAGTTATGGGTAAAATTGAGAAAACTGTCAGCATAAAATTGTCTGAAATTTCTAGACACTATACAGCATCTCAGTATAAAATATGCAAATCCACTCCTTTTCTCAACAGAAATCTCTAAACTGGACTCTCAGTTAACTATACATACTCCAAATATTCTTATTTACCAGGGACCATTCTGATTGGGGCATGGTATAGCCTGGTGTCATCAGATCTTGGAAGCTAAGCAAGATCGGTACTTAGAAAAGAGACCCACCAAGGAAGACTCTGTTGAGGGAGGCAATGGCAAACAACCTCTGCATCTCACTCACCTTGAAAGCCCCTTGCCGGGGTCACTGTGGGTCAGCTGTGACACTTGACACACACACATCTGTTCCAGTAAATCATTGGGTTAAATCCTACCAGTGTGTTTTCTTTGGGGAAATGACATATTCCTTTGACCTAAAGAGACTTTCACCAACATAAGAAGCTCTTCCAGTTGGTCGATACTTACATGCTTTGTTCATCTCAGTGCAACGGAGTTTGTGGTTCAACTGAAAACTCACACAGGACTTGGCCCATTTTCTTCCCAAAACATAGGTATGCATCATAACAGTAGCCACACTCCTAGAACTGCCAACTTTTTGCTGGCCGAATTCTGCAAGACCAGCAGAAACCAAGCAGGCACTTTCCCCCATCCACTCCATCCATATACAGTGAAAGGCTTCCCCTAATGAATTTCTGGCTAGCAGCTATGTTCAAGACACAAGAATGCAGCCAGACATCAAAACTGAGAACCCAAGGGGCTACCTTCCCTCCTGCTCATCCAAAGACCTCCCCCAATCATCTACCAGCTAACCACTCTGAACAATACACCCTAACCCAGCCCAAGTGTTATTGGACCAAAAGAAAGAGAAATGCATGTCTATATTCCTGTACTTGCTGAAGGCTTTAAGACAGAAAGAGAATGCGGACACTTGCAGGGAAATGCTGGCTGTGGAAATCTCTTTCTTCAGCCTGGATTTAGCGTACGGGTCACTGATAAGCCAAGAGCCACAGTACAGTGACAAAAGCTCATTAGTAAATAATGGACTGGATTAAGGGAAATACTCTTCAGAGTCTTCAGAAAAAGACGGCAGCAGAACCGCATTACAGAGGTATTTTAATTCCTCCAGGTACCATTTTTGTCACACCACGGAGTGTCAAAACACATTATTTATGCATGATTCTCAAGTTCAATTATGGAGTCTGCAAAGCTCCTGGCTACTTATCAGGAGAATGACGCAGAAATTCCTTCTCACTTTAGTAACCAAAGGCTAGAAAGCCTTATTAGATTCACCGTTCTCAACGGGTGAGGCTGCGGGGGGAAACGCACAGAAGAATGAACAGCTGCAACAGCCAAGAAAGATGACTCCTCAGGTCTACAAATATAGCCACACACAAAAGCCAATAAAATGTTATATTGATGCTTGACATTTATACTGAATTCTTCCTTACTGACACCATAGTCAGTAGGATCCCCATCTCCTAAACCAGCCCTTAAGTAATGCCCTGTAATGACAGAACGAAAAATGGCAGCCTTGGTATCAAGATTCCTTGTTTGAACATCCTGTTCTGCTTTGGCATAGCAACACGCATACAAAAGGGAAATCAGAATTCCAATCAGATTCTCAGTTTTTTTTAACAATACAGAATCAGAAAATCAGAAGAGCCCTGCTGGATCAGACAAGTGACCCATCGACCCCAGCATCTTGCTTCACACAGCAGCCAGCCACTTGCTCTGGAGTGCCAACAAACCATGTTTTCAGATGCTGCTTCTACCAAATGCAAACCCTGGAACACCCCCCATAATGATAATTTCATGTTGCTTTGCCCAGTGTTGCTGGTTTCTGAGATATTCTGATTGATTTCAGCAAGCGTGACAGTGTGTTATTTATCCCACTGCCCTTAATTTAATGATCTCTAGCAGCCTCCTGGACTATAAGCCAATATTCTTCTATACTGTACGGATCTCACATCTGAGAAAGTAACCAGGCACAATGGTTTCAATGCCTTGCCAACTAGCCTTTAAGAAGAAGAAAAATGATTACCTTTCCAGGTATCTGTGCTCCTCCAAGGTTCCAGTAAAAAAAAAAAAAGCTGGTAGAGATTCTTCAACCTTACTTCCATTCTTCCTCTGGTAGCCCAAATGAAAGAGGACTGGAAACTAATGCAGAGTGGCAGCCAAAGAAGAGAAAGTGAGGGGGGGGGGGGGGGGGACAGGACCAGCAAAGCGGAAGCACACTTATTAGAGAAATAAGTTCCAGGGAAATAAGAACAGAGGAGGAACACTTATCTTGCTAGTCAATGTAAGAAGAAATGTATCAGGGCACAACACACTCATGCTTATAGCTGGGAGTCACCTATGGGGACTTGCTTCTGAGCAAAGTTGCAGATACGATTTCCCTGAGGCCGTGGTCACATGGCACCCAAATCCTGGATTAAGTCCAGCTGGGACTTTATCTGGGTTTTTTTCTTTTGGGTTCCCAACCCCGGCAGCAGCAGCGGCAGTGGGGGGAGGCACCCTTTCTGCTCACAGGAGAGTGCTCTATAACCCCCTCTGCTGCTACCGCCACCGCTGCCAGCCACTGCTGACAGCGGTGAACCCATCCTGGCTGGCTGGCGTGCCCTGTGCTCCACTCCGGGTCCCGAGCCCCACCGGTCGCCACCTGGTAAGTTTGGGGAGAAGCAGGCGGGGGGGGGGGCAGGCGGAAGCCAGCGGGGCCCGGGGCCCGGAGCGGAGCGGGTCCCCCCCCTTTTGCACTTGGGCGCTTGATTCATCTGCAAGGGTAGCCAGCAAGCTTCAACTGTGCACCATGATGGCTTCCCCATGTTGGCAGCATTGTGTTTTCTATGTCTGTCGGGCCATTTACCTCTGGAGTCATGGGGCATCTCAGCCTCCTCGCTGGGCACCCAGTAAATACAACACATAGGAACGACCCTGCCAAAGTACACCTTAGATGCTGTTGGGATGTTAAATTCTGACAGGAGTGTTCACATTCTCACCAAGAACCTGAGCACATGTCTGCTAGCACAATTGGCTTATTTCCTAAAATCACCTACTCTGGGGTGCATCCCAGACCACTTGCTTTTGGTCAGGGGTGAGCAGACATGTTGCTAGAGGGGTCATGTGGCTGTACTCGGGCATTCCCAGTGGTAATCCCCCCATTTCCAGGGTGGGGTGCAGCAGGCAGAAGTTCAATGATACCACAGTGGGTGATGCTGGAGAAAAGACATCCAGTGACGTGAAAGGGGACTGAATATGGAAATTCCCCAATTAATATGTAAGGTGCTCCTGTCATTTCCGGTGACACAGAAGGGGGAGTGGCCTAGTCATGTCACTTCTGGTGATGCAGGAGGGGAGGGGCATCCTACGCATGTCACTTCTGGTGACGTGGAAGGGTGTCAAACCTCGCTTTTTTCTCTCTCTCGCTTCAGTTTGCCATGATTTAGGGGGGAGGACATTCCTGCAGGGAGGGGTGTGAGTGAATGCCTGAATGAATGAGTGAGACCTTTTGCTTTGCAGTCATAACTTTCTTTTTTAAGCACTCCTCCTTTCGTGTTCTCACGGAAGGTGTCCTTGGAACAGCACTGGTGCCAGCCGACAAGAGATAGCAAACTATGTAGCTTCACTCCCTGGTTGGGATGGCAATGGTTGGCCTGAATGTAATGTATGAGTGGATAGGGGGCTTTTTACCCATTTGAACTATATGAAGTATGTACCTGCCAAAATGCTTCAGTTCCAAAACAGTGATGTTCTGGATCATGCATGCTTATAAATAAAGCTTATCACTGCCAAAGAGAGAGCTGTTGAGAGTAACTTGACCAGAGTCTGACACAGGGGGGAGGGGAATAGCTCGTTGACATCACTTCCAATGACATGGGAGTGGCTTGTCCAAAGCACATCACGTCTGGTGATGCAGCAAAGGGCGTGGCCTGCTGATGTAACTTCCAGTGATGTGGCAAGGAGGGTGGGGCAGAATGATGCCACTCCTGGTGCTGTGGGGGTGTGGCCTAATATGCAAATTACATAATTACATAAGGAGTGTGGAGGGACCTCAGCAGTGTATAATTCCATAGAGTCCATTGCCCAAAGCAGCCATTCGCTCCAGGAGAACTGATCTTGGAGATCTCCAGGTGCTGCCTGGAGGCTGGCACTACTAAGGGGAGGGCCAGACCTATAGATTTGAGGGGCAGAGCCTGGGGAGGGCAGGGTGTGGGGTGCGGAGGGACCTCAGCAGCAAATAATTTAATAGAGTCCATTGCCCAAAGCAGCCATTTTCCCCAGGAGAACTGATCTTGGAGATCTCCAGGTCCTGCCTGGAGGCTGGCAATACTAAGGGGAGGACCAGGCCTGTAGATTTGAGGGGTAGAGACTGGGGAGGGCAGGGTGTGGGGTGCAGAGGGACCTCAGCAGTGTATAATTCCATAGAGTCCATTGCCCAAAGCAGCCAATCTCTCCAGGAGAACTGATCTTGGAAATCACCAGGTGCTGCCTGGAGGCTGGCAGTACTAAAGGGAGGGCCAGACCTGTAGATTTGAGGGGTAGAGCCTGGGGAGGGCAGGGTGTGGGGTGCAGAGGGACCTCAACAGGGATGTGCTGTGGCTGCAGAACATAGTGATTTCTGGGAGATCTACAGGCTCCACAGAAAGACTGGCAACTCCAGTGATCATTCAAGGGAAGACTGGGATATGTATTTTAGCAACTCCAGTGATCGTTTAAGGGAAGACTAGGATATGTATTTTACCTCAGGACCAGTGTTCCCTCTAAGCTGAGTTAGTGTGAGCTAGCTCACAGTTTTTTAGCCTCCAGCTCACAGATTTTTGTCTTGGCTCAAGAAGGACAGCTTGAGAGTGAACTGATTTATGCACTAACCAAATCGCTCACTCACAACTTTAATGCCAGTAGCTCACAAATTAGAATTTCTGCTCACAAGACTCCACATCTTAGAGGGAACATTGCTCAGGACCACATTCAATGACCCAGCAGCAACAGCAAACTGATTAGAATGTTAGAGGCAAAAGCCAATCAGGCTACATATGCAAATGACCTCTTGTGTTCTAACTGGCTATTGGGGGTATGGAACAGCAAGCTGTTTAGAATATTGGTGGCGAGACTCAGGCAACACAGCCAGTGGATAGGGACAGCTTTAGTGACACATCAGGCAGCCAACTCATTTTGGCAAGCATAGAATGTTGCCAGACGAAAATGAAATTATATAGTAAGGACAGATAAATGGTGCCCTTTCCCCACCAGCTATCTGACCCAAAAGATAAACTGAAAAGCAAAACAGACACTAATCAGTTTATTACAATCATACTGAGAAATCCAATTTGCTTTCTGTTTGTGCCTGAAAATCTAAATTCCACTCCACACTATATGGAAACCAGATAAACAAAGAAAGAACACAAAAATGAAAACCATATACTCCAAAAAGAGATAGATGGCTAATAGATGCTTCATCTTCTATTTAGATTTTAATCACTGTAACCATCGTCCTTAGTATACAGTATACATACAGAACTGCAGAGAATCTGTTACTGAAATATATTCTTTAATCTGTAAATATATTAATTCTATTCTAGAACTTTACATCTCACACAGAAAAGAAAGATTTACAAATCTTATTTACAAATAAAATCAGCCTAATTCATACAGTGTAAGGTGCCTATAAATTCATGTTCATTAAAATAACAATAATGCAGTATTGGATGCAACTCTGCAATATTACTGATATTGCAGTATTGATATATTAGGATGCAATTTTGCAATGATTTGCTTAATGTTGTCAGCTGAATGTAGGCAAAACCAGTAACATTCCTGCAGAATTAAACCCAAAAATATTCACCCTCAAAGCATTTCACAGGAGTAGCAAAAACCTTTGGGGACTTCTGTGCGAACTCCACTGACATTTAAGAAAGCTGCATAAGAGTCAGCCCCATGGCAGACTCCTTAAAGCATTGTGGATGGCCACATATTCAATAACAAGACTAACTTATCACACAAATTCATCAGACAAAAAGACCAAATGGTCTGTTTGCTCATTTTTCAGTTAATGGTCCCATTACTCAAGGCCATTGCTGTGTTGCCTTGTCATAGCAAATTCATTTGTCATGAGCAACATACTAAAATTTGGCACACTGCCCCTTCACTGTACATTCAGAATGTTTGTGGATGGCCTGTAAAATCAGACTGTCCTCCTGTGGTAATCAAAAAGTTCAAAGTGGTTACATACCATGGCTGCTCCCACACAGGGATGATCCTCTGTCACAGCAGGCATGGTGGGATAGAAAGGGAAAGTGGTCCCTGATACGGGCATCCACATGTAGCCTAATCCACTTTGACTTCGATGTGTCCAGAAACATTGGTTCAAATCAGGTTCCAGAAATATCAGATCAAATGAAGGGAAACTATGGAAGGCAACAGAAGGGCACCAGGAAGAGGATGGTGTTGTATAGATGCTCCCCCAAAAAAACGCACTGCCATCTGAAAGCTAAGGCAGAGCAAATTCCTCCACACAGAAGCAACCTAATTCAGCAGTAGTTAGCTGTGCAGTCATGGTCTAGCAATCACCAGAAGCTTTTTCCTGTCTCCTTCCTTTCTACAGGGCCCAAATGCAGGCTACCTCTTAAGACCAAGTCTATTACCAAGCCTGCATGGTCACTCAAACTATTAAAGCTACCAACATCTACACAAACACACACAAGCCATGCAAAACAGAATTCTGGGGAGAAGAATATAATTCTATGGAGTACATGAGCAGAACCTCAGTGCCTCAAACTTTTTTTAAAAAAACCCAACAAGTCTAACACTAAAGTTGGCTTTTCAGTGAACAAGAGTCAGCCTTTCTCCCAACTGAAACACCCAGGGTTTGCTGGTTGTTGGGTAAGGTTGCCAACCTCCAGGTAGAAGCTGGACACCTCCTGGAATTACAACTTGTCTCCAGGCAACAGAGATCAGTTCACCTGGAGAAAATAGCTGCTGCAGGAGATGGACTCTGTGGCATTATACTTCTTTAAAGTCCCTCCCCTCCTCAAACCCCACCTTTCTCAGGCTTCACCCCCAAAATCTCCAGGTATTTCCCAACCTGGAGCTGGCAACCCTATTGTTAGGTATTCAGGTTTTGTTTCTGCTATTCTGATTCTTGGAGTGATACAGAGCAGTCTTGCATGCTATAAGTTCACAAGTTCATTATTTTACTGTACTTTGTTTAACAGAGCACTCCTTAAACACTGTGGTATTGTTCCTAAAATAAATCTGCCAATCAAAACAAACTGTTTAAGAGGTATTGATAACACTTGCTCTAAGGAGTATGCATTCACAGTATCATCATTCCTTAGGTATGTGTGACGTAACAGGCAGCAACATCCACCAGCTGACTTCCTCCATTAGGCTTTTGACCTAAAGAACCCCTAGGTTGCCTTTTGTGTTGAGTTGTCCTCCAGAAAAGAGCTGCAGATGTCAGCCCCATGACTCCGACTGAGGCTCCACCCCTCACTCATCCAGGCCTTCTATACATCTCTGACATAGTTGGGAGGTGGCCTTCCCATGTGGTGTTAGTGACTCATCAGTTTCGGCTGGGCCAATCATGTTGCGGAGCTACCACCTTTCCTCACCATGCATATACCACATTTTATTTTTAAAATTATACCCAAGACCACGAGTGCTCTAATGAAATGGCTTTACAGGAAGTATTGCTGTATTCAGTGTACGACTCCTATCTGCTTCCTGTAAACGCGATTCTCACATTTTAGTCCTTTGCTCATTGCCTAAATCAGAATACCTTTATAGTCCTCCCAGCTGTTGCTACCTTTATTGTCTGAGACTAGCCCTGGTAACAGAAGAAAGTAACATCTTAAGGTTCAGCATAGTAAAATGGGGGTACGCCACAGACCATTACTATGGCAGTAATACTGGCAGCTAAGGGGAGAACAAGCACAATTTATCATGGCAGCAGCCTCCTTTTCTGCATATAAACCAACAGCCTCACCTGAAAACCATAACAGACTCACATCTCATTCTAGCAAATCCTCTTTGGCCACAAGAGGATCTATTGTAAAATGCACTTACTTGTTTTTCAATCCAACTGTTCTCTCATCTCCTAAAATTAACTCAGGGATGATCTCATCATGAAGTTCTAAGAGCAGCAGATTCTAGAGGGAAATGGAGTTTTGCTGCCTCTGATATCTATCTCTGTGTGTGCGCGCATGTGTGTGTGTGTATTTAATTATATGTAGATCAGAAGAGGGGTGACTCTGACTTTTCACTTTCAGGGATGAAAATGCCTGAAGTCACCACTGAATTAGTTTTCAAGACAATGGGAACAAGAAAAGCCCCACAAAACTTTCATTTTATCCTGAGATATTGGCAGTCAACTGTTAATAATAGCTATCCAAAATCAACAAGTAAATAACTCTGATTCAGATACACTGGACTATTTTACAGTTTAAAAAGAACACCACATTTTCAAAATATTGGCTTTCAACTGGCCATAGTCACATGCAGCAATTACTGGGCCCATTGAGGTATGGATGATTAGCACATTAAGGCTCATATAGGCACACATTTAGGTTCAAACAATATGTTGCAATTTGTAACATGTACAGTCTGGGTTTGCTTGACCTGACTTTCTCTGTCAGATGTCAGGAATGGGGGGACTTGTTTTCCAAGCACACAGGGTCCCAATTCAGATATGGTTTCAACATTTCCCTCAAGGTGTTTTCCCAGCCAAAGACAGCGCCTTGCAAGAAACAGCTCTCCCCAGGGCAGTTTTGTACAAACTGTAACATGCTATTTGGCCCATAGGCTGTATGGAGAGAAACATTCTGTCTGTCAGCTGTACAATCATATTACTGCTACTCCATTCTATGCCCATTCAAATGAATAGGCTTACGCTGCAGCAACTCTGTCCTGATTGCTCACTCTGGAGGGCACTTACCTTGTAGTGGGGCATACAGCAATATCAGCAAGCCACAACTGTTAAGACATTGAGGAGTTCTACAAGCTCCATGGACGCAATCCAGACTCATTTTTAGCACTCTACAGCATTAGGCAGCATAGCTGGCTTGACAGTGCAACAGTAATTAAAACATGGTATGCTGAATTACTTCCAGTTCCCCAGGTAATGTAAGTGAGAAGGCTACAAGGGACACATGCAAAAGACCAGTGCTATTTGTATCTTTTGTCAACCTTCTTGGAGTAGTTAATTATCATAAATACAGTGACAATGAAAGCAAAACATATAAAAGAAATAAATGCAAGAAAAGATCTTCTGGGCTGGAAAGCAATGTCATCTGTGTCAAGGGCAATTTCTTCTGGACAAAGCAGTTCCTGGGTTTCTGGGCCTGGAAAGCCACCCTTGTCAATTATTTCCCTGTAACGCTTCACAGAAGGTCTTGGCTCATACCGGTTGACAACATAATGATAAAGGCCATATTTAGGATCTGTCCTATCAATGAAACAATAGGCAAAATAGCCTTGGATGTTGACATTATCCAAGGTGTAGGCTGCAAAACAGAACAAAACAAGAGGGAAGGGAGGAAAAGAAATCAGCATTTAAACAGCAATCTTGTAAACCACCATATGCTGCTAAATCCTAAACTTGTGTTCCTTCATATGAACAAGGAAGATGTCTCTAAAAACTGACATGCTGGAGCCACACACAAAAAGTATTAATTGACCAGATTCTTATGGTACTAAGTGCATATAAGGCGAATCCTTCAATGGTGATATAACACCATCAGGAGCTCTCTGTTAAGGTCAGAAAGGAGGAAAATTATCAGAGAAAGAGGCAAAATCCAAAAGAGGTCATGTGGCACCTTGAAGACTAACCAATCTATCGTAGCATTTTGTAGGCCCGAGCCCCCTTCATCAGACACGGAAATCAAATCCTTAGTTGGAAATACAGATTATATATAGACAGATTGTACAAACATACACAAATGGAAAAATTCTGAGCAGTATGGTTAAAAAGCCATGAAATGTAAGAAGCACAGTCTATGACATTTTTGCATACAACTCAAAAATGTAGGGATAAGCACAGAGACCAACTACAATTGTCATTAGACTTTGAACAGTTACTTTTGAATTTACAGGTGACTTGAAGGCAGCTCCATGCCATCAATGGGCTGGGACATCAAAGCCACATAATTTGCTTTGGGAGTCTGATTCTTTGTTATGTTCTAGAACAGAGGTCCCCAGCATTTTTTAGCCTGTGGGTATCTTTGGAATTCTGGTATGTCTCTGGAAGAGCATTACACTCCACTAAGAACAACCTACTGGTGGTCCCTGGCCCTAAAAACATCCAGCTGTTCTCGACCAGAGCCAGGGCCTTCTTGGCCTTGGCTCTGACCTGGTGGAACTCTGTCAAATACCCCCAGGGCCCTGCGGGACTTAATGAAGTTCCACAGAGCCTGTAAGGCAGAGATGTTCCGCCAAGCCTTTGGTTGAGGATAGCGATGATCCCATCATAGCTGGCACCCTCCTCCTCTCCTCCTCCTCTTTTCCTCCATCCTCACTACAGCCTTCTACTCACCTGCCTGCAAGTCAGCGACACAGTCCAAAGTGGGGTAGTGAAAAAACTATCTGACGCCATCTGAAATAATGTAGTCCTCCTTTTTTGGTTTTAGTTTTTAACTTATTTTAATGTTTGTACATCACCTAGAGCCTTACATCATAGGAAATGGGTGATTCATAAATCGAATAAATAATAATAAATACATGGTGGTGGGGCGGCAGAGGGAAGGGGAAAATAGAGGGAGGCAAGCCATGTTTATTCCTTCTGCTTAGCTATAAGGCAGGGCTGTCTCAAGTCCTTTTGCTGCCCCAAGTGGGTAGTACGGGAGGACAGCCTCATGGTAACAGGTATGGTTCCCTCCACCCCTGACTTAAGTTGATTTGGGGTTATGCAGTGAAAGCTAAGGTTGAAAACCACCTCCTCCTATGCCATGTCTTTTGGGTTCCAAGGATCTGGAAAGCAGTTCCATAGCCAGTTACAGGATTGCCAACTCTGGGTTGGGAAATACCTGTAGATTTGAGGGGTAAAGCCTGGGGAGGGCAGGGTATAATGCTCTAGTCCATTGCCCAAAGCAGCCATTGTCTTCAGGAGAACTGATCTTGGTTATCTGGAGATCAGTTGTAATAGCTGGGAAATTTTCTGTAGGGGAAATGATGTGCTGTGGCTGGGGAACATGGTAATTTCTGGGAGCTCTCCGGGCCCCACAGGGAGACTGGCAACTCCAGTCAGGTTCATAGCTAACATGGGGCTCACAGGGCCCGGCCCCCTAGCATTTCTTTTGGGCCCCTACCTCCCAGGCTAGCACCAAAGTACCTCAACTTGCTGCCTGTGCCATGCTGCGTCTGACCTGGCTGCCAGACAGCTGAGCATCTTAGCTGCTTCCCCACCAGCTTTGCTCCACTCCCAGCCAGCAACATTCAGAACAGCAGCGGTGGGGGTGACAGCAATTCCAGCAGCAGGACGAGGAGAAATGATGTGCTGTGGCTGGGGAACACGGTGATTTCTGGGAGATCTCCAGGCCCCAAAGGGAGACTGGCAACTCCAGTGACCGTTTAAGGGAAGATTGGGGTATGCATTTCACCTCAGGACACATTCAATGACTTCCAACAGCAACAGCAAACTGTTTAGAATGTTAGAGGCAAAGGCCAATCAGGCCACATATGCAAATGACCTCTGTGTTCCAACTGGCTTTGGGGGGGGGGGGAGAAGAACAGCAAACTGTTTAGAATGTTGGCAGTGAGACTCAGGCAATGCAGCCAGTTGATAGGGACAGCTTCTGAGTGACACATCATGGAGCCAACTGATTTAGGAGCGTGTGGAATGTTCAGAAAGTGCCACCCCACTACTCAATGGTAGATAGATAAGATGACAGACAGACAGACAGACAGACAGATGGATAGACGGATGGATAGACGGATGGATGGATGGATGGATGGAGCAAACATTGTAATAAGTTCTGGTTCCATGGCAACATGGCATCAGGTTCCTAGCACTGCTTTGGTTACATGTCTTTTGCCTTTTTGAACAGCAGAAGGTTAAAAAGGAAGATGACAACTCCCAGTGACAGAGGAATAATAAGCAGCAGGAACACTCCGAGGGAAACTTCTTGGGGTGGGGGGTGCACAGAAGTGAAAGAAGCATGCATGGTGGTCAAACAAGTCAACACAAGAATACACAAGGCCCAAAATGGACACAGTGTTCTGTGCGCTCATTCCATTTTGAAATGTTGCTTCAAGTGCCTCAGTCTAGCCACAGTCTACTCTAGGAAGGACACAGACGCTTCTAAACTACTGCTGCTGTCTTCATGAAACCTGGATTTTCCATCTGAAAGGCAGTAACCGTTACAGTTCCGAAAACACAATATAAAATTTGGATCTTGAGGCACTCAGATTTTTTAAAGACCCTTACCTTTTAAAGCTTCATTGATATAACTCTGTATGTAATAGATCCTCAGCTTGTCTTCAGCCGCATCTGGCTTGTCATCAATCCCATTGGCTATGATGTAAATTGGTATATCACCATATTTCATTTTTACCCACTGGAGGAGCTTGCGCAACCCCCAAGGCACTACTCGACTTCCACTGGGTGATTCCAGCCAAGTGATGTCATTTAGCATTTGGACCTTGAGCTTTTGATCATATTTCTCTGGGTCTTCATTTTCTGAGTCCACAAGTACTGTGGTGTAGTGACTTAAAGCAAAAAAGTCAAACGAACCATGTATTAGCTTTTTTTCCTCCTCTGAGAAATAAGGTAAATAGAAGTCCCATACATGTCTACTGTTTCTTTGGTAAGGCCACTGTCGCATCACATCTGGATAGTCACCTTTTCCAAAGATGGGCTCAGCAAACCAGCCAAAGTCAAATTCCAAAACTCGGCTCGCAGCCATCTTGTCTTCTTCAGAAAAGGGGCAGGCTGGCTCTGCCCAATCAGCTTGTAAGGCAATTGATATTTTACCCTTCTGAGTCTTCCTGAATTCTTTATCATACAGGTGCCAGGCTTTAGCATGACCCTTCAATAGATTATGCGCTGCAGTGAATGTCAGGTTCTTGGTGTAAGGCTCATTTATTGTGATCCAAAATCTGACATGCTGCCCCAGCTTTTTAAAGCAAAGTCTTGCATACTCCTCAAAGGCACGCACAGTCAAAGGGTTCTCCCACCCACCATGCTTGGTTAGAGAAACAGGAAGTCCTTGATTCTCACCCATAGGATTCCATAAAGCAACCACAGGAGTTATATTAACTCTAAGTAGTTCACTGACAAAACACTGATAATAAAACAGGAGTGTGTGGTTAACATAAGACAGGTTACCTGAAGGGAGAATCAAAGACCATTTCAAGGAAAAATAGAAGTGTGTGATGTGCGTTTTGTCAAGCAAAGAAATCTGAAGTCTGATGGCAGCAAGATCAGCACAGTGATGTTTGCGTTTTGGAGCATCAACTCCCTCAACTTTGATGAGCATATTGGTTTGATAGACATCCCAAACATAAACACTGGGATCAAGGAACTGGGATGGAGTTGTATCAATCTGGAGAAATAAAGAATAGATTCAGTTTGTCACAAAGGGGAAAACATAAGCAGGCAAGCTCAAGCAACTAACCGGATTTCACAGGAACCCGGCTATTATTTGCTGATATTATCTCAGTACACTCACAGATTTAATACTGTCATACTTCTTTGCATGCATATTTTAGAGTAATCTCAGTCATACATTATAGCAATATCTGCTATCATCATCATGTTGTTGACGTTGCATGGCAACGCTCTAGTTTTTGGGCAAAACTTTATGGTAAACACAACTACAAACCATAGAGTTTTGCCTAAAAACTAGATTGTCACCTCCCCCCCCCCGATGTCAGCAACGCAATGACATAACTTCTGAGTAACGTCATCGCACCAAACACACGGACCCAGAATCCCCCCGCTGGCTGCCAGGTAGGACCTGGCAACCCTACAAAAGTCAGTTGTGACTTAGCATTTCATTATTATTATTATTACTTTAAAAAGAGGGGCAGGAAATCAAAGTACAGAAACTTGTATAAAACTTCACTTTTATGCAGCACAACAAACACTAACACCAAAGGTCTCTCACAATCTCTTTTCCAGGTTGGCTGGCTTTCTGTGTGTGGCACAGAGGCTTCAGCTTTTAGACCACTCACAAGCCTACACTGTTCTCTGCACATACAAAAACCCTGCTTTCTCCTCAGAACTCTTTTTTCTCTTCCACGGATTTTCCCCCCACTCACTCCCCCCTTTTACCCATGGGAACAAAAATCCTTTCCCTGACAAAAAACACCAGTGGTACCGAACCCAATATATTCTCACAGTGTGTGTGTAATATTTGAAGAAGAAAAGAGGGGGGCACACTAAGGCAAAAAGAAGATGAAAAGACCAAGGGGTCCGTTGGGGCCAGAGCGAGGCGGAGCAAAGCTCTGCCAGCTCAGGAGTGGCCACTAGGGCAGCCATGGGCTGAATCAGATTCTCTGATCTGATTCAGCCTGCTGCCGAATTGCCGCCGAAATTCGGCGGCAACTTTAAAAGCGACTGGAGGGGAGGGGGTTTGAGGGAGAGGCTCCAAACTTGCAGGGTAGCTGCTGGGACCTCTCCCCCAAATAACCACCAAGTTTCAAGAAGATTGGACCAGGGGGTCCAATTCTACGGGCCCCCAAACAGGTTGCCCCCATTCCCTCCATTGTTCTCTATGGTAGAAAAAAAGGTAACATTTTTCCCACCATAGAGAACAATGGAGGGGATGGGACAACCTGTTTGGGGGCCAATAGAATTGGACCCCGTGGTCCAATCTTCTTGAAACTTGGTGGGTATTTCAAGGAGAGGCCCCAGCAGCTCCCCTGCAAGTTTGGAGCCTCTCCCTCAAATCACCTTTCCTCCAGTCCCTCATATACCCTATGAGTTTTTGCCATTGATTTCAATGGCCCATAGGGTATAATGGGGTTGAAACTGACATTCCCTTTCTGACACACTTCAAGTGATGTCAAGGGACGTGGCATATGCTAATGAGTTATGCTAATGAGTTATGCTAATGAGCTCCTGCAGCTCTTTTTCTACAAAAGGTCCTCTGGAAAAGACAAATGGCGCAAAGGAAAGAATCTTTAATGACTGTATAACCCCCTACGCATTTCGCATGCAGCTTTGTCAGCGGGGAATCTTCTAGCAAGCGTGTTAAAGTGTATATACGGGAGCAGAACTAAAAGAATCTGGATGAACGATTCCCCCTGATGAAGCTGCATGCAAAACACATAGGGGGTTATACGGTCATTAAAGAGCCTTTCCTTTGCACCATTTGTCTTTTCATCTTCATTTTGTACTATATGAAGGCCATGGGAGGAGCTACATTCCAGTCATTTTAGAGAATCCTTCACATTAGACGTCAGTTTAAAACAAATTGGACTCATTTATATTTATCAACAACATTGTCCTCTCTATTTCAAACCCTTACATATTTCCTCTGGCTATTCTGACTCATATAAATTTGAGTACAGTAGTAGAGAAAATGACCTATTTATTATTTGATACCGACACTTATACATTGCCCCTTTCTATGCCCCATCAGCTAAGAAACATACAATTAAAGTTGTGTCTGACCAGATAGCACATTGCACAATTTGCTGGAGTTTTAAATTTGTTTCCATGGGGAACAAAATCTGGATTTTAGTGTCTTTTTATTATAAATCTTTATTTATTTATTGAATTTATATCCCGCCCTCCCCACCTCTCGGCGTGCTCATCTTTATGTTTTGGAGTCTGTATGGTTGTTGTATGGTTATCATATTCTTCTATTAATTCTGTACTGTATGTGTCAAGACTGCAACTGCCTTGGCCATTAACAATCAATAGCATGATAAGCCATTAAAATAATCTGCTTCCCAATTAACTGGGCATACCTTATAGCCAATTAAAATATCTTAAGGACTAAGAGTGCATCCTTAAGGGTGACTCAGGTTCCATTCCATGTGGCTTAATGTGGTGCCTTCCATGAGTTAGATGGGTATAACTTTGCTTAGGGTTGCACTGTTACATGTTGCTGCCCTGGTTATAAGTTGTGGTAGGGTTGCCAGCCTCCAGGTGGGGCCTGGGGATCTCTCACTTTTACAACTGATCCCCAGCTGACAGAGATCAGCTCCCCTGGAGAAAATGGCTGCTCTGAAGGGTGAACTCTATGGCATTGTACCATGCTGAGGCCCCTCCCCTCCCCAAACCCTGCCTTCTCCTGGCTCACCCCCAAAGTCCCCAGATATTTTTCAACCCAGACTTGGCAACCCTAAGTTGTGGTGATTACCTGTTATTTTACCAAGTTGTCATTCTGCTTTATTAACATTACATTAAATGCCACTGCCCTCCAAAATATGGCCATGGGAGGGTCGTTTGAACCGTCCCCTCTAGGCTCTGTGGAATTCTAACAGGGTTGCTAAATAAGAAGTTGCTATTTCTTCTGGAGAGTTCAGTGCTGGACTCACGGGGGACAGTAATAAAAAGCATCATGTCAGAGGGAAATAGCTTTTCTAAAGAATAATCCCTCGCAGAGTAGTAAAGCATGTGTTTCCACGAGCACTGTGGGAATGCTGTCAGAAATGTTTTTCCACCATGATGCACCTACAAATCATGCAACCTCAGCCCCGCAGCACAAAATGTTTAAGAGCCCTTCTGAAGCAAAACATTTGCAAGGCCTGAAAGTTATTGTAAAGCTCTCTTGTGCTAACTGGGTCAGTAACTTTGCTGGAGTTACTGCTCTCAGCCTTGGGAGGCACCAGCTCCAATTCCTATTTCAATCTATTCAGAGCGAGGAGAGGAATGGCTGCACAATTTTCTTGGCAGGTAATGATGACACAGTCCCCAGAAGTGTTACATTTTGTCTTTTAAAAAAAACTGTGTTCCAAGCCTAAACAACTTCTTTTTGGAGAAATCAATACAAAAAATTCCTATCCTGGGTGCAGTCTGAAAACTGAATTTTAAAATGTTACATCTTCATTACAGTGTAGTGAGGTGGGGGCTCCATTATATAAGACCTCTGAATGGATGTTTTTAACAGAAAACAGCAAATTGGGGTGGGGGAACTGATTCAGACAGAGGTTATGGCACTGATGGATCAACCTTTCTTCCTTACACCAGTTTTCCACCATCAATGAATGCCCTGGAGCCAGAATTCGCCTCTGGTGAGAGGGGAAACAGCTGCCTGTCTGTTTCTTTCTGTAGGGGAAGCAATATCTACAGGGGAGCAACTAAAACTGAGGGAAAAAAACAATTGCGAGAGGGTTAAAAAAAGGCCTCTCCTATGACACAGCCCCAGTTGGTACACCATTTACCATGCTATTTACCAGTGTGGTGCAGTGGTTAGTGTCACACTAGGAACTGAAAGACCGACGTTCACATCCTCACTCTGTCATAGAAACTTTCTGGGTGAGTTTAGGCCAGTCAAGATGGGTAGCCATGTTAGTATGTCTGTAGCAGCAGAAAACGGCAAGAGTCCAGTAGCACCTTAAAGACTAACCAAATTTGTGGTAGGGTATGAGCTTTCATGAATCACGGCTCACTTCTTCAGATACAAGTAAATCATACACGCTCCGCCTACCTCACAGAGTTCTCGTGAGGATAAAACAGAGAAGAGAACAATGTAAGCTACTGTACGTCCCCACTAAGGAGAAAAGCTGGGTATGAATGAAGTAAATAAAATAAAACAATTAACATGGGGTGGGGGAGCTATTTACAGAGTTCCCAACATCTCACCTAGTTTGAATCTGAGTCTTCAATCCACCCACCCACCTCAAGTACCAAATAATCAGTTACAGGTGAACAAGATCAGGAGGAAGCTCTCAATCCACACACCCCAGACCTTCCCACACCCGACACAGAATAAGCAACAAATTAATTGTTTGCATTTATCATTGACATTTATGGCACTTTCGAGAACAAGATAAGCCAAAAGGAAATATCCCTGCCTCAAGAAGCTAACATTTCAATAGTGAGTGAGAGAATAGAGGGAAGAAAGGAAAAGAAGAGGCGAGGGTAACCAAAAATGAGAGGGAAGAAATTGGAGACATACGGATCACAGAAGCTGTATCATGGATCTACCTCCATAACCACATGATGGCTATAGCTGTTTTTAATCTGTTTTTCGCCAGGGAAACTGAGCAAAATCTGAAGACACACGCTATGTTATATAACCATCATGCAATGCCTGAATGCATCCAAAGGATAATGTGTTGCCAGAGGAAGCACCCAACTGAGCTGTTATAAAATACGTTTGATAATCTCATTTCACAGGAAATGAAAAGGAAGATTTGATGCTGCCATTTGACTTACGTGGAGATTATTTTCAATAATTCCCCAAGCAAAATTACAGGGGAAAATCCCTTCTATCGGCTGGTTCTCTGGTAATGGAAGGAAACCATTTTTTTCTATCACGTCTCGGTAGAAATGTGTTGAAGACTTTGACACCAGCTCTTTATCATGGCTTTGAAAGTCAATATAAAACAGTCCCCTTCGAATGTTGCCTCTGACCCATTCAAAGCCATCCATGAGTGACCAAACTGTGTATCCAATGACAGGGACTCCATCGTACCGAATAGCTGAGAAAGAGATAAAAAGTAAACAAACAAATAAATAAAATGATATTCTCCCGTAGAATGCACTGCAAGCATCTGAACAGCTGTATATGTATTCCACAAAAAGTACAATTGTTTGAGCATTTTACAATAGTGCAGTGTCAGAGTAGAAGTCATTCCATTTCCACCAGGTCCAACCTGTGATTTGACAACAACAAAAGAGCCTGTGTGTCCCTCCCCTTTTAGAAGTGGGTATGATTTTGGATGGCGCAGGCTAGCCCGATCCTGTCAGATCTCAGAAGCAAAGTGGAGTCAGACTTTGGCTGGTACTTAGTTGGGAGACCACCAAGGAAGTCCAGGGTGGCCATGCAGAGGCAGGCAATGGCAAACCACCTCTGCATGTCTCTTGCCTTGAAAACCATATGGGGTTGCCACAAATTGGCTGTGACTTGATGGCACTTTCCACCTTGGGTTGCCAGGTCCCTTGGTCATGCCAGCAGGGGGATTTGGGGGGCATTCCAGAGGTGGGCAGGGAGGGGCATCAGCACATTAGGGGTGATGCTCTGCTTTTTGGGCAAGACTCTATGGTAAAAACAGCCTTGAATTTCCAGGTGATGTCAGCGCACTGCACACAGCGCCAAGGTGTAGGACTTCCTCCTGCTGGCCAACTGGCCAGCAGTGGGCAGGAGCCCACCAAAATAGGGGATCCCCCCGTCCGCACCTGAGGAATGGTACCCGTATTACCACTACATGATTTTGCTTCCATTTAATCCCTCCGGTCCCTTTCCTTATAATCTGTTTGTCGACAGGATGGAAGTGCAGCCAAGTTTTCCTGCCTCTGTCTGCCCTGGAGCCCATTCTTACATTGCCAAAGCATCATGTGACTCCCCAGCGCTCCGGCAAGGTTTGTACTCAGGGAATCCCAAAGAACAGACTAATGACAAGGTTACATACCATTATCACCTTTCCCTGTTACTTCTCTCCTGACTACTCATAAGAGTCATGCTCTCATCCTCCCTCCAACCCCATATCTATTTTTGACTATCTGCCTCCTTTTCATGTCTAAAAAACTGCAAAAAAGCAAATTAATTAAATTTTGTCTGTCTTCAAATCATAACAAAAATGTACATATTTTCTTTTGCATTCTGTTTTTGTTATAAGTATTTGCAATACACTGTTCTGTGGCACACACGTTGGTCGTGTGTGACACTGTCCCTTGTGCCTCTTATTGCTTACCCCCTTCCACAAACACGAAGGACAAGGGCAGTCAGCCAGCATCAGGACATGAACCCAAGATGTAATTTCTAGTCCTATGTCCCAAAAGTGTAGAAATCTGAGAAATATTTTCAGAGATTACACATGGATTTCCCATCAAAAAGGAGAGAAGACATTACAGCTGATCCACAGGGAAAGATCAAAGTCAGCACAGATGGTATCCCACTACAGAGCGGCTGGTTGCTGGGTTCACAATGAAGAAGAGACACTATGCAGACGCCAGCCATGGGATCAGGACCTACAAGACATAGACCCCACTGTCCCCTGAGTTAGCAGTCATTCTGCAACAAGCTGTTCTGTCAGCAGAGAAGTCAGAAGGAGAATAGTGATGGCAAGTGCAAACTTGGAGAGAGATTATTTATACCCTGGTTTTCTATCCAATGGGGATGCTGAGCAGCTTACAGAATCATTCTCCCTTCCTCCATTTTCTCCTCACAACAACAGCTCTGTGACATAGGTTAGGCTGAGAGTGACTGGCCCAGCACACTTCCATGGCAGGGTGGGGATTCAGACATGGGCTTCCCGGATCCTAGTCAACTGTGCTCTAATCATTATGCCATGCTGACTCCCACAGTGCCATTTCTGCTTATCTTTCCAATATTGGTATTATCAGACAGCCTTGATTCGCTAGGTTCCCCCCATGGAAAATCATTGCCCTTCAAGTCCCAATCTCTTACATACTATGCCTTCATGACTTCTTTCTCCTTTGTTTTTACGTGTGTACATGAAAGCACTCACATGCACATGATTCCTAGGTATCAAAAGGGTGAAGATCCAATCACAGCTATGCCTAGCATTGCCAACTCTGCGTTGAAAAATTCCTGGAGATTTGGGGATGCAGCCTGGTGATGGAAGGATTTGGGGAAGGACCTCAACAAGGTACAATGCTATAGAGCCTATCCTCCAAAGTAGCTATTTGTTCCAGGAGAATTGACCTATGTCACCTGGAGATCCGTCGTAATTCTGGGAGATCTCCAGGCCCCACCAAGGTCAGCAACTCTTGCTATGCATCTGGGTGGGTGACTCCACAGAGTCACTGTTTTTTCAACTAGAGTTTCACAGCACTGGCATGTTGGCCGAGTTTAGCCTGGAGTGGGAAACTGGAACAACGGTAAGACCGAAGCTTGCCCCACCCACAACCACCATGCTCCTGTAAAGGAGATCCCTGTAGAGGAGAGGGCTCAGTGGTTCCCTTGTAGCAGCTCTCCCCATCTGGGTTGAAAGACTAGGCAGATAAGATCTTGCAGGGGTGCTTGAATATGATGGGGCATAAGCTTCCTTCTTGTTTCCCCCAGGCTCATCCATCCCCATCCAGAAGCAGAAGTGGCAGCAGCAGGGCATAAGAACATAAGAGAAGCCAATGTTGGATCAGGCCAATGGCCATCCAGTCCAACACTCTGTGTCACACAGCGGCCAAAAATACCAGGTGCTATCAGAAGGTCCAGCAGTGGGGCCAGGACACTAGAAGCCCTCCCACTGATGCCCCCCAAGCACCAAGAATACAGTGCATCACTTGCCCCAGACTTAGAGTTCGTATCTATACCTTGTGGCTAATAGCCACTGATGGACCTCAGCTCCATATGTTTATCTAATTCCTCCTTAAACCCGTCCATGCTTATAGCCACCACCACCTCCTGTGGCAGTGAATTCCATGTCTTAATCGCACTTTGGGTAAAGAAGTACTTCCTTTTATCTGTTCTAACCCGATTGCTCCACAATTTCATAGAGTGTCCACGAGTTCTGGTATTGAGAGAAAGGGAGAAAAGGACTTCTTTCTCTACCTGCTCTCTCCCATGCATAATCTTATAAACCTCAATCATGTCACCCCTCAGCCATCGTTTCTCCAAGCTAAAGAACCCCAAGCGCTTCAGCCTTTCTTCATAGGGAAAATGTTCCAACCCTTTTATCATTCTAATTGCCCTTTTCTGCACTTTTTCCAATACTATAATATCTTTTTTGAGGTGTGGCGACCAGAACTGTACACAGTACTCCAAATGAGGTCACACCATCGATTCATACAGGGGCATTATGATACTGGCTGATTTGTTTTCAATTCCCTTCCTAATAACCCCCAGCATAGACTTGGCCTTTTTCACTGCAGTCGCACACTGTCTCGACATTTTCATTGAATTACCTACTACAACTCCAAGATCTCTCTCTTGGTCGGTCTCTGCCAGTTTGGACCCCATCAACGTGTATTTATAGTTAGGATTTTGGCTCCAATGTGCATCACTTTGCACTAGGTCACAATGAACCCCATTTGTCATGTTGAGCTTACTTAGGAGCCTTTGATGAGGAACTTTATCAAAGGCTTTCTGGAAGTCAAGGTAAACAACATCTATTGGGTCCTCCTTGTCCACATGTTTGTTCACTCCCTCAAAGAACACTAACAGGTTAGTGAGACAAGATCTTCCCTTACAGAACCCATGCTGAGTCTTCCTCAATAGATTTTGTTCATCATTCTGCCAGTGTGCTCTAACTGGGAGATAAACCAGATGATGGCAGCAAAAGCAGCACAGCTCAGATGTCCTGGAAGATGTGGCAGTAAGTTCCCCTGCGTGTGACAATGGGAAACATTCTTGTCTTACAGAGCCTGCCCTTTTCTCTACCACTTGGGCCTCTTTGAATAAGTAACTGTGTGGCCCACTTGGTCTGTCTCTTCTGATCTGTCTGTGAGAGCTTGGGCTTGCCATTTCTGTCTTTCATGCTATTTCTCTTTGTATGCCTGTCCATACCTTGCTTTTCATAAGCTTGTTTCTTGTGCTGACGTCATGAGAGTATACCAGTTCTGTGCCCCCTGAGTTAAGCCCAAAAATTAAGCCCTATGAGGAAAGGCTGAGGTATTTGGGAATATTTAGTCCAGAGGAGGTTGAGGGGGAAAATGATTGCTCTCTTTAAGTATTTCAAGGACTGTCACTTAGAGGAGGGCAGGGAGCTGTTCCTGATAGCAGAGGATAGGACTCGCAAGAATGGGTTTAAATTAAGGGTTGTGCAACAGTGAAATCAGCTGCCTAGGGAGGTGGTGAGCTCCCCCTCATTGGCAGTCTTGAAGCAGTGGCTGGACAAACACTTGTCAGGGATGCTCTAGGCCTGTATGGCCCCTTCCAACTCTGTGTTTCTATGATTCCATGATACTAACCTGCAGGGCTTTTTTTGTAGAAAAAGCCCAGCAGGAACTTATTAGCATAATAGGCCACACCCAACAGCAGAGACACATTAGCATATTAGGCCACACCCCCTGACAGTGAAGCTGCCTCCCAGGATCGGCTTCCCCAGGCGCCCTGCGGCTTGCAGGGCACATGGGGAACCCAAGGGAAGGAAGGCAGTTTCTGGATTGGCTTCCCCAGGTGCCCCACAGTTGTGGGGTGCCTGAGGAACCTAAGGAGAGGAGGTAGTTTAATCTGCCTTCCCTCCCTGGACCAGCATGGCTTCCCCAGGTGCCCTGCAGCTTGCGAGGCACCTGGGGAACCTGAGGGGGGGGAGGCTGTAGGTGTAGCCAACTTGGAAGCCAGCCGGAACTCCATTCCTGTGCGTTACTGCCCAGAAATAGCCCTGCTAACCTGTAGCTTGTCTATCCTTAAGTTTCTAGTTCCAAACACACTTTTTATAGTTATTGCTTTCTGTTTATGGCATATACATCTATATAACTGCTCAGTTCCTACTTTTCCTCAGATGTCTCTTGCAAGGGAAACAGTGCTCAACAAGACAAAAACAGAACACATGATATGGAAAGGGAGTTGCAGCCTAGGATCGACATAGGGGTAGTACATAAACACTTAGTAAGTCCTCGGGGCCAGATGAGCTGCATCCAAGGGTACTAAAAGAACTCGCAGATGTAATTTCTGAGCCTCTGTCCACTATTTTTGAGAATTCTTGAGAACAGTTATGGTGCAAGAAGACTGGAGGCAGGCAAATGTTGTACCCATCTTCAAGAAGGGGAAAAAGGAGGATACAGGTAACTATCAACCCATCAGCTTGACATCTATACCTGGGAAAGTTTTAGAACAAATAATCAAACAGACAGGCCTTGAGCATTTAAAAAGGATGGCTGTTATTACTAAGAGCCAGCATGGATTTCTCAAGAACAAGTCATGTCAGACTAACCTTATCTCTTTTCTTGAGAAAGTTACTACCTTGCTGGATCAGTGGAATGCTGTAGACATAGTTTATCTTGATTTCAGTAAGGTTCCACATAATATACTTGTTGACAAATTGGAATCCTATGACTGTTAGGTGGATCTGTAACTGGTTGACAAAGCACAAGCAAAGAGTGCTTGTGAATGGTTCTTCATCTTCTTGGAGAGGAGTGACAAGTGGAGTGCCTCAAGGATCTGTCCTGGGACCTGTTTTGTTCAACATCTTTATCAATGATTTGGATGAAGGGATAGAGGGAATGCTTATTAAATTTTCAGATGAAACTAAATTGGGAGGAGAAGCAAATACAATAGAAGACTCAGGATACAGGATGATCTTGACAGGCTGGAAAACTGGGCTAAAACAAATAAAATGAATTTCAATGGGGATAAGTGTAAAGTTTTGCATTTAGGTAGGAAAAATCAAATGCATAATTATAGGTTGGGGAAGACTTGTCTTGGCAGTAGTATGTGTGTAAAGGATCTAGGGGTCTTAGTAGACCAGGCGTGGCCAAACTGTGGCTTGGGAGCCACAAGCGGCTCTTTCACATAAATTGTGTGGCTCCTGGCAGGGCAGCTGGGGAAGCAAAGGAGAGGCATGTCTCCTCGATCGGTCTTCCCTTCCCCAGCTAGTGTTCCCCTTCCTGGGTAGGCTTGAGGCAGTGGTGAGCAGAGAAAGAAAGCAACTTTAACTTTAAATGTGTTCTCAAAGCCCCCCCCCCCCAATATCACTGGACAAATAAATATCATTATCAATATCTATTTTTACTCCTTTTGTTTTTATTTTTGACAGTCTCATTTAATGTTAATAAAAAGCAAATCTGCAAATTTTTCAATAAAAAGTGTGTTATATTTGTTCATGTCATGCGGCTCTCAAACATCTGATGTTTATTCTATGTGGCTCTTACATTAAGCAAGTTTGGCCACCCCTGTAGTAGACCATACACTGAACATGAGTCAGCAGTGTGATGTGGTTGCTAAAAAGGCAAATGCAATTTTGGACAGAAGTATACTGTCCAGATCATGCAAAGTGATGGTACCACTTTTCTCTGCTCTGGTTAGACCTCATCTAGAGTACTGTGTTCAGTTTTGGGCACCACAGTTTAAGAAGGATATTGACAAGTTGGAACATGTCCAGAAGAGAGCAACAAAAATGGTGAAGGGTCTGGAGACCAAGTCCTAAGAGGAAAGGTTGAAGGAGCTGGGTATGTTTAGCCTGGAGAGGAGACAACTGAGAGATGATATGATCACCATCTTCAAGTACTTGAAAAGCTGTCATATAGAGGATGGTACAAAGTTGTTTTCTGTTGCCTCAGTAGGTCGGACCAGAACCAACAGGTTGAAATTAAATCAGAAGAATTTTCAGCTAAACATTAGGAAGAACTTCCTGACATAGCGGTTCCTCAGTGGAACAGGCTTCCTCAAGAGGTGGTAGGCTCTCCTTCTCTGGAGGTTTTCAAACAGAGGCTAGATGGCCAGCTAACAGCAATGAGGATTCTGTGAAGTTAGGCAGATCATGAGAGGGAGGGCAGGAAGGGTTGCCTCAGTGCTTAGTTCTTGTAACCCTTTCTTACACACCCAGGGAAATGCTGATTGCCACTTAGTTCTTGTAACCCTTTCTTACACACCCAGGGAAATGCTGATTGCCACTTTGGGGTCAGGAAGCAATTTTTCTCCAGGCCGATTTGGCCAGGGATCCAGGAAGCTTTTGGTCATCTTTTGGCATGGAACAGTGATCACTGCAAGTGTGGAGGGGGAGGTATTTGTGAATTTCCTGCATTGTGGAGGGGGCTGGGCTAGATGATCCTGGAGGTCCCTTCCAACTCTATGATTCTATGATTCTAGTACTGGCTCCCAGTTTCACTGCCCAGGCTCCACCTGAAACTGCCCACCAGCCCTGCCACTGCTCCTGTTTCCTGGGCAGCTGGAATTCTGTTCCTGGTCCTGTAGAGATACTGACGTACAAGACTGTGCCCAATTTTTGATGAATTGTGCAAAGAACTTACCAGAGACAATAAACCTTTTACCTCTGTCATGTCAGGTAGAAGGTAAGTTGTTATTCATGAAAAAGCATGCAGACTTTTAAACAGTACAAAATCATGTTTTTTTTTAAATGGTAAGCTTGTTTTCAAACCCAAATATATCACAGTCATATACAGACATGCAGCACCTCTGCAATCAACTGAATATAGAAAGGAACATATTTACTTCCATTTCATGCTCTTAAAATATGTTTGATGTAAAATGCATTGCTTAGAACCCTTCTATGTTTAAGAGGATACAAGATTCAGTAAAAGTATGTTATTTCTCTACCTCACAATGCCAGTTATTTTATTTATTTATTTAGATTTCTACCCCGCCTAGCCAGCAACTGTCAGTGCAATTACTACGACTTTAATTTAGAATAAACATGTCCCCTCTTACTGGTAACAACAATCTCCAGCCAATCCAAGTTGAACTAATAAAAGCCTTTCTTATGTTTTACATCAGAATGGTTTTAGGGGGGGAAAGAGTTTACCCCTGGCATAAGGCACAATTTTTTTTAAAGTTGCTTTGCTATTTTAAAAGAGAAAGTTGCATTTTACTTCTTTTCAAAGCATGTCTCTTTTCATGAGGGATATATGCAATTTTAACGTTACTTTGCAAAATTGCCCTGAAAGCAAAGTAAGGCTGCAGTAACCATTATTCCCATTTCGCTATTACTGGAAAATGAATTCTTGCAGCCTCACAGGGCCTCCAGAAAGGCCCAGTAACCTTACACACACAGAGAGAGAGAATGAGAGAATGAGAGAGAGAGAGAGACTCGGTGTACATATATTCTTATCTAACAAATATTTACTCAGCCATTGGAGGCATTAAGGCTAATCACTGGCTATCTTCCTCCAGAAGCCTCTCACTGCAAACCACATAAGCCATCTACACACACATCTCTAGGTTATACCCAAGCAAGCGGCTAACTTTTTGTCACCACCAATGAGGGCAGCTTTAGATAAACAAAACATTATCCACACTTGTTGGAAAGCAGTTGGCAACCCTAAAGGAACATAAGTCCATTCCTGTGGAACCTCATTCTGCTATGAACACCTGGGTAAATGTTTAAATACACAGTGAGATCAGTTTCTGCAAAAATATATTTAAAGAACAAACAAGGTTATTCCCCTTAACAGTTGTATCAGAAAAAAATAGGAACAATAATGCTATTGGCAACAATCCCTACCTTTTAACGTTTCCATAATGAATCTCTTGAGATAATACACATACTTGCTGTCATCTTTCTTGGTGCGTCCTGAAATAAACCAGCTGTTCTCCACAATGAAGATCTGGGGTATGTTATATTCCTTGCTTATCCAGTAAAGGAGAGGCCTCAGGTTGAGTGACTCCTTCTGCTGGAACTTCATGGCAAAATCCACAAGATGGAAACTCAGTGTAGCTCCAAAAGAAAGAGCAAAGAAATCAGCTGTTCCCCTAACAAACTTCTTCTCTGCTTCAGTAAATTCTGGCAGCACCGAGGACAGATTATCCTTCATGCTCTGAGGGTAGTCTCCATCAATAAATAGAGGCTTAGCAAACCAGCCCAATACGAAGTCCAAAGATTTCTGACATTCTTTTATATTTTCTCTAGTCATCTTTTGAGGCTCTGTCCAGTGAGAACTTAGGGCAATGGACACTTGACCACCTTGAATTGCTCGGAAATGATTGTTGTAAAGGTGCCAGACTTTGGCATGGGCCTGTGAGAAAAGAAGAACCGTTTAATTTCATTGGGTTTTCTTTTATCATTATTTAGTCTGAAATTTGCACACCGCCAATGCTCCAACAATGGTTCTCATGCCTTTAAGAAAAGTTATTTTAACATCTATTCCACCATATCTGTAGGTGCCAGGGCAGGTAACAACACTTTTAAAAGAAAGCACAGTAAATTTCTTTTTTACTCCTGGTAGCATTTGCTTTCACGCAGCCCTAAAAACTTTCTTGGGCCCATTCGAAAATTGAAGTCTTTCAAACCTGTACTTGAAGGTTTAATTTAATTTAAACTTGATTTAATTAGGGAAGGGCCTGTATTAAAATCTGCACTGCACTCAAACGCAAACAAAACAAATATATACAGGGCTCCGTTGGGGCCGGGGCGCGCCGGAGCGCCGCTCCGGGAGAGACAAGGCGGGGGGCGGGCACTTAACAAAGCCCCGCCCCCCACCGTCGTCCCCCGTCAATGCTTCCCGGGGCCAGCACTCCACCGGCCCCAAGAAGGAGAAACCTCCCCCCTCCCACAGCTCCCGGGGCCGCGGCAGAGCGCCGCAGGCCCCGGGAAGCCTCTCTCCCCCCCCACAGCTCCCGGGGCCGCGGCAGAGCGCCGCAGGCCCCGGGAAGCCTCTCTCCCCCCCCCACCTTCAATAGTCCCGGGGCCCCCTCCCACTGCTCCCTCCCCCCTCTCACTGCTTCTTCCTTTCCCGTCCTTCCCCTCTCCCTTCCTTCCTTCCTCCCTCTCTCCCCCCTTCCTTCCTTCCTTCTCTCTCTCCCCCCCACCTACCTACCTACCTTCCTCTTTCTTCCTTTCCCCCTTCCTTCCCCTCTCCCTTCCTTCCTATCTTCTCTCTCTCCCCCCACCTACCTACCTTCCTGTTCCTTCCTTTCCCCCTTCCTTTCTTCCTTCTCTCTCTCTCCCCCCACCTACCTACCTACCTTCCTGTTCCTTCCTTCCTTCTCTCTCTCTCCTCCCACCTACCTACCTACCTTCCTGTTCCTTCCTTTCCCCCTTCCTTCCTTCCTTCTCTCTCTCCCCCCCACGTACCTACCTACCTTACTGTTCCTTTCTTCCTTCCTTCCCCCCCTCTCCTTCCTTCCTTCCTTCTCTCTCTCTCTCCCACCTACCTACCTACCTTCCTTCCTGTTCCTTTCCTTCCTTCCCCCTCCCTCCCTCCCTACTTGCCTTCTGACACACTGCCGATGACGTCATCGCTTCCGGTGACGTCAGGGGGTGTGGCATATGCAAAATAGTTATGCTAATGAGCTCCTGCACCTCTTTTTTTACGAAAGGACTCCTGAATATATAGATATAACTACTGGTATATTTTAATAATTCAATAAACCATTATCACAACTCATGTCATTATCATTCTATTTTACAGACATCAATGAAACTTATTAACAGCAGCTATTAAAGCCAAAAATATGAATAACACAGCTAAATCCAGCTAAATCCAACAAAGACTCCGGATTGTATTCTTCGTTTCGGCAAATCTTTGTCAGAAGACTTATATTAGATTCATAGAGTACTACATGTTAATTTCACCAGTTTCACTGAGATGAGGAAACTCCATATTTATATAGTAAGCATAACTAATACTGAGCAGAAATTGCTTCATCCATTAACAAGAAAAAAAGTGAAGACGGGCTACTGATCCTACAACGGAACTACTCTCATGTGGCCAGCATGCCATTGTCAATACTCATGGGATAAGAGGACAAGTCCTTTTGTGGATCAAAAACTGGCTAATGAAAAGGAAACAGAGAGTGAGTATAAATGGGCAATTTTCTCAGTGGAGGGAGGTAAGCAGTGGGGTACCGCAGGGATCAGTACTCAGTCCGATGCTTTTTAACTTGTTTATTAATTATTTGAAATTGGGAGTAAGCAATGAAGTGGCTAAATTTGGGGATGACATAAAGCTGTACAGGGTGGTAAGAACCAGGGAGGATTGTGAGGCACTCCAAAGGGATCTGTCAAGGATGGGTGAATGGGCATCAACATGGCAAATGGGGTTCAATGTGGCCAAGTGCAAACTGATGCACACTGGAGCCAAAAATCCTAACTATAAATACACGTTGATGGGATCCAAACTGGCGGAGACTGACCAAGAGAGAGATCTTGGGAATCATAGTAGATAACTCAATGAAAATGTCGAGACAGTGTGCGACTGCAATGAAAAAGGCCAATGCTATGTTGGAGGTTATTAGGAAGGGAATTAAAAACAAATCAGCCAGTATCATAATGCCCCTGTATAAATCGGTGGTGGAACCTCATTTGGAGTACTATGTACAGTTCTGGTCACCACACCTCAAAAAAGATATAGCATTGGAAAAAGGGCAGAAAAGAAATGAAAAAAATTATAAAAGGGTTGGAACACTTTCCCTATGAAGAAAGGTTGAAGCGCTTGGGGCTCTTTAGCTTGGAGAAATGACGGCTGAAGGGTGACATGATCGAGGTTTATAAGATTTTGCATGGGGTAGAGCAGGTAGAGAAAAAAGTCCTTTTCTCCCTTTCTCACAATACAAGACCTCGTGGGCACTCTATGAAATTGCTGAGCAGTCAGGTTAGAACAGATAAAAAGAAGTACCTCTTCACCCAAAAAGTGATTAACACGTGGAATTCACTGCCACAGGAGGTGGTGGAGGCTACAAGCATGAATGGCTTCAAGAGGGAATTGGATAAACATATGGAGCTGAGGTCCATCAGTGGCTATTAGCCGCAAGGTATAGATAGTAACTCTCAGTCTGGGGCAAGTGATGCTCTGTATTCTTGGTGCTTGGGGGAGGCAATAGTGGGAGGGCTTCTAGTGTCCTGCCCCCACTGCTGGACCTTCTGAGGGCACCTGGTGTTTTTGGCCACTGTGTGACAAAATGTTGGACTGAATGGGCCACTGGCCTGATCCAACATTGGCTTCTCTTCTGTTGTTATCCTAAGTTCCTTTGTTGTTGTCCTCTTTTGCCCTGTTCCTTCTGTTATTTTCTTTTCCTTCCTTTCTCTTTATACCTTTTTCGTTCTTGAGTCGCTCTGTCCTTATCCCATACCACATGCTACTTTTCCAACAAGCTTTGAGGAGCACAAAGAAAATGAGAAGATGGAGAAGCTCGTAGGGTTGTCAGGTCCCCTCTGGCCACCGGCAGGGGATGAGAGCCTAGGGTTGCCAGATTCAGTCCGGGAAACACTTGGAGAGTTGGGGATGGAGCCTGGGGAGGACAGGGACCTCTGTGGGGTACAATGCCACTAAGTCCAAAGGGGAACTGTTCTGTGAGCTGTAATTCCAGGGGATCCCCAGGTCCCACCTGGAGGCTGGCATCCCTAAGAAGCTGCAATGATGGCAAAGGGAAGGGGGACTAAGTTCCATGTGCTCCCTGCGAAGTACAAGCAGTAGCCACGGCTCAAAGGACCACAGGTGCCTGAGCTCACAATGTGGCTGTCTTAATGGAGGCAGGCTATTTTCTTGAAGCTACTTCACTGCAACTACGGTTCTATCAACAGCAGAAAGGGGGAGGCTTGCCCTCTCCAAAACAAAGCAAGAGTAAATCCAAAGAGGCAGAACAGCCCAAGGGGGAGGGGGATAACGAAGAATTTATACTCCCTGGTCTCAGGTAAGTAAGTCTACCCCACTAGGGTTGCCAGCCTCCAGGTGGGACCTGGAGATCTCCTGCTATTACAACTGATCTCCAAACAACAGAGATCAGTTCCCCTGGAGAAAATGGCTGCTTTGCAGGGTAGACTCTACGGTGTTGTACTCTGCTGAGGTCCCTCCCTTCCCCAAACCCTGCCTTCCCTAGGCTCCCCCACCCAAAAAAATCTCCAGAGCTGGCAACCCCAACCCCACCTTGCAATTGTCTCCAGGTCATTATTTGCCCTTCAGGACTGCCTACAAATCCACTAAATGCAGAGCAGGGTTGCCCACCTCCAAGTGGCTGGAGATCTCCTGCTATTACAACTGATCTCCAGGTGACCAAGTAGGGTTGCCAGGTCTGGGTTGGAAAATACCAGGAGACTTCGGGGGTGGATCCAGGAGAGGGTGGGGTTTGGGGAGGCTCAGTGCCATAAAGTCCACCCATCAAAGCAGCCATTTTCTCCAGGGGAGCTGATCTCTGTCAGCTGGGGATCAGTTGTAAAAGCGGGAGATCCCCAGGCCCCACCTGGAGGCTGGCAACCCTATGACTGAGATCAGCTCCCCTGGAAAAAAAATGGCTGCTCTGGAAAGTGGACTCTATGGCATTGAACCCCACTGAAATCCCTCCCCTCCCCAAACCCCACCCTCCCCAGGTATTTCCCAGCCCTGAGCTGCCAATCCTAATTCAGAGACAGCAAAATGGTCTGTGATCCTGATCCAAATTGGGCCCTGAACAGCTTATGAAAAGAAGTTCCCCACAACTCTCATCTGACTACAGGGAAAGCAAGTCATGGGCAAATGTGTCCTTTAGTTTGGTCCTCTAGGTGGGTAAGAAGGAAAGGGTAATTTAATCACTCAATGTATTTTCTGCTTGAAGCAAGTAGCTTTTGTTTAGGATAGCTTGATGAAACCTGTTGTTTTTGGAAGCAAGCTCATTGCTCTGTAGGATGTGTAGAATGGCCTAAAACTTTAGCCCCTTTCAGTCATTACCTTCCTGGCACTTTGATCACATGAACTGCATGGGGGGGGGGATGGTGTACAGTGCTCTGAGTTCCTTGGAGGAAAGGTGGGATTAAAATGTATTAAATGTATAAACTGAACAAACCACTGCATTTCCCAAAGAGGAAAGAAAGAGATATTCCATCTGACTAGTTTACTTTCCATGTGAATCAAAATGTGAACCTATATTCTTGTACACTGGAACAGTATCACTAACCAAACAGAAGAAACATGTATATGAGGAAAACCACACCATCACAAAAGTACAGTGGATGGGAACTGAGTAGGCAGATAAATCTTAGTAAAGGAAGTTTATAGTGAAGTCTAATGATGACAAATTATACGTCCTTATCCCCCAGATAATTGCAGTTAAACTTTATGTGGGATGATTAAGCCTGTACTCAATTTTGGGAAAACAGATACACTAAACTTACACCAGCATCTGAAAGGCCACAGCAATCCATGCTGTGATTAAATCCAGGTTAGATCACCGTAGTGTGGTCTATGTATGGGTTGCCCTTGGAAGCTCTGGAAACTTCAACTAGTTCAAAATGCAGCAGCCAAGCTACTATCAGGGGTGAGATACAGGGATTGTATGATCCTGGTACTGATAAATCTGTACCGTCTGCACATCTGTTACAGGGCACAATTCAAAATGCTGGGTCTAAATGTCCTAAATGGCTTGGGACCAGGATACTTGAAAGATGACTTCCTTCCATACTGCCCAGTTCATCAGCTAAGATATTCCTCATAAGCCCTGCTCTCATGTCCTTGCCTGCAAAGGTGAGGTGGGTCAGAGACAGAATATTTTTCAGCAATGGCACCTTACCTGTGGATAAAAACAGGGAATAAAAACCAACTCTTCTTCATTATGATTCGCTATGTTGTTGAGTGCTGGGTTTCATTACGGTTTTATGCTATATTATGTTTTATTTTTTCAAGGTATATGCTTTTAATAAAACTTTGTTGGTCTTAAAGATGCCACTGGACTCAAACATTGCTCTGCTGCTTTAGACCAACACAGCTTCCCACCTGAAACTATGTTTTATTTTGTAAGCCACTTTGGGCAGGTTTCCTAGAGGGCTGGCACAGAAAATTTTCAAATAAATAAATATTCTTCTCTGTTTAAAAATGTTGTGGTAGATGGTATGCATTTCCCTCTATTTCTTATTCAAAGACCAACCCATCCTTCCAACAAATCATGCTAAGAACATAAGATGTGTCAATGGATCAGATCAGTGGTCCACCTAGTCCCACATCCTGGTTTACCAGCTGGCCAACCAGTCACTCTAGAGATTTGAAAATCAAAATATAGAGACCATGGCATCATCCAGATGTCACCTTGTAGCACAGGTATGCAGAGATTTAACTCTCTGTACATGAAAGTTATGACTAGTATGCATTAGTGGACCCATTCCTCATGAATGTTGAATCCCCCTTTAAAGCCATCAATGCTTTAAATTCTACAATTTAATTGCTCATTAAGTAAAGAAGCATTTCCATTTGTTATCTGGTGTCCCTGAGGTTACTGGGTTAAATGAAAAAGAATAATTTGCCTTGGAAGCACAGAAGCTTTTTCACAGTATCCCCGATTCTTTGTGTTCCCTGGTTAAGGGAAAAATGCTGTTCAAATAAATTACAAAGATGACCTGACTCCAATGGTAACAAGAAAAAGAAATTTTACTTAGAAAAATAGAAGCACATCCTACATGACATATTCATGTAGGTACATTTAACTTATTGTGAACTTATTAATTTCAAGAGGTTAACTTGCTACAGTTCCAAGCACAGGCAAGAGAGAGAAGGCAGGTCCTATATTAGATGAAGCAGAAAGCAATCATCAGCCAAAGAGGCTCAACTTCTAATTGATGAAAGTGTTACCCACAGAGGCAGTCTCCTATTTAACTGGGAGAATTAGCTTAAGGAGACAGTGAGAGACGAGTAACTGGGATCTCCACAAATGTATACCAGGATTTTTCCCCTCTAAGAGAACTCTCAAATAAACCAGGCAGATGTTCAACCAGAAGAGCTTTTTATTAGAAGAGAAATAAAAGAGCAAAACACACACACAAACACACTTAAAACATGCAAGCTGGCTAAGAGAAAAAAAGGGAGGGGAAAAGGGTTCTAATTACCAGATCTTGTAGAGGTCCATGGAAGCAGCACAAAAATGGCCAGCATTCCACAAGGAGAAGAAACCCACAAAGTGGTGGTGCATGCTGTTGATACCAGGAACACACACACACACATCACTGGTAGCCAGGGACTCCAAATACAGGGCAAAATGCTCCCTGCGATAAGCTGACATATTCACCACCCAAAACAATAACTTGATGGGTTTTTCAGAGGTGCACAATGATTTGGGAGAAGCTTGATGGGATTTCCTGAGGCAGACTACTAGGTGTAAATGGGGCTTGATGACACTGTAACCACCAGATGGGAAAAGCTACCAGGTTTAGTGACTAGAATTTAAAAGGTAAAGGTTTCCCTTGCTCGAAAGCCAGTTGACTCCAACTCTAGGGGGTGTTGCTCATCTCGGTTTCCAAGACAAAGAGCCAGCACTGTCTGAAGACTTTGACGTGGTCATGTGGTCAGCATGAATAAACGTCGAGGTGCACTGAACACTGTTACCTTCCCACCAAAGCAGTATCTATTTATCTACTTGCAATTTCTTTCTTTCAAACTGCTAGGAGGAGCTGGGGCCAGAGACGGGAGCTCACTCTGTCATGTGGCACTAAGGTCTTGAATTGCTAAGCTACCAACCTTCTGGACAGCAGCTCAGCATCTTAACCTCTGAGCTACTGCAGCCCCTCAAACAGAATTAAGTGTTGCTTAATTACAGTAAATGGGTGCAGGGAAGTGAGTTTGGGTGTTGATGAGGTTAGTCAATAGGTTCTTGGGAGACCCATTGTCCTAAATTATTTTAATTTTATTTATTTTAAATTTATATCCCACTTTACTCGCCTAAATTATGCATCTCTCTAGGGTGGGGAGGAGGTCGTTAGCTAGCTTCTGCTCTTACTCACACTTCTAAACTACATGTCCAGGCTTGTTTCTGGCTGGCATCCATTTTGTGTCATTGTGGGCTAGGCAGTATATTGCACTTATGATATTTGAGATTATGTATGTTAGAAAGGGTGTTTATGATTTTCTAGCTATAAACTGCCCCTCAGTGAGAAGAGGGGTCTGACCGCAAAAAAGGGGTTGGGCCAACTGCCAAGTGTACTGGAGCAGAGAAGTCTCTTAACATTTTCCATCTCAGAACGTCTTGCATGCAGAGTTACAATATCCAACAGAGATCTCATATTATGGAAGGAAAAATGTTCTCTATCCATTTTCTCGAGCCCACACACAATTTTATAAGCCTATATCATGACCATCCTTAGTCATCTTCTTTCTAAACTGAAAAGCCACAAACTCTTTAATCTAAGGTTCACCAACCCCTTAATCATTTTGGTTACTTTCGTTTCTTTCTTAATAATCCCTATCATGGATTTTGCCTCTCAGAAACCTGTGGAAAAATAAATGGGATACAGTTATTGTTCAGTATATCAAACTGGGCATAGAGTCATATAAACAAGAAAATTTAGGGAAAATAAACTCCCAAGCAGAATCACTATGGTAGAGAAACCAGGCCCTAAAAATAACTTTAAAACACCTAGCTGACCAAAATTCTATGTTGTGTTCTGACACCAATATGTTATGAATGGCAGGTTCAAAGCAACTTTGTACCTAACTAGATCAACAGCCCAAAAACAAACTTTACCACATAGTATATAAGCAAGGCACCAAAATAAGTATTGAAACTCAGACTTTGGTAATGAATACAACAGTATTAACTTGTTTTCATGAAACTTGATCTTATCAGATGACTTATTCTGATAATAAATAACTTATCTGGAGAAGCGATGAGTTCAAAATCCAAATAAACCTACATGTGGCTTCACAAAATATGTACAGAACACAGTCATGTTTGTATATCAGGCATTTGTAAAAACAAATTAAGGTTTAATTTTTAATATAAAGAGAAATCGTTTTAAGATGTTACAATGCATGGGTATTACTTTATTTGTGAAGCACCACAACTATACATATGGAAGCACACTGTCCAAAAATGGCCAAACCTGACAGCTAGCTAAAATAATGACTTTGTGATTCATGAATATAAGTTTCCAAGGGTTAGTGTAAGTGAGACAAACTCTACTATTATTACTGAAATTAAATCATTGTTTTATACTCTTTCTCGAAATTTAGGGAAATTTTAAAAATTACATTTAGGACAACCTTTTTCCAGGTATGTGTGCTTTGGATGGAACAGCCTTGGAGAATTAAGGAACTTTGGAAAATTCTGTTTCTAAAATTTACAAGGTGAGACATGGGTGGAAAACATATTATATTGGAGAGACTGTGGCTCAGTAGAAAAGCCTCTACGTTGCACACAGACAGTCCCAAGTTCGATCCCCATCATCTCCAGTTCAAAAGACCAGGTTGTAGGTGATGTGAAAGATCTCTGCCCGAGACCATGAAGACCCACTGCTGATTGATGGACCAAGGGTCTGATTCAGTATAAGGCAGCTTTGTGTGCGTGTGTGTGTGTGTGTTGGAAGCAAAACACACAGGCCAGTATTGCTAACCCAAGTTCTGCCCCCCCCCCAAAAAAAACAATTCTGTGAAATCTAAACTGTGTAGTCCTCTGTACATAGACTCTCCACAGTTAGACTGAGGAAACCAGTTTCTGCTCCCTATCACCCTCCAGGTGAAATACAGCAGACAACATAAGTTTCATCAGACAAAAGTGTCCAGTGACCTAGTCACAGCGACCCTTGTCAGATTTTATTTATTTAAAACCTTTATTAGCTGCCTTCCTATCTTACAGGAACTTAAAATGGCTTACAATGTAAGATCAAGTGCTTTGGAGGGGGAGTGTTGCTGGAGACTCACAAGAGGGGCTTTTTGGCTGATGGTCATAATAAAAGATCTCCCTCCCTCAGGAGGAATAAACCCTGTTCACAAGTTAGAGTGAACGCACGTACAGCATATAGATTCTTCTGTTGTGTGTTGAGCAATAGTCTTGTTACACTCAACTCCTGTACATCTATGTGTGATCTGAAACCCAGCCAAGTACTGGACTGGTCTCCAGTCTCATTAGTAAAGCGAACGTAGTTGGCTCTTTCTTACATGTGGGATGTTTGTAAGTTCACTGCAACATGTGAACAGGGCTATACAGTTAAACACCACTGCAACTGACCTTTTAGCTAAATCTGAAAACAACTTTGTTATGGAAGGCACCTGACAGAGTATGTCTATTGAGACTGGAGTTCTAATGTATGGTATTTTTAGAATATATTATACTGATGTTTTAAATGATTACTATGTTTTTACTTGGGTTCTTATAGAATGAAAAGAATACATCCAAATACACTACAATAAAGTAAACCTACAACCCGAATCTTATTATATTCTTACTGAATATCCCACCGTGTTGACTGCATTGACTCACTCTGTGTAATCCGCCTTGAGCAACGTGGACTGTAAATATCATTTTTTTACAAAATTAAAAACCTATTGGACATTACTGTAGTCATTATTCTAAGTTACCAGGCAGATTTTGGACTACATCATAAATTGGAAGCCTGTATCAGAAGAAATCCTATGGACAGGGACGGGTTTAGATGAAGAGAGGCCCTAGGCTCCTCCACTTGTGAGGTCCCTCCCAATCCCCCACCCTCACAACTAGAAGAAAACGGAAGAGTGTTATAAACAAAACTGAGTGAAGCCAAGGATGATGACGGGTATTTAAAGTTCTGTAATTCACAATTTCTCCTCTGAAGGACATAAGATGTTATCATTAAATACCATAGTGATTGAAAAAAATTGCAGAAATGTTTAACACTGAAAAACTTTTGCAATAACTGAATTTTAACCTTTTGTGCAATAAGCATTAATTTTTAGGAAAATGAAGTTATGAAGTTTAGGAAAATGAAGTTTAGGAAAATGAAGAATATGAATGTTATTCTTTTTTTAAAAAAACTTTGCATTTACAAATTATATTGCCTGGGAAGCGTAAATAATATGGGCATGTTTATCTGACAGTATGGCACTTTTAGAATTTACTTCAAGTTGTCATTAAACAGTCAGTTTTAAAATACATATTAAGAAGTATACTACAACCATGAAATACAGTAAGACTAAAAATGTTTTTTCTAGCCTTCCTCAAAGCAAAATCATCCAAAACTTCATCGAAATTTGTTTGTCTAAGTTTGTCACTTTCAATGTACAGTATGCTCAGTGCGGACAACCTCTCTTGAGACATTGTGGCCCTTAATTCATTTTTAATTCTTTGTGTCTTGAAAAGTTAGTGACCATAAAGCTAAGAAATAGCTGCAAGATTGCTTCCACATTAGGAAAGGCCATCCGAATTTTTTCCTTGTACATAATTTGATAAAGGTCTGTATGAGACAGAGAGTGCTCTTCTGTAAGCCTATGGCTTTGTCTCACATACAGGTGAAAGTACAAAAGTTTATCAATAAGTTTCAGGTCAATATCTTCTGGGTATGCTTCCATCAACAGTTGAACACCTTGCTGAATTTCTTGCTTAGATGAAGCTGCATGCGTAGAGAGCTCCTTAGCTGTGGACTTAGGATCTCTTTACATTTCCCCAGCCTAACTTACACTTCACATCTGACCCGTAGCCACCTTCAAAATAGCTGAGGGGGAGTAAAACCAGCTATGGAGCATGGCTTCTTTCATGTTCCCTTTTACCTGGTGCGGCAGGCAGATACATGGAAGAAGCAGCAGATATTCAGCCCCTTGCCACCATGTTTTGCTCCTGAAAGTGGTACAGGAGGAAGGGACAGAAGGCTGAAGCCACTTCTGATGCTGTGCCATGCTGTGCAGCTGATGTGCCCCTCCCCATTTTGAAAGTGAGTCCAGGTCAGACATGAAATGCAAGTTGGGTTGGGGAAAGCCCCACCTGAAAGTTGGCAACCCTGCCACCAAGCTTTTTAGAAAGTGGGTGGGGCCAGATGCATAGGCGTGGGTGGGGCCAGATGCATAGGCGAGGGTTCGAGCCACCCCTGAAATTTCCTGGGGGGGGGACTGAGCCCCCCCCCTGGGAAAATGTAGCAGCTGCCGCCACGCCTCCCTGGGCCCTTCCGAGGCCCAGCAGCCGCTGCTGCCAGTGCCTCTCCCCCCCCCCCCCCGGCCTGGCCACTCCTCCATCCTTCCCTCTCCCTCCCTCTTTTCGGAAAAGAGGGAGGGAGAGAGAAGGGATGGCCAGGGCAGGGGGGGAGAGAGGCACCAGCAGCAGCGGCTGGCGGGCCTCGGAAGGGCCCGGGGAGGCGGTTTCCTGCGGGGGGGACATCGCCCCAGCAAGCGCGCACACTTCACATGCACGCAAAAGAGCCCCCCCCCCCGAATTTACAAAACTCTACGCCCCTGGCCAGATGGGTCTTTTGCCCAGCAGGATTTCTGATTGGCCAGTGGATAGCTGATTGGATGTGCAGGTTTTTATAAATATTGCTTTGGCAGCAGCTGCTGCCTCAGCACAAGAACATGAGAAGAGCCTTGCTGGATCAGACCAATAGTTCATCTAGTCCAGCATCCTGTCTCACACAGTGGCTAACCAGTTCCTCTGGAGGGCCAACAACAGGGCATGGAGGCCAAGACTTTCCCCTGATGTTGCCTCCTGGCTCTGAAATTTAGAGTTTTAGTGCCCCTGAATGAGGAGGTTCCCCTCAGTCGCCATGGCTAGTAGCCATTGATAGATTTATCCTCCACGTATCTATTTAATCCTCTTTTAAAGCTGTTTATTCCTGTGGCCATCACTACATCCTCTAGCAGCTAATTCCACATTTTAGTCACTCTCTGTGTAAAGCAGTATTTCCTTTTGTCCATCCTGAACCTACTGCCCATCAGTTTCATTAGATGCCTTTGGGTTCTAGTATTTTGGGAGAGGAAGTTCTCTTTGTCAACTCTTTCCACCCAGTGCATAATTTTATAAACCCTTAGTCCTCCCTTTTCTAAGTACCTTCACTGTGTGACTGAAGATATGTGTGGATGCAAAAAATATATATTTTAAAGCAATATATTCGCTCTAAAAGGCATCCTGTGAAACAGAGCTTCTGCCTGAAATGTTAAATAGTTACTATTAGAGTTACACTTAACTCATTCCCTGACATTGTACACTTGGCTCCACCTCTTTTGGCAGACATTTTGTGGCTGCATCCACTACCCTGTGTCAGAATTCCATGGGTGCCCATAGGTTCAAAAAGTTTGGGGACCTCTTGACAATGCAGAATTTAAAATGAAAAGCTATGCAGATATTGTGGCTCTAACAGCAATGGATCACCAAAAATCACTACAGTATGTAATGAAACATATTGAAGGAATCATTTTCAGGATACAAAATCAATAGAAAAAAGACAAAAATGATAACAAAATGTTTAATGCAACAAGAAGAAGATATTAAAAAGTATACAGAATGCACAGTAACCAATGACCCCATATGGTCAAGGACCTGAATACCTGAGGGACCGCATTTCCCCATACGTTCCCCAGAGAGCACTGCGGTCAGGGCTCCAGAATTGGTTGGTCCTTCCAGACCTTAAGGAGGCTAGGTTGATGACCAGGACCAGGGCCTTCTCAGTGGTGGCCCCAACCTGGTGGAATGAGCTCTCTGATGAAATCAGGGCCCTGCAGGACCTTTTACAGTTCTGCAGGGCCTGTAAAATGGAGCTCTTCCACCAGACTTTTGGGGGTCGCTGCCATCACCAAAGAAGAACATCAGGTGGTTTAATGTGCAAGGGCCCTGGTTGCTGGGAACAGCCATCTATAACAGTGGAACATCAACCACTGCATGGACAATCTAAAGAATACTGTGAGCTGATGGCAAGCTGAGAACTTTCAAGCTGAGAACTGTGAATAACGGCTACTAATATCATATGAACAATGTTGAATGACATCCATCACTAGCACTTTGTGGCTTTAAATTGTTTTATTGTAACTTATGTTTTAATGTATTTTATTTGTTTGTGTAAGCCACCCTGAGCTGGCCTTGGCTGGAAGGGCAGGGTAGAAATTTGAAGTAAATAAATAAATAAATAAATAAATATTTGGGATAAATGTGACTGGGTAAAACTGTAACCTTTTCAAAAATAACTACCAGAAGATCTGGAAAATGCCTAAGAAATTACCAAAAATTCTGGAAGAGGTATTCCAGTACATGGCGACAGCAGCTAGAATTATCTACACAGTAAAATGGAAACTAGATGTCTGCCCCCACTTAGAAGAATGGGAAAATAAACTTGCGAAATATGTACTAATGGTGAAATTAACAATTTATCTGAGAAAAGATCAACCACAGGTCTGGTTGACCTTGGGCCAGTCACTATTATGCAAGCAGGAGACAAATTTAGAATGAGAATTAGTTCAAAAATTTGTACACAAATGTATTGAAATGTAGAAGCAGAACGAGAATAAATTTTAAATGTAGCAAGATGAAATCAATAATCCAGTCATTTATTATGGCAAATGCAACAATATCAATTCACAATAATTGCCAGTGAATTAGTGAAAATACAAAAAAAAAATCTTAGTGAAACTAATAATGTAGATGTAAAACAGATTAGTTATGGAATTTGAAATCCAAAATGTTAAATATAAATGTATTCCAACAAAAGTTTAATCCAGACATGACCAACAGAGAGACAGTGCTACACAGAGCCAGTGTGGTGTAGCAGTTAAAGTATCAAACTAGGAACTGTGAAACCCATAGGGAAACCCCACTCTACTATGGATGCATGCTGGGTGACCTTGGGCCAGCACACTCTCTCAGCCTAACCTACCCCACTGGGTTGTTGTGAGAATAAAATAGAGGAGAAAACAATGTAAGCTGCTTTGGGCCCCCATTGGGGAGAAAGGCAGAATATAAAAGTAAATAAAATAACAACACAGATCTACCAACCCAACTATTATAAAGGGTTCAGTGCTGAAGTCTTTGTTCTATGGAGTGTTTTACAGTGCTCTATTGAGATGTTGTTGCCTGTGCAGACTTACAACTGACAACAAGCTCAAAGGGGAAAAAAAGCAGACTTAAACCTGCTTGCATTGGGGCAATAGCTGTGGTCCATTTATAAACATAAATTCAAACCTCCTTTGTCACTGATGATGCCTAAACTCAGATGCATGGAATGGAATCAAAGGTAACTGTGCACCAGAACAGACAAGTGAAAGGTGAGATTGGGGGGGGGGGGGGGGGGCTGAAATTGCAGCAAGCCATTCCCCAGACTGATTACTGAACTCACAAAACATTGATTCAGGCATAGGCGTAAACTATGGGGGGGGTTGAGGGCTCGAGCCACCCCCGAAATTTCCCGGGGAGGGCTCAGCCACCCCCGGGAAAATGGAGCGCCCAGGCTGGCTGGCTGGCCGGCTGCCGCCGCCACCGCCTCTCCCCCTGCTCCGTTCCTCCCTCCCTCCGTCCAGGAACCAGCTGGGCAAATGCCCAGCATGCTGGACGGAGGAATGGAGGCAGGAACAGGCGGGGGGGAGGCGGGGATAGGCGGGGGGGAGCCCACCTCGTTTGCCCGCCCACCGGCTGCCGCCGCCGCTGCCTCCCCCCCCCCCCCCGGGACTGGCCTGGCACGCTGGGCAGTTGCCCAGCTGGCTCCACGGAGGCAGGAGTGGCCAGGCTAGGCCAGTCCGGGGGGGGGGTGAACATGGTCCCAGCGCGTGCGCGCGCTTTGCGCGCACAAGAGCCCTCCCCCTCCCCCCCCCCCCGGGGATTTTAAAAGTTGACGCCTCTGGATTCAGGTGAGTAGCTGTGTTGGTCTGAAGCAGCAGAACAAAGTTTGAGTCATAGAGTCATAGAGTTGGAAGGGACCTCCAGGGTCATCTAGTCCAACCCCCTGCACAATGCTGGAAATTCACACATACCTCCCCCTCCATACCCCCAGTGACCTCTGTTCCACACCCATAAGCATTGCCCTGGGCGTGTAAAAAGGGGCCATGAGAACTAAGCACTAATGCAACCCTTCCTGCCCTCCTTCTCATGATCTGCCTAATTTCAAAGAATCAGCATTGCTGTCAGACGGCCATCTAGCCTCTGTTTGGAAACCTCCAGAGAAGTAGAGCGCACCACCTTCCGAGGAAGCCTGTTCTACTGAGGAACCGCTCTGCCAAGAAGTTCTTCCTAATGTTTAGCTGAAAACTCTTCTGATTTCACTTCAACCCGTTGGTTCTGGTCCGACCTTCTGGGGCAACAGAAAACAACTTTGTACCATCCTCTATATGACAGCTTTTCAAGCACTTGAAGATGGTGATCATATCAGCTCTCAGTTGTCTCCTCCCCAGGCAAAACATACCCAGCTCCTTCAACCTTTTCTCACAGGACTTGGTCTCCAGACCCCTCACCATCTTCATTGCCCTCCTCTGGACACATTCCAGCTTGTCTATATCCTTCTTAAATTGTGGTGCCCAAAACTGAACACAACACTGTAGGTGAGGTCTAACCAGAGCTGAGTAAAGCGATACCAATACTTTGCGTCATCTGGACACTGCTTCTGTGGATACAGCCCAGTGGCACCTTTAAGACCAACAAAGTAGTCTTCAAGGTATAAGGTTTCATGTGCACGCACACTTCTTCAGATACAATGAAATGGAAGTTACTAGCCCATACATACAGGTAGGGGGTGAGCAGTAAATTAACATACAATATAATGAAGATGTTTAACAGATTCAAGGACCAAACAGGAATAACAAGCTTAGTTTATATGGTCACCATTTGTTTGGGTGTAATTCCAGTGAAGGAAATATATATATATATAAATTGGAGACTGATGGGCAGATGTATCCGTTTTAATTATGGGATGCTGCGAGTAATTAATGGAGACCCTGCCATTCCGCTCTATCCGTCTCCTCTCATTTTAACAGATAGGGGATAGCGGGTCCTTTTATCTCGTCTCCCTGAAGGGCTAGCGAGGAAGGAGGGAAACGGCTCTGGCCACATGCTTTGCGATGGCTGGCCACCTGGCCCCAGGTCTTTCTGGTAAGGGAACGGGGCTTGGCTGGTAGCGTTCTTTCTGACCACTTTTTCAGCGTCCCGCTTTGGTTTACTATTACTATTCCTTCACGTGTCCGCTTGTCTCTCCCGACTGACTTTTCTTCCTGTTCCCTCCCTCCAGTGACAACCTTTCAGGCTCGCCCCGCATTCCAGACGGCCATTGCTGGAGGGCAGCAGCCGGCCAAACGCCGCGGGGAAACTCTCCGGGCGACGCGGATGCGCCCGGGAGAGAAGGGCGCGCGAAAGCGGGGACTGCCCCCTCCGCGCCCGCTCCCCTTACCTTGAGGAGGTTGTGCGCCGCCCTGTAGCCCGCCTCCGGCCCGCCCCGGACGCCGGGGGGCAGCCGGCCGGTGGCGTAGCCGTGCCAAGCCACGACGTAGGGGCTGTCCATGGTGAGCCAGTAGCGCACGTGGCGGCCGAAGCTCCTGAAGCAGAGCTCGGCGTAGTCCCGGAAGCGCTCGACCAGCGCCGGGCTCTCCCAGCCGCCGTGGGCGTCCTGCAGGGCCTGGGGCAGGTCCCAGTGGTAGAGCGTGACCAGGGGCTCGACGCCGCGGGCCTTCAGGCCTTCCAGGAGGCTCCCGTAGTAGCGGAGGGCGGCCGGGTTGGCGGGCGCCGTGCCGTTGGGGAGGAGGCGCGCCCAGGCCAGCGAGAAGCGGTAGTGGGAGACGCCCAGGCGCCGCAGCCCGTCCAGGTCGCGCTGGAGCCGGTTGTAGCTGTCGCTGGCCACGTCGCCCCCCGCCGCCGCTGCGCCAGGGGGGCCCTCCGGCCGGGGGGCGGCGTCCCGGTGCGCCCAGGCGTCCCACACCGAGGGCCCTTTGCCGTCTTGCTGCCAGGCGCCCTCCACCTGGTACGCCGCCGTGCCCGCCCCCCACAGGAAGCCCTTCGGGAAGGCGTCGTAGAGGAAGAGCTGGTCCTGCGGGGAGGGCAGCCGGGCGAAGCGCATCCAAGTGCCCGATCCCGCGCCCGGCTCCCCCAGCAGCGGGCGGCAGAGCAGGAGCAGGAGGAGCGGGGCCCGGGCGGCCGGGGTCATGCTGGCGGCGGCGCGGGACGTCAAGGGGGCGAGTGCCGGGCTCCTTCGCCGCCGCCGAGGCACTTCTCGCTCCCTCGCCCGGCCCTCCCCGCGGGGCTATTAATAATTACCCAGGAGGGGGGGCTCCTTCCTCCTCCTCCCCCCTCCCGCATTTGGAGGGAGGAGGAGGAGGGAGGTCAAGCAGGTGCCTCAGGGCGACGAGCGTGGCAGCGGAGGGAACTGATGGGGACGGCTGCAAAAATCCTCGCACCCATCCCTGGGAGAGTCGCACCTCCGCAAGGCAGGTGCCCAAAGTGAAGGGCGGGCGCCTTGGGGGCTTTTGTATTTAACCAGACCTGTCGTTCTTCGGGGTTAACCCCCGGCTCCCTTTAACTGCCCTTTGGTGGAGAATTTGTTAGTTTTATTTTCGTGTCCTGCTTTTGCGCGCTCAGTCACCCTGGCTCGGGGCTTCAGACTCCGGTGAACTTTCTCTGGTGTCATATTCCAGATCAATAACATGTTGTCGGCCAAGTCTTTTGTCGCCTCATTGCAGCTGTGTGACTCCAGAACTAGGTGGGCTGCTGGTCTGAGCCAGTCCAGCTCTTCTTTGCTACTCACAACATGTTTTGATGTAGCAAAAAAAGACCGGGGGGGGGGGGGGGGGGGGGGGTTCTTTTCTTGCATGATTAAGGGTGGAGAGACTGATCTGAATGTACAAAACTAGGGAATCATCATTAGGAAGGATTAATGAGCACTGAATACAAAGTGTTGTGGATGCTGGGGTTGATTTTAGACTGAACTTCTTTAATTACTTCTCTGATGGAGGCAGACTTATTTCTCCAGCAACACACTTGCTGGAGTGAGAACTGAGATGAGAAGCATCCAATTGCATTTTACGACATGTAGCATTTCCCCATACTTTTGGCGTAAAACAGGAACAGGAGCTCATGTTTCTCTTCCCTAGTGAATTGTAGAAGATAAAACTGGAGCTTGTGCGTTTCATGAAGTAATGGTAAGAGGCAAGACATATAAACATAGAGCTTCCAGATAGGTTATCTACATTCTTCTAAGTGGAACCCTGAAAAATCAGATTGCATTGCTATGCCATGTGTGAAAGATGCTGCCTTTTAATCGGTGCAGATTCATGCAAAAGCATAAGCTTAATCCAAGACGTACTGTGTGGAAAATGTAACAGATCATAGTTTGAATCCTATTCTACATGAGCACAGTGGTGTTTGAGGAATGAAACTTTCCAAGCTCTCCCCCCCCCCCCCCAAACCACCACCACACTGAAGCTTGCCTTTGCCTCCCAGAGTCTTATCCCAAAGCTTGGTCGATCTCCAGTAAGAATGGGGGCACCTGCAGACAGGAAGAATTAGCAAAAATTTCTTCCTCCTTCAGCTGTGAGGAGGGCCGTTTATCAGTGGAAAATACAGGTAGGACCCAATAAGCTCACCATTTGGTGTCTCTGTCTAAATGGGTGCCACTAATAACCTGTTGCATGCTTGTGCAGAGTGCTTTCTAGTCTTCACTGTGCTTGCTCCTACAATAACAACTTTACATGGTATTGTTTGTATATTATTTATTTTGTTTCTCCCTATTCTTCCAAGGAGCTCAATACATGCTTCTACCTATTTACAGATGAGAAACTGAGGCCAATTGCTCCAAATCCCCCAAGTGAGTCCATGGCCAAGGTGGAACCTGGACTGATATCTGCCAGATCCAAGTCTATTTTTCTTGTGGTTGGACCATCCTTTCCAAAGCTTCCCTGTTGCAATACATCCTCCTCCATGTTATAAATCTCAGAATAGGGGGCTGCATATTGTGACCCAGTGTAGTGTAGCAGAATGACAAACTAGGACCTGGGAGACCCTATTTGAATCCCCACTTGTTCCATGGAAATTTGCTGGATGACCTTGGGCAAGTCACACCCTCTCAACCTAGCTTACCCCAAAGGGTTGTTGTGAGGATAAACTGGAGGAGATGAGAATAATGTAAGCCACTTTGAGTCCCCATTGGGGAGAAATACAAGGTATGAAGTAAGTAAATAAATAAATGATGATGTATACTTAGATTGGGACCCTCACACTGTGATATTCCATATCTTCTCACCCCATTCCTGGCAGCTGGACCTTCAACATAATAAACATTGATCCATGTGGTGAGAACCTCCGGGAATCATGGTGAGTGAGAGAGCTAGGAGATGGAAGAATGGGAATATACCATTAACGTGCCCAGGTCCAGATCTGCTGATTCTCTACCCCATGATGAGGGGGAAAAACATCTCTTTAAGGAACAAAGAGATTCTTTTTGCTACTGAAATCTTCAAATCTGGGTTTTCATACTGGTAATAATAACCCCAGAATGATAGCCATTGCAGCAACAATAAATGGGGGTCTTGTGGCATCTTAGAAACTAACAAGATTTTAATTCTAGCACAAGCTTTCATGCACCAGAGCCCACTTCGTCAGATGCATTTAGTGAGGACTGCATCTGACAAAGCATGCAGGAAGTCCCAAAAGTTTATGCTAGAATAAAAAAGGCTCCTGTTTATTTCAAATTCTGTGAAGAGTTCCTTTTTTTTCTTCTCCTCTTCCCCCCTTCTCTTTTCTTCATCTAGCTATGTGAACTGATTTAATTGTAATGAACTTGGATCCACGTTGAAAATTCACAGCTGCTGCAGGATACTTTGAGTACTTAAAAGTGTGTGTGTCATAAATCCATGTCTCCCAGTCCTATAGATCATGACAAGAAGAGACATTCCTAATGCTGTCCACAGCCAATGAAGAGCTACTTTTGGTGATGCAAGGGAGCACTTCCTGTTAGCCTCCTTTTTCCCCCCCCATCAAGTCACAGATGACTTATCATGACCCTGTTGGGTCTTCGAGGCAAGGAAGGTTCAGAGGTGGTCTGCCATTGCCTCCCTCTGCATTGTGACCGTGGTGTTCCTCAGTGGTCTCCCATCCAAATACTGACCAGGGCCAACTCTGCTTAGCTTCCAAGATCTGACGAGAATGGACTAGCCTTTATCTGGCCTTAAATGTAATTTCAAATGCACACACGATGAGAGAGTTGCTTAACATCCAAAGCAACTTATCTTCTTAATAAAATGAAGCAGCTATGCAGCAGCTTCTTTGCAGCTAACATGTGGCAAATAATGAATCTGCCCCCCCCCCATGGCAAGGAGGGCAGGATATAAATTTAATAATAAAATAAATAAATAAATAAACATGACACTCCTCCTGGCACTGCTGATCTAGACAAGAAACATCTGCCCAAGTAACCCCTTCACACACCTGGCCACAACTCTCTGATGAAGGAAGGGACGCAGCTTCATGAGAACCTGGGATTTCCTGGAAAGAAATCTCAGCATTTCTTTTTCTGTATCAGGCACACAGGACCCCAGCATGGACTGGGCCCCTGAGAGAAGGGTTAAGCCTTACTTCATGCTATTTTCCCTACTTGAAATGCCCCAGGTAGCTGATATAATAGGGCAAATAGTGGCTCACTAGGGCCAATTTCAAGTCAGGAAAATGGGGAAAGTCTTAATCCAGTACTGATCCAAATTAGGCCCCGTGACTTTTTTTTTTTTGGAAATACAAGCTGGGAGCTCTGTTAATAGAAATCACACCATGTCATGTAGTTGATTGCTGTAGTAGGGTCTCATTCTTGCAGTGCTTATGAGAGGAGGGGGAATTTAATTACACATCTTCCCTAAACAAATGGATACTGTATGGATCCAGGCTAACAGATCACAGGAAGAAAACCATGCAGAACATGGTACTTTCTGATCTCAGGTACTGTTCTGATCCCCCTTGTTCCAATCTAGTGCTGAATTGACAGTGTGGGAGGCTTCACAGACATCACAGGAAAAGGCAAGATGCACAAGAACACATTTATTTAAAGATACACTTTGTATGAGTTCAGTCGTGGAGACTGGTCAGGGAATGCAAGGCTGAGTGATGTCTTGTAAGTGTGAAATTGGCCTCCCAGATTGAACACCATGGCCATATAGGCACTCAGATGCAGGGCTTTTATATTGAGCCGCCCCACCCAAGAACCATCAAATGAGAGATGAATTGTCATGCCAGAAAGCAGTCAACCGAATTTTTGCAGAGGTTAGATTCCTACCTGCACTTGTCCACAGATATTTTTAATGCAATACCTATGCATTCTGTTTATTGCATTTGGTCATAAGTTATTTTATAGGCATTTGCTCTCTATATTGTGTGTGTGTGTATGTGTGTAGATAGATAGATATACCGTATTTTTCGCTCCATAAGACTCACTTTTCCTCCCCCAAAAAGTGGGGGGGAAAGTGCGTGCATCTTATGGAGCGAATATGGAGCTTTTCTTACCTGTAACTGGGCTCTTTCTTCAGCAGGAACGCAGGGGAACGCCATTCAGGCTGGCATCCCAGCCTTCCCCGCCCCTCCCTGCTGGGCCTGAGCTGTTAAGACTTAAAAGGGAAACGGCAGGAAAAACCCCACCAGGCTAAGTACTCTTTCCCTTTAAGTGCTTTTCCCCTTTAAGACAGCCAGCAGCAGAAAGCCCCGCCCACAGATTAAGCTCCGTGGCTACTTTGCACAGAAAGGCCTGGCTTTGCATGGCATGCCAAAGTCTCTCTTCTTTCCTTTCTCTATCTTTCTTCCTTCCTTCCTTCCTTCCTTCCCTTTTTTCTGTCTGTCTGTCTGTCTTTCTCTTTCTCTCTCTCTCTCCTCCTCCTTCCTTCCTTTATCTCTCTCTCTCTCTCTCTTTCTTTCTGTTTCATTTTTTCCTGTTTTCCTCCTCTAAAAACAAGGTGCGTCTTATGATCAGGTGCGTCTTATGGAGCAAAAAATACGGTAGATAGATATATACACACACACTAGCCTGATAACCCGTGCTTCACTACAGTATTTAAGTTCCATAAATCCAGTTATAATACTGATGATGTGGTTTGAAATGTAAAATTTGTTGTAGGAATTCTAATGGAAAAGATTGTAATGTAAAAAATGAAGTGAGACACACGTACTGTTTTTTTCTCTACTTTTTTTTTAAATATAAATGTTTATTGATTTTTCCCTATAACTACAACTATAACGCTACAATCTAAACTACATATACCTTATACAGAGAGTACTTTATCATTTGCTTAATACTACCTTATTACATAATATAATTATGAAGCATTTAGAACCTTGGATAAATTTCAATTACTTGTTACTGCTACTATAAAAAATATCAAAACTATTTGGCAGGCACGCCCACCTAGAGAAATACGGTTAATTAAACAATTTATAATACATAAGTGCAATGCTTAATAAAACAGTTTAATCACTATTTCTTCTTTCGTCCTCTTCTTGTCTTAACAGTCTCAACTATTTTTGGAGCTGCAGCTCCTTTTTCCGAGTCAGACACTTCTTCTTCACTCTTTGAGCTATCAAATCCATACATGCTTTCTTGCGAGGCCAGTGAACCATCTGAGTCTCTCCCAGTTTTCTGCTCTTGGCTTTTTTCCAGAAATTTTTTCGCTTGTTGAACAGAGTCAATCTTATACTTCTTATCTTTGATGCTGAAGCATAGTCCTTCTGGAGTATTCCAACGATAGATGATAGACTCAGACTGGAGCCAAGATGTCAATTTTCCATAGGCTTTCCTTCTTTTCCTTATTTCAAATGGGATATCCTTCATCACTTTTACTTCTTCTCCCAGGATCTTCAGAGCTGCTTTGTTTGTGGTCCTAAGCACCACGTCTCTTGTAGATTTTTTGGAGAACCTTATCATAATTTCACCAGGCAGGCTTTTCTTTTTAGTATAATCTGGATAGGTTCTGTAAACCATATCCCTATCGCTTTTTATATCTGCTGCTTTCATGCCTGTCACTGGTTCAAGTGCTTCACTTAGCAAATTTTTAAGGTCTTCTCCTGTGTTTTCTGGCACATTTCTGAAGTCTTAGGAAAAAATTCAATCTTTCCATTTGTAATTTCAAAAGCTGATCGTGGTGGAAGGCCTTTTCCTTCTCTGCCTTTTGTAGTCTTGCGTCTTGGTTTTTTACTGAAGTTTTTACTTCCAGAAGTTCTCGCTGCAGCTTCTCTGTGGATTTATTCGACTCTTTTAGTTCTAGCTGCATTTTGTCCATCTTAACGTTGAGAGCTGTCATTTGGTCCACTAGAGGTCGCAATAACGAGGAGAACACCGCACTCATCTCCGTGGTATCAACCTTTGAACTCAGAGCTGTACTTCCTAGTTTGGGGGAAGGTTTCGGTTTCCCCGTCATTGTTGAGGCTACGCTCTTTGTTTATAGATAGATAAGATGAACGAAAGGAGCAAATTTTCAAACAGCACTTATGTCCTTCTAAAGTTTATATCTCCAAGTGAGCGATGCTGCCATCTAGCAAGGCGGATGGGCTTTTATTCCTACAGTAACGCCACGTAAAGAGTCTCGTAAGTACGCTAGTCCCGGAGGGGGGGGGTTTCACTCCTCCCGCTGTCTTCCCGCTGTGTTCTGCTTTTCTTACTTCAGACTCACGTTTTCTCCATGCGTAACTGTCAGTTCCAGCCTCATTGCTTCGCACTCTCTGCTGCTTCTCGGATTTGCGCTTTCAGCCATATGGCTCCCACGGCGGGGGAACCTATGGGGGTGATGAAAAGGGATCTCTATCCCTCGGTCGCCACCGTCGGGAGAGATCCCCTTCGAGCCACCCCAGGCAGAGCCCCCTCACTGGGGTCTCTGGGGGCTCAGCACCAGTCCGGAGCCCCTTCTTCCCGCTGGGTACAGATCGCGCTCCCCGCAGATGTGGAGGAGCACGTCCGCCATGCTCGCAAGTCTTGCCGGAAGTCTGTTTTTTTCTCTACTGAAGGACCTCTCTGTAGACCACACTGTTTTGCTCATATGGAGATGTGTCATTCTGAACACCTCAGGGTGATCTTGCTGGTACTTGGCCAATGCAGCTCAGTGCACCTCAGGAGTACTATGTGCAAATGCCTTTTCTGCATACCTAAGTTACCTCCTCCTTCTAGCATTGTTGTATCTGGCTCAGTGTTCACCAGGAGCTTTCTTGGGGGCAGTGAGAGGTAAGAGGGGAAGTTGGTCTGAGAGAGTAGTGATGTGGTGGACATTTCTTCAGGTTCATGAGGAAGGCACACATCAAAATGGCTCCTAGAAAGGTCCTTTACTATCTCCCCATGAAGATTCATAAACTCGCCATGCTGGCTGTTATGAGAAATGTCTATTCAGGAGTCTTGAATTGCTGATTTCTGTAACTGTCCTCAACTGTGTGTAGTCTCTTTTAACTCTGTTTTTACCTCAGAACATTCAGATCCACAGCTGAGCAATCAGAGGGAGGTAGGGTGCAAACAGGCAGGTTTTACCTCAGAACTCTGAGCTTCACAGTTGACCAATCAGAAGGGGGGGAAGGCAGCAGCCTGCCAGGCACATGGAAATCAATTGGGGGGACACATTTTGCCCCCCTTTTACACCCTTAGGGGTCGTGTTTCTTAGAAATCTCTTCGTAGTGGGCATTGATGTCATGAAAGGAATGCCCCCTCCCTTATTTTGGGTTTCTTGGTGCAGGGTTTTGGCCTGGGCATTGAATTAGGGAGGGGCATCCCCCCCTTTTTTTACAAAATTGCCTCTCATTTATGTTACATTTAAAAAGTGGGACATAACTACATATTCAAAACACCATCTGAGCAATCAGATATTAAGCAAGTTCATATGAACCAATTTTCTAGAACCCATACTGTGAGAAGTTAAATAACCTACTAAAGGAAACCAGTTTTCTACAAATTTAGGGTATATTTCCATTGTGGGTGGGAGTGTGGCTAAACTGGGCCAGCAGCACCGCTAAAGTAATCCTGCTAGGGCGGTGTCCCTGATGGATTAAAGTACCCTGGTCCTGCTCCTGCTCCTACACCTGACAGACACCCACCTGCCTGGTGTTGGAGGGGATTATGTTTAAAGGCATCAGGGAGGCTGGGCCAGCAGCAGGGCTAAGGCAATCCTGCTGAACAACGCCCCCCCCGGTGGTTGTAAGCATCCCACCTCCTCTTCTACACCTGACAGGCAGCTGCCTGTCCAGTGTAGGAGGGCAGAGGAGTATTAGAAGCCACTGTGGAAGCAGAGCTGGCAGGATCACTAAGGTGTTACTGCTGGGGTGGGTTCCCTCGTGGCTTTAAGTACCCTGCAACCACTGCTGCACCTGACCATTCCTGATTTCCTCAACTGTCATTAGCTCTGTGCAGTCTCCTGTAACTGTTTTTCCCCCCTCAGAATGCTGAGCTCTGCAGCTGACCAATCAGAGGGTGGGGGGTGAAAGGAAGCAGCCAGATAGGAATCAATAGGGGAGCACATTTTACCCCTTTTGACCCACTTAGGGGTCAAATTTCTAAAAAAAAATCCCTTCTTAGTGAACACCTACGCCATGGTAGGAGTGCTCTCCCTGAATTTGGTGTTTCTAGGTCCAGCGGTTTGGCCTGGGTGTTGATTTTATAGTGAGGGGACTTTCTTTTATATATATACACAATATATATATACAAATGTGAATACCTGAGACTGCCTTATATCTAGTTTGTTGTTATCTGTTCAAATCATTTTTTGCATTATGGTTAGAATGTACATTTGATTTTAAAAGAACTCTCTTCTGGGGCAGACTGGAAGCCCACAAGGGCCCTGCCCTTTCCCACCCTCTCATCCCCCATCTCACCTGGTGGAGGGACAAAAAGCTGTCTTCAGGAAAAGGATGGGCTGACATGCTCTTCCTTGCTGGCCTCAGGACGTGGAGTGGGTAGCCTGTGACAGATTGCCCTCCAGGCCCACTGGGATTTTTACTGGTAAAGCAAATGCCCAGTCCACCCCTGCTTTACTTTCTGTCCTCAACAACAGTATTTGTGCACATGGTTCCCACCCTTTTTATCTTTTATGACATAGGTTCAGAATTGGAAAGGAGCTTTGCTGTCCTCTGAAAGTGTACTCTGGGGATGCTTGCAACTGTTATCGCTTTAATTTACACAGCAAAACAATTCACTGTGTATACTTTATATATTCGTGGACAGGCACCTACAAGCAATTTTCCATTTAGTCTTCTGAAAATGACAGCACATGCATCCAGAGAAGGAGAGGAAGACTGAGGTTAAATTAGAAATGCCTCACAAATCTTCATGGTAGGAGAATATCATGCTGTACATTTAACTTCCAGCGACTGAGTGATTCCCGTTAATTGCTTGTTTGGAGACAATATCTGGGCTACTTCGAAAGGGCAGGTGACATTTTGCTGTCTTATCTCATTTAAATAAAAATATTTTAGTAGTAGTAAAAAAGCCACTTTTTAAAGGTTATAAAGTTACTTTTGGAATTTAAATGTTAAAATATACTGTAGGTGAGGTATGCAAAATAATGTGATGTCAGAAGTCATGCATAGATATTCCCAGGAGATACAGTTACTGTTTAACTAAGTGTTGAAGGCATTATGATAATTTAGATTTATTTTTAGACAAACATTTGCAGAGGAAAAACTGCTAGCAGGTGCTAATAGAGTATTTCTGCAGGGGTCTGTTTATTTTTCAACATGTTCCTGTCATGCTCTGTTTTTACGTGCACAATTTTGCCACACCCATTTTCCTTGCTTTTTCACTGAAATTTCCTTTTAAATAGTTGCAGGCACACACATTTTGGTGTACTCTACTGGGCCATGACTTTATTGATTTTTGTCTCTTTTTTCAAAGTGTGAAAAAAAGTTTAACCCCGATGGCACCACAGTGCACAATTGTCCTGATCAATGCTGTATGTTAGGGATCTTGAAAGGGACAGTGCAAGTAAGATTGGAAGGCTATTTTCAGTTGCATGAAGGGTGGGAACAAGTCAGCCGAAGGAACCCTTGTTATTGTTGTTCACTTCATTTACAGCTCACTTTTCTCACTGGGAGTCAAGTCAGATTACAAACTATGAAAAGCAATTTAGTCAGACAGCAAAGATCGCTAATAAACAATGCAAAAGGATTAGGGAACAGAAAACAATGTAAACCAACTGCTGTCTAAGGGCATGATATACCATGATGCAGAAAGGGATTTACAAAGGTAGAAGACATTGCAGTAAAAAAAGGGATACAGTAAACATTGCAGTAGGTTATAAGGGTGGTGAAAAGTGCTGATGAGTCACAGCTGATTTATGGTGACCTCATAGGGCTTTCCAGTCAAGAGCCATTCAGAGCTGATTTGCCCATGCCTGCCTCTGTGTAATGACCCTGTACTTCCTTGGTGGTCTCCCATCCCAATACTGACCATAACCAGCCCAGCTTAGCTTCCAAGATCTTCCAAGATGAGGCTAGGCTGGGCCATCCAGGTCAGGGCAGACTACAATACTGCCCCTTATAAAAGCAATGCCCTGTGCTGTTCCATTATACACCATTATGTCCTTCTGAACATTTCTGTTTTGCACCTTCCATGAAGTGTCGGAAGTGTAGGGACCTTCCTAACCACCTCAGGCAGCCTGTTCCACAATGATTTCCATGGGTGGGAATTAAGCACAATCTTAATTGTCCTATGGAAATCAATGGCATCAAAGCATACTTCCAAGTGTGACCGGCTCATGCCCTATGTTTGTAACCTGGTAACATGGCAGCAGCAACATACTTGCCTTGGCTGACTAAAATTCTGTTCCAGTCAGTCTCAACAATTCTCTTTTTATTACATTTATTTGTTAGAATATTTATGTTCTGACTTTCCCTGTGGCTCAAGAACTCTAAGTTCATAGTTGATTGGGTACAGCAATAAAAACAGCTCTGCTGTTTGTGCTGAGGACTAAGCATTTACAGTGTTGTTACCTGTTCTACAGTTTCCTAAACTGCTTCTGAGCCTGGTTTTATTTTAATGAGATTACACATGGACATTTTTGTAATATTTTTATTTACAAAATATGCAGGTAGAGCACAGGTAGAGGCAAAGAGGCACTCCTGAGATGCAGTGAGTTAGCTTCCAGTGTGACAAAATGGCACTTCATGCAACTCAAGTATCTATGTAAAAACACCAAAACTTCAGACAAGAAATGTATAAACTATGAGTAACCCGCTTATGGATTTGCCTCAGGTAGAGGATGGCATTTCATATGTTAAGAATGATAGCTGTGGAATAAAAGATATTTCCTTTGGCCAGAGGCTCATTGGCTTGGATCCTATGTAGTTTGAGCATTGCTGCACTGTATAAACTGTGGTTTTCATGCCTCCCACTACAGTCTGCTGTTCCCGCCAAAACTGTACTCACTTGGTTGGGGGAGGGGTTGAAATGGAAGGCTGAAGTGAGAGAAGAATTGGCGAAAACCACCTTCCCCTTCTTTGTGTAGAAAGGGTGCTTAGGATCCAAGCCATAGTAACAGACTCAGATCTCCTAGAGAAGGGCTACTATGATGATAATTTTAAATCCGATAGGATGGGAGGGATCTGAGGAATGCTTAAGGAAAGGGATGCTGTCCTTTGAGGAAAAAAGAGAAACCTGGTAAAAAAGGGAATAGATCCTGACTTTGGTACAGGAAGGCTTGAGGAGTGAGAGAAAATATTTTAAAAGAATGGCTAGAAAGGCCTAAGTATGGCAATTTTAAGGGTATTTATTTCTGTCCTTTTCTCAGTCCCCAAGAAACATCATTATTCCTTCCTATGCTTTATCCTAATAACAACCCTGTGAGGTAGGTTATGATGGGAGATAATTACTCGTCCAAGCTCACCCAGCAGTTTTCCATGGCAGAGTGGGGGTTCAAACCTGGGTCTCCCAAGTTCCTAGTCCAGCACTCTAATTGTTACTGCACTAGCTTACTACTTAACTTGTGTTTGTTTATAAATTGCATGTCATCTATTGTAAACAGGGAAGGTGGCATGGTATAGCCTGATCCTGTCAAATCTTGGAAGCTAAGCAGGGTTGGTACTTCGAAGGAAAACCACCAAGGAAGATTTGGCGGAGGAAGGCAAGGGCAAACCACCTCTGCTTCCCACTTGCCTTGAAAGCTCCTTGCTTGGGTCACCATAAGTCACTACAACTTGATGGCACTTTACCCACACTCTTGTCGTAAACTGCTTTGGGTGTCTGTTGGGGAGAATAGTGCTATTTAAAAACTAAAATAAAAAATAGAAATTACTCATCTCTACTGTGAGGGGATTTTAGGAGTTCTGGGGTTAGGGTTTCTTTTCTAGGGGTAGATGGAGTCTGACGAGGTTACTCAAGCCTCCATAGGGAGAGAAACACAGAGAGAACAGTTGCCTTTAACCAAAAGCATGTATTAGTTGTAGTAACCATACCCAAGTAACAGTAGCATATATTTGATATCATTACCCAGTAGCATATGGAAAATCCCAATACCTCATATAGCATACACTTCAGAAAGAATGAGGAATATTCCTGGACAGTGGACTAAAGCCTAGGTGGGGTGTTGGCCAAACAGCCTCGAACAAAGCCCAATGCCTCCTTTTAATACTCTTTTCAACCAATAGGAATCGAGGAAGGAGTCAATTAAAAATGTACCAGACTTGTCAAATACCAGTCCTTCTTAAATTGAGAAGATGAACTTTTGCTAGCATGAACTGTTGCCCAGATATATTTTATTAAGTGCAGTGTCAAAAAGACCTAGACAAATATGTTTAGGCTTTGGAGCCTGGTACTTGGAAGGCCAGGGAATGTCAAATATGAATTCAGGTAAAGGTATATCTACAGGGCAAGGCTGTAGTTTTTATACCGAGGCTGCCAGCAAAAGAGCAAAGGCTTATGGGACAAATAACCTTCAAACTAATATACCAGAATACAGACAGACAGAAATGGCTTAGGCTTACTTATAATTCTTCCACATCTATGCTGGACCTTTTTGTAAAAACTGGGTATTTGTCACAGTGGTGCTGTGGCGGGAATTGAGTGGATGATCTTGCTACACAATCCTACTAAAAAGGTGCAAAGAATCACATCATGGACATTCATCCCGCCACTAGGGGAAATTGGCATGTACGTGGCAGAGACTGTTCTTTTAAGTGAGCACAGAAGTAGGGGGCTGAGGGGCTACGTATCATCGGCTGATATTTTTTCACAAGCTGCAATTCTGCAGGGAGGTATAATCAGTAATGAGTGTGAACAGGGCCCCTACCAAAATAATGTATGTCCATTATTTTTTTTACTGAAATTCTGGAATAATTTTTAAATTTTCCTCAATACAGGAAGTCCAAGTCCTAACCATCCAAGTCCTAACCAGGGCTGCCCTGCTTAGCTTCTGAGATCTGATGAGATTGGGCTAACCTGGGCAATTCGGGGTCTTTAGCTGGCCTTAAATGTCATTTCAAATGCACACACTATGGGATAGCTGCTTAACATGCAAAACAGCTTGGCTTCTGAATAAAATCATGCCGTTACGTTGCAGCTTCTTTGCAGCCAACACAGGTGGCAGCTATGAGTCCCCTTGCCATGGCACTGCTGACCTAGTAAGAAACACTTTCCCAGGTAACCCCTTCATACACATGGCCACAACTCTCTGCTGAAGATATGATAAGATCAGGCAAGGCTGGGCCATCCAGGTGAGGGCATTAAATTGAATAGGACTCCTCAGTTTAGCCAGGTACTGAGAAAGTTGTGAGGCAAAGCACCCCGATTCCCCTCAGAGGTTAATGTGAATATTAGCAGGTCTGTTCTGGCCTGCAGTCATCTGTAACTGGGCTTCCCTGCTGACACTGTCCTTATCTCTTTTAAGACCAGATTCAAGAATGGGCTAATTAGCTAATCATGAGAACCTGTGTTCAGTTCTGTAACTAGATGTGACGGGGAAGCAGGAGTGGATGTCGTCTTCTTCTGGAGGGTTCCATCAAGTGAGCTCCCTGATTGGGTTTCAGAGACCACCTAGTGCCAGATGGCCAAAGACTATAATTAAGCAATAGGCAAGAGGGAAGCCATGCTAACTTTGTGATTTGATCTGACTATGTCAAGCCTCATCATGATGGACTACTGTGTAGAGAATGCTTAAGCTTCTACATTGGGCTCTTATACTCTTAAGAAGGTGTGCCAGCTAATACCAGGTTCTAAAGTATGGTCATTTCCCTAGAAAGCATTTTCCTGGAGGCACCTTCTTTGGGGAGCCATAACTTGGACCCTGTAAGTCCATTCCTCAACAAACTTGGCAAGCAGGTAGAGGAGAATCAGCCAGAGATCTCCTGCAAGCTCTAGAAAAAGATCACAGAAAACTGCAGAGTAAGCGCTATCTATTCAAAAATACATCGTACAGTAAATTCTTAAAGTACAAAATACAAATACATATAAAGTAATAATCAGAGTAGTCCATGAGGATACAGTTGTTGACGAAGGTCTCCGGAATAATACTTCATCTCGCAGGAAACTTCATTTGAACATTGACCACCATGACAACAGAAACTCCAGTTTCTTGTACATTCAGAGAAAGTCGCAATACAATTAGCACAGCTCTATATAGCTTCCTAAGTACATTTTCTTTAAAGAAGAATGAATAACCACGGGCATACAGAAAGGGTGTTAATGCTTGGATGTTACATTGACAGGTGGTCATTTTGACAAGCACAGGTTCAGGAGTGTATAGAATGGGTCCTGTGCAAGTTCGAGACATCAGAGTTTCAGGGGACCTCCTCTCTACATGCCCTCCAAGTTCTACCCCTCCCCCCGGTTGCTTTGAAGCTTTGTAAATATTGAAACTGAGCAGAGACTGTGTGTCTGAAAATGTATCCATTCATGAACTGGCACAAACACCCACAAACAGCTTGAAAGTTTGTTCCAGTTGACCTGTCCTGAACTTCACTTTGCAAACTCAGTCAATCAGCCTTTATTGGCATAACATACAGAACATACGGCTCAGTTTGCAAAGAATACTGAACGCCTTCTTGAAGCTTCATACAGAAATTTTGCAACAGTTTCAATTATTACATGATTCTGGGTTGTCAGCAAGAAGTAAATCTTACATTTATCAGGTTTCCCTGAATGCTTTCTCAACCATGGCTCAATGAATGTAAGGCACAAGTCTGAGTAGAAAGCACATGAAAGAAACACATATTTCTATCTCCCACTTAGTGCAGGAACACAATCTGCTGTCAAATAGGGTTTTTTGGAATCTTCCATATAATACTGCTGATGGCAACACATTAAGCCTTGCTTGCTAACATATATGCTCTGTGTTGCCCCAGGATTGTTTAACAAGTTAGATACTCAGTCCCATGCCCAAAAGGTAAAAGCCCCAAATTGAGGGGTGAGCATTTACTTTTTGCATGGCTCTCAAGATCCTGGCTCTCAATGTCAACCAGTCTTTGCCTAATCAGCCTAAAAGCTGACTTTTCTGTGTACAGAGATCTCCAATGTTAAGCCCAATTGAATGGATTTTTTCTTTTATATGACAAAGCCACACAGAAGACTGGGACTCTATTAACATATGAGGAATAAGACCATTATCATCTTTTAAAAAGCAGGTGTAAGCAAAATGTAATGGCAATAATCATACTCAAGCAGGTCCTGTCTGTCCTTGGTTGGATTCCCTTCCTGTGTCCAAAATCATTGGGTTTTGCAAGTGCATTCCCATCAGTTGTGAAAGGGTTAAGCTGAAGTTTTTGTAAGCTAGTAAATAAGCATAAAGCCAATTAGGTGTCAAGTAGAATCTTCCCATCAAAAGGGGGAGGTTTTATTCTTAATGAGGTGGCCTTAAGATTGACTATTGGCTAATCAATATATTGGAGATCATTCATGCTATTCTGCATGTGCACAGGGGTGGAGCCTTTGGGGGAAAACTTCCACTTTTTTGTTCTTTGGTCTGTCACACTAATGTACACACACAGAGTGGGGGAACTGTTATGTCCTCATAAAGGACCATACACGCGGTCGGATTTACACATGGCTGGGAGAAGCTACCGAGCATTGCTCCAAAGAACAATAGATACCCAGGATCCTGGTGGCGCCCTATCAGAGGAGCAGGATCCTGGGAGGACACCAATCGGGTGTCATACATAGTATAGAACCTATCATGGGTGGTGGGTGTGGGTGTGGTCTGGAACAGGGATATAAGCGGACCTGTGAGTCCAGCAAGTAGTCTTGTTCTGACCTCTAAATAAAGTATGAGCTGTTTTCACTCGACGCATCTCCGACCTCAGCACTTTTCAGGAAGAAAGAAACAAAGGCTGCGGTCACACACACTAAATAATTCACTTTCAATCCACTTTCAATGCACCTTTGAATTGGATTTTGCAAGTTCACACAGTAAAAATCCAGTTGGAAAGTGCATTGAAAGTGGATTGAAAGTGGATTATTTAGTGAGTGTGACCGCAGCCAAAGATGGAGAACTAGAAAAATGAGTTAGTTAGGCTCCTGTTGTTTTCTTTCCAGTGTAACCCTTTCCCTAATTTGTAGTAAACTTTTTCTTAGAAGCTAAACACACATGTGTCTGTGATGCTTTATTCCACTGCGCTTTATTTACTCTGCTATATATCCAACAAAAATACATGAAGTGGAGGGATCTCACTAAGTTTCAAGCTGGTATAGGCTAAATCTAGTGGAAATAAAATAGTGACATTCCAACAGCAATGTGAGTAAGTTGATACTGGCAAGATCCCAAAATGACCACAAGAATGGAAAGCCCCTGTAAATCACTGTTTGTAAAGAATGACCCCTTTAAAAAAATCGCCTAAGAAATGTTTAAATTAAAACAAAACACACCTTAGAGATTGTATACTCTGAGGAAATATTGTCAAAGAACAGTTTCAAATAGTTCATTGGGGAAGAGGATATTTGAAGTGGTTTTAATGAAAGAATATTGTACTTTTTAAAAGTCCAAAGAGCTACAATAATGTCCCAGTAATGTAGGATTGACTTCATGGAATCACGACAGTAATAAAAGTATTGTCCAGCAACTCACTAGCTGGCTTTTTAAGTAGGCCTTTTTACAATCCATTAATATTTTCAACAAAGGGTACATATGTGAGATGTGTAAACGTAGGTATCCTTTGGACTGCTACCATCAGCTGGAATTTGCAGACTGAGGGAAATTTCATTCTATATAGAGAATGTGTGTTAGCAGGGGAGGATACCTGGGTTTCCTGAGTGGGCTTTTTAAGTATGGTTGTTAGTGAAGTGCCCAGAATGCTTTAGGGTGCAACATAGTTGGGTATTTGGCCCCAGGGATGTAAACTGTAGACAGATGTTATTTTTTTCAGGTTCCAAAGGAGGCAAATAATAATATTAAACATTAACATTTATGAGTTTTAGATCACTGGAAAATCCACTAAAGCGCTTCTCCTGCTGAGCTGTTTTTATCAGGTCAATGTTTAAATAAGGAATTCAATCACCTCTGTGTGAAACAGGGTTGGGATAGAACTGTCAGATAAACATCCAGAACAAATAAACAGGTGTTCTGTTTTGTACCAGATGTTAATCTTGATAGGCTCTGGTACACACACACACCATAACCTATTGACAAGCATCTCACTAATAATTGGACTTGATGGCTTCTCACAGCATTTTTCTCCATTACCACTTCAATGGGAGATGCATATCGACTTCAAAAATAATAAAAATTCTTAACAACAGTCTTTTTCAAGGTTTTAGTTCTTTTAATATATAACAGCTATCACCTTCTGCTCTTATTGTAAGAATCTGAGGTTTTATTTATTGTATACATGTTACCAGCAAGTCCTGAAATCACTTCACCTGCAGCTGTGTTGGGTATATCTGCACAAATTGACATGTGCAGCTGTGACTTAGAAAAGAGCTGCTGCAGTTGCCCCATTTCCAAATGGTCATACGTTAGAACAGATAAAAGGAAGTACTTCTTCACCCAAAGAGTGATTAACACATGGAATTCACTGCCACAGGAGGTGGTTGTGGCTACAAGCATGGATGGCTTCAAGAGCGAATTAGATAAACATATGGAGCTGAGGTCCAACGGTGGCTATTAGCCACAAGGTATAGATAGGAACTCACAGTCTGGGGCAAGTGATGCTCTGTATTCTTGGTGCTGGGGGGGGGGCAACAGTGGGAAGGCTTCTGAGGGCACCTGGTGTTTTTTGCCACTGCTGGACCTTCTGAGGGCACCTGGTGTTTTTGGCCACTGTGTGACAGAGTGTTGGACTGGATGGGCCACTGGCCTGATCCAACATTGGTTTCTCTTATGTTCTTATGTTAAGCTTCCAGGTGGAACACCAGTTCATGCAAACCACACCTTTGCTGTGTGTTGCTTGGCTGCAAGATGGGCAGCAACTCCACTGAATCCTAGTATACAATGCAATCCTAGACACACCATTCTAAAACTATTGGGTTCAATGGATTTAGAAAGGTGTAACTCTGTTTAGGATTGCACTATTAGAATCCTAATTTGTAAGCAAAAAACCCCCCACAGTTTCTCCACCCACAACAACTTATTCCATACCAGGAAGGCTTTCACTTCCTATCTACATATGATGCGAAGAGGGTGAAAGAACGGAACATGAGACTGGGGACTTTTTGCCTTGTGTTCATTACAAATGCATCAAAGATTTTGTGTGGAATATGAATGTAGCCATTATTATTAATACCATCATAAGCACAGCCATTGAGTTCGAGCGTATAGGTAATTTCCACTAAGTTGTATCTAACCAGCTTTTGGGGTGGTGAAAAAGGGAGGAGGGAGCCTCCTTTGATTACCCAAAAAGATTATGATCACGGAACCGATATGGCCGAAAGCCATCTGGGATGCAGCTGTGGTAATGAAGGGATTTCTACAAGATAGATTAAAAAGGCAACTGGATCCAACCCAGTATGTAATTAGGTGTGTGCAGCCAAAAAGGGGGGGCATTTAATGGATCTGGATATATTGGAGCCAAAAAATATTGATATTTTTGGTGTCCTGGGTTTCAGACTCCAGTATGGTATTCGGATCTGGTTTTTTTCTGTTTTCAAATCATTTTGGGCTCCATTATTCCCTCTGGAGGATCTTCCCGGGCTCAGGGGCTGTGTGTTTTTAAATGTAATGGCACTCAAATTGCAGGGGACTGCTGGTGCCTGTCCTTTAAATAATCCCCAAATGTCAAGCCAGTTGGAACAAGGGGAGTCCAGTCCTATGGGTGAGAGCCAGTCTGGTGTAATGGTTAAGTGCGCGGACTCTAATCTGGGAGAACCAGGTTTGATTCCCCACTCCTCCACTTGCACCTGGCTGGATGACCTTGGGCAAGCCATGGCTCTGTACCAGCTGTTCCCTCAAGGACAGCTTGGGAATAGAGCTCTCTCAGCCCCACCTACCTCACAGGGTGTCTGTTGTGGGGAGGGGAAGGGAAAAGGAGTTTGTAAGCCGCTCTGAGACTCCCTTGGGGAGTGGAGGGTGGGGTATAAATCCAATCTCTTCTTCTTCTCTTCTCTAAACAAGTTGCACCCAGCCATCCTCCATTGTTTCCTATGGAGCAAGAAAACCCCCAGAAAAAAATGTAAAACCCAAGAGCCTCCCTCATAGGACAGTATGCTATTACCAATGTAAAACCCGAGAATATGAAACTATGCAAAATGTGTGAATATGAAATGATATAAAATGCAGGAATATGAAACTATGCAAAACGTGAGGATCTTGACGTATGTAAAATGCAAGAATCTCAATGTAAAATGTGAGAATCCACCAAAACCACGAACCTGACACAAACCAACTCCAGCAAAGAACAATTTTTTAAAAAAACAACAAAAACACTTGAAAATAACAAGAGTCTTACTGGCAAGCTGATACTAAGCTCCAGGTGGCACAGAAACAAGGTGGGGGGAAAGGAAAAAAACAGTCTTCAGAGCCTGCAAAGGCTGGCTCTTTTTATTCCCAGTTAATCCTGAATAGTTCCAGGGTTTTTTGAGATCCATTTTTTGATATCTCAAAAAATCCTATATACATGTGGGAGACATGATTATATCCAAAAAACACCAATAAGGTATTTTTTGGATATATATTCAGCTTGGTTATATTTGTGCACATATCCATATATTGCATAGTTTCCAGAGGTCCTTGGATAAAAGTTTCAGAACAAGAAATAGTACATTACTGGAGTGATGAATGACTGCCTTAAAAAAAAAAAAAAGCTTCACAGAAAGGAAGAGATCAAAACAGTATTCTACGAAATGATCCCAAAGAATACAGGAATATCAGGAGGGTAATTCTGGTTGCACTGAATTCCAAAATACTTTATTACAAGATTTGGTCGTATATGGAAACAACAGAGCTGTTGGCCAAAGCAAGATTATGCACATTTGAAGAACTAACTGAAATCTTTGTTACATACCAGCAGTCTCTAAAACAATCTTAATCCTTCATGAAAGAGACTTGGGGATCATCATCATCCACTCAAAAATACCAGCTTTGCGTGCCCAGGGAAGGAAAGACACTAGATTCTAATGTATCAAAGGCGAGGATAAAGGGAAAAGATTATACCAGCTCTACATAAATTAGTGTACATTGTCAAAGCACAGGCTTGGAAGGATTCAAGAGGATTAATACTCATGAACAACATCTGCAGTAACATGAGCTGAGGTTAAAAAGTTCTAAATACTATTGGTCCCCATCCTAAAGGGCACAAGTGGGAATAACCAAATGGAGACAGCAAGAAATGACCAGACAAAGAGTTGGATCCAGCCAATTTTTTCATTGAATCTCACCGAATTGATTCCTTACTACAGCCTCCAGCTCACATGGCTTTTGAGCATGCATCATGTTTCCCAGCAAACTTTGGGTGGTCAAAGGGGACACTGCCTTCCTTCTTCACCAGTAGGAAAACTGGTTGGATCCAGCCCATGCAGTGCAATCCTAAACAGGGTTACTCCAGTGTAACCGGCTGGAAATCAGTATCTTCAGACTGCAGTAGCTCTACACAAGATTGCATAGATAGAGATTCTGATTTCATCTGAGAGCTGCCAGGTATGGTTAACTGTGGAATTCACTGCTCAAAACAAAACTGCGCTCTCTCTGTGAAATTAAGCATCTGCTAATTTTAGACACAAACTAGAAGAAAGGGTTATTTTAAAGTATTTTTCAATCAAAGTTGGCACAGAGGAGGAGGCATCTGGTACATCAGCATGGCCTACCTAGGAATGTGCCCTTCAGTCTCAGCTGTACTGGATAATAGGTTAATTTTTAATTTGTGATTAAAGTTTGAATAGATTAATCTGCCAGTTTAGAAATTTGGGATCTTTTCAATCAGTTTTCTCTTAGTAAAGATGATCAGATGACTTTTCAGATCTCCTCCACAAATGAATACACTTCTACCTATAATCCAGTTAACAGGAAGTGTTGTTATCTGAGTAGAATCTGGGAGACCCAATCTTGAATCCCCACTCTGACATGGAAGCTTTCTTGGTGGCCGTGGGCCAGTCACACACTTTCAGCCTAAACTGACTCACAGGGTTGTTATGAGGATAAAATGAAGGAGAACAATGTCAGACATTTTGGCGTCCTATTGAGGAGAAGGACATGGTATAAATTAAGTAAATACATAAATCCTTACATTTAATCTGTTCTAAATACAAAATAGTACAACTTTTTGTGTTTTGATAGCTTTTAGCACGGAAGTGTGTGTGTGTGTGTGTGCGTGTGCGTGTGCGTGTGTGTGTGTGTGTTGACCTCCAAAATGTCCCATCATTAACAGCCTTGTTCAGGTTTTACCAACTGGGAACTGTGCCTTCCTTAACTGAGTCAATCCATCTCCTGTTGGGCCTTCCTCTTTTCCTGCTGCCTTCAACTTTTCCTAGCATTACTGTCTTTGACTTTGGTCTTCTCATGATATGACCAAAGTAATAGCTCACTTTAGTCATTTTAACTTCTGCATTTTAGATTGTCTTATCATAGGGTTTTCGGCCTAAGAGATTATCAAAAGTGGTTTACCACTGCCTTCTTCTAAGCAGTACTAGCCAGGTTTAGCTGAAATGGCACTGCCATTGTCTATGAAAGATCCTCCACCAGTGCAAGTTTCCACTACTGCTGCTGCCCAGGAGCTATCTTTTCAAGGATTTTATTCCCCTGTCACCACTGGAACTGTCCATTCTTTTCTGCTGATGTGGCCATTGATTCCTGAAGGGTGATGGCGGATGCATCTTAGTTTGGCATCTCAGCTGTGACCATTCTGCCTTGAGTGACTCTACTAGGAGTTTAGCCTCTTGACCAAGTCTAAAACTCTGAAGAAATGTACCTAAAGAAGTGTGCATGCACACAAAAGCTTATACCCAAAATTAAACTTTGTTGGTCTTAAAGGTGTCTCCAGACTCAAACTTTGCTCTAAAACTCCTTACATTATTGCTCTTAGCTTTGCTGATACACACAAACCCCCTCACCACGTTAAGGTGTGTGTTCAAAAGGGAGAGTCTAGAGTTGGTGTACAACTATTGTTATGGTGTTTAAACAGTGATTTACAGCATTTGTGTTTGGTAAAATAGCACAGGTCACACGGCATCATTAGAAGTCACATTATATAACAGTCTTGCTGAAGCTAAATAGATCTGAGCCTAGTCTGCGCCTGAATGGGAGGGATTCTGGAAGCCCTGCAGATACACTCCTGGGGGCGGGGGCATGGTTCAGTGGTAGAGCTTCTGTTTTGCAACCAGAGGTCCCAGGCTGAATCCTGGCATATCTAGCTGAAAGGATCAGGTTATAGGTGGTAGAAAAGACCTTTGTTGCCAGTAGAGCTGCCAGACTTTTAGCTTTCTTCTTAGAAGTAGTCACAGGGGGATTAAGACTGTGTCCTGGGACAGGGGAATTTAAACCTTTCCCTTTGCCATTTGCACAGTTTGTATCACATACACCTTATGTTCCTATCTGATCCAATAAAAAGAAACAGGTACCTGTATTTCCCCCCCATCAAGAGAAATGGTAGCTAGGAGGATGTAGATTTCATTGGGGATAATGGAATTAGATTAAGGGGTTAACTCTCCCCTTGTAGGTCTGATCTGATTCCCTCTTCACTTCTGCCCCTGCCCTGCTGCTTTTGAGAGAAAGTGGAATAAAATAGGAAATCCAATCCATGTTGACTAGTTTTTCCTGTAGTGGCTGAGGACAGACTGGCAGCTTGCCGCGAACTAGTGCCACCTCCAATTGACCCAGTTTAAAATGTTGCGGGACATTTCAGCCACACAGCACAACCTACTGAGGGTTACCCAAGGAGACATCCCATGGGCAAGCATCCATGTTATTGTAGCGCATCAGCCATAGAGCGCACTGCAAAAATGGCCAAAAGTCATGTGCATGCATGTGCGCATGTGTACTCATGGGCATTTTTTTTAAAAAAAGCCACTACTCTAGCAGCAGAACAGATCTGCAGGTTCAGACTACCAAATCCATCCTGCGCATGCTCCTCTATGTTCAGTCACCATGCACGATGAATGCGCGAGAAAACAAAAACTCCACTTTGGAGGTGGTAGCTTTTTAACCCAGCTCCAAGTCATTCTCTGACAGGGTGAATATACCCGAGGAATGCCTGACAGTGGTGGCTGTGTGAATGGGCCCATTTAATCCATTTGTGAAAGGTGCCTATATCAGGCAAAACTGCCAGTCTGAACGCAGCCAGTGTTTACTAAAATGAAGAGACTTAGGGCCAAAATACACATTACGTGTGACAGAAGCTGGGTCATTGCAGGCCCCACCCTGAATCTGAGTCACATGTTCATATGGGGACTAAATTTTAAAGCAACTGTAAACCCTACTTGGGGGAAGGAGGGCCTTCAGGCTTCTCTCGCAAACCATTTTTGTGTGCCTATCACAGGGTGTGTGGAGTCTGAGGAAGGGGCAAAAAGGGCCCCTCCATGGCTGTTTCTGCTGACAAAAATGGCACAGGAAGGAGGCCTGAAACCTCTCCTTCCCCCTCACAGTGGAGCTGTGCAGAACAGCAGAGAGGTTTTAAAAGGTTAGTCCCCATATGAACATGTGACTGATAGTCATGTTGGGCACCCATGACCCAGCTCATGTCACGTGTAACATGTATTTTGGCCCTTGTCACTTGCACAGCCACTTACAGCTGAACAGACTGCAATAGCAAATGTCCGCTGGTTCCCCCCACCCACCCACACCCAATGGTTCTCTCCTGCATGCTCATGCCCTAGGAAAATTTGATTGGCCACGGTTTCCCAGCATGTATGTACATTATATGCACACAATGGAAAACCTACACATAAGAAAATTCCCACTGACAATGTACACATAGATTTAGACGTTATTTCCTACACATAAATGATTCAGTGTAGAGGTTTGGCAATGTGTGGGAGTGGTCCCGAGTCTCATAATTTTAGTACAATTAGCCAAGAAACTGCTGAAAGCCTCATTTTGTGTTTTTTGTTTGCTGTTCAAATGACTAAATCAAAAACTCAGTGCTGGCTTTTTTAAATGCGCCGGTGAAACACAAAGAACTACGAAAATACTTGTTACGTAAGCTCTGTTTTTATTATATATTGATGACATTCATTCTGCCTGTGGCCATGAGATTTTTACAAAACCTTTCTAAATGTTAAGTGAGTTTTCACCTATTCATAAAAGACTCCCAATAAAATGCATCTCAGAACCTATTTATTTTAAATGAGATCTTTATTAGACAAAAAAAGAGAAATGTTGCATAGAATAGAACTGCCCTGTTTCTCAAAATATCTTCTTATCCCAGGAGGATAGGATACATGCCTTCTCCCAAGGAAGATGTGATAGGATACATACCTGAACTGTATAACAGTATCATTTATGATAACAGTAGCATTCATTATAAGACAGGAGCATTAACTTTTATTATAAGACCATGGTACAGTGCTAAAAAGGACCAAAAAAGTATATTCTGATTCTCCAGAACAAACCTGCTCGGTAGCTGAAATCATGGTTGCACAATCAAGGATCAAGGATCTGCTCTGCACACAGAAGGTCCCAAGTTCAATCCCTAGCATCTCCACCTAAAAGAACCAGATGGTAGGTGATATGAAAGACACCTACCTGAAATCCTGCACAGCCATTTACGGTCAGACTTTCCAAAACTGACCTTGCTAGTCTAACAATCTGGGTCAGCTTCATATGATTCATAAACCCTACTCTGTATTCCCCATTTTGTATTTTGGGAATGCCTGGATGGGGAAATTAATAAGTGTAGACAAGCTTCCGTAAAAGACAAGGTTGTCATTTTAGAAGGCACAAACCTGGTAAGAGATGGGGCCCAGCACAAGATCCCCCCATCGAGGTGTGAAAGAGGGACAGGATTAGTAAGGGGTAACAAGTCAGAACCAAGAGGAAATGTTCTGTTCATCTGAGCAACACAGCTGTTCCTTGTTCTCACAAGTTGCGCCAAATAATGCCCCTACAAAGACATATAAGTGTACAACAGTTTCCTGTTCTGCTACAGGCACAAAGCAAGAATTAAAACAGCATAGATATAACTAAAGCAGGCAAGAGTTAATATGCCCTTTTAATTTACATGTTTATTCATGTAAATAACACCCTAGAATGGTTGTAGTGGTCAGAGTTTTGGATTAGGATTTGGGAGATGCAGATCTGAATTCCCACTCTGCCAGATCCTAGGAGTAAGAACATAAAAAGAGCCCTGCTGGATCAGGCCAATAGTCCATCTAGTCCAGCATCCTGTCTCACATAATGGCCAACCAGTTCCTCTATGAACAACAGATCATAGGGGCTGAAGTCTTTCCCGGATGTTGCCTCCTGGCTCTGGGATTCAGAGGTGGAGATTCCCCTCAGTCACTAGTAGCCACTAATAGACCTATCCTCCATGAATCTACCTTATCCCCCTTTTAAAGCTGTTTATTCCTGTGGTCATCACTACATCCTCTGACAGCAAATTCCACATTTTAATCACTCTCTGTGTAAAGAAGTATTTCCTTTTGTCCGTCCTGAACCTGCTGCCCATCAGCTTCATTGGATGCCCTCGAGTTCTAGTATTTTGGGAGCGAGATAAAAAGTTCTGTTTGTCAACTCTATGCATCCCATGCATAATTTTATATACCTCCATCATGTACCCCCCTTAGTTGTCTCTTCTCTAAACTGAAAAGTCTCAGATTCCTCAGCCTTCCCTCACAGGGAAGGTGCTGCAACCCCCTCATCATCTGGGTCATGTTCCTCTGTACTTTTTCCAGCTCCGCAATGTCCTTTCGGTGATACGGTGACCAGAACTGTACACAATACTATACAGAGGCATTACAGTATTGGCCATTTTATTCTCAGTCCCTTTCCTAATAATCCCTAACATAGATTGTCATCATAATGGTAATGGCACCTTGCTGCGTATCCAACCATCTGTGGACTTTGCAGAGTGAGATTTTCCCACTCTTTCCACTTCCCCCTCCTGCTGCAGCCCACAGAGCCCCATCAAGTCTGGCATCCCATCTCATGCAGTGGCCAAGCCGCTACCTCTAGGAAGCCCACAAACAGGAAGACTGCAACAGCATCTTCCTGCCTGTGCTTCCCACCAGCTGATTTAAAGAGGCCTGCTGCCTTTGGTGCTGGAGGCAGTAGGTGTATCCAGGACTTTTTTTGTAGAAAAAGGAACAGCAGGAGTTCATTAGCATAATAGGCCACACCCAACAGTAGAAACTCATTAGCATATTAGGCCATACCCCTGACAGCACAGGTCCCTCCCAGGATCGGCTTCCCCAGGTGCCCCGTGGCTTGCGAGGCGCCTGAGGAGAGGAGGCAGTTTAAACTGCCTTCCCTCCTTGGATCAGATTGGCTTCCCCAGGCACCCTGCAGCTTGCAAGGGGGGGCTGTAGGTGGGGCCAACTCAGAAGCCAGCCGGAACTCCGTGCCTGTGCGTTCCTGCCCCAAAATAGCCCTGGGTGTATCCATCATGGTTAGTAGCCCCTGATAGCCCAGTCCTCCATGAATGTGTCGAGCTGCTTCAGGAAAATGGTCAGAAATTGGACTTGATGCAAAATGCTTTCAATAATGGCTACTTCCACAACTGCCTGTTGGTTACCATTGCTATTTGCTTCTGGTTTTAATCTTCCGGTTTGGGACCAGGATATTTTATTTATTTATGTACTACATACACAAACTTTTATTGGCATTGAGAGCACAAAACATTATGGGAAAATAGTGAAATACCAAAATACATCAGTCACTTGCACTTGAATAGCTAATGGCTATTCAAAACATGTCTTCTGATTGCATGATGTAGAAATTTTGCAACAGCCTCCATTATTTCACAGTTAGAATTTAAACAGAAGAAAATGAATAACTGAGTCGTCAGAATGCCAGCTCTTACCATCTAAAAGTAGAGTAATAAAACGAGATCAAATATCCCTATAAAAGGGACAATAAAGTATAGTGTGTGTAGTGGATTCTATATCTTTTAGAGAATAAGGACAAAGTCTGTCTACATATGGCATCTGGTGGTATATTTATTTACTATATCTATAGACCGCCTTTCTCATTGAGACTCACAACAGATTAAACAGTGTAAATCGGACGTGAAGAGACATTTAATAAGCAGTAAACGAGGACTAGGACTCCAGACACTGGAATAAAAATAACATGTTAGATGTGATATACAGTGCTGATCCAATGCAGAAAAATAGTGTATCAATAGAAAACAATGCAGTGACAACAGTGTAATAGTGAATGCTTCTCATGCTAGGCATGCTCTAAGATCTCAAAGCTTTCATGCTGGCTCTAGGGTTGCCAGCTCCAACCTGGAAAATTCCTGGGGAGCTGGGGGTGTTGCCTGGGGAAGATGAGGTTTGAGGTGGGGAGGGAATTCATTGGGGTATAATGCCATAGAATTTGCCTGTCAAAGCAGCCTTTTTCTCCAGGGCAGCTGATCTCTCTGGTCTGGAGTTCAGTTATAATTCTGGGAACTGATTCCTATAGTCAGATCAACTGTAATTCCCCAGGCGCACTCCCTGGTGGTTGACAACCCAAGTTGGTGCTCTTGCTCATAGCAGAATGGGTAAAGCAGATGATGATATCTGAGGCCTTGTTAAGAGGGGTACCTTTACTTTGGAACCCTTAGCTCAGGGAAGTGTGCTTACTCTGACTAGTTCCCACAAGTTAGCAGGGAGCTTTTGTTTTTAGGAAGGACTTTGGTCTAATGAGCCATTGGATGGCCAAGTCTTCAACCTACTATTTTAGAATTGTAAAGTTTCCACTTTAGGTATTTCAGTTAGTGCCAATTAATAGAATCATAGAGTTGGAAGGGAACTCCAGAGTCATCTAGTCCAACCCCCTGCACAGTGCAGGAAATTCACAAATACCTCCCCCTCCACACCTGCCATGACCGCTGTTCCATGCCCAGAAGATTACAAAAAAAAAAAAAACCTCCAGGATCTCCAGCCAAACTGGCCTGGAGAAAAATTGCTTCCTGACCCCAAAGTGGCAATCAGCATTTCCCTGGGTGTGTAAGAAAGGGCCATGAGAACTAAGCACTGAGGCAACCCTTCCTGCCCTCCCTCTCATGATCTGCCACAGAGCCCCATGCTGAGCTGAGACTACATGCAGTCTTTTTATGATGCTTAGAAACACGCGTGTCCCCCCCCCCCCCCCATCAGTTGTTTGGCAGAGGAGAGATAGTGAGGGGACTGAGTTCTTCTGTCCCCTACTGCCCATTCTGATAATTTTAAAGATCTCTGATTGTCCTGGCTGTTGTGTCTCACAGTGGAACTGTGTGTGTGGGCCCATTTGCACACATGATTTCCTTGCAGCTTGAGTGTATAATACTGGTGACTTGACCAGTCACATATATAGACAGAATGTTCTAGTGGTTGTTTCAGGGTTTTTGAATTGTATGTCTTTTAAAGTTGCAAACTGCTGTAGTAACTGTGTTGGCTAAGAATTGCTGGACAAAAAAAATGTAAAATAATTAAACAAAATAAAGGTGGTGCAGAGGTTTACTGTGCCAATGTTACAAGTTCAAGCCATACTGAGAAAAATTATTGAGGGCACTGTTTCTCCTTCACTTTGTGGGAACTTTGATGTAACCAAGGAGTTTTCCTGGCAGTTGGAGGAGCTTTTGATATTTGTGCTGGGGGTTCTCAGCTGAGAACCCCCTCTCCAAATGATCTGGTTTTAGGTTGAAAGGAGGAGAGCGGGCTGTGACTCAGTGGTAGAATATCTGTTTGGAACCCCTGGCACCTCCAGTTAAACATACTGGGTAGTAGGTGATGTGAAAGACCTTTGCCTGAGACCTTGAATAGCTGCTGCTAGAGTACTACTGACCTTGATTAGACCACTTGGTCTCACCTGGTCTAAGAAAGCTTCATGGGCTCATGAGCCAGTAATCGTAATTATTATCATATGGTATTGTGTGTAGGATAACCAGGAGATCCTAAGATTGTCTGGCAGCCAGAAGTTCTAGTTCCTTAGTATTCTGTACAACTAGGTGTGGAGCTAGACTTGTTTTTAAGGCAAGAGATGTTTCAGGGGTGGTTTGCCATTGCCTGCCTCTGCGTGGAAAGACAGGACAAATAGCAACAGCCAAGCAGTTAGAGTTTGCTGTTACTTATCACTTGTTTCTCTGTCTGTGTTCCATGCCATTGATGATGGCATTAGTCACATACTTGGTACTTGTTCCCTTTCTTTTAATAACTTCTCCGTTTATCTCATTTTGACAATGTTCTTCTGTTCCCTGTGTAAATCAAAATATGAAAACCTTCTTCTCCCAGTGGTGCTTCTGCCCCCTTCCTACTCTACAGTCTTATCTGCTATATATTCTCTATGAGATATGGAAATGATCAAGTGAGCAGAAAGCTGATTGTCATATCCTAGTACGAGAAGCATTTAAACAGTTACCATAACTCCTTCAATCCCTTCCCCTCTTCTGTGCTTTAATTTCTAGATCATGTTCAAACTCTATAACTCAGTAATCATTTAGTATCATCTTGCTACTGTTGGAAATACCGAACTGGAAAGAAAACTGCATCAACTCACCAGACTAATCTATATATTTAAGGGATCCATTATTTAGCAGCAAGTGCAATCATTATCTTCCAAGAATGCTGTCATATGAAAAATCTATAGCAAATTAGCAGAACCAAAAGCTTAATAAGGTTGCCAGGCAACCGCTTTGCATCACTCACAGGCAGGCCTGCTCAAATTCATTCTGATATGACTTTGATTATTGCAACCTCTTTCTCTTTGATTACCCATTAACATTAAAGGCTGTAATTTGGGGGTTGCCACCTGTCTGTTCCCATCTAAAAACAGTTCAGCACATTCACTCTTGACTGCATCATTGTTACTGGAGTCTCAGGGGCGGAAGGGGAAGTGGTTTAGACACTGGGATGAGCTGTCACTATTTTAGGATTCCAGTTTTGATGCATGATACAGATAGCAAATGTTTGCATGTTTTACAGCAAGGAAAGTGTTTTGAAAGTACATATGCCTCTGTATCAAAATTTGGTTCTTCTGTAAGATGGGTGAAATGGCACTTTATCACAGCAGCCAATATATTCAGGTGGCCCTGGAAAGAGACTACTTGTTATCCATACTTGCTGGTTTAGTCCAGTCAAGGACAATTTCTTCTTCCCTTGGATTCAGGACTAAAAGGGGTATTCACTCCTGACCATTCTACAATTCAGTTCCTGACTTCCAACCAAAAGGATGCCACCTCCTGACACTCCCAGCATAGATTAAAGTATGTTCCCAACTGGCCACATTTTTTCCCCAGCAACATAGAGTATGGTTAGTATCAATCCTATGGTGACGACTGGATGTCATATACTACTTTGCATTAAAAACTCCATGCAGATAGAATACAAGTACAGCCATTAAAAGTTATGGTCCCTCTCTTTGTTTGGTGTGCTGGCTTTCTAATTGTGTTTTCAGTAAGTGGAGCATTCCAAATTATGATCCTCCGCCTGCAGTCCAAAGTGGTACAATCCCTTCTATCACCTCAGGACTCTGCCACCTCACTCACATCTCATTTTGTTGCATGTGTGAACCACACCTAAGTGTGCAGTTACTTGTTCTCGCATTTGGAAGCCCTGGAGAAATGAGCTTCCCAATCACAATGAGTCCAACATGCATATATTTTTATATGCATAAGACTTACATGTGTCTTCAACAGAACCTGTGACACTTGGGGGGGGAGCTTGCCTCTGCAATGCGACCTCTCCCTTCTGACCACGCATCTGGCCTTCCCACTACATTGTTGGGGAGAGAGTTCTGATTAGCTACAGTTCAGCAAACAATTCAGAACAGTAGATCCAGATGCTTCTCCACAATCCTGGATATGACACAAGACTGGTTTTATTATAGTCCTGAAATGCTCTGCCTGAAGAAGGAACCTTCGTCCCATTTTAAATAACCAACAGGGAGAATAAAAATATGTAATGTATCCACATGTTTCTCCATTAACGTAGACATGCATCGTATTCCATAGTTAATGTTCCTTAGAAGTAGTTGTTTCCTGATTCATGCAATGGCAGGAGAATGTACTGAGATGCATAGGTGTCAACTTCAGGGGGCCTGGGGAGCTGGAGCCCCCCCCCAAACTTTTCCAGGACATGCTGAGCCTCCCCCAGAGACAATGGCCTGTAATGTCTCTGGCCCAGCCCCAGCTCTCCCCCCCCCCCCCCCGGGAAATTGGAAAGTCTACGCCCTTGCTGAGATGTGCTGGAGCAAAGTTATGTGTTAGAGAAATGTATGGAAATATTTCTTGTATTTCAAATCTTGTTGACTTTTAATTCCAAATGAAGAAACCAATCTTGCCTTGAAATTTACGGCAGGATCCATTATTAATATTCTGTGTGCTTTTAATACTAGACTTCAACAGGTCAAAATATGAAGCTCTATTGGATGGTTTTTTTTATTGAAAGCCACTGTGAATAACATAGAAGTGAATAACACAGAAGGTGAAGTTAAAAGTTAATGCAGGGGGAAGAGCTGCAAAATTCCAGTAACTGCTGAAGCCAAATGAGCTCGGCCCATAAAACTTGACTTGTTTTCCTGAATCTCATTCCGGTTCATTGCCTACCGTGTATGAGGAACTTTACAAATATATAGTCTTCAGGTCAATGTGTAGTGAGTGCTTTCCATAATATTTTCCTTAAAAAAATCTTTCAGGTTCTTTTTTTTAACTCTTCATTTTCATTTAATCCAAATTTGATTCTAACTGTAGCTGAAACTAGACTTTACAGCAGATGTGGGGCCATTGCAGTGAACAACAAGTGCATGATTCTCTCTGTCCTTCTAGAAAATTCTAACGGAAGCAATAATTGAACCTAGTATTTATATAGTGCTTTCAAATAATTTAAGTGCTTCACAAGTTTTTCAAATGTTTAAAGTGTCTCTTACATAAGAGATGGGAGAGGCTGAAAAAGAGCAGTTTGTTCAAGGCCATCTAAGTCTGTGGCAGAGGCAAGATTTGAATCAGAACTTCCTCAGACCGTTAGACATAACTTTTCCTACACCAACAAGGAGTAGCCAAGGAAGTGAAGCAGAGCTATGGAAACTCACAGCAGAATGACTGCATGCCATACAGCACTATGTGGTACCACTTTGTGGCACAATGGAGGGCGGAAGAGGAGAGGTGGGGATTCTGTTGCCAGCAGTCATTTCAACCACAGATTATGCCAGAAGCAATCAATCAATTTACCTCAGAAACTCAAGGTATAAGTCTAGAAGACTAGTTCTGGTATTTATTACTCAAGCTGGAAGATATCCAAAATTAGCTCTCCAATGTGTTTATTTTTACCTTGTATTTTCTTCCTGTTCTTCAAGTTGGTATACTTCCTGTTCTTCAAGTTGGTATACAAACTTGATTTAAATTACAAAAAAGACCCACAGTGGAATTAAACCCTTAAAACAAATCAAGAGCCCAGATCAGAAGCACTGGCAAATTTTAAAAGTGTTGCAAGTCTTGTAAAATGCTGTCAGCCCAGGGACCTTATGAACCTCCTCAAACAAATTATTCCACACTGCTGTCAAACTAGCACATGATCTTACTGTTGCCATGCAGCATTTTTGTTAAATATAAGAAGACACAGAATGTGCAGCACCAGAGAAAAATGTGCAGTTAAAAAAACAACAACATTTGTGCAATGATGCAAAAAGTATCTCACATTATTTGACATAGAACAAAGTTTAAGTCCAGTGGCACCTTTAAGACCAACAAAGTTTAATTCTGGGTATAAGCTTTCTGCCACTGGACTCAAACTTTATTTTTTTTGCTTCAGACCAAAATGGCTACCCACCTGAATCTATTATTTGACATAAAAAGTGACTAATAGTATAAAAATAAATTGTACAGTCCAGGTTCTCCACAACCTCAGGCCTCGATCAAACTAGGGTTGCCAGGTTCCTCCTGGTCATCAAAAGTTGATGGGGGTAGGGTTGCCAGATCCAAGTTGGTAAACTCCTGGAAATTTGGGGATGAAGGACAGGGACTTCAGCGGCATACAATGCCATAAAGTCCACCCTCCAAAGCATCCATTTTTTCCAGGGAAACGGATCTCTGTAGTCTGCAGATGAGCCATAATTCTAGGGGATCTGTCCAGGTCCCATGGCTGGCATGCCTAGATCAAGCATACCCTTTCTCTGACCCCTATTAAAAGCACTCCCCACATACTCCATTGCCACTTTCCACCAAGTTCCCCTGTGTTTCAAAGATGCAGGAAATAATTCTAGAACATTCTAGAATGTCCTTGACAAGTCATAGGAAGCTGTCAACATTATGATAAGATTCAGGAGGGCTGGCCACCCAGAAACTTGCAATCCTGTTACCATGAGAGGAAAAAACCTGATAGTAAACTACAGCTTATGCTTGAGTCACCAATTCTGCTGGTCCCACAGCCCCAGAAATAAACTTTCCTAAGACTGGAAATGGCTGTGGAGGCTGGGTGGGTACAGATGATCCTCAGCTGTCAGCATCTTCCCCTGATGGATTGCTGGATCCAAGCCATTGTCAGATGGCCAAGGAGTGGCCAGTGAGATTTAAAAGCAAATATTAACAGAAGGTTCACAATGGAAAGAAATACTGGTGAAATTGTTGGATATTACCTTATATCAGCAATGTTGGTCCATGACAATTTAAAAAAAAGAATCAACAGGATAATAATACCTCAGGACCAACCAAAGTATTCATAGGACTCTTCTTCAAGCTGATGGCTATATTATACTAGCCAGCCCAGTATAGCTCAGACATGGGGGGGGAGGGGCTCGGACCTACCACTGGGTTGCCATCTGATGTTATGTTATTGGAAGCTTTTAGTAATGTATCTTATTTATTGGAATGTGTTTTAGCTGATTTTATCTGTTTTAATGTATTGATTTGGCCTGTGCGCCCGTGTAAGCCGCCCTGAGCCCGTTTGCGGGGAGGGCAGGGTCTAAATTTGAAAAATAAATAAATAAATAATAAATACAAAAGTAACAAATGGTAAAAGGTAAACAAAAGGAAGAAAATGCAGTTTCAGAATTAAAATGAAAAGTTTTGTTTTATGACTCATGAAAACTGAGGACCTTTGAGTGCTAAGGCTCCTCCTCATCAGAAGTGCAAGTCTTGGGTATGGACTGAAGGACAAGAGGTTCTTGGCCTGGGGATCTTGCTGGGGGACCTTATAGGAAGCTAAGAAGTTTCCTTTGTGTGTTGCAACTTTTGGCTTCAGTGGACATTAGGTCAGGCCTGTAATTTCCAGGTTATATCAATGTTGGTGAAGGAATACATTCGGAAGGTGACAGGGGATGCTCAAGGCCCATTTCCAGTAACCTGTAGGAGTGTGTCATTTTTTACTTTCTTTCCTGAGGACACGGTAAACTTCATTTGTCGGAAGTGTAACCTGATAGGACTCTTAGAAAAGGTTCAAAGCCTGAAGGAAAGGATTGTTACCCTTTGTGAGATCAAGGAAGGGGAGGATTTCATTAGCAAAAGTCATAAGGCTCTGCATAGGAATATAGAGACCAGTCAAAGGGACAACATAATGGTTGAATTTCCTGACAAAACTCCTCTGAGTGAGGAGGTCATGGGAATATTTAAAAAATGTCATTAGAAAGTGTTGGTCATCAGCAGCTCTCTGCTGAGGGGTATGTAATGTCATGTGTCCAGGCCTGACCCCCTAGCACAAGAGCTGTCGCCTGCTAAGGGCAAATATTAAAGACATTGCAGACCAAACTGAGGAACATGATTTAGTAGGCATTACAGAGACTTGGTGGGATGATTCTCATTACTGGAAAGTAGTAGTGGATGGAATTGGACTCTGGCCAGCTCGACCGTTGCAGTGCCGATGAGGAGGCCCCTCTTACATTCTTCCTCGGTCACCTGGTAGAAGACCAGGATCATTCGGAGTCCCTTGACCCAGGCTTCCAAGTGCTGGGGCTTTGCCGGGTTGAACAGCAGGACGAGTCCTACTCCCGGAAAGGTGGCCATTGCTGCACGGGGTGACATGGAAGTGTTTCCTTGGGCGTCTTGGTTGCTCACGGTGCAAGCAGCGACGGTGGACATCAGCTTCCTCGGGGTCGCAGCAGCAGGCTCATTCAACGGGATCCCATCCTCTATGCAAGCATTGTGTACTGGGTTCGTTCCATTGAAGAGTCAGACTACGGCATAGCAATCAGCATTCTTTATTAGGTACGCAACTAAGCATGCAATACCGGTCGTGAAGGCCAACTTTATACAGTCCGCACCCAAAGACCCATTAGCGGGTTTGAATTTCTCGCCAGAGTTCTTATTGGAGGGCTAGTGTGGGTTTAGGATCCCTGGCTCCTATTGTTTTCAGGAGCCAAGCTCAAGCTCTAAATCACTGCTGCCATGTGGCCATCAGCGGACATAACATAAACAAATTGGAAAAGTGGGTGAATGTGAATAAGATGCAGTTCAATAAAGATAAGTGCAGAGTTCTTCATCTGGGTAACGAAAATGAGGAACGTGCATACTGGATGGGAGACACAGTTCTGGGTAGCTGTGGGTGTGAACAAGATCTTGAGGTACACGTGGACTGTCAACTAAATATGAACAGTCGGTGTGATGCAGTGGCCAAAAACTAATGCAGTTTTGGGATAAATCAACGGAGGCATGATATCCAAATCACAGAATGCCATAGTCCTGATGTACACTGCATTGGTCAGGTCACACCTGGAGTATTGTGTGCAGTTCTGGAAGCCTCCGTTCAAAAAAGATGTTGACAGAATGGAGTGGGTGCCCAGGAGTGCGCTGAAGATGATCAGGGAGGGGGTGGGGACCAAGCTCTATGAGGAAAGGCTGAGGGACTTGGGAATGTTCATTGCAGAGAAGAGGAAGCTAAGCGGATGTTTGCTCTCTTTAAATATTTGAAAAGCTGTCATTTAGAGAAGGGCAGGAAGCTCTTCCTGTTGGCAGTAGAGGATAGTGCTCGCAATAGTGGGTTTGAATTATGGATGGAAAGGTACCAACTGCATATTAGGAGAAAAATTTCACAGTAAGAGTAGTTTAGCAGTGGAATAGGCTGCCTAGGGGAGGTGGTGAGCTCCCCCTCACTGGCAGTCTTCAAGCAGCAGCTGACTGAACACTTGTCAGGGGTGCTTTTGGCTGATCCTGCATTTAGCAGGCCCCTTCCAACACTATGATTCTACGTTTAACCCAGGCTAGCCCCTATCTGCTTTTATTTCTCAATCTCTTGTTTTATACTTGCACATAACTATGAAACCTGGGCCCCATCCACACTGTCACTTTTGTCGCTCATTTCTCCCTATTGCTTCAGGTTCCCCCACCCCCCATATGTTTTGTTCTCTCTAGTAGTCCCAGAGGGAGCAAAACACATGTGGAAAAGGGGGAGGAACCCAAAGCAATAGAGAGAAATGAGCAGCAAAAGTGACAGTGTGGACAAGGCCCTGGTGTTTTATAAATATGTGCACATGTGGAAACCTTTCTTAACAAGCATCCAGATTCACTGAAGCATAGTGGGTAAACAAATTAATCTTTTCCAAGTATTGTGGTATCTTAAAGAATAACAGATTTACTGAAGCATACCCCTTTCTGGACTAGAGCCCATGCATGAATTGCAATCTCAATCAGCAGACATATACACAACGGAAGAGAGAGGGAAATATGAACTGCCAGAGGTCTAGCTTGAGATATTTCTATACAAAGCTCAAAAGTATGCAAGATTAACATACAACAGCAGTAACTAATAATTAAACATACTGCTTATGTGAAGCAATCTGTGAAGCCCTTTCAGAGTTAACTGCCACTCTGAAATAAATTATCTGAGGACTCTCTGTTAATCTTAAGTTTCACCAAGAGAAAGGTTAGTAATGTTAGCTAACCTGACCTAATCAGGGAAGATTAACTGATCCAGGATCTACACATTAATAGGTTTCTTTAATTTAATAACAAAACAAAACAGTATGATAAGCTCTAGGAAAGATTTGGACTGAGTACAGAAACAGGTGGTGAAATAACGAGGATTTAGATTTAAAAGCAAATAATGTAGTAAAAATTAATAAGCCAAGCACTAATCCTCTCTGTGTATATTATATGCCTTGCTCCCATTTTTCAACCATTTCTCCCGAGGTGTTAATTTTGTTAACTTCATGAAAAGCTTTGAGGAGCCGTGCCAACAGTTTGCCAAGGAGAAATTTTAATTATACTTGATTTTAATACTTCAGATGTTCCAGCAATAAATTTTCTGAAAAGCACAGGGGAGTGTGTGTTTTTAACCTTGGTTATTCAGATTTTGTTTATATGCACAGCTTTCGAAAAAGTAGAAAACAGATTTCTAGTAATTCAGCATCTGCATGTAAATATCCTTAAAGTCATCCCAAATTTATCTCTTTTCTTCCCCTTGCGAGATCCCAAAGGGTGAATTTTATACAACAACAGCATGGAAGAGAGAGAGAGCAGAACCTTTTAGTTTGATGCACTCCGTTGGGTTCAGCCTTTTCTCATCCAGTCTGGGTGACATATAATAGTATTAGAGCTGGGCTGAAAGGGAAAAGGCAGCCTTGATATTGTGCTCCTTCTCTTTGGTTGGATTGTTTGTCTAATTAGGCAGTGACAGAAAGAACTTCGGTCTCTGGACTCTTGAGTTCTCACCTCTCCTTTTCAGACACTATTTCACCAGCTTTGCTAAGCCTTCCTGGCCCTTCCAGGCAACCACAGACTTGACAAAAATCACTAAATGATGGATGTTCCTTTTCCTGGCAAACCCTCCTATCTTCCATCTCTCTCATGTACCTTCAGACACATGGGGGCTACACCAAGACACATGGGGGCTACACCAAGAACAGAGTCACGCTTCTGTTCACCGTAGTCCCTTTCATTCCCACCACATATGGAGATTCATCATGATTGCAGCTGCAGGACACGGCAAACCATATTTTCTAAAGTTTAAATTAAACCTACCTAGATTATATGGAAGATACAACATTCAAAAACTAGTGATTGTTTGCCATGCAAGTAGGGATGTTTAAACACTTGCTGGTTCAGTTCATAGTCTGCCCGAGACAAACAGAGCCAATTTTTCATTGATAATTTCAGCTGTTCACAAACACTTTGAGCCCATTTGCTGAGTTACTTTTCATGCATTTAAACAATACCTTAAAGTGCAATGAGCGTGCAGTGTTCCATGCATGTGCATTCTCACATAGCCCGATGAGACCTGTTGTCACTGCATGCCAGTCTGCAGGCAGTCATATATGGCATATAGTGAACAAATCAATCAGTCATTCAGCAATTATAAATAGATTTTTAAAACTTAGTTTGGTTTTATTTACATTTGTGTTAATTAAATTATTTTGTGCATGACACTTCTGTCCAGTGTATGCTACTTCTGTAGCAGTGTATGGGAGGCATTGTTTTTCCCTCATGTCATTTAATAACCTGATACACACACACCAATCCATGACCCTACTAGAATAAGCTTACCTAGTGCCCTGATGCAGCTTCTCCCACAGAGCAAGGAAATAAAACTCTGTGCACCTGCAAAGCTGTTCAAGGTAGATGGCAGGAAGGCAAATAGAACAGACCTTTGGCTCACAGGTGATTCCGGCTGCCAAACATGGTGTGTTCAGCTCCCAAACATGTTCACTGCAAAGTTTGTGGCATCCCTACATACAAGATCTTGTGCACAGTTTCCAGACAACCCGTGGGTCTATTTTGTTTCCGTTTCTTCAGACAGCCCCTCCCCATCCCACTTCTGGGGACCGCATGTTCACCATAACTACTGTCATCATCCTACATTTAGGATTCAGGACAGCCAAAAGAAGACACACACTGTCTAGTGTCTGCCAAGTATTTCCTTCCTTCTCCAAGAAATTTTGCCAGGAACCCTCAGCAGTATACAGCAAATATCTTGCCCCTTTCTGCAGTTCCAAGTTCAAGAATCAGCAAGGAGACGCATAGAGAGTACAAAGGGAGTCAGCTGTCAGCAGCAGTGAAAATACTTGAAGCAGACTTTCCACATATGCCTGTAGCAGTTGTCAGATCCACTGGCTGTTGCAGGACACCTAGAGGCCTCTCACCACATGAAATGTCATTCACAAGTCCCTATGAGATATTGGAATAGTGCAGAATACAAGGTGGGATACAAATATAAATAATGAATGAATGAATGAATGAATGAATGAATGAATGAATCTGCACGAGAAAGCACAAGGAAACTTTAGTATGGAATTCTGTGGTGATGATTTAAATTTTATAAGCTCAAGAAGAAACTGAGATGTGTTCCAAAAATAAAAAAGCTACATAAAGTTGTGTGTGACTGAGAAGGGGTGGTGGTGATCATCCTTTGGTTGCTGGTAATCCAGATTCAATTTTTTTTCATGAAATTTAAACATATTTATTCAAAGAACATGTGTTAAGAGGCACAATTTGATCTGAAACACTGGGTGTAAAAAAAATGGAAGAGACTGTGGTTCTGTTGCTGCATCATTTCTCATTTCACAACTGATAGCTGGTTTGGAGGTGGGCAAGTTTAATGTAGCTCCATTGTTGTGAATGGAGTTTACACTAATGAGAATCTGGAGCGCTTGCAGGGCATGGCTGGAGGACCAGGTAAAGTGGTCCATCTCAGAAGAAGGGTGGGATCAAAATTGTTTCTGGGCAGCTCTGGATTGTCCTGCTGACGTGACTAGCAGTGTCACGTGAAGCTGAGAACCAAAAACTGTAGAATAAAGAATGTTAAGACTAAATTTATATTCTTATTATTATCATCTACTGTCTTATTTCATTATTTTCAAAGTTGATAGGTACATGTGAATACATTCATATATGTGAACACACAGATCAGGACATGATTTATCAGATTAATTCTAACAGAGTCCATAAATATGGTTACTTTAGAAAATCTGAATTTGTTACATACATCGGCTTTATTTCACTATTCTACATAGAGTCGATTTTCTATATGGGATTCATACCCTGATATTTAAAACATGTCCACTACGACACGCTGAAGAAAAGTTTATTTACTTGAAACTAGTTGAAATTAATCTGGATATCTTGTCCGAATTGGGTTCCTCCCATGGACATCTCAGACTAATCCGAATCGCATTGTTCACATGGATTATTTTAGTCTAACCGTATTTATGGACTCTATTAGACCTAATCTGATAAGATATTTTATGTCCTGATCTGTATGAAATAAGACAGTAGATGACAATAATAAGAACACAAATTTAGTCTTAATATTCTTTATTCTACAGTCTTTGTCCTCTGTACCACAGTTTTTGGTTCTCAACTTCATGTGACTTTGCTGACTGTGATTCCTCTTTTTGCTTGTGACTAGCAGTGTGCCTCCTGTTTCTCAGAACAACTGAAGGGAGGCGAATATGAAGCAGCCGAGATGATGGTTAGAGCAATGGTGATGGATGACATGTGCTCAAGAGGAGATGGAAGTGCTGCAGACTGGCGGCAACGTTGACTTTGGGAATAGGTGTACAACATCTCCTAGAGGGGTTGTGTATTCCCAGTGATAGATCAGGTATGCAGCTTCTTTGTTATCCCTGGACAGACAAGTGATGAAGGTGGCTTTGCCAGCTTTGGATGGGTCACTAGGTACAGCCATTCCCAGAGAAAGTTGGCATGCCCATTGTCACCCATGCCTGAATAACAATAGATTACACTACTGACCATGACCTGTGTTGGACTACATTTGAAAGTTCATCTGGTGCAAAATACTCTGGCCAGAGTGCTAACAAGGGTCCCACATAATAAACAGATAAAACCAGCCATAAGGCAACTACATTGGCTTTGATTTTGTTTCCAGTCCCTATTCTAAGTACCACTTTTGACCTTTCAAACTTTCAGTGACTTGAGTCCAGGTATTTGAAGGACTGCATTCACCTGTATCATTCTGGTCAGTTCCTGAGACCATTGGGGGGCGGTGGGCTTGCTTCATGAACCCCTCCAATCAGAGGTGCAGTAGGCAGGGACTTTTGAGAGGGCATTTTCAAAGACGGAGCCTAAATTCCCCAGGAGAAATGAGTGGTGCCTTCATTAAAGACCTTCTGGTGCCATTTGAAAATATACTTATTCCAGAACACTTCTGAAAAAGTTCTGTTATACTTCAGAGGTTTAAACTACCTATTGTTATTGTCCTTGAGTATAACATTAAAGTGTCTTGTTTTTATCTGCAAGCTGCCTTGATCATTCTATAAAAAGAAAGATGACCTAGACATTTACTGAATAAATAAAGGGCTCTATTTCAGTTGCACATTCTCTCATTCTCTGGCAGTGGATCATTACTGTCATCAATAAAGCTAACCAACTAGGTACTGTATGAAAAGGATATTTTAAAAACATGGTCCCAGCCTGCAGGTTTACAATCTAACAAGCTGTCAGAAAGTGCATGGCAATTTTACTTGCCCACCAAAATAATATGTAATTTTTGAAACAGCAGTGTGTCCCTGCTGTTGGTTCCCTGATACTGAAGCCATGAATTTTGGTTGCTGTTGTTTCATTGTATAGGACTGAAGAGTGTGTGGGGCAGGGGGGAATCTTAGGTAGAACCCCTTTGCTGTTAATAGACAGGCTCCACAAAATGGTGCCCAGTGTCCATTAAAGGATGATTACACCCACAGCAGCTCATTTGTTTCAGGGAACATGTCCTGAGAAGTGGCAACACCCGAGATTATGGTTTTGTTTCCAAGATTGTTATGAAGAAGGGAATATTTCTCTGAAGTAGTACTTGTTTCACCTGCAATGATCCTCACTATGTTAAGACAATTAAGGTGAAGGACATTTTCCTCTGCAAGTTTGCTGCATGAAATGGCTGGCAAAGGAGTTTACTCATGAACCAGTCCTTCCAAGGTAAGTAAACCTTCCTTTCCAACTACTTAAGAATGAGAAGGCTAGTGTGCTTTCAAACAACTTCACTGGATCAACATGAAAATTAAGATAGTTCCATGTGGTCAGCTGTGTTGGTCTGAGGTAGTAGAACAAATTTGCAGTCCAGTGGCACCTTTAAGACCAAAAAAGATTTATTCAAGGTATGAGCTTTTGTGTGCATGCACACTTTTTCAAATACATTAGAATGGAAGGTAGCATTCAAACTTATAGACTTATAGAGGCTGAACAGCAAATTAACATGTAACATGATGAAGATGTTTTAAGATATGCAAAGACAAAACTAAATAACAAGTTAAGGTTATAAGGTCAACAGTTGTTTTGATTTAATTAAGGGGGGTAAGGACAGCAAAGCAATAACCATGTCAAAATAGGGGATAAATGTGTAAAGGTGTCTTTTCTAATTGTGGGAAGTAAACTGAAACATGAAAATGAGTGCTCATAGCTTGGGAGTAAACTGAGGGCACTTACAAATCACTTCTTTCTTTCTTTCTGTACTGCAAACAACAATGCAGAACCCTACTGTAATAGAGTGGATGGCATTAGTGCTTGTCTTAGCACAAATTTCAAGAGGGAAAGCTGTTGTAAAAGTAAGAGGTAAACTTTTGAAGATAAGGAATATAGTGAGATACCTGGCCAGGGTACTGACAGACAACAGAGAAAGACCCAGTCATGTCAATAAAATAAGGAGGAATTTTATATTCTCCTTTTGTGTTGGTGCAAACACCCCTTGCAGCTGACATTCCATCTGTGGCCCGAGGAGAATTCTTTTGCAAAACATATATGTAAAACTGGCCCAAATCCAGATGTTAACATGAGACCAAACACATAACACCTACAATGCGAACAGTATAAATTGGAACCCATAAGGCATACTGTGCTAGACTTACTGAAACTGGAGTGCAATTTTACACCCTTAATTTACGCACAGCATATTTAATAGAGTTTAAATTAAAGTAATGTACAAGTACAAATCCTCCAAGGAAGGCATAAATTGCATGTAGCTCCAAGCTGTGATATAAGAGGATTGGATGTGAGATGGGATATCCAGGTCAATTTTTAAAGACTAGCCATAAAAGTCAATCTTTACAAAGAATTCCAATGTATTGCACTGCAGAACTCTCCATTCAGAATACTTAACTGAGTGATTTAAAGTGCCATCCTAAGCAGAGCTGTACCCTTCTAAGTCCACTGAAATCAGTGGGCTTAGAAGGGTATAACTCTGCTTAGGATGCCACTGTTAGAAACATCTGGAGTTATTTAAGTCTGGAAACATTTAGCTCTAAAATTAAATGTGCAGTTGGGGAAAGACTGTCAATGTTGGGTCTGAAGCCTAATCTTCTCTTTTCAGCTACTACGATGCAAACTGAGATTCCAGCAGCTAAAGCACCATCTTATGCAATCCAGTGAAGCCGGAAGGACTGCCTTGATAAATGGACTATGCTTCCTATAGCGATGTTAGAGCAACAGGTTCAAGGATTCTGATTCCCAAAGTATTTATTTTGTTGCTCGATTTCTAGAGCCTGCAGAACAGTGTCGGAGGGAGGTGTTTTTAGACATGGGTTTTATTTAAGTTTTTCGGTTTTATTGTCCAAGACCTTGGTCTAAGAACAGGGGATGAAAGAAAAGAAAAAAGAACGGCTGTCGAGCTATGGCCTTAACAGCCCCTTGCTGCACTTTTTTTGCCTGAACCTCTAAACTGATTGTTTTAAAGATACATTGCAGTTAGGGATGGGCATGAGCTGGGAAAATGTGGTTTGTTTAGGTTCCTGAGCCATAAACCATCATAAATGTTTAGGCGCCAAATGAACTAGTTGGGTTCATGTGGTTTGTCATGAGTAGAGTGCCGCCCCCATGTGACAGAGACACCAAACTTGTAGGGGATTTCTGGCTGACTCTCTTCTACCTCCTTTCCAAGTTTGATGAAGATTGGGTTTATGGGGTCCGAGTTATGCCCCCCAAAGAAGATGCCCCCAGGGAAAGTGCTTTCCGGGGAAATGAGAAGTGCTGGTTCAGGAGCGTATAGAAAGAACCCTCTGCTGCCACCTGCTCCTCTACAACCTCTCAAAGTTGGGAGTGGATTACATTTCCGGGGGGGTCAGGTATGGACCCCTCCCCCAAGGTCTCGCCAGTGCTCACTCTGGGAAAGACAGCTGCAGTTACAAGAGTCTATGGAACGGCTCAGGGAAAAGCCAATGACACCAAACTTACAGGGAAACTTCACCTGGACAGAAAACCTTCCCCCATCCAGACACTGGAAACACGGCAAGCACCCCCCCTATGCTCTCAGCCCCCTTCCAAGTCTCCAAAGGCAGGTTCTGAAGAACAGAAAGACAGACCCCAGAGTTTCAACAGGAGGTCCCCAAAGTAATCCGACAGCAGCTTGGCAGGCACCCTAGCAACACAACACTAGCAAGAAAGGTTTACTCATAATTCTCACGGCCTCCCTGGGCTGAAACACACAGGTCCAGAGCACACTCATTAACCAGGGTGTATTCTTCTACACAGCAAAGGAATGGAACCACATGCTGAGCTGGCAGGGTCACCACCAGTTCTCCAAAGGCAGGTTCTGAAAGACAGAAAGGTAGACATCCCCAGAGTGTTGACAGGGACTCCCCAAAGTAACACCATGGCAACTTGACAGAGACCCTTGGAAAGTGCTGGAACCCAGCGAGGCATGCCCAGAATGCTCCCAGGCCCCCTCAGGCCTAAACACATAGATCCTCTGGTCACAGCCCACCACTAGGTGAAATTTCTGGTTATTCACAATTAGTGTACAGATAAAAGATCACCTATTGTGAATTGTACAATTGCAATGGAAAGGGGTAGTCAAGCAGGGGCTTGCTTGAACAGGCAGATGTTTGTTGAAGTAGATGTTTGCTGAAGTGGATATTGTTCCATGAGGTAGGTGCTGTATTATGAAGTCCATGTTCTTTCATGAGGTAGGTGTTGTGTTATGGGGTAGATGTTGTTTCATGGAGTAGGTATTGGGTGAGGCTCCTCCCCAGCCTCTTCCACTCGCTGTTCCCTCTGGCCATGTCTATCGGCCTGTAACCTCCACATTTCTTTGCAGAGCTCACCCTTCCATTGCACAAGCTCTGCATTCCGGAGAGCAATGCTGCCTTTTATCTGGAGGTCACAGATACAGGCCAGCTTCTACTCCCCTTCCTTGCAGAGAGGATGCAACTTGGTGGCAATGGCCACTTGCAACCTCTTGTGGCCTGGCTCTGGTGCAGAGACCAGCATTCAGTCCAGCCCTTGAATCATGGGGATGACTTGCCCCAGGCTGGCCATATGGGTGCAGAGCATGTTGTTGGTGTCCTGAAAGGGCTTGAGGACACACACCATTTGGGAGAGGGTCAGCCAGTCATTGGAGCTGATGCTGAGCTCTTCTTCCCTGTGCAGGATGGTCATGGAGATGACATCCTGCACCGTGCTTTTCTGCTCCACCAAATGTACAATCATGGTGTAGGTGGAGTTCCAGTGGGTGGGTAAGTCCAGGATGAGCCAGTGTTCAGGCTCATCCCCCTCACCCTGCCTCCCACACAGCAGATGGGCAGGCTTGACGCTGTGTGAGAAGTGGGTGGCCAGGCGTCAGAAGGTCTCCACCCAGGACCACATCTCAAGGGTGGCAGCATCCCAGGTGGCATTGACAGTGCTCCCCAGCCCCAGAGCATACTTCACCACCAGGTGAAGCATGTGTGCCAAGCAGACAATGCCCTTAAGGCACACAGCCTTCACCACTGCCAGCATGTTGGTGCTGGTGTCCATGACCATGTAGCCACAGATGATGCTGCCACCACCCACCCACTCCCTCAGGCTACTCTGGATCACAGCAGCATTGTTTTGCACCATGTGGTCTGCATCCATCCCCTGCACATGGAGCAGAACCAATTTGTAGCCCAGTGGCACAACTGTCTCCTCCTGGGGCCTGGGCCATGCCCCAACAGTCCAGATAGAGAGTTCCTCTGGTTGCCACCAGTGGGTGGTGAGGGAGAGATATCTGCTGGCTGCTCCAGGGGTCTGCCATGAAGTGCAGGGCTTTGCCTTGACCACTGCCACTGCAGAGTGATGTATGGTGAGCAAGGCTTGTTGGCTCATGGTCCTCTGTCAGGGGATCAAGTATTTTAAGTATTGAGCAGGAGGCGATGAATCCAAACAAACAGGCTTTTATTTAGTGCCATTGTTCAGCTCAAAAGATAGCTCTATGAGACCAGCACTTTCATTTATACTGTTCCAACACATAACTTTCAACAATATATATACAAGAAATACTATTGGACCCAAGCAGGGCTCAGCGATTGGGTATCTAGATTGACTTCAGGACCAGTGGGAGTCTTTATTAATCAGCCAATAGGAATTGGAGCTTTAGGATACCAGAGCCCTTTCCAAGCTATTACTGCTTCATATTCTAAACACAAACACAACAAAGTACCAGGGATCCAGGTGTTGCAGCAGCCAGTGAAAGGCTACGTCCTCCAAGAGGGAGAAGGGTTGGCCATCCACAACAATCATCTTGCCGACAAGGCAAGTGATTGCTTCCTGGGCCCTCCATTTAGCCCTTTTGGATGTCCCTGGGGGAATGACCTCTTGGAGGGTGGCCTGTGGTACCCCAAGTGTGGGGAGCCTTTCTTGGAGGGGCCTCCTGCTCCCCCTCCACTTCTACCTGCTGAGAGTGAGTGGGCCTCTTCTTCCTCCTGCTGGCCTTTCCTTCAGTGGCAACATAGTTGGGTGCACCCTTTGCAGGTGCCTCCAGAGGATAGAGGAGGACAAATGTTGGGGGGTTGTACCCCTCCAAACATGGGTGTGGTACACCTGGCACTTTGCCACACAGGGGTCACTGGGGAGGGTGCAGAAATATTTCCAAACTGTGGGCTGGAAATGGGGCCACAGGATTGCAGAAGAGGGAGGCACAGCTGCTTTCTGGCACTGGGCTGGGAGGGGTCACGGAGGGGTGTACTTTAGGCGGGAGCAGCAATAGGGATGTGGGATGTGGAAGGGAGGATGCTTCATCCCCACCCTCTGAATCACTGCTGTCAGAGTCCTCCTCTTTGAAGAGTGTTAGCAACTGCTGGTGTCTCTGGGCAGTGCTAACAACTCTTTTGCCTCTGCAGAGAGCCCCAGGAACATATCAGGGGAGGGAGGATTTAAGACCCCTGGTGATGCCCTGCTAGGGTCCAGCTCTAGTGGGCTGGCAGGATGGGTTTGGTGCCCAGGGATAGGGGCCTGTGGTATGCAGGGGGTGGAGGACTTCTTCCCCCTTGACAAACACCTTTTGCCCCCACTTTCACCCTCATGGCGCACAGAGCTGTTCACAATCAGGAGGGGTGGGAGGGTATAAATGTGGGTCCTCAGCTGAGACACCCAGTAGCTAAGCCCCTCTGCTCAGTGTGAGCAGAGAGATGGGGTGGCTCAGGGTTCTTTGGTAATCTTCAATATTTGTGTAATTCCTTCTAACCCTCAAGAATTGACTATATGGGTATTGAAAATAAATAATTTTTTTTTAAAAAAAGAATTGATTATATGGTAAAATAATTTTTAATTAGTTGGATGAAAACTATCAAAACTTAAAAAGGAAACTGTGTCTTCTCCTTAAAATGTTTTTTTCCCCTTTTGTTGGATAATATTCCTTTGCCGGGGCTTGTGGGTGAGCCTTGTTCCAAAAATGAAGCCAACGAATAGGTTGAAGTGGCTGGTCTGTTGTAGTGCATGTCCTCTTCTCCTCTGCTGTTACCACCTGTGCTGGAAAGCCTGGAAATATCTCCCAGGGTGTCTGTAGAATCCGCAAATGAAACTTGGCATGTAAATTGTCTCCATGTTTTTATCTTGGGGTCCTTCTATTATTTGTATTTAATACAAAATTATGTTTTTATCGATCCCCCTGATGAAGTCTGCATGGCAAAACATGTAGGGGCTTTGAATGATAAGAAACCAGTCACCTGTCGCCTGGCATTTTCCCCTTGGAGTTCCAAAATGTTCACTGCTCCCCCTGGAGTCGGTCAGGGAAGTTTTCAAACAATTAGATATTTTCCCGTTGGCTGGAATGTTCCCTCAACCAGGATGTGTAGTAGTCTCTGAGTCAACTGGGTCTCTTGGGATAAGCAAAGATTATGATTGACAGGAGGAGCATTAGAGGAAAAGGGGCAGGCAGGCAGCCAGCTGGCTAAAGTAAACAAAACAACATGGAGCTGGAACCTCAGCTGGTTTTCTCAGCCAGGCAGTAGCCATGGAAAGACATGGTGGAGAGATCCAGGTAGAGAGGCCATGGGGGACACTTGAACAGAACCAATTCACGGATCCCCCCTTGAAAAATCCTAAATAGTAACTAAGGGGGCCCATCACAAGAGCTGACAGGGTCCATTGTCCATGGGCCCCTGTAATGACAGCTATCATGATGGTGATTTGTGTATTGGACTAGGACTGGGAAGACCTCAGTGGGACTAATGTCCAAGTGTCTAAATTCAGCATCATCCATACAAATTCACTTGGGGGCAGGGTTTCCAGGTACCTTTGAGATTAGGTCCAGTTTGAAATATGAGGGTTCTAGGGAGCTTAGGCCCTTTATGAATCAAATCCAGCCTTTCCTGTCGATCTCACAAGTACTGTCATTCTAGCTTTGATACCTTAGAGTCCACCCTCCAAAGCATCCATTTACTCCAGAGGAATTGATCTCTGTAGTCTGGAGGCTAGAGTGATCTTGTCAGATGTCAGAAGTTAAGCAGGATTGGCCCTGATTAGTATTTGCATGGGAGACCACCAAGGAAGTCCAGGGTCACTCTGAAAAGACCACCTTTGAACATATCTTGCCTTGAAATCCTTATTGGGTCTCTCTAAGTTTTCTGTGACCTGACAGCCAAAACCCCCCGGTAAAAACAGAATTCCAGTCTCTTCTGTGGGAAGAACTCTTTGCAAAAGCCATAACGAAAAGGCAATAGCAGAAATTCTGAGAAACAATCTGGTTATAAAAGGGGATTTTCTATTTTGACTTGACATGTCTCAACACCATCAATATACTAGTTTATACAACTATCACACCTTATCCAAGAGGCCTCACATCTGTGCTCAAAGGGAGTCCTAAAAGCTTAGCCAATTGACCATTATTTTGCAAAATCCTTGAAATAAATAATGACCCCAATTAAATAGTTAATTTACTACTGTAAAACTAATAATTTCTCTGTCACCACTTTCCACTGACATCCAGGTGCTGATGAAGAGCAAGGGCCTCTGCCCCTGCTCCCCACCAGACAACAGAAAGTGACAAAAGGAATGTCAGTTTCAGACAGCACTCATTCACACCTCTGGAAAGTGGCAGTCTTGCCATCTGTAATCTATCAGAAGGTCAGTAAAGATTAAGGCAATAACTAGAGGGAGCAATGAAGAGCTACCAATGAAGAGCTAGCCAAAAACAAGCTAGCAACAAAATGACAATAAGAAAAAAGGGCTAGCTCAAGGCATTTTGGGCAGATAGTACCAGTTTGCAACCTGACTCTACTATGATGTGGCAGAACTTCATTACTGAGCTCGCCTGTATCATCCATGAGCATTACTAACCTCTGGCTGTATAGAACAGTCTAGTGGGAAGATACGCAGTGTGGATCAGTGGAAAAGTCCTGTTTTAAAAATCAAGATATTACAACTAGACAACCCCACACACACACACTATCTGCACAATATGGTGTAACAGTAGAACCAGGATAGCTTTTCTTACAAGAGTTCTTTCAACACGGTGAGCCAGTCGTGGGTAGCATCAGCTGAAGCAGAGAACATATGGGAGAGGGAAGGGGTTGCTTAGCCCTTTACCTGAAAATCATCTTCCCTTCACTCCTGGCTGCTGCTTCTCGATAAGTGATTCAGGATCCCTTCCCCCTGACAACAACTTTCCTATCATTATTCTATTCCACACTGAAGTCATTTATCTCAAAAATGCAACAATAAGCCCTTGCATCTATCTATCCAGATGCGTCCTCTGGACAGCGCCCACTACAACTTCCAGTCCAGGTGGTAACCTTCCAGGACATTCAGTTGCTGACCTAAACGTAGCAGTTATTTTACAAAGGAATTTCAAAGGGAGATTAGAGAGACTGCTGAATTGCAACTGATTATGAAACGCAAGACAATGCACCCACCTGAACTGAATCGAAACCTAGGTTTCCTGTCTCATTACCAATGCTGATTTCTCCATGCCTACTACCTCTCTGCATATCTCATCTAATCCAATCACGCCTGCTATTGTCATTTTCTTGCTTATATAATTTGGCACCTGAAATCAGTCCATAGGACAAATGGACTCACATTCTAGCTGAATCTGAAGAAGTGAGCAGTGACTCATGAAAGTTCATACCCTACCACAAATTTTGTTAGTCTTTAAGGTGCTACTGGACTCTTTTCTACTGCTACAGATGGACTAACACGGCTACCCATCTTCATCTATCTTCATGGAAGATGTGAGAACTGTCTAAGTCCAGTGGCACCTCTAATACTAACAAAGTTCAATTCTGGGTATAAGGTAGGGCTGCCAAGTCAGCCCGGGGGGTGGGGGATCCCCCGCTAAAGGGGTTCCCGATCCGCCGGCCAAATGCTGGAACCCCACCCCCGACGTCATCCAGCAAGGACGATGTAATGACGTCACCGGAAGTGACGCAGCACGTTGGGGGCGTTGCCAGGGCGACACTCTGGCAATCACCCCAAAACTCTATGATACCATAGAGTTTTGGGGCGATTGTCAGAGCATCGCCCTGGCAACGCCCCCAACGTGCTGCGTCATTTCCGGTGATGTCGATGGGCGTGCACACAAAGTGCACACACCAGAAGAAACTCCCGGCGGGAGGAGGACTCCCCCCCGCCAGTGAGTTTTCAAGACTTGGCAGCCATACTATAAGGTTTTGTGTGCATGCATCAGATACAATGGCAGTAGTTGCTGCACAGCCTTCTCTCATAGGAGTGGCAGAGCATCTGCTTTGTATGCAGAACTTCCCCAGCTTCAGTCCCTGCATCTCCAGTTAGAAAGGTCAGAAAGAGAGTGATGTGAAAGGCCTTTACTCAAAGCACTGAAGAGATGGTGCCTGTCATAACAGTAACACTGACCTTGATAGACCAGTGGTCTGATTCACTATAAGGCAGCTTTATACATAGGCGTAGAGTACGGGGGGGCTCGAGCCACCCCCGAAATTTCCCGGGAGGGCTCAGCCACCCCCGGCAAAATGGAGCGCCTGCCGCCGCGCCTCCCTGGGTCCTTCCAAGGCCCAGCTGCTGCTGCTGGAGAGGAAGAGGGAAGGGGTGGCCAAGGGGGGGAGAGAGGCACTGGCGGCAGCAGCCGGCAGGCCTCAGAAGGGCCCAGGGAGGCGTGGCGGTTTCCCGGGGGGAGAACATCGCCCCAGCGAGCACGTGCACTTCGCACGCATGCTAAGGAGCCCCCGCCCCCCCCCCCCAAATTTCCAAAAGTCTATGCCCCTGACTTCATGCAGTAGTGTGAAATAACCATCCATCGAAACATTGGCACATCCAGGGCTGCAAGAGGGCAGCAAGAGAGGGTACCATGGAATAATACGAAAACTATGAGCTACTCATGAGATTGCATTTCTATTCTGCGCAGCCAGAACTATTTCTCCCCTGACAAAATGAGCAAAAGGGAAAAGCAGAGATGCAGCTTTGAAAGAAATCACCTGATTGCACACAGGGTTGCAAACAGTCTCCCTAATATGTGCATGAATCATCGTGGAATGATGTGGAATGGCTTCTTGCCAGGAAGTAAGTGTGTGCGTGCGTGCGCGCGCATGTCCAAATACAATAAGAGGAAATGTGAGCACAAAAAAGTTTTCGCAGGCCAAAAAAATAAAAAGAGCCAGTGATGAGCCAGGACTTCATGCAGCTTGTCTTGTCATCAGAGGAAGGAAGATTTCATCCAGCATCAAATTCCCTCTCATCACTGGGCCAGAGGATTGGCACAGTTGAAGACAGCTTGGCTGGAATTGCACATACAGAGCCCTGGCTCCTGAAACAAGTCTCTTCAGGCCAGGATGGTTGCCAACTGACCTGGAACAAACCTTGGCTTAGCCAGGGTTTTTGTGTTGGTTGGAAGGGGTGTTTTTTTTGCTTTCAGGGCACTTGCCAAGAACACAAAGGGCATGGCCATGTTTCTTCTCTAAAGACAGTTTTTATTTTAAAAAACTGAACACCTTAAGCAAACAGACAGCATTTGTGCCAAGCTCCACCTCTGAACTAGCCAGAAACTACCAGGTTCCTCCTTTCCCATACAAGCCCCAAACTGCCTTGCCCTGCCAGAAGACATCATTGAGCTCTGCTCCTAAACTCTGGCAAAGTGCTAGATTTTTATTTTATTTTTTAAACTTCAATAGTGGCAGCCCTAAGGAAAAAACACACACAGCACATATTCACAGCCCCGCGCAGTGAGCTGTCAAGCCACAAGGGGTGCCTACTATGGGGATCCAGGGTGGTGATTCCAGAGCCCCTCTGTGCCAGGGTGCTCAGTAAAGACTGGATCAAGTGGCCAACCTTATCAGTTTGGGTGGTGCAGATCACTCGCTTTGAAGGGACTGTATCCAGTTTCTCCTTTGTCCTTGCTGTTGGGAAGAAGGTGGGGAAGTCTGGATTCAAGCTCCCTGCACTTCCAGCAAGTCTAAGCTGAGAGTAGTGACCATTTAGGAATGTGACACAGAAGTTAATGTGCTGGACAAAGACTTGAGAGACCCAGGTTCAACTCCCCACTTTGCCTCAAAGCTCTTTGGCTGGCTGTGATGGACGGGTGGCTGTCCTGCCCTTCTGGCCAAGGTTGGTGCCTCGCCCCAACTCCCCCCCCCCCCACTAGCACAACGTTCCCCGCAGCCAGGAAACCCCAGCTTGGCACCAGAGCCCTGCACTCCTTACCTGGGCCGAGCAGAAGCCCTGCAGCCTCAGCCATCAAGAGAGAGGGAGGCTGGGCCGGCCAGCAAGGGGCTGCCTGGGACTTCCCTGAGGAGGCCAGAAGCTGCACTGCCAGCAGCATCACTGTTGGTGTCATTAACAGCCTCTGGCATCATGAGTGAAGGGAAGCTGCCAGTGATAGATGAGCTGCGGCTTTCAATGGGACCTCACAATTGTGCCCTCAGGCCCCCTGAAACTCCTAACACAGGCAAGGAGCTGGAGTGGAGATGGGCCAGGGCCAGTTGGGACCAGGGCCAGAGGCTGACCACTAGACACAAGGACAGGGAAAGGAGCCAATGGGGGGAGAGAAAAGGAACTGAATGGGCCAAAGGAGGCTCAACCTATGAGTGGCCTGAGGTTGGGCTGATAGGCCAGCCAGTGGGAGTGGGGACGGAGGCAGGATTGGTTCCTGGGTAGCAGGGGGTGGTGGACTCGGCCTTTAAAGGGGGAGGCTTCCAGTCAGGCCAAGGAGGAAAAGGTGGTCACTTCCTGAAGTAAGGGAGGACCATCTCTTAGAATGGAGAGAGATGGCCAATTGTCTCCTCTCCTTCTGTTTCAGAGGCTGGCAGGAGCTGATCCCACTCAAGGGCAAGACAGAAAAGGGTGGGGGCATGAGGGCCATGGGAGAAGAGTCATGTATCAATCACATGTCACCAAGTTTTGGATGTGCAGAGCCATAGCAACATCCCTCCATGAAAAACAGAAGGTTAGAACGTTGTGTGGGAGGCAGGAAACCGAGAGTCAACTGAAGACCCTAAGAGTTCCAGACAGAAAAAGGTTCTGATTGCTGAAGAGATCAGTGGGCTAGCAGTTTGACTCAGGTAGAACAGACTGGTTAGTTGATTAAGGTTACCAAGGAAAAGTGGTTTTAATGAGCATGAATCTATCTTCTGAGGGAAGTAGACTGGATATAACTCTGGTTCTGGGACTGTGGGGACTGGCTGATTTGAAGAACTTTCAAAGTTTGAACATAAGAAAAGCCCTGCTGTATCAGACCTGTGGTTCAACTAGTCCAGCATCCTGTTTCACACAGCAGCCAACCAGTTCCTCTGGAGGTCCAACAACAGGGCATAGAGGCCAAGGCTTTCCCTTGAAGTTGCCTCCTGGCCCTGGGCTTCAGAGGTTGACTGGCTCTGAACATGGAGGTTCCCTTTAGTCACCATAACTAGTAGCCACCTAGGCTCTATGAATCTGTCTAATCCCCTTTTAAAGCCATCTTTCCCTGTGGCCATCTATGCCTGGCAGTGAATTCCACATTGTAATTACTTGCTATGTAAAGAAGTATTTCATTTAGTCCATCCTGACTCTATCGTGCATCAGCTTTATTGGATGCCCTTGAGTATTTGGGGAGGGGGGGGGATTTCTTTGCCAACTTTCTCCACCCCGTGCATAACTGTATAAACCTCTTTCATGTCCCCCTTTAACGTCATCTGTTTTCTAAACTAAAAAGTCCCAGAATTTTCAGCCTTTCCTCATAGGGAAGGTGCTCTAACTCCCTCATCAACTTGGGCTGAGGACAGACTGGCAATCTGGAGTGGGATGAATCCGGAGGCAAAAGCTGTGGGGGGGAAATCCCCCGGGGCTGGCTGTCCACATTGGCCAGGGTATTGCACAAGAATGCCGTTACGGAGCATTCAGACTGCTGCGGAGTGGCCCCAGGTGGGCCAGCCTCCGCAGCTTGTGATAGGGCTGTTTCAGCAATTTGCGCATGTGCTCATGCGCAAACTGGCAAAACGCCATGTTCGCACTGCCGCCTCCGTTTGCCTCCCGCCTTCTTCCGGTTCACACTGCCTGGAAGTGGGAGGCAAGCGCAAGACGGCCTCCGGACACCAGTTTCTCCCGGTGTCCTTCTAAAGTGCAAGAAAACCAGCTTCAAAGCAAGTAAGTGCAGAAGGGAGCCGAGGGACAGCTGCGCATGTCTGAACAGGCTCCCTTCCCCCGCTTCCCATGCGGACCTATCCCGGGGCAGATTGCCAGTCTGTCCTCAGCCTTGGTTGCCCTGCTTTGTACTTTTTCCAGCTCTGCAATGTCTTTTTTGAGATATGATGACCAGAATTGTACACAGCATTCCAAATGAGGCCGCACCATTGATCTATCCAGCCTCGTGATAATATCAGATGGTTTATTTTCAATCCCTTTTGTAATCATCCCTAACATGGAGTTTGCCCTTTTCACCACTGCAGCACACTGGATTGAAACTTTAATTGAGCTATGTAGTACAATCCCAAGATCTTTTTCCCTTTCAGTATCAGCAAGTTCAGATCCCATTAGCCTATACTTGAAGTTGGGAAGTCGGTCCCAATGTGCATCACCTTACACTTAACAACATTGAACTTCATTTTCCACATTGTCACCCATTCACCCAGTTTGTGGAGGTCCTCTTGGAGCTCTTCACAGACATCCTTGGTTTTCACCATCCTGAGTAATTTTGTGTCATCTGCAAACTTGACCACTACACTACACTTGGAGCTGACATATGTTGGTTAACTAAAGCAATTGCTCGATAGGGTTGAAAGTGCATTTAAACTCTGAAGGGATCAGGATTAACTTGTATTTAAAGCCTCCTGTAACACTAATTCTCTGAAAAAGAAAATAATTGCCTCAGCAGAGAGCTGTGAAGCTACACTGCTGCTGTAACATCCAAGCAGCAGGTATTGTTCAATATGAATGTTAAACTCTAATAAGAAAGTAAATAAATCTGCTTTTCTTTTCTATAATCCTGCCTTCTGCACCTCAGTCATGTTCACAAATAATTCATAATTCCCTACAATAATGAGCTTACATTAACATCGCCATAAAAATAACGTCTGGTGTTTCTGTCACAAATTACCCAAAAGATAAAGAGATTGTTACAGTTCCTTTGAGCCAGTCACTCTCTCGCAGCCACGTCAAGGGCTTCTGGTGAAGATAAAATGGAGACTGGGAGAAGAACCATCTACTCTGAAGGAGGGACAAGAATGTGACAAATAGATGTTGTTGAGTGGCTAAAAGCTGGCAAATACATACACACAGGCAGCAACTGTTGTGAGCCTGTCTCTCTGGATCAAGGCCATTGTGCGTATTATAAACCATCTGGGTTTTCTTTTTAGAAAGAGAGGCTGGGAAAGACTACTTTATATAAACTCAACAAATACAGAAAGCATACAGAGTATTAGATATTCATGCAGAGATACATCTAGTTAAAAGTATAATAAACTGTCTTTTACAAGAAAACTGTAGAGGATAAAGCCAGGCTGAGCTCCCTTTATCAAAAGACATTTAAAGCCACAGTATTGAATATAAAATTAATTCTGCAATGATCTTAGAAAGACATTTGCAATTTATTCTACCATCTGGGAAACAGAAACATGAGAAAGAACACCACTAAGTATTTTTTTTCCCTTGGACCTGTAATTTTCACTTAGTCCAAGTGTTTAATTACAGTCCTTTTATAGAGTTGCATCATTTGGTATAGATTTTACATTCCATCTTTAGCAGCTCACACCACCCTGAGCTCAGTGTAATAGAAATGCATTGCCATAAATGAGAGAAGAAATATGGCCCATTACGTCTTCTGTATACAAGTTATAAACATGCACAGGCTGTTAGACTTCCATTAGCCAGCTCTTTAAACCCTCCAGCATGTGGATAATCTGTTTAAGAACAAACTGACAAAGAGAGATAATGTCACCAGCAAAAAATAGTCGCTGAATACCTGCTAGGTGATCAATCCCAACAGGATTTTTAAGGCTTCACAGGTCTACCGTGAAGCCTGTGCTTTATAACCTGGTGTTACAGAGAAAAGTTAAGTGTTCTTTATATTTTACATACCCCATACCCACACACAATTGTCTGAATAGCTTAGATAACTTACAAGATGGACAAAATCAGTAGATACTTAACAGATATCCAACTCACAGAATATAATCAGGTGCATTTATTATTTTTCTATTGCCCGTCTTAAGTGTTACGTGGGCTCTGGATGCATTCCAGTAGACTACAGAACCCATGATCGAGTACAAGGGTGATTAAAGAGTACATGTGTGAGAGCAATCAAGGCCTGTGTATCTGGGAAGAGACAACAGGAGAAAAACAAGGAGGAATAATCTGCTTGAACAATGAGGTTCAATGTCTGTATCCAAGGCACTGCATACTACTTTGGTAGCAGGCACTTCACAATTGACAGCTTATATGATCTGTCTGGTCAGATCTCTGACTCTGCTCCCAGGTGTAGAGAGCTATGAATTCGTCAACATCCAATTGTCATGGTCAGGTCCTCCATTTTTTATGAAGCTTCTTGGCTGTTAAGCATGGTCTTTGTCTGTCTATGTAGGCATCTTTCCTGTGCTCATATAGGTCTGATGACAAAAGCAAGTTCTGGAAAGCCTTTCTGACTTGTTCATTGTAGGGTGATATTTCTAGGAAGGCCAGCTGCAGGGTGAAGTGATTTTAGAGGAATATACTGTGAGATCCTGTTTGGAGAGTCCTTCCCCTTTAAAGCCTTTGTCCTGAAGCAGTTTTGGTGTCTCTGATTTCTTCAGCCTGATGCTACTGTGTTTCCTTGGCTTGACTGGTGTTCTAGAAGGATGGTTGACTGTAACCAGATGAAGATCACAGACTCAGGCAGGTGAGTTTCAACAGCCCATTCAACTATACAATTCTCAAGTATTGCTGCCAATAAAGATTGTCTTGCTTCATTGTTTTATTCAGCACTGCAATTTAATACTGCATAGAAGATGATTCTCATTCCAAAACCAAACCTACATTTTGGTATTTTATCCATCCCTTACCTCCCTGTGTCAAAATTTAGGATGAAACTGTTTGGGAGAGGGCTACGTCTTTGTTTATGCTGATCTGTCCATCGATGGCATATTGAAAGTTTGTTGGACCAAGTAGCAAGATCATCAGTTCTCTGTACATTAGCAAAATAATCATCAATTTATATTCAGATTTCTGATCACTGTCATTGTTATATAGTGGAGCACCAACAAACAGCCAGCTTCCTTCACATAACGGTTTATTCTTTTTTAACATTGGAAATATCAGGACAGGTAACTTGGCTTGGAAAAGAAATACAACAATACTTAACTACAGGTTTTCAGTTTCTTGTTCAGGCCACAGTAGTTCTGGCCTGGTTTAGAACAGCTGTGTTGGCCCAGCACTTCAGTAGGCTACTAGTCAGCAAGTGAAGCTGTTCCCACCTCTTCTCCTCAAAACACAAAACAAAACTGACTTGCACTGAGGCCTCCTGGGTTAAGAGGCAGTACACAACAGTCCTCTTGGGACAGAATTCCAAAAACAGAGTTTCTAAAGGACAAAAAGAATTTTTCATAATGTAAGGTAAAGGTAAAGGTTTCCCTTGCTCAAAAGCCAGTCGAATCCAACGCATCTCCGTTTCCAAGCTGAAGTGCCAGCGCTGTCCGAAGACTTTTTTGTGGTCATGTGGCCGGCATGACTAAACACTGAGGCACACTATTTATCTACTTGCGATTCTACTATTTAATAACTATTTATTTATTGTTAGAATTTATTATGATTTATAATTTATTATAAATAATTTAGTAATAAATCTACTATTTATCTACTTGTAGTTTCTTGCTTTCAAACTGCTAGGTTGGCAGAAGCTGGGGCCAGAGACGGGAGCTCACTCCGTCACACAGCAGTCAGGTCTTGAACTGCCAAGCTACCAATCTTCTGGTCTGCAGCTCAGCATCTTAACCTCTGAGCCACCATGACCCCTATAATGTATGATAAGCCACTGTAATCAGGTGAAGCTGAGACTGAAACTAAGGTGACTTATTTGTTATTGTATTTGGATTCAAAAGCAGCTTTGGAAGCTTGCAATCCTGGGCAAGGGACACTTTATCTATTCCCCGGCAGCCATTTCCACTCAGAATCACCCACCAATCCTTTTTCTTTCCCCCACGCAAGAGGAAATTATATGGAGATATACCAGAGTCCCTATCATTGGGGGTGAGGAGCATAATAGCAATTTTGGGCAGGCCAACTTTGAGCAGGTAAGTGACCAGAGACGAAAAGATTAAATAGTTTTTCTTGGTGTCTGCCGCCCCTGCCCCCCCCCCCCACTGCAGCTTCCTAAAGCTACTTTTTAAAAAAAGTTAGACGAAAGATATATGCAATATTAGCTGACGCACAATGGATTGTTTAAGGGTCCACTCCCCCTCTAGTATGAAACAGATAAAACTTTACTGAGTGATGCAGCGTTGCTGAAGAAATGAACAACAACCCCTTTACTCATCTGGTGTCCTTCACTGTGATATCTCAAAACATGGCAAAGCTGAATATAAACGTAATTAAATCTTCAGTACCTGGGAACAATTAAAACCCATTGTCTCAGGCATTTTGCCTGGCACGGCTTACTCACACAGTGTTTGCCTCGCAGTCTGTAGGTGGCTGCGTGGCCAGAACAAATGGATGTAAGTTGCTGTGAAGAGAAGGAGGAGAACAATCCTGTGTAGCTGTTGTAGTGGGAGGAAAGGAAAGGGCAGACAATCAGAATGGCTGACATAGAATGATGTCAGAGAAGCACAATTAAAAAAAAAATTCAGGCAGAATGGCTGCACATACATGGACACACACGCCTTATAAATTTAAGGGTGTTATATAAGATACGTACACCAAAATGTATACAGCAAATGTATCAGTAAGAATAAATTGTACGGTTTGATGCTGTCCCTTTATTCAGTATCTAGTATAGAAACAGTATTCAGTTTTGGATGAAACACTGTAAGCCAGTTTTCCTTTCTAACAGAATGACACTAAGCAGGCCTATTCCATATCCTACTCAAGACTATTTAAGGGGCTTACTGCCAGGAAAGTGTTCTTAGGGTTGCATGTTAACCTTCTTAATCTTTGTTAACCTATCGCATTTTCTGGGTTTCTTTTAATATAATGTGATCATCAAACTTGAGGGGTTGCCTTTTCCTTCAGTTTATTGCTACAACTCATCCTGGCTACTTATTAGCAATATATTCAAGGCCTTATGAACTTGCTCAACAGGGCAGCAAGGCTGGAAGAAAACAGCAGGGGAAAGAAAGATCAAGGACTGACATGCTGTCTTACTTGACAAAATTATTTACATTCTTCTCCTGGGACATCACTTTTGGGTAGGAGGAGGAGGAGGAGATTGGATTTATACCCCGTCCTTCACTTGTAGTCTCAGAGCGGCTTACAAACTCCTTTCCCTTCCCCTCCCCACAACAGACACCCTGTGAGGTAGATGGGGCTGAGAGAGCTCTGAGACAACTGTCCTTGAGAGAACAGCTGGTACAGAGCTATGGCTTGCCCAAGGTCATCCAGCAGGTGCAAGTGGAGGAGTGGGGAATCAAACCCGGTTCTCCCAGATTAGAGTCCGCGCACTTAACCGCTACACCAAACTGACTCTCAGTTTGTTAACAACTCTGGGCTGGAAAATTCCCGGAGATTTGTGGGTGGAGCTTGAGGATAGTCAGGTCTGGGGAGGGGAGGGGCCACAGTGGGGTATAATGCCATACAGTCTACCAACCAAAGCCACCATTTTCTCCAGGGGAACTCATCTCTGTAGTATGGAGATCAGTCATAATTTCAGGAGATCTCCAGGACCCACCTGGAGGGTGGCAACCCTATTTGGGTCAAGTCACTTGTGCAACTGCTGCTGTTTGAGGATAAGCATGAAAACTGGCACTGGGCAGAAGAAAGGAAGAGTAACTGGCAGGCTGCCTTATGTCCAGGGTGTCACAAAGGAGATGGGAGAATTAGTTTTTAAAAATTCTCTTCCAAACAGAAGACAGAGGAGAACTGAGATACACTAAGATTTCAAAATATCCATTGTACTTCTAGAGGTGCTGGGTTGCCTAGGGATCATTTCCTTTTTTCATAACTACATCTATTTTTGACGAGACCGTGAAGCTGGCAGAAAACCAATGAAAAACAACTATCAAGGATCTTTCCACTGATGTCAGTGAATTTTACATCAAGGTCACAATACAAGAGAAAAGCTGATGTGAAGGGAAACTAATTTGTAAACCAGTAGGCAATTAATTTAATAAAGGTACTAAGATTTTTTTAAGACAACAAGAAGTCTTCTGTTTTTTAACAAGGCAACAACAGATCATTTCACAGAGGGACATTTTCCCCACCTTGTCATGTATCAGCTTACTTTTAAATGCTTTATGTTCAGCTTCCGAGACAGAAGCATTTATTACTATTACACACGTAGTCCATTCAGGAAGAAAAGAACAGGAATTGTACACCTTAACTTGCATTCAGTCCAGTACGTACTGGGTTTCTTTTGCTTTGCAGAGTTCTTACAGTATTAACTGAAAATGGAAGTATAATTTTTATTTATTTGTTTGTTTGTTGAGATTTATATCCCGCCTAATTGTTAATCCATGCATCGTTTAATTGACATCATCCTGACCCGTATGGCCCAGGCTGGCCCAATCTCATCAGATCTCAGAAGCCAAGCAGGGTGGTCCCTGGATAGTAATTGGATGGGAGACCACTAAGGAATACCAGGGTGTGATACAAAGGCAGGCCTTGAAAACCCTACAGTCTTGCCATAGGTCAGTCGTGAACTGATGGCACTTTCCACCACCACATAATTTAATATATTCCCTATATAAAACTGCAGTGTCCATCCCCCGAGGCGTGATCCTGTGTTTTTCAAAAGCCAGTCCCATCCCCTTTAATGGGACTGACTCCCTAGAAATTGCACATTGTGCCTGCAATCAATGGTCTTTGTGTTTAAAGCAGTTTGGGTGGGATCAGCAAATGTCCCGATATGTTGCTTCTCCATAAAGCAGGATCTCTTTCCTCAAAAGTAAACAGCAACCAAGCAAGCTGCTACTCCCAGCCATCTACAATAAAATGTAAAACTGTTTATCTTTTCCTGGTTACACTGCAACTCCCAAAAATATAACAGAAGCACTTTCTGCTAGCTCTAGAAACATCAACCAGCCACCAGCATTCATTAACAAGCAAAAAAAAAAAAAAAAACGTCAAGAAAGATGATGGTCCACAGGCCACAAATAATTTCATTACTTAAGGCTAGATGAATATTGGTTTATTTGTTTATATCATGCTTTTCTCCTTGGGGGGACCCAAAGCAACTTACGCCATATAAATAAATGAGTAGACATACAGGGCCTGCCCAAGATGTAGTAGCTGACGACGTATTTGTGCCAGCAAAAGGACTCTTAGCCTATGGCTCTAAGGCCTCGTGCCTCTGGCCACACCCATGCTTTGTGGGGTACCTGAAACAAGAAGGGGGGAAGCTAATCATCAGTAAAACTATTAAACAGCTGTTAAAATGTTCCTCCTCCTTTTCCCCTTCCTGCTTGTATGCTCAGTTAGATTCTTGTCCAGTAGCACCTTAGAGACCAACAAGGTTTTCAGGGTATGAGCTTTCCAGAGCCAAAGCTCTTCTAGTCAGACATTACTAGGAAAGAAGATCTCTGAGTAATTATGTCACAGTCAGAAGGTGGAAGAAGTGTTGCAAAGAATCCTTGTAAAGAATACAAAGAGACAGTACATAATGTAGGCAGCTTGATTAGAGCAGAGGGGAAATGCTTGGGGGCAGAAAATTAGCAGCTGAATTGAGATATGAACCTTATGTCTCTATTCAACCCTGGGGGTGTCCATTGTTCTGAAGGTGAATGAACTCAAGTTCAGCAGTCTCATGTTGTAATTACAAGCTGATTAGAATATGCATTGTACCTTTGTGTCCTTTACAAGCATTCTTTGCTCCACACCTCCTACCTCCTCACTAGGATAAAGACTCAGAGATCTACTGTCTGACCAAGAGAGCTTTGACTCTCAAATGCTCATACCCTTAAAATCTTGTTGTTCTCTAATGTGCTACTGGACTTGAATCCGTTGGACTGCAGACCAACATGCCTACTATCTGAAACTATCTTCATTTTGGTACCTTTCCTTTTTTTCCCCCTGGACCACCAAAGGTGTCAGCCTGTTCTCTGTTTGTGCTTTGTATTACAAACAGGTGCCTATTCTGCCATTTTCCATTGGTTCCTCTAAATGTCCTTTAAGGATACATAAAGTCCTGTTATATTTTATCACTCCTCACTACTGAATCCACATTATTTGATTGTGGGCACGAACGCTGGCTCAGTGCAAAGGAGAACATTTGATCAGAACATGTTCTAATATCCTTGGTTTATAGGAGAAATCATTTCATTCCTGTTTCTTGACTTCATTGAATAAAAGTAATTCAGGCTCTGATGGCAACTCAAACCTAATTGCTTTAAGTGTCTTTAAAGTTCACACTATAATGAATGAATCAGGCTTCAGAGAAATTACCAGCAAGAGATGCCATCAATCCTTACAAGGTTGCAGATGCACATGAAATTCATCTTGCATGCAGCACGTATCTAGAATTGAGGATGAGTCATGCATGATCTTTGTGTGCCAGGGTGAAACTACCACTTTCTTAGGACTGTGTGCAGATTATTATTAATAATAAGGAAATAATAATAAAAAGCATTATAATTTATAAAAAATAGAATACTCAATGTAATGAGACATTGCTTTTCAAAAACAAAACATTAAAACAATCATGAATCAGTAGAGGAAGATTGTCAGATGCCCTATCCTAAATGCTCATGAGAGCTAAATCTGGGAACTATTTCTTTCTCTGAAGTCTCAGACCTGAGATTTGTGAAGTAATCTACAGAGCATATGCAGAAAGCTTTGCCCTTAAAACTTAATAGCTACATCTAGCCTTTGCTTACACTCTTAAATTCAATGGAAATAGCTCACATCTGTATTTAGAGAAGAGTGGCTAGACATTTATCTTTAAAACCTTAAGAACTGTTCAGGAGGACAATGAATCAGTGAATCTCACCAGTTAAAAACAAAAACTATTCACTGAAACTCTAAGAAAATAGCATTCACCCTCCAGCCCAAATCTGCTTCATCCAAAGGTCATCTTCTATTATGGCTGTGCCTTGGCTACCTTAAACAGAACTTTTAAAAGAGATCGATAGACTGCTGAACTTGCAAAGAAACAATATTCTGATGTCAGAGCTGTTCATTCCGCAGTACTCTCAATGTCCTTGAAGTCAAATGACTTCAGTTAGATCAACTCCAGAAAAACTGATGTGGGACAGTAACCCAAAGGAGATGAATCTGATGGAGAAAGGCTTCCTGATGGAGCAAAGGCTTTCTCAGCTGTAGGAAAACTTGCCGGAAGAGAGTAACATGATCCAACTTTGTCCTTCACACACTTCAGCCTGCTTTCATGCCTCTGTCTCTCTGTCTGACACTGTGCTTGGAACAGGTCCTAATTCTGAGAATTGCCATTTCAGCATTTGAAATGGCACCGGGGGTGGGGGGGGTGGGGGGGGGGGACGGGACAAGATCACCTGGTCCCACTGTGCTGCAGGATCAGTTATGATCAGGACATTTTTAAATGGCTGAATTCGTCTCTCAGACAGTCATGATGTTCATCAGTTGGACCCGTGTACACTGTAATATCTAGTCTGGCCGAGAGTGAATGAATTCAGTGTGACCTTTGGGGAGGGTCATCAAGTCACAGCTGATTTATCGCAACCTTGCAGGGTTTTCAAGGCAAGAGACATTCAGAGGTGGTTTTGCCATTGCCTGGCTCCACATCACATGACCCTGGTATTCCTTGGTGGTCTCCCATCCAGATACTGACCAGGGCTGACATTGCTTAGCTACTGAGATCTGATGAGATTGGGCTAGCCTGGGCTTTCCAGGTAAGGGCTTGGTGTAATTTAATGACAGACTTTATATCTATTTTCATAGTCTCACTTTAAAATTGGATTCAAATAAGTAGAGACTTTGTTTTCAGGACAAAAAAAAAGCCCTTGGTAGGAATAATAAAAAGGCAGAAAATTTCTAGCACAGTGATTTGAGCCCACTGAGTATTTGTTATTTGTAATTTAAGTGTGGGGCAGTGGAAGGGATTCATTTCCTCACCACTGTTCTGCCTTGGATAAACATAATCAGTCAGAACGAACTGAAAGGGTACAGATGAGACTCCCATCGTGGAGCTTTCTGCTTCCAAAATAATCTTCTCTTGATTAGGAGCACTTCAGTGATACACACTTGCTGTGCTCATTCTGTTTTCGATCAAAAGTCTGATAAGGTCTTGTTTTTCAGCTTCCTCAGCCCAGAAAATCATGTGTCTAGGTCAATGACAAATCTGAAGAACTCAGGACATGAAACTAGAGCTGATTCAAGGTGTTTCAACATTTATCCTGCTGCAGCTGCACTTGATTCTAGGCTGTTCCAAGAAGGGTGGAAGATTCCTTCAGGCTAATAGGGAGCAATGGCATAACCCTGCACGGTGTATCAGCACAACTGGAGTTGCCAGGTCTGGGTTCGAAAATACCTGGAGATTTGGGGGGTGGATCCAGGAGAAGAAGAAGAAGAAGAAGAAGAGATTGGATTTATATCCCGCCCTTCACTCACTTGGGAGTCTCAGAGCAGCTTACAAACCCCTTTCCTTTCCCCTCCCCACAACAGACACCCTGTGAGGTAGGTGGGGCTGAGAGAGCTCTGAGACAACTGTCCTTGAGAGAACAGCTGGTACAGAGCTATGGCTTGCCCAAGGTCATCCAGCAGGTGCAAGTGGAGGAGTGGGGAATCAAACCCGGTTCTCCCAGGTTAGAGTCTGCGCACTTAACCATTACACCAAACTGGCTCTCTTACACAAACTGGCTCTCTTACACCAGGGTTTGCTGAGGGTCGGGTCCTCAGCATGGCACAATGCCATGGAGTCCACCCGTCAAAGCAGCCATTTTCTCCAGAGGAGCTGATCTCTGTCAGTTGGGGATCAGTTGTAAAAGCAGGAGATCTCCAGGTCCCATCTGTAGGCTGGCAACCCTAAGCACAATGTACCCCAATTCTTAAAACAGGCAAATAAATCATGGCTGTGAATTGAGTATTAATGCAAATCCTACTCATGCTTTATATCCACATGACTGAGCCTTTTTATGTGAAGACAGACCTTTGAGAATAAATTTATTTTTATCAATGACTTGTAAAATTAACTTCTAGAGCCTGCAGGAAAAAGAAGAATCCATCTTCAGCTGTATTGCCATCCAGCACTTAAATAGGCTGTGCAATGCCACGTAACCACATAATTAAGGTCTCATCTGATCTACCACTACCAGAAAATTTTTAAGGTTTAGTGAGGTGTAGTGGGCAGGACCCATTGCTGCTGCCAGAAGACAGCTCCCACAGTGGTAGCACAAACCTGTTCTTCTTTTCTATCCACTTCAAGGGACAAGGCCACAGGCAGTTGCCCCACACAAATGCAGGGCCCGTGGCAGCTGACCCAAAGACTGCCCCTGGTCTGAGGAAATCGTTGTTGAAAGACAAGAGGAGTGCGCCCCGGGATCATTCTCCTTGATTTCTCAGCATTTGTTGTCATTGACTTCAGTAAAGTATCATTCTAGGGTTCAGGAACAAGCCTTTGGGCACCATTTTGTGATAATTCCAATGCTTCTTGTCCCCTGAAAGTAGTTTCTGGGAGAATATTGTTTGTCTCCATAGTATGTATCTTTTGGAGTTCAGCAAGGTTCCATTTTATTTCCAGTCTCTCTCTCTCTCTCTCTACACACACACACACACACACATAGAGGGGTTGGTTGTAGATTTGTAGTACTCTTTCTCCTATCCAGCAAACACAAGTGAGACAGTTGACACAAATGGTTATATACAAATGGAATAAATTTATTTAATTTACACTCTGCCTTTCTACCCTATAGGGACCCAAAGAGGCTAACTCTGTTCTCCTCTTTCCCTGCAGTCATTTGGCAGCTGTCATCGGGTTGCCAATCTCCAGGTGGTGGCTGGAGATCTCCCTCTATTACAATGTCCAGATCAGTTCACCTGGAGAAAATGGCAGCTTTGGAAGGTTGACTCTATGGCATCCCCTCCCCAAAGCCCACCCTCCTCAGGCTCCACACCCAAATCTCCAGGTATTTCCCAACCTGGAGCTGGCAACCCTAAACTACTAAGAACTTTCTTCCCCAAATGTTGAGGGTCCAATTTGGATTAGGACCATGGCTCTGGAAAAGAATGGGCCTCTGCTTTCCCCTGCACCTTTTCACTGAGCCAAAACACCCCCCAGAGCGTGCTTTTTGTCTCGCTGCAAGGTTCAAAGTGCAGTATATCAAAGTATCTGAGGAACAGCATCAGATCAAGAAAACAAGTCATGAATCAGCCAAAAGCACAAAATTGTTCCACCCAGCTCCTAAATACTAATAATGAAAGTACCAGTTGAATATCCTGGGAAAGAACATTCAAAAGCCATGGTGTAGCAACTGAAAAGGCCCTGCTTCTCAATGTCAGCAGTTGATGGGGCAGATCAAGAGAAGGATTTCTAAATTAGATTTCAGTGAACCGAGGCTAGTCTCAATACAGGAGCTCTCTTTCAGAGAAGACTGTTCAGGGTCAGATTAATCACCTATGATTTCTTTTGTTAAGGCACAGCTGTTATTGTAAAGAAGAGAAACACTTATGTACAGCTTTTTCAATAGCCATTGCAGAACCTAAGCAATCAAGGAATAGCTGCTTAAGGAGGGAAAGATCAGTAAATGCCAAGGAAAAATGACGTGAAGAGAGCTTTCATCTGTTTTCTGCCAGTGGATTAAACCACCTGGAGCACTTTGCATATACCATTCTTCACACCCATCCTTTCCTGGAGGTACAAAGGAGATAATTAAAATTGGGTTTAACTAGCTAATCAGATGCAGAGCCACACATTGTTTATCTGCCTATTAAGTCCAGCAACTTCAGAATCTTAAGACTGTAGTCCTGAAACTACTCATAAATTCCATTTGTTTCAGGGAAACTTCACTATGTAATATTTTTATGTTCATTAGCTTTCTCGTTGCTGTTGTTCAGTTGCACAGTCAAGTCTGACTCTTCGCAGCCCCATGGACCACATCACACCAGGCCCTCCTGTCTTCCATCATGCTCCAGAGTTTGCTTAATTTCATGTTTGTTGCATCAATAACACTGTCTAACCCTCTCATCCTTTGCCGTCCCCTTCTTTCACCTTCAGTCCTTCCCAGCATCAGGGTCTTCTCCAGTGAGTGCTCCCTTCTCATTTGGCGGCCAAAGTATTTGAGCTTCAGTTTCAGTATCAGGCCAGTGGCCCATCCAGTCCAACACTCCATGTCATACAGTGGCCAAAACCCTTGTGTCCTTAGAAGTATCACTGCCCCAGACATAGTATTCCATCTAGTAAAGGTTTCCCTTGCTCGAAAGCCAGTTGAATCTGACTCTATGGGGGTGGTGCTCATCTCCATTTCCAATCCAAAGAGCCAGTGCTGTCTGAAGACTTCTTCGTGGTCATGTGGCCAGCATGACTAGACGCTGAGGCGCATGGTATGCTGTTACCTTCCCACCAAAGTGGTACCTATTTATCTTCTTGCAATTTCTTGCTTTTGAACTGCTAGGTTAGCAGGAGCTGGGGCCAGAGACAGGAGCTCACTCCATCACATGGCACTTGGGTCTTGAACTGCCAAACCATTGATCTTCTGGTCTGCAGTTTAGCATCTTAACCACTGAGCCACCACGGCCAGTTCCATAAGAACATAAGAGAAGCCAATGTTGGATAAGGCCAATGGCCCATCCAGTCAAACAGTGGCCAAAAATACCAGGTGCCCTCAGGAGGTCCACCAGTGGGACCAGGACACTAGAAGCCCTCCCACTGTTGCACCCCCCCCCCCAAGCACCAAGAACGCAGAGCATCACTTGCTTCAGACTGAGAGTTCCTATCGATACCTTGTAGCTAATAGCCACTGATGGACTTCTGCTCCATATCTATATATCTAATTCCGAAGGCGCCCCCTGTGTGAGGATACCTAAATCCGCGCAGGGGGGGCACCTGGGAGGCAGGGAGGTTTTCCTACACATGGGGGGCACTCCTCCCGTGTGCAGAAAAATCCGAAAAGTTAAAAAAAAACCTTCAGTGACCATAGAATCCCCCAAAATACCTTTTGAAATGGCACCAACTCCAGACATCAACTGTGAGGAGATTAGAATGTTCGGGGGAGGGGGGGAGGCTCTAACTGTTTATGTCAGTAAAAAGCAGGGTTTTTACTGGCAGCAGTCTAGGGTTGCCAAGTACCCCCCCTGGCCACCAGCAGCAGATCCAGATCCAGGCTGGGAAACTCCTGGAGATTCGGGGGTGGAGCCTGGGGAGGACAGGGACCTCAGTGAGGTACAATGCCATAAACTCCCCCCTCCAAAGCATCCATTTTCTCCATGGAAAGTTATCTCCGTAGTCTGGAGATGAGCAGTAACTCCAGGGGATCCCCAGGTCCCATCTGGAGGCTGGCATCCCTAGGCAGCACCCTCTGTGTGACTTGATACCACCTGATTTGCATGACTTAATTAGGCCCAGCTGTTTTGCTACAGTTCATCAGCAGCAGCCACCGTATGAAAGCCATTGTGGGGGAACAGTTCGAGCTTCAGACTGGGATCTGCGAGACCCAGGTTCAGATCCCCATCTTGCAGTGGAAGCTGACTGGGAGATTTTGGACCAGTCACATACTTTCAGCCTAACCAACCTCACAGGGTTGTTGTGCAGATAACAAAGAGGAAATAATAATGTAAGCTACTTTAGTCCCCATTGTGGAGAAAGACTGTAATTTTCCTAGGTAGGGGCTGCAGGGAAGGGGGGTGGAGATAAAAAGCTGAAGACAGATAAAGGTAGGTTGGCTGTTGGGTGGGAAGGAAACAGGGTTGCCAACTCCAGGTTGGGAAATTCCCAGACATTTGAGAGGTGGAGCCTGGGGAGGGTGGGATTTGAGGTGGGAGGCAGAAAGAGAAAGAGTGATGACGTGGGGAGGCAGAAAAACAAAGGGAATTATGACAGGTCAGAAAGAGAGAGGAAGTAACATACATGGAGGAGAGTGAGAGTAAGAAAGGGGGGCAGAAGGGAGAAAGTGTGTGAGAGAGGGAGGGGGAGAAGGGAGGAAGCAAAGGTGTGAGGAATGGGATAACTATCCTGCAAGTTTCTTGCAGGTCTCCACTTGTGTTTATCTAATTCCCTCTTGAAGCTGTCCATGCTTGTAGCCGCCACCACCTCCTGTGGCAGGGAATTCCATGTGTTAATCACTCTTTGGGTGAAGAAGTACTGCCTTTTATCTGCTCTAGCCTGACTGCTCTGCAATTTCATGGAGTGCCCACGAGTTCTTGTATTGTGAGAAAGGGAGAAAAGTACTTCTTTCTCTACTTGCTCTATCCCATGCATGATCTTATAAACCTCGATCATGACACCCCTCAGCCATTGTTTCGCCAAGCTAAAGTGCCCCAAGCACTTCAACCTTTCTTCATAGGGAAAGTGTTCCATCCCTTTTATCATTCTAGTTGCCCTTTTTCCAATGCTATAATATCTTTTTTATGGTGTGGCGACCAAACTGTATACAGTACTCCAAATGAGGTCGCACTATCGATTCATACAGGGGCATTATGATAGTGGTTGATTTGTTTTCAATTCCCTTCCTAATAACCTCCAGCATAAATAATATTAAATACATAACCAAGTTGACACATACAATGGGTATGTAGACTGACTGCACAATTCCCCTAAATACTAATATCCAGATTTGGACTGTTTTGGATTGCTAGCTTGGGGGGGGGCGAGTGCAGATCTGCCCTTGCATAGGAGGGAGAGGTTGTACTTGAATAAACTTGGTCTTGAAGGCGCCACTGGACTGTTTTCGATTGCTAGCTATGGGGGTACGGAATGCGAAGAGCTGGAAATTCCTGAATATTTGGGGATGGAGCTTGGGGTAAGTCACTCTAAAGCAGCCATTTTCTACAGGAAAACTGATCTCTAGTCTGGAAATGAGCTCTAATCCCAGAGGCATGCCTTGCAAGTGTGGATGCCCTATTAACAGTCACTGTTCTTAGTTCTACTATGCCCTGCCTGAAAACCTATTGTGCCGGGGTGGCTTTTAGAACAAATCTGGGTGAGACGGAAGGCCACGCCCCCAGCTCTGCACAGGAACAAAAAAAATCAAGTCGCTTTTGATCTCTGATGGTTTGCCTCGCTTTTGTTGGGATCTGCTGCAAGACAAAGGCAGGACTTTCCAAGCATTGTCAAGTCAGTAATCAGTAATACAAATTTTATTGTAACTAACCCTTGCATGGAGGTGCATTTACACAACAAATATGCATGTCTTCTTCCTGTGGCAGTGAATTCTTCAGGTGAAGAAATACTTCCTTTTATCTGTTCTTAACCTACTGGTCATCAGTTTCATTAAGTGCCCACAAATTCTTGTATTGTGAGAAAGGAAGTACTTATTTTTCTACCTTTTCTACCTCATGCACAATTTTGTAAACCGCTATCATGTCACCACTGTCATTTCTCCAAGCTAAAGAGCCCTAACCTCTTTGACCTTTCTTAATCGGGAAAGTGTATTTTAGTTGCCCTTTTTTGCACCTTTTCCAATGCTTTTTTGAGGTGCAGTGACCAGAACTGTATACAGTATTCCAAATGAAGCTGCACATAATTTATACAGGGGCATTATGATACTGTCTGATTTTGTTTTCAACTCCCTTCCTAATAATCCCCATCATAGCATTTGCCATTTTTTATTACAGTCGCACACTGAGTCAACATTCTCAGTGAGTTATCTACCATGACTCCAGTATCACTCTCCTAGTCAGTTACTCTTAGACCCCATCAACGTGTATTTATAGTTGGGATTTTTGGCTCCAGTGTGAATTATGTTGCACTTGCCCATGCTTAACCTTATTTGCCATGTTGATACCCACTCATTCAGCCCCAAAAGACCCCTCCGGAGCACCTCAGAGTCCTCTCTGGTTTTCACCGCCCTGAACAATGTAGTGTCATCCAGGGATCATTTCGTAGAAAAAGAGGTGCAGGAGCTCATTAGCATAACTCATTTGCATATGCCACACCTCCTAACATACCAGAAGTGTGTCAGAAGGCACCAGCAGCAGCTGCATGTGGAGGAGCGGGGAATCAAACCCAGTTCTCCCAGATTAGAGTCCAACTCCTGACCACTACACCAAACTGATGGGGTGGAAGCTGCTGAAGGGTTGGTGAAATTTCTCCAGTACTTATGTGCCATGTTCCCAAATAAAAAATGGTATACTTAGAAAATTTATATGCCACCCTGAGCAATTCTCTGGAAAAGCAGTACACAGTCATAAAAGGAACAATGATAAAATTATCAATATTAAAACAAAACATTAAAAACAATAAAGACCCTAGCAGGGCTTTCCCCGGGGCGCTGCACCTCTGCACTGCTCGGGGAAGTCGAGGAGGGGGTGGGGCTTGGTCATGTGCCCGCCCCCTGGGATCCTCACTCCCGGAGCTGCGCTCCTGCTCCAACGGACCCTTGGTGTCATCCAAAAACTTAAGCCACTTCGCTGCATACTCCCAACTTCAAATCATTAATGAACAAGTTAAAAAGCACCAGACCTAGTTCTGAGCTCTGCAATGCCCCACTGCTTACCACCTTCCACTGTGAAAACTGCCCATTTATATGCAGTTTCCAATCCACAAGAGCACTTGTCCTCTTATCCCATGACTGCTGAGTTCACTTAGAAGCCTTTGATGAGGAACTTTATCAAAAGCTTTCTGGAAGTCTAGGTAAACAATATCTATTGGGTCCCCCTTGTCCACGTTTGTTCAGCCCCTCAAAGAACTCCGTTTATTGAGACAAGATCTTCTCTTGCAGAATCCATGCTGATTCTTCCTCAATAAATTTTGTTCATCAATGTGAACTACTAATTCTATCTTTAATAACAGATTCCACCAACTTACCCAGTATCGACATTAGACTGACACAGCCTGTAATTTCCAAGAGTTCCCCTGGAATCCTTTTTAAAAGATGGAGGTTACATTAGCTACCTTCCAGTCCTCGGGACTGAAGGCAGATTTTAGTGACTGCATATTTTTGTCAGATCCACGAGTTCATATTGGAGTTCTTTCAGAACTCTTGGATGTATGGCATCTGGGCCTGGTGATTTGTCAGTTTTTAATTTGTCCATCAGTCATTGGACCTCCTCTCTCACCTCAATCTGATTCAAGTCTTTCAATACCCCTCCCGAAATCCTGAAACCCCTTAAAAGCTTGGGTGAACAGAAGCAAATAATTTATGACCGCTGTGGCTGAAACTCTGGTTGCTTTTAACATTTATTTGATTCCTCCATGACCCCATACACAATGGGACCAGATGTTAGCCGAATTGCTCTGGTTTTAAGATTAGCAATTGGCAAATAACCGGGTTACAGCCAACTATACCAAGGTCCCGCCCCTTCCAGGAGTTCCCAGAAAATAGGCACTGAGACGGAGGTCCGTTTAAATGATGTTTACTATAAAATGTTTCTCAAGCATACAAAACCAGAATCACACACACAAATACACAGCTCCTAAGAAACTTAGATAGAGAAAAAGCACTGTTGCATGAGCAGGAGATTTGCTGGTGGGGAAATACTTTACCTGTCCTGGAGATGGTTGTCCGTTCCAAAAGAAGAATGGAGAGGTTGAAAAGGAAATAGGGAGCATTCTCTGAACTGGTAGAAACACGTTTTTCTCTGTATGCGCAGACCAGAGATCAAAGATGGAGGAAGGGTATTGGGATAGCAAGCTGGACTCAAGAGGGGTAAAAGCAGATAGGGGTTGTGGAAGCTCAAGAGACTGATTGCATGGAATGCAACCTCTTTTATTAAGTGATATTGGGGGCGGACAGCGCTGACCACATCCCCCTAACACACCTTCCAGGTAGTCCGTCCCTACAAACCCTACCATTGGTTAAAGGAAAAATAGGAGGGGATGCAGAGGGGTGATCAATATTGCAACACTAGGGGCTAGACAAGAACTGACACCTGGGCAAGCGTCCGATGAGTCACCGAGCCATTCCATTGTTCCTTGATGGCCCTAGCTCAGCCAGTTGATGGGCGGAAGATTAGTTGCCAGGTAACTTCATTTAGCATAATCCGTGCAGGTATGTTGGGGGGGGGTTGGGGTTGCCTAGCGCAAGTTAACAGGAGAACCCTTGTGCAATGGGGTCTTTGTTTCCGTCTTAGTGTGAACCATGTCGGGTGCCTGCTTCCTGGAATGGACTGGAGTCTCTTACAGCAATGAAGAGTGCATGTAGTCCTTTAAAGCATAACATCCCAAAGTTCAGACTTATGAACATAAAAAGGTCCATAAGAGCACATGATGTGCCTTGCTAGGCAACACAGAAGCTACAGGTATCAGCTTCTTCCACCACCACCCCTTCAGAATAGAAACCTTCTTGATTTAGAGGAGGCTATCAGAAATCTTCAGACGCATTCAGTCCATTCCATTTTCCAATTAATGACTCAGAATAATACTCAATGGGGGATAACTGCTATGAGTAGATGGTAAAAATCAAGGATGACTGTTAAGAGCTCCAAGAGGATTTCCACAAACTGGATGACAGGGCGACAATGTGGCGATGAAGTTTAGTGTTGGTAAGTGTAAGGCGATGCACATTGGGACAAACAATCTCAACTTCAAATAGAGGCTAATGGGGTCTGAACTTGCTGAAACAGAAAGGGAAAAAGATCTTGGGGTCGTATGAAAGTGTCAATGAATCAATGAAAGTGTCAGTGAAAGTGTCAATCTAGTGTGCTGCAGCAGTGAAAAAGGCAAACTCTATGTTAGGGAATATTAGGAAAGGGATTGAAAATAATCTGGTTGATATTATAATGAGTCCGTATAGATCTATGGTGCAGCCTCATTTGGAATACTGTGTATAGTTCTGGTCACCATATCTCAAAAAACATTGCAGAGCTGGAAAAAGTAGAGGGCAACCAAGATGATGAAGGAGTTGAAGCATACTTCCTATGAGGAAAGTCTGAAAAGTCTGGGACTTTAGAAAACAGATGACTGAAGGGGGGACATGTTAGAGGTTTATAAAATTATGCATGGGGTGGACAGAGTTGACAAACAGAACTTTTTCTCCCTCTCCAAAATACTAGAACTTGAGGTCATCCAATTAAGCTGATGGGCAGTAGATTCTGGATGGACAAAAAAAATACACAGTGATTAAAATGGCTAATTCTCTGAAACAGGGTGTTTCAGAAGAAATATACAGGCTGTAGTTGTAGAGCAGAAAGTTTCTGGGTGGGGGTCAAAGAAAGACAAATGGCTCAACGAGTCATGGCTATGGTTACAATAAAGAGATGGATGATTCTAGTTATTCTAAGGTTTTTCATCTCACCAGTCAGTCAAGCAGGCTCTCAGGGTGGATAATAATTAAGTTAAAATACATATAAAACTCCATACAACACACCGAATTAAAACCTTAGACAAGAACAGCAGTCATAAACTGTAGCAGTGATACCAGCAGCTTGTCAGTCAAACCAGAATAAGGTTTTAACTGCTTCCTTTATATGCTGAACACTAGCAGCACTTTCAGTCAGCTATTTGTACACACATTTTTAATTGTACACACACTAAGAACCAAATAGTTCAATGTTTTCAGTGGTACAAAGTTTAACTTGCTATACAAATATGCTGTTAGCTCTTTTATTATTGCATGAGACTGCTTCTGCCAAAATTTATGTTTCGTGCTTTCCCCTACCTTTCAGACAGCAAAAAATAAGATACATGTGCTAAGGTAGCACAAGGTGCAACAGTTTACAGCTCTTCCTTGCTCTGTAGTACTGCACTGTATTTGCAATTTTGCTTGTAGAAAACTAAGGCATTTATACTTCTAAATCTGACAAATTCACAAAATTTCACAAATATGCCAAATAGTACAAGTTCAGTTTTTTTTTAATTCATTAATGCAGGATCTTGACTGTTTGGAGTTTATTTTCAAACATCTTCACTTTTATTTCTAGTTTGCTGGCATACAATTATGTCTGATAGGAGAGGGGCATAACATGGTTAGTGCTTTGTTCAGGCTCTAATCCTCAAACACGTCTAGCCAAAGATTTGCACTAACTATAAGTGTATTCCAACCTTGTCCTAGCTTTCCATACAGTAAAAACGCTGCCTGCAGCTCACCCTATCTTCAGCTTTACAAACCCTTGTTTGATAGTTCTGACAACTGATTTGCTGCCACATTCCTGTTTTCTTGTCTTATAGCATGTAAATGATTGCCAGGATGCAGTAACAGCCGTTTCTGTTAACATCTACTATCAATAATTGGATTTGTGTGGCGGCTGTTCAAATCATGTCATGTTCATACAGAAATTAATTCCAGCACCAAAAAGCATTTCAATACGCTGATGCTATTTTAAGTCCTCTACACAATAATACAATGTGGAAGCCAACACATGAAGTAAATACTGAATTTACACGTGTTTTATTACATAAAGTAGCACTAAGACACTGCAGAACAAAAAAAATGGATAACCCCCAAATTATATATTTCTTAGTATATCTGGCAAAACAAGTTCTTGCTGCATTATACTTTGCTTCTGCAAAAATCAGCTTTATAAATTCCACTATATTAACAATTTTCCCACAGATGTGAGGCAAGTGTAGGGAAACACTGGAACAGTTTAGAATAATGCGAATTCAAGTAGAATGCATAAGACGAGATGCTGGGAACAAGGTTGCTAAACTGCAACCATTGACATTCAGGCAACCCACAGACCCACTGAATTGGATCCAATGAACTGCAAATGGAACAAACTGATCTGTCCTCCTTTGCTCCTCAATATATTGCTTTTTGGATACACAATGGGATGCTGCGTGGAAGGTTCCAATTTGAAGGGAAATCAGCAGAAACCATCCCACAGTCCCCGACCTTTCACAAATGGTGGAAAACTTGTGCAACAGTAAGAGGAGTGATATTTACATTTTATTGGAAACATATTTCCAGGGAGTTGCAGAGAAGAGATCCATTCTGTAAATGAATTCCATTCATCGTTTAGTGAATTCAAACACTGATGGGAAAACACTGGGACAGCACAGTATATAGATAGCAGCCTTGGAATTATGGCAGCTCTGGGGATTTTAGTATGGACTTGGGCTATAGTAAGTAAAGACTGAGGCAGGAAACCTGTGACAGATTCTAAATTTACTCCAAGAACTGGTTTTGTTTTTCCATTTGGGAGGTGGCAGCTGTACTCTGCCTTCCTGCCAAACTTGTACTATACTGTCATACCTTTGAATTTCTGAGGGTTTGAAGTAGCATCAAATATCTCCTAACATGCTAGAAGGCTGAACTGACTGCAATATTTTTACACAACATCGTGCTTTTCAGAGTTACAAAATAAGATAGAAGAAACCAATAAGTACTCTGATCACTGTTGCCCTCCTGCAAGGGAAGGTATCCTTTGACTGGAGGGGGAAAAAGTTACAGTGGTTCCAAAATTATCTCTGACACCAAGGAAGAAGAAGAAGAAGAAGAGATTGGATTTATACCCCGCCCTCCACTCCCCAAGGGAGTCTCAGAGCGGCTTACAAACTCCTTTTCCCTTCCCCTCCCCACAACAGACACCCTGTGAGGTAGGTGGGGCTGAGAGAGCTCTTTCCCAAGCTGTGCTTGAGGGAACAGCTGATACAGAGCTATGGCTTGCCCAAGGCCATCCAGCCAGGTGCAAGTGGAGGAGTGGGGAATCAAACCCGGTTCTCCCAGATTAGAGTCCGCGCACTTAACCACTACACCAAACTGGAGAGTAGCCAGTTAAGATTTCCATTATCACTAAAACTGCAAGGAGAGATGCAGTTGTCCAAACATCTCCAAATGTGACTATTCTGTCTTGAGTGATCTAATGGGACCTTACCACTGCTTCGTCCTCATGTAACATAGCCAAATTGCCCCAACCTCTTCAGAACACAGCCACTTAAATTGATGAGTTGAAACGATGTCCGACACGTGGCAGATCTAAAACGAAGGCCACAACTGTCTGCCTGACTTCTGCCAGGAGCCCAAAGTTCACATTGTACCAACGTCAATTCTTTCTGTGCTTCCAACACGCTACGAAAACTCCTGTGCAAATGAACTTTTCTGCTGCTTTGACAGCTCCCATACTATTCACTGTATCTTTTTAAAAATTCTGTTGCCCCCAGGTCAGTGCCATACCATAATACCAATAAGGTAAACAAACAGCCTTCTGCTTCACCAACTACAAGGCACAAGAGAAGCCCAAACAGATGGTGGGAACATCCATCATTATTTAACAATGAGTCTAGCACTGATAGTACAATATTTTCCCTTTCCTCCTATAAAGTAGCGTTTGGAATCTAAACATTTCAATCAGTTTTAGCTATCCCATACATTTGCATTTTTGGAAATGAATGCAAAAAGAAATATGAGAAAAACAACAAGCCTTTGGACGCTAAGTCATGCTCAAGACCTCATATAGCCAATTAAAAAACATACACCGATCACTGCAAGTTTCCCTGTTACACTGCAGAAAGAAAACCTACTGTAATCTCATAAGAATTCCATACTGGAGCTTGTAACACTGATTTCAATTTGACTGTTTAATGTTATACAGTACATACTATAAATTGAACATAATTGAAGAGCACGCTAACTGAATTTTAGCAAATTATCTCTCTATACATTATTTACTGTAGCTACTGTATGCCAATCTCAATGTGTTAGTACATAAGGTAGTCATTTTAGAACAGTATGGTGAGAATAAAATGCAAACGTTTTGAACATTATCATAGAATCTGCACCTGTTTGCCCAAGTACACATAATAATCAAAGAAATGAACATTTCTACTGCAAAACTATACTGAATTTATATTAACATTTTATGACTAATTGATATGCAGCAATATTAAGGGAAATAATTATCCAATTGTGTCCATACAAATCTTCCACATATTGCAAGCAGTTTCTGGGTCTGTTTCATACTCTGTATAAAATGGTCTTAAGATAAATACTCCATAAATGTCAGTGCAATTCTGTAAACGAAAAAAAGGATACGAAGTTTGGAGGGTTTTCTTAACAGGATATAAAATCTCTAATTTGCACTGCTAAATTGCAAGCAATCCGCTTGTTACTTGTACAAGTGAATTTGAGCCAACTTACCCTTGTAGACGGCTGTTATCCAAAACTATGGCAATAAAAATATAGGAGCGCCAAGGAGGAATAATTACTAGCTAACAGAGTTACTAGAAAAAAAGCACTTAAGCAGTACAGCTTGTTAACACAAACTGTCTGGCCTTAACTATTGCTGCTGCTGAATAATTACAAAAAAAAAATCAATAAAAATTATATAATTAAAAAAGCTTAGAAAAAAGTTGAATTTCCTCTGAAAAATATACTTGCAGACATGTTCCAAAACTACCATAATTTCTCACACTCCTTCCCCCAGTATACAATCCCTTGAAATTTTTACTTTAAAAGATGCCTTTGTTAATTTTATGACAATGTTCCATTATTCAATTAGATAAAATATTAATAAATTAAAAATTTGATTCTCTCACATTAGCTGCTAGCAAGAAGAGGAAAACAGAATGAAAAACTATAAAGTGTGCTTCGCTAAGCATAAATAATAACCTATACATTTTGGTTCAAAGACAGTTTGCAAAACTGCATACAGGAATAATGTATTAAGTGGTTTGTTCCTTGTTTTTGCAAGTATATCCAAGAAACAAAGTTCAACCACTCTAAGGTAGAACATACACTCCATATAGATTTGGAATACCCTGACTGAAATATTCTGCAGCCGATCATAGAACTGAAAACACCTCATAAGCCCCCCCTCAAGACACACAAAAATAAAAAAAATGGTGAACAAAAAAGAAAAAGTACAATAAACTCTTGGTAGAATATTCTTCTCACAAGGCAATGTAGCATATCCTACAGCCAGATAAAACTTTAAAAAAAATTACATCGCAATTTCATTACATTTTCTCATAAACATGCAACTCACTGTGAAATACAAAAACACTTGGCTCTGAAGAACAGCTTCATAAAGACAGACTGCATCAATAAAATTTTCTTTCTGTTTAACTTTACATGGTAATAAAACCTGTATTTTTTGCTAAAGTTCAGATATCAGGTTTCATATTAGACTGGAATAATTTGCTCTTTGTGAACATAATGTTCAGGAGAGAATATACACATTGAAATACTAGACTAATAAAAAATTCAATTACAGAATTTTATTGATACAGCAGATTAACAAAAACTAATAAGGAAAATAAGATGATAAGATTTCATTACATTATTTAATAACACATTTTAAAAATTAAAATATTAAATCCTTTTGAAATTCTCAATGCCATTACAGGCCCAGAGGAGTCTGGTATCAATACTGAGGTGTGAAAAATGAATCTTGTTTCACAAATCTGCATCTGGATGATTATTTTTTTTTATCCCACATAATGCAAAAGCAATTTGGCATCTCCAGGCACAGCTGGGTCACCAAAAGTAAACACTGGATTACATACATAAAAGAAAACAGACCATGTCTCTTCTGTTACTTTCCAACAAATAGTGTCAAAGGAAAGTGTCACTATTTTGTCAAGCTGATTATTTTTTTCACAGTTAAATGCCAAGAAAAATAAAAATACAAACACTGACAGATATTGCTTGAAATCCATTCTAACAATTTTTTCTCTCTTTTTTTTTTTGAAATCAACAAATCTAACAAACAGTCTGGCACTGTCAGGTTTAAAGCCGCAGTAAAAGCTATACAAGCACTTTAGAAGTCAGAAACATTTAAAAAAGGGATTATTTACAGGTGGTTTCTTCAGTTCATGTGTCTATATAGCCAGCACACATTACACATCACAAAAACCCACAGTTAATGGTATTAACATGTGCATGGCTTATGCTTGTGACCTAGGAACTCCAAAAGCAGGGGCAGGAAACAAAGATTTGTTTAACTCTCTTCAGCAACCCCACTGTGAGCACCAATTGCTTTGTTCAGCCTCATGCTTTATGTATATTAAGAGCATTCTTCAAAGCTTCCACTTGAAAAGGCTAATAATGTGACTTGTTCATCGCCTTTCCCTTTTGGACGTCCTCCGGCGTACCTGTGAAAGACAAAATCCAGAATCATGTCTCAACCCAGGCGAGGAGAACAAGACATATCAGCTGGTTTCCACAGACCTTATTATTCCCTGGATCAGAAATCTTATCTTAGTCTACTGTAGCAAAACAAGACAGAAGTCCAGTGGCTCCTTAACAACTAACATTATTTATTCCAGCATGAGGCTGCTTCCACATGGACATTTTGCCTTGCCTTAGCTTCTAAACTGAGGCTTGGGGGGGGGGGGGGGGGGCTGCATCCACATGACATCATCCTTAGATGGCTTGAGAAGGGTTGGAATTCGCTGCTCAACTGATCACGCCGACCTTCTGTTGCTGTGGTGAACACCTCTTCATTTGCAGCGGCGAGGAAAGCAACACAGAGAATCATCCCTGTGTGGATAGCATCTATCTACACTGCTCTGGGTTGGCTGCATATCTACATTTTGACCAACTAGTACTGTAAACTACAACTAGATGTGGATTGAGATGATGATGATGATGATGATAATGTATTTAAAAGCTTTACATGGATTTATAAAATTCATGTGAGATTCGATATGAAATTACCCAAAAAGTCAATAGATGCAATTCAATCATCAACACAGATGCCCATCCAGATAAAACAGACAATTTGGGAAATAGAAAACAGGAAATGTGAGTCCTCTTTCACAACATCTTTGTGATTCAAGAGGTGGCTCTGTCATGTGTTTAAATTTAGGCTACAAGTTTATGAACCATAGAGAGGACATCTGCAGAGCCTGTTTAGCGTAAATATATTCTTACTCTGATTGTGGAAACTTCCTCTTCTTCCATTTCTACTTCTTGGGGTATATCTTCAACAGGAGAAGTACTCTGAAATACATCCATCTCTTCACCAGATTCGTTTTCTTTACTTGCTGTTTGTTTTGACCGAGCAGCTCTTCTAAAACAGAAAAACATAAATCAAATCTTCACTATACAAATTACATTTAAGCAAGCAGGACTGGGGGGTGGGGGGGTGGCGGCAGCGGCGATGGGGAGAGATGGTGGCCATTGCAACACCTGCATGGTTTCACTGTCTCTTCAAAGCTCGAACTTTTCCCTTGTTGTTGACTACTGGCGTCATGCTGTTATTTAGCTTTACATGGAGTCTATCACCTGCTTGAGAGCCATTCCTAAGAAACCTGACTCCAAACAGACCTGGACCCAGCACACCAGGGGCAGCTAACGGCCTGAGCAGACACTGCTTGTTTACCTCTTAACCATTTCATGGCCTTCAGAATCATAGCATCATGTCTTACCCTTTTTTTGGCTGTGAGGTTGGTGTTTTTGGTGGTCTGCCTCGTCTTTTCTGTGGTGTAGACTGGTTAGACTCAGTTGTACTTATCTCAGATGATTCAGATCTGTTTTGGAAGCATACCCAAGTTACATGGCAAATTTAAAATGAATTTTCAAGCTGAAAGCTACAGCACAGTTTACAAAACAAAAGGACACACCTTTGTTGTGCTTTTCTTGGCGTCTTGTACTGCCGCCCTTTCGGCTTTTGCTCTATATTCTCTATTTGCCTTTCTTCTTCCTCCTCCTCCTCCTCCTCTTCCTCCTCTACAGGTTTAACTGGTGCAGCTTTTTTTCTACCCCGTTTAGAAGTCTTTACTGCTGGTTCTTCCTTTTGTGTGCCTCCACTAGCTGCCTTTGGAGGCCGCCCTCTTCTTCCCTTCTTTGGTGGACTATTCTGTTCATCTTCACTTTCTAAGACATCTTCCTTTAGCCTTTTTTCTTCTGGCCACTGAGGTTCCTCAGACTCTGAAATGGCTGCGGCTCTCTTCCTCCCTCGCTGACCACTCCTGAGTTTTGGTTCTTGTCCCAGTTTATTCAGGTCATCCATTCCTAACTTCTCTTCTGGGTCCGTGATCATTTTCTTTCTACCTCTGGGCTTTTCCAGCTCTGACTAAGGATGAAAAGAAAACGATTACTTCTTCCATCAAGTATATCAAGATTCCATTTGTGAAATGGGAAACATAATCAAGGGACACGCTCTCAATCAAAATGGGCTGATAACATTTTGATAAAGTTCTCTAATTATTAAATTACATATTGATTCACCAGAAGCCTACAGTATGCTACAGAAGTCAATACTTAAACTCAAGTGCTGGACTTTTCTTGCAGTCTTGGTCAGCCACAGAAATATACAAATGACTAGATAAGTTCAATATTACAAAAGCATCTAAGCCATTCTTTTAATAAGACACCAACACACAGTCACTATAACTGTCTGAATTATGCTAGAGCTCCTATTGCTATTCTAAGAAGATAAGATGTATGAGAACAAGTGGCAGTTCATCGCAAACAGCAGAAATGAGTTCTGCTTATTTTTCACATCACAGAGTTTAACCCTGAAGGTTAACCTGCCTTTTGATACAGAGTCAGCTACAGGGATGACAATTTATTAGAAATTCTTTTCTATACTAAGATTATTTTAAAATATAGTTTTACATAATTTCTATGCCACCTTTCTGTGGCTCAATAGCTTTCAAAAATAATACGACAAAATATGAACTAAACAGTAAAACACAGCAACAGAATGAACAAACTGCAGTGCAATTCACTCATCCTTACAATTTCAGAGTCATCTCTCTTGTCATTCTTCTTCCCTGGCAAAGGTGAAGCCATGGTATAGTCTTCATTTTCACTGTGGTCCATTTCAGTGCTATCAAGTCTAGTACAATACAGATGTTTACAATTATTAGAATCACAATCTCTCTTATTGGTTCCTTTCTAATCCAGATGCCTAACAGACAACAGTTTTCAGATAAAGTCTCAAGCAACCAATTAAATACTAACAAGAATTCATTTTTAACAGGTAATATGTTCATTCACTTTCTGCCTAAAACAGACAGGCTAAATATCTATTTTTGTAACAGGCAGCATACATGTTTTGATCCTGAAGCTGCAAAGTGTAGCATCTACAAATAGATTTTATTTCCCTTCCCTGTTGGTAGAAACTGGGCCTATTAGGGTGCAGGATTACCGGAGGTACCAGTATACAGGCACAGAAGAGAGGGCACTGAATCTAGACAAGGCAGAGTTAATACTGGTTGGGGAAGGCTGAGATTCTAGAGGGACTGAATCCACTTGTCCTGGATGGAGTGACCAGGTCAGGAGCTTGGGGATGCTCATGGACCCTGCCTTGCGGTTTGAAAAACAAGTTGGCCTAGTCGCCAGGAGCACCCTTCTGCCAGCTGCATGTGATCCACCCACTATCTCATTACCTAGACTCAGTCAATCTGGCCATGCTGATTGAGTCCAGTAGCACCTTAGTGACAAGATTTCTGGGTTATATAAGCTTTCGGGAGTGAAAGCTGTCAAAGCAAAGAGAGCTTTGACTTTCAAAAGCTCATACATGGAAAGTCTTGTTGGTCTCTAAAGTGCTACTGGACTCAAATCCAGTTGTTTTAAAGAATAATTCACTGAGGATTAAACTACTGATGCTGTTCCATGCTTCAACTCCCAGATGTGGGGGGGGGGGCAATAAACCCAGGCAATAAAATGAGGGTGATTATAGGATTCCAACTTTCAAAGAGAACTGAAGCAACTATTTTGATGCAGATCTCTTTCAAATATTACAAGAGAAAACAACAAATTATTACTGGGTTTCTTATTACAAGCCATCTTGGGTCTTGCTTTCCAGGAGACAGGCAAGGTAAAAGCATTTTTAAAATAACCAAACATTCTATCATTCATAACCATAGTTAGCATTATGCATTCTTCAGTGTTTTCACTACCACAGTTAGCTCAAAACCAGAGTCAGCAAACATAGTTCAAATTAGGCTCTGAAAACTGGGACCTGAAGTCAACCATAGTTGGCAAAAATGCTGAAGATGTATTGCTAACCATGGCTGGCTCCTTAAAAGGAAAAAGAGAGAGCCATGCTAGAGACGAGATAAGAGCTGTCATAGTACCAGTGCACAAAGTAACAACAGTTTTGGGTTAATCATTTCATTTAAGAACTACAGTTGCTAAAGATCATAACGGAAAATGAATACGTACCAAACTAAAAACAACAGCGTGTTAAAACAAACGTAGTCTAGCCAAGCATCCTAAACACATTATATCCAGAAACAGACATTAATGATAGCAATTTATGATACAACTGTTTCCAATACTAATAGTTACCATGTCATTTGCCAAATTTACAATTTAACCTTTTATACATCAAATGCAAAGAAAGCTGCTTCTATAGAAGAAATATCAGCTGATCTGGAGAAATAACACAGTGAGAGAGCAAACCCTTCTCTTGTGCTTACTGCAGCTGTGGTCTCACACACACTAAATAACCCACTTTTAATCCACTTTCAGTACACTCTCCAACTGGATTTTTACTGTGTGAACTGGCAAAATCCAGTTGTAAAGTAGATTGAATGTGGACTGAAAGTGGATTATTTAGTGTGTGTGACCGCAGCTTGCGTAAATACTGAAGTTTGCGTAACTGCTGAATACTACTGTGTGAACTGGCAAAATCCAGTTGGGAAGTGGATTGAATGTGGATTGAAAGTGGATTATGTAGTGTGTGTGACCGCAGCTTGCGTAACTACTGAAGTTGCGTAACTGCTGAATACTCACCTTCCTTTGATTCTCCCAGGTGAGCTTGGATTTGAATTGCTACTAGCATTGCTTACAGTTTCCATTCGTGAAGATTTGGATTGGGATTGCTTTCCTGCTGATGAAAGAGGCTTATTAACGGCTCCAAGAACATTGGCTGCTTTGGGCTGAAATTTAAAATAAACAGACAAGCCTCCATTTTAACCTATACACTTAATACAACAGATATCTGACTCAATTAACAAACCAAACATGGTATGCACACTTTTATGATTCTGTAATCCCAAGGTATTTATAATTCAATACATACAAGTTTGAGGGTCAAAATAAAATACAGGACAAAGAGTTAGATAAAAGCTATATTCCCCCCACACCCAGGTTCCAAGTTTTTTTTTCAGTTTCCTCAGCTTCAAACAGTAGTCCACTCTGGTAAACAAAATCATCATTATTCTATTTAGAAACTTTCTTTAGGTTTTAATTTAATTACTGACATAGAAAGGCTATAAATACAACAGAACATAAATATTCTTGTCCTCTGACTACAAGAACTTTATTAACATGAATAAAGTTTCATAAGAGATACATAGCACAATCTTTCACTGCCAACTATGAAGAAACAATGTGCCAACTTCACCAAAAGCAGCTGTCGGGGTTTTTTTGTTCTCCAGAAGGCATATGGTCAAATTCAAATTGTAGTTTTCATCTTCAACAAGAAACTTCCCTTTTTACAGTTACCATGTAAACCACAACATAACTGTTTCAGAGTTACTTTGAGCATGGCTCATTCTGTGGCATCATTCAGACTTAATTTAAAGCGTGAATAAATTACTTGCTTGTGTAAGCATTCTTATTAGCTCCCATAATAATGATACCATTTATTTATTTATATTTATATCCCACCCTCCCCACCACTGGCAGGCTCAGGGCAGCTATAAACCTGTCAGTTTTGCTTCCAAGCGGGGGGAAAACGAAACAGGCAGGTTAAATGGCTGCTAGCTGCTAGCCATTTAACCCTTCTTTAGTGATTCCCCCCCCCCCCCTTTTCTCCACAGCGGGGAGAAAGCGGGGTCCTGAACTTTTCTAAGACATATCTTGTTCCACTCATTGGTCAAATGCTGAACTATTAACACTTGCAAAAGTTTCTTCAAGGCAAACCTCACTTTTCACAGCTAGGATGCTTTCCTTATCCTACACTTTCAATCCTGATACCTTTAAAAACAAAATAGAACTCTTTCTGTGGAAAAGGCATAACTTTATTTTAGTTATCACGCTTCCAATATTACTGCTAAGTAAACAAACAAACAAAAAAACCCTCACTTTTCCAGGAGTGAAAAATGACTTCATTTCTGGAGGCAGATAATTTTTGGTATTGCTGAAATTCTGCAAGGAAAAGAAGGAAATCAATTAGAAGAAACGTTTGAATCATAGTTTCGGCAAACTCATTTGTTGTAAGGGCCAGATCTTACATAAATGGGACTTAGTCGGGCTGGGCCATGTTTGTCATAAAATGTAATACCAGGTAGCGGGGATAAAAGGACACAAACACAGTTAAAGACGCAGTGCAACACTGGGCTGATGCCCCCATACTGCCTGGAGTGGGGAGCAAACCTTTTCCCTAGCCTGCTCTCATGAGCAATACTCTAAGCATCCGACCCAGGAGAAAATATGAAATGGCTGGGCATTGCAAGCTCCCCGCCACCCCGAGTCTACTCAGAGAGGAAGTGGCTCTCCAGGGTCTCAGGTTGAAGTCTTTCTCATAATAAGCCACAGCCCAGTTCTTTTAACTGGAGGTGCCAGGGACAGACCCACCTGTATTTTTAGCTCGATGAATGCAAGAGAAAAGCCTCCTCCCAGAAGCACAACGTTTGCAACCAAGCTCCCTCACCCTCAGCCAGCAAACAGCTCTAGCAGACCCACCTGGCTCCTTAGCTCAATGAATGCAAGATAAAATCTTCCACCAAGAAGCTCATTTGCAATCAAGCCCCCTCCCACTCCGCCAGCAAACTTCAGCAAATAAACAACTCTAGCAGACCCATGTGGGCACAAGAGAAGACAGCGAAGATGAGGGAAGTTCAGCAGCCCCACCCTCTGTTCTCTGCATTGAGAGGCAGCTTGGAAGGGCGAGGATAGGTAGAGACAGGGGCATGGAGGGGGGAACGAGAGCCATGGGCCGGATTAAATCCCTGGGTGGGCCGGTTCCAGCCTGTGGGCTGTATGTTTGACACCCATAGTTTAGGCTGTAATTTGAACTCCAGACTAGTTATTTTTAATTTTTAAAAAAAATTCAAAAGAAACGTTTGACATACTTTTGGAGCAAAAAGAATAAAGATTAACACAAAAAGGAACTTGATTTATACACTAAATTAGTATGTAAGGTGCCACAAGATTTCTGTTCTTCTTTGTGCTGCACAAGACTAAAGGGTTACTTCTCTGAATTTTTACTGTGCTCTTAAGTTTGTGTGGACTAGACTGTATTATGGTTTACAGAGCTAACTGCAGTTTAAGTTGAAACTGCTAGTCTTTAAGATGCCTCTGGGATGGATCCAGTAGTCTACTAACAAAAAGAATGTATCTTTGCTAATTTGCCCCTTGTGCCATTCCTTGGAGTCCACTGTCTCTTGGAGCAGCACTGCAAGAAGCAGCAGGGTCTGCAGCAGGAGTATGAGATGAAAAAGTTGTGTTCCACTGATGTCAGCAGAAATTTCCACTGGATTCAACCTTTTGCTGAAGCCACAGATCAACATGGGCATCCTGTGGAACTTGTTGAAAATTTAATGGTTACTCTTAAAATGCTCTTATTAAAAGGGTTTCCCCCCTGTTTCTAGTTCAATACAATTTACTGAGGGAAGACTTTAATCCACAAGCTGAACTATACCTTATCAGGTTGAGTGAAATATCGAGCTGGAAGTACAGGGTCTTTGGGAGATTCCAAACTGTATGTTGTGCTCTTTGACATGATGATGTTCATCGCTATGTCACACACGGTGTAAAGTTTCTGCAAAACACAGAGAGATACAAACATAAAACGAATTATAACTCCTGAAAAAGTCGAACCGGAAGAGACATTTGGAACTTTCACCTTTTATGCAGAGTTAAACTTCTACCATGATACTAAATGCAAAATGGGTTTTTACTCACAGCTTACAAATTCTGTGATAAAAAAATGTTAGTCTAGTTCACATTTCTCTTACAAATCTGAGAGATTCTGTAAAATTCATTGCCCTCTTCAATGTCTCTTGGATCCGGTTACCTTTTTGAGAGTCACAGGCTCCGGGGGCCCCTGTTCATTCAAGAGCTACATACAATTTCATCAGATTTATTTATTTAATTTATATCTTGCCTTCCCTGCTGGAGCATGCTCAGATGCAGTACATAAGAATGTATCAAACTATGCAGTTATTCCAATGAAATGGTGCTTCCAAATGCAGGACTGGGGACTTCTCCCCCTCCCTCTGCTGACCCTTACTTTTGCCCCCTATGCTACTCCTGAGGTTAACTAAACCCCAAGAACAGCATTCAGGGGAGATCAGTGGGCTGAAGGAGGAGGAGAAACCAAGAAAATCCTCCTTGGAAAAATATGGAGATGATTACAGACATGCCAATCATACCATTATGCTGGAAATTTATACAGGTTCACACAGCTGGCCATTTAAGATTGCAGAAGTTCTCCTGTAAATAAGAGAATTTTAAACTATTTGTGGTGTCCAAATATTTTTAATTCAACTTACTTCATTCATTTTGGGATCATCAGGTCCTTGAGCATCTTTAGTCTGCTTAATGTTTTCCACCATTTTTCTAATAAAGGCATGACTGTTATTTTCATTTTTAGCCATCAATATTTCCAATATGAACCAAAGACACCTAGAAGAAAGATTCTATATTAAAAACAAAGCTGTCAGAAAACAAAACAAAAATTCTCTGCAAAAATACCTTACTTTATAATTATTTTCAGGCATTCTATATGAACATTTCCTTAATTTTGCAAACAAAATATAGTTTGGAAAAACAATTTCCTTAGTGAAATAAACAAGTTCAAGCAAACAGATTGTTAATATAGACTAACAAATAAGTACTGGTGATTGTGCAAAATCATTTAAAAAAAGTCTTACTCTTTAATGTCTTTCAGTTGTTCAATATCTTGGACTTTAACATAATCTGGATCATGTGCCAGAAGATGAATAGTATACGGAACAACGTACTCTGGTAAAAGTGACAAAAGTTTCTCTGAAAACATAAAGGTAAAAAAAAAAAAGCATTATTTACCATATAACATAACATCTTTACCATATAACATAAAAGCTTGCTGAACTTATACAGAAAATAGTACATTAGACTAATTAAGAAGTTTCACATACATTAAAAAGGACCCTAACACATTAAATCTGTGCAACAAAACTCTCAGAAGAAATACTGAAGACAAGGTAGAGGGACTTCCTAGAAAGGCCAACTGTCTAATTTTATGAGTTTCAGAATTTCACCGCATAGATCAGAAAATAAAGGCATTCGATTCCACCAAGCTACACCAATACAAGAATGTAAAGATTAAAAAAAAAACCTTTCCTCTCTAAGTGCCCAGCAAGCAGCCATTATATTTGTAATATACAAAATTAGTACCACCCCTAAATTGGGTCCCATCACCCACAGCATGCAGAATACATCAGCACCCAATGCTGTTTTGGTTAAGAGAAAAATGGGCTTGGGTGAGTGGTGAGTGGGTCTAGAAAATGTTCTATGATGATACTGTATCTGGCAATCCATGTCCAGAAAACTGAAGATGATTTTAATTCTCCCAAGCTCTTGCTGGTTGTTTTGGCTGCTCTGACAATTTTTAGTCATTTTATTGCCACTTTTGTTTTAACTGTGTATATGAGCAACCTCAAACTTTTTCAAGAAGAAAGGCAGGGCTGAAAAATTAAATGAATAGCTGCCTTATATGTCTTCTCAAACACACAAGCACACACACACCTCTCTCAAGAATAAACATTCTTCTGATGAATTAGTGGCTCCACTGGAGGACATCCTCCCTCAGCCATTAAGATGAGAACTCTATGTACCTATTAAGGCACCTGGAAATGTTGGATTCTGGCCCAGGCCTTCCTTGAGAGATAAGTATAATGACAACCAGCGTCTCACAGATAACAGGCAAAATCTCCAGGCTCTACAAGCGTATAGCACATTTGTCATTTCTCCCCTTCCCTACATATACAATCCCAGGGGAAACCGACTATTTAGTTATAAATTTGATTTGTGAATCACCCAATCCCTGACTGCACAAGGCTCTGGGAAAGGTACAATGACTAGGATGGAACATGAAGGGAAGTTATCCCCCCCCCCCCCCCGGTAAATTGAAGAACAGAGGTGTAGAACTTATTTGTTATGAGGGCTGGATTTGACATAAATGTCACTTTGTAACACACACAAAACCTTTATTGGCATAACTAGGAAAGATACAAAAAACCTGAGAGAGATTTGAGGGGGAAATAAAAACAGTCTGCAGAAATTATCCAATACAAGCAGCATAGCAGAAACTAAGTGCAGTTGGAACTTAACTAAGAAGAGCAGGCACATAATCTTCCCGTCTAGCTCTTTCACAACTTTTGGATTTCTATCTCTTTTGCTGCTAGGGCCAGAAACTCCACCACCCGCTCAGTGACTGAGGAGCATTTGTTGGCTAACAAAAGCATTAACCCATCTATTTAATGCAAGATTGGGGGTTAGGAGAAGTGGTTGAATCAGGTGGCATCGGTGGGGAGTAAGCAACGGGCAGTCTAATAGGATATGTTGTATAGAATTGGGTTCTTTGCCACACCTGTGCAATCTCTGTTTGTAAGGGATACCCAAGATACTTGGTGAATGGTGGTGGTATACATCACACTCCCCCCCCCCCCCTATAGATTCTTTTCCTTTAAACCCTTTGGAAATCCAGAGTCAGATGATTTTTTTAAAATAACAGAGATGGACGTGTGTCATTTCTACTCTGAGTTCAAGTAAATCCATTCACTGCTGGCCAGTAGTGGGTTATTATTGGACTAGGCAGACCTGTTCGGGTGGCACTGGGCCATTGTCTCATCCTAATCTACCTCACAAAATTATTGTGAGAATAAAATTGAGAAGGGCAGTCACACGCAAAATCCTGAGATCCTCAGAGGAAGGGCATAATGAATGTGTAATAAATAAAGAGCCAGCTAGCCAAGCAAGCAAGGCTGGTCTCAAAAGCTGGGCAGCCTAGCAATATGATGATGGCTGTAGCTGAGAATATTCTATCCCAGATGTGTTCTCTGCCTTCAATTGCCATCTCAGGAGAACACATGGCTGCATTTACTTGTTTCTAAGTGATCACCTGTTGCAGACTGCATGCATAAGCCAGCTGTGGAGACTTCTAGTACTGAATGGCACAGGAGCTCCTCTCCCTACACAATTATTCTTCCCTCCACTTTTCACACAAGAAGGGAAGGGCACACCTATTTCTAAGATCGGGAAATGAACTTAAGAACCTAGAAGGTTAAATGAATCCAAATTAAAGGGCCCAGTATATAAATAACTGAATAGAAGACGTGAATATTTATCAAATATACAAATATATATATATTTGTTACAAAATGATTCAAAAGCAATTACAGGCCCAAATATAGCCTCAATTCAAATTAAAATCATACAGTTATCTCAAACAGACCACATGCGACCCTGACCAAACATGTTTCGGCCTTACAGCCTTCTTCAGTAGTCAAGCATAACGATTACACATTAGCTCTAGACCATACCATAATATTACAATAATTACTCAACATAGGACCAAGTTGGGATTGTTTTCTAACCAATTTCCGTGACTCAAGACAGAGGTATAATTAAGAGGCCTCATTTGAAATCACCTTCTGAAATATCTTGAGTGGTAATTCAACTGGGTACCTCCCTATTCTGGTCCAAAGAAAATCACTTTCACATGTGGTATGAAGCCAATGTAACTTAGTAGTGTATAGAGTAATAACATCATTTTAAAGCATTTTGTAATAAATACATTTTTGGTATATTTGATACATACTCATGTCTTATATTCAGTTATTTATATACTGGGCCCTTTAATTTGGATTCATTTAATCGTCTACATTCTTAATTCATTCTGTTTGGGGTTTTTTTTCTCTTTTCTTCTCTTTTTTGGGAAATGAACTTTGCCAGAACCAGACAGACACAATCACTTTGTTGATTTCGAGTTAAAATGAAAGGTCAGAATTCACCATCCAAAATCAAAAGGAAAATAACCATTTCTTTCTCACCTCAGAGAAGTGGGGATGGAATGAAAGAAGTAGGTGTATCCCTCTTTTCTCACACAACCCAAAGGTGGGAACACCCTTATCAAATCTGGGATCTTCTGCAGTTGGCCTGTGCATACATTATTCCCATGTGTGGCTGCACAAAGACCATGGTGCTCTGCCATTCTGTGATCTATATTGTCAGTTACATTTGTAGAAAGGCCAAAACTGGCACTGAACTCAATAAACACCTTAAGCAATAATCCCCCCTAAGCATTAGATTTCAACCCTGCAAGATCATAACTTTTGTAAGATATTTCTCAGTTTCTACCTTAAAACTGAAATAACCTGCAGACAAGGATAAGCAGGGATTAATACTATGCCCTTTTACATAACCACCACCCCCCTTTTAAAATCCAGCCAAGGCCCAAAGAGGAATTTTACGTAAGCAAGAAGGTAACACAGTGATTTGTGATCAATGATCTATTAATTTTCTTCTGACAGACTTGCATGGCTCCATAGTAAGCATGTGGGCATAACCAAAAGACTGAATGGTGAGGGAAAGAGGAAATGTCCTTGTTAAAATTTGGAATGACGGACTAGTGAGGGCTTTTCCAAATGCAGCCACCTAACTACCAAATCAAAGCCTTAGATTTACAGCATACGGGTTTCTCTCCCCCTATGTCTCCTTTCAAATATTAGCCCCTCCAAGAATAGTTTTCAGCTCTTTTAGTCTCCGTTTAGAGGAGTTTCCTGACAGTCACCTGCCACTCTTTAACTTTCATCACTGGCTGAGGAGCTGTGTTGTCACAGTAGAAAGGAAGCCTGGAGTGGGTCAGGAAGGCAGGGGACAAAAAAGAGACCTGAAAGCAGGGCTTTATCAAAGAGATAAGAAAACTCACAGCCCAAGCTTGTTTTTAGTGTTACGGCTCAGGCCTGCTACAAATAAGGAAAAGGAGAAGTCAGCCTCTGAATGTGGGTAATCTTCCATTCAGTGACTTCAGTCAGCTTCCACTTATCTGTGACTGAGAGGAACAGCAACCAGAACAGATGATGTAACTTCCAGTGGTTCTGAAATGAAATGTCAAAACACACATAGATATATGTTGTTGGAGGGCACAGATTACAGAGGTAGGCGAACAACTGAATTTAGAACAACCCAGTGAGAAATCTTTAGACGCTTTTGGTTGTTCCTCATTCATGTCTTACCGCTGACTGCTGCATGCTGTTTCAGATATTCCCTTCTGACATTTATGTTTTTCACCAGGCACTGCCTTGCATGAGCTCTTCTCTCTTTTACTGGATCCTTTGCGCACAGAGCACAAATGGCCATATACTCTAGCGGTAGCCGTAGCCTTGACAGGCCCTTGTGAAGCTTCTGAGCAAATGCTTGCCTAACCTGATAACACTCATCCTGGAAGAAAGAAAAGGTATTTTAGAGATGTTGATTAATTTTCCAGCTACTTAAGTTGCAAATTATGCATAATTAGCATACACAGCCAGTAATTGCCCAGCTCCCTCCCATATATGTCACTCCTTCAGTTTCCTTACATTAATTGCTAATGCACACAGCTGGTATTGTTCTAACGTGATGATTTCATGATAACAAGGCTCTTGTGCCAGCTTCACAATAGCACTCGCAGCAGCCAACCTCAGACGAGACATATCTGGTTTGCTGGGTAGGAAAAAGAGAGATTGGTGAACTAGTTATGATGGACCATGCTGTCCAAGATCATTATATTCATACACACACACACACACACATACACAATTGCTTCTCTATCCAGACGTTATTATAAAAAAAATCTCTACCCATCTTCACAAAGAAAAGGGTGAAATGATATGCCATCTGCCACAGAAGCTAGGACTGAATTTACGTATCCAGCTCTATGATTTTCATTTCTAGTTCACGGAACTGCATTGGGAGCCAGACTTGCCGAGTACCAGAAGGGTCAGTGGTTAGCTTTCATAATACCTTCCACTGGTTTGGCAAGGACAAAGGTATCTTGTCTCTTCACCCTTGTCCTCATTGGTCATTCTGTGCACATATCTCTGGATAAGATTGAGAGTGTGCCTTCAACTAAAAGAGGCAGCTCAAAGAATTGCATTAAATGTCTATATACCTAATCTTCCCCTGTTCTGTCAGGTCTCCATCACTGTGTAATATTGTTGTTAACAATCTCAAGGTGGAGGTTCCTGATTTACTGTGGTTATTCTTCATTCCTAACAGCCATCGAACCATCATCTTGATGGCCTGGAGCTGAAATAAATATTAAGAAATAATAAAAACAAATTATATCATACACATTAGATTGATGCAATAACTCTAGTAATCTAATTCATAGCCTGTACATATTAGCGAGCGGCCAAAAATGATGGCTAGAACACTCAATGAGCCTTGTTAACGCTGAACTGCAGTTACTAACAACCAACATTGCTACTTCATCTTATCCAGCCAGAATAGTAGTAAATGGAGGACAAGTATAGACTAATATCACTGAAAGTACTGTGGAATTTTCAAGCACATAGGGCAAGAGAAAGCTCTGAAGGTCCCTATGCATCTCAATGTGTCAGCTGCACTGAGGCTAAAGCACCCAATCTTCTCAATACTTAGACTGGCCAAAAAGAAATGAGTGAATACCTTCAGAAGTTCTCCAAGTAGTGGGAACAGTCTTTGATTTTAATAGTCAACTATACCAACATTGCTGAATTATCAGCAGGATTTGAATGTTTGTATACGTAGACACACACACACAAACACTCCTCCCTCCCCAAGAATCATCAAATATTTGCTTCTAAATATGTGTACAACTGGTCTATGTTAAACAGAGATCTGTTTGCAAAGCAGCCATGAAACTAAACCTGACAGAATATTGTCAGCAGTTCAGGAAAAAAACTTCTGATAATGAAAACACATGCAAATAAATTATTGCTTAAAGTGGACAAGAAAAAGCAGTCCCCAAGGAATTACAAACAATATCCTACCTTATCTGTCCATTTTTATCCTGCCCTTCCTCCAAGGCACTCACACTGCTCCCCACCCTTATTCAACCATAACAGTTAGGCGGAGTGTGTGTGACTAGCCCAAGATCATCCACAGCTTTGTAGCAGAACTGGGATCTGAATCTAGGTCCTAGTCTAACCCTCTGACTACTATAGCACACCACCTCAGTGTTCTACATAAATAAATCACAACTTGTCTACCATCTCAAAAGCATCTCTACAAGCTACCTTAGGAAGGCCAGAGAATTAGACAACACAAGAAATAACCTGGAATGAAAGTAAACAATAACATTCTAAGGCACGTAAAAATATGCTTACGGTCAGGTTAAGTACACAACTACAGATTTTCTTTAAGCAATTCACCTTTACAAGTGTCTCAGGAGAAACTTCTTCATCTGGCACCCAAAGCTTAGTTGTCTTTTTTCCAGGCATCTGAACAAAGTTTAACAATTTGTTATTTCCTCGATATCTTTACCAGTCTTTAATGAATTTATTTATTTATTTAATTCAATTTCTAGGCCACTCTCCCCGCACAGTGATTACACTTCTCTACACAGTCTTTTAACATTAAGCATACTGGGCTGCATCCAGACTAAATTTTTCATCAGTATAATTAAACTGTCCTCCCTCCTACTGCAGCCTAGTGATCACCAAAAAATGCTCCTCCTGTGGGGACTGTGGACCTCGAGGAAAGGCATGAGGAGAGTTTGCAGTGGGAAGGGGGAGTCAATGGAAACTGCCAATTTAGTCTGGATCCAACCCATTACATCCCCCACCACAAGCAAAATGTGACCACACTATTGCAACTAAGGGCAGAGATTTAGGTCCAGATGCACAAATGCAGCAACTGCTGTTGCTTAACACAAGCCAGTCCAATAGCATACATCACTGCTGGACCTCCTGAGGGCACCTGGTGTTTTTGGCCACTGTGTGACAGAGTGCTGGACTGGATGGGCCACTGGCCTGATCCAACATTGGCTTCTCTTATGTTCTCTTATGTTAAACTAAATGGATTATCTTTCTCCTACTAACCTGTGAAGATATTAAAGATCTGATAATATGAAAACATGCATATCTGATTATTTAGTTGGAATATTATTTGTATGCTCTGTACATAAAAGCAGCAGAAACGAAGGATATTTGCATCTGGATTTTCTCTTTGAAACGTGGAGTGAATAATAACCTCCTAGGAACACTTTCTAAGGTTTAATTTTTAAAAGGCTAATTACATTTCTTCCAACAAACAGCTGCAGCAGATTGGTTCTGCACACATTTATTTGTCAAGAGGACACTGTGTGAATTGGTTTTCAAAAAAAGGATCACAGTGTGAATGTAAAACATGAGCACTCCAACGCTCGGAAGATATGGTTGTGACTGTTTAATTTTCTTCGGCAAGACTATAGGGAAGAAGAAGATAGCCACGTCAATCTTTTAACATGATTTAGCTTTTATATCTCTATTTTGCTTTACATGATTTTAGTAGGTTTAAGTTTTTTGTTACTGATTTAGAAAGACTTGTTTAGGCACAATCTGACAACTGCATCCTTTTCCATACAGTCATATACATATATTTTTAAAAATCTGATACACAAAAATATTTTTATTGCTACTTCTATTTTTCCTGTCTCCAAATTTGTTACTAGAGAAAATAAGATAGCAATGAAAAACTCTTACCCTGTCACTCATTAGCAAATCTTTAACAATAAAGGTGGCCACCAAGGACTTCAATGGGGCCGCAAACTGATCAGGTGCCAACAAGGCTATGTGACCGATGGACACCAGAGGTGTAATCAGATGTTCAAGGTTGGTTGGATCAAGACTCTTATGTAATGGCTGAAACACAAACATAGGTATAAATGAAGGAAAGTGCTGAGTTCAAGATATCAGTACCAGCAGTCTACTACAATACATTTTTAAAACTCCAGTTTCTCAAACCTACTAAGGAAAGACACTACAAGGTTTTAGATGTTCTTTAAAATTGCATTTTAACATGTCTCATCATTACAGTACCTTCCACTGAGAAATTCAGTACACTGTAAGTTTTACTGTTTTTTTTAAAAATTGTACCTCAAATATCTGTGCAAACTGAGTTTCTTTGCTGGAAAATATTGCATGGATGCAGTGAATGGCATACTTGGCCTGGCGTGGAGGTCCTTTTTTAGCTTTGTGATGCAAAACTGGAAGCAGGGCTCTGAAAGTTAAAAGGTAATTTTTTAAAAAATCACATATTATCAAACAAGGATGCTTGAAACATCTTAACTCTTGTATTTATGACATCTATTTATAGCAACCTCTTGAAATGAGCTTTCAAATGAAGCATATATATTCCTTTTTATCTCTGAAACATGGCTGTTTCCTAAATGCCATGTAAAGTATAGAAGATGGCTAATAGAATAGGGTTTGGCAGTTGTGCAGACCTGTTGTTTACATGGGGCAAAATACCAGGATATGAATGCAAACTACTTTCCATCTGTCACAGGAATGTGAGTGTCATGCTTTCCAGGGAGATGTGACGGAGCTCTCTGAACTCTCCTCAGATGCAACTGAGTGGATTGAAAATTTAGATATTAGGGGGATTACCCAATCGGTCTGCATACCCACTGTATCAACTTGGTCATGTATTTTATATTTATTATATGCTTCCTTTGTATAACTCAGCCATATGATAAATAAATAAAATACTTAGCAAAAAACAAATCCTCACATACATATACAACCAGATTGCTTCATATTTTTTAAAATAAGACAGATATAGAAGCACTGCAAAAGATTATGATTACAGTTCCAAAGACTAGGCACTCCCATGGGCATATTTCAGCCTCTCCAGTTAATGCCAAAAGCACAAAGAACATTTCTTTGTCAGTATTCAAATTAAATAACCTATCTTTTTAAAAGATTTTTTTTAAAATAAGGATTTTTACACTTAAAGAACATTTCTGTGACCCCTGAAAACTATAAGAAACTTAGCTATGTAGGCTTCAAGACTGTTTTGCCCTGGTTATCCTAGCAGATGACCCTTGCTGTGAAAATAATGGGAGTGCACCTCTCAGCTTTACCTCCTAGGGGCTTTGGATACCATCGACCATGGTATCCACCCTGTTTGTTTGGCTGGTTCTGTTCCTACCTGGTTAATAACTTCTAGAAGGTAGGACTGGAGAAGTTTTGTTTGGCCATACAACAATTAGGCCATTGAGTTCTATATGGTTCAATTTGTGCCCTCATGTACTGTAATACCTACATAAAATTGCTGGAAAAAGCCAACTGGAACTTTGGAGATAAGTGACTGACTGTAAAGTTACATGCTAGTAAAGTGGTAGATGTCCAAACTGGTGTCTTACCTCTGTAATCGATTAGATGGGGGCAAATAAACTGAAGCTCAATTGAGATAATGACTGAGATACTGTTTGCTAGTGTTGATCACAGAAACGTGATGGGATTATATTGTTCCTGAAGGAGCAGACTGCAGCTTGATCCACTGTTAGATCCAGGTCTACAGTTGGATTCCCAGCTTTCATCTGCAGTACACAGTGCCTTCAACCAGAGCTGTAACCTGGTCAGACCTGGTCATGCTCTGCTCACACTGGATTTCATGTGTACATTTGAATACTGCACACAGATGTCTTGTGGTCGCATAGAACAGGTGCACTGAGTGAACAGAAAGGAAGACATGCTTTTCATGCCCTCATCATGTGTGAAAAAGTGGAGAAGAGCATTGCCAGAACAGCCAGGGGATACAGATGCTCCTTGCCATAACTTCCCCTCTTAACTCCCTAATTTAATAAAAACTATAGTTCAATACAGCCCCATCAAGATCAGAGAGCATTTTATTATTGATTTAAAAGAGAAGCGGAGCAGTATAAACCTATTCAACTCACGATCTGATGTGTGGGAAATCCTCTTCAATTTTGCTTCCTGTGTTTTTGAAAATTTGCAATGCAGCTTCAGCCACCTTTTCGTCCTCCATTTTCAGACATGCCAGGAGAGATTCAAAAGTTTCAGCTGAATGGAATGAGATAGGGTGCGTAAACGAAAGCACCTGCAAGAGTAAGTGATAAGGTTCTTTTAAAATTTAATTTTTCTAAATTTTCCTGCTACCCCATACAAAACGAACCATTGCAATGTTACACTTTGCTCAGGTACATCCCTAGTCATCCTAATAAACTGAGCGCTAAAAAGGAACAACAGCAAGGAAAACATCTACTGAAGAGCAACTTGTAGGCAACGGCAGTACTCCAAATCATAACAAGGGGCTCTCAGTTGTAAAGTTAAAATACAAAATACGTGAGACTGGTGCAAAGACTAGCACCTCATTTTCTCCATTTATCATCAAGAAATATCTGACTGTGCAGCAGCTGCGGCTTAAAATAATGGCTCCCAGTCTAGGTAATATTCATTCATCCATTTCTTGCTTTAAACCAAGTCACCCAAAGCAATCATAAATCACTTTTTCTAGGATTATAGCAGATCAAAACCAGATAGTCTTGGTCTTGCTGTCTCAGAATTAGTTTTCCTAAGGGTTTCAAATCCAGGGAACATGACTGGAACTGCTGCCTGCTGTTCACAAATAAATGCAAGTTAACCCAATATACAGTGATTTAAAGTCAGAATATGAACCACACAGTTTGAATCAAAAATGAAAGGTCATGACATCATTGATGAAATATTAACATATGGCACTTCTGCCACATTGCTGAAAACCATTTCCTTTCTCGTCAGTGATGTAACTTCTACTTCATTCAGTCCTACACACAAGGAAATGATTTCAAAATATTTGACTTTCAAAAGTTTTTTTTTACTGTGACCCCCCCCCCCCCTCTTCTCACCCAGAGACCATACCACCCCCTGTAGCCTTCGTCACACAGGTTCAGGGTTACAGATAGGTCAGGCAGTCAGAATTCACCACCCATCTTGCCTCTTATATACAGAGCCCCAACCCTTTTACACACCAGGTCCTCCCTCTCAGTCACAGAGATATGTATGTATATAGATCATACTTTGGGTGCATGTGTGCATGCTTCTTTCCCCCAAACCATACATATCCAGATTCCAGACCACAGGGTTAATCAGGCAAGGAGTTAATTTTTATTGATGGCTTAAATACAACATTAGAGTGAATCAAGGAAATGACTGTAAAATTTCCCCACACATGAACTTTTGAATCATAGCTCTACTCAGGCATTTGGGATTCTGTTACGAGCTGACTTTCTCCCAGTCAGCAGCAGGCTGTTCTGCTATATGCTAGCTCAAGCTTATTGCTTCTTCCCTCAGCAGATTTTGATTCTAACTGAACTAATGGTTCTTTAGCTGACAGTCTCTCACCAACACACTGTCAGCTCCCATTGGTCTCTATTAAGGAGAGGTGGAACTTAACCTGTCTGTCACAATTATATTTCAGTCTTAATAGATAATCACAAACAAGCATTATAAATGAGTATGTTAAACAAAAAGAATGCATCATCTTCACACCAAAACGGTTATCACAAATGTATTTCACATCAAATGAAAAAAGATCGTTACCTTAAGCAATTCAAGACCTGCCCTGATTGCCTGATCAGTAGGCACACCTTCTTCTTCATCATCTGCCGTTCCATCTATAGATTTGTTCACTTGCTTAATAAGAGCACTAAAAGGAAAAGGCCAAGTAACTTGCTGACAATTTGTTTCACAAAAGCTGTGTCACTAACCCTGTACACATTGCTATCACATGTATTTTTGCTTCCTGGTTCAATTGGCATAAAATTTTTGTCCCTTTTTACAAAACAACAACAACAAATAATTGGTTTAGTCCTAAACAGTTTTGATGAAATCTGAACTGATTGTACTTATCACTATATCAGGATATTATTAAGCCATGTGTTCTGTTACTTTCACCTTTTTTTTTTTTACAGTTGCATAAAAGCAAACCTCCAGTATTGAAAATCAGAGCACCATTTGTAAAACACTTTTAATGTCCAAAAGTATCTTAAAAATTATTTCAGGCAATGTGTACTTTATATTAATCACTGATGATTTTAAAATATATGCTTTCTTCCCTGGTTGCTTTTTGACAAGGGGGAGAAGGAGGAGAGTTGGTTTTTAAACCCAGCTCTTCACTACCCAAAGGAATACTGGAGCAGCTTACAATCACCTTCCCTTCCTCTCCCCACAACAGATACCCTGTGAGGTAGGGGTGGGGCTGAGAGAGCTCGGAGAGAACTGTGACTGACCCAAGGTCACCCAGCTGGCTTCATGTGGAGAGGTGGGGAATCAAACCCAATTCTCCAGATTAGAGTCCACCACTCTTAACCACTACACCAAGCTGACTTTAAAAATGAATTAAGCACATGAATATTCTGAAGACTTCAGTTGTTTTGGGGTTTTTACCAGTTATTTATTTATTTTATTAATTCAATTTATACCCCACCCTCCCCGTCAAGACAGGTCCAGGGCAGTTACACCAGTTTACTGAATCTATACTGATTTACTGTATGTGGAAGAAAGGAAATCTAAGTTCTAACACTGCTTAAACACTTTTGCATAATAACTAATTTTGTATATCATCACTGTTTTATGAGTTCCCCTCCACACCACCAAATTAAAGTTTAAAGGGATACCTGATGGATTCTGTATCAATGTGCACTGGGGCTATCCTCTCCAGAAGGAACTTTATCATTTCCAGAAATGGGTTGGTAGGTTGCTTGGGATTACCTAACTTCTTTGTAATTTCTCGCTGCAACAGTCATTGCAAACATGTTAACAGACAGACAATTTGGTCACCAAAATAAGTTCTGTTTTGTTTAGTCTATCTGTTCTTACCACACATCCTTCAGCCTGTTTGCATGAACATGTTGGGCTAACAAGCATTTCCAACTGGTGCCTTATTTTATCATCATCTTCTAGAACTTGAGTGAATTTCTTCATAAAATCTTGTGCTTTGCCAGGATCTGGTAAGTTTCCTTTAAGGAAGCAAATTAAAGTATGTTCTATGGAACTCTGTATATTAATTATAAAGAATTATAATTAGGCCATTTAAAAACAGCTTGCACCAAGGCTGGCATCCACTGATAGGCAAGAATGATTAGTAAAAATAACCTTAAAGCTTTAATTGCTTATAAGGAGGGATAAGATGATTCTAGTAGCTCCGTTTCATTGTTGTTTGGTGGGTTAGATCTGTTTTGCACAACTTGCCTTCCAACTGAAACAGAGAGTACTTTAAAAATTAATTTCTGATTTTTTGCATGCACAATTTGCTGGAACTTTCACGTCTTTCAACTTCATGTTAAAATCTAGCCCTTGCTAGCATTGGGTCGGATCCAATAAAATATTTCACAGAAGGAACCGGTGGAATGGATCTCCTTGCCTTTCTCTTATTGCTCTGAAAATCCTCTCAGAGGGTTTAGAAAGCCCCATGTGCATGACAGAAAGGAGTGCTGCAGTGATGAAGGGAGCTCAGGTAAAATTTGCCACCTTCTCCCTCAGCTACTGATGCACACTACTGAAAGAAGGAAGTGATTTAGCCCATTCCCTTCAGTTACTCCAGTGGCCCAAAGTGTTGACCATTTTGTTTGCAAGGACCTCCATAAAGGATTTTCACAGCAAACAGCAGGCAGCTAGGGGAAGGCAGGTAGAAACATCACTTACTGAAGTATATAGAAGCATACAAAAATATAAGCTATCTAAACTTAATGCTCAGCCCCTGAAAAAGGTCTTCTCCAATCTATCAGTTCCAGCTTTTAAGCTAATCACTAAATGGGTTGGATCCAAAACATCTTTTCCTGCTAATGGAAGCACATACAGCAGCGCAGAGGGACTCTTCGTCCACCTGCTGAAGCCCTGCTCCCTGAACTCCCCTGCTCCACCTGCTGAGCTCCCTGAACTGCTGCTCCTCTGAGGACAAATGACTCTATTGTCTTCAGTAGACCTCAGGAACAGCATTGGGGGATAAAACTGGGGGGGTACAAAAGAGGAGGGAATCAGAAAACTTCCCGTTTCCACTGGTGGAAAATGACATTTGGATACAATCCACGTTCTTGCTTATGTTTGTATTACATTCTGTCAAGTAATTTCCAACTTTATGGCAATCCTTATGAATTAATGTTCTTGCTTAGGTTCTATCATATTAACATATTTTCTCATACAATTCATTGTTGCTATTTCAAAAGTAATTGTTTTCACTCTTGCAAAGTTAGAAAGACTTATATCAATAATTCATTGCTACAAAATTATCTAAGGAGCATGCTTAAACAGTAAAACTTACTTGTTATTACCATCACTTTTGAAAATATAGCTTTACCACTGGCATCTGTCTGCAAATTAAGTGAGAGAAACCTTATCAAGGTCAATTTGGTACAAAGTAAACTCAGAAATAATGGTGTAGCATTATAAATAATACTGTATGTTAATTCGTTGTTCATGTATTATAACTGTAATTAAGTTGAACAGAAGGTAGATTAGTATTTTAACAGAACAAAAGAGAATTTTCAGAGTGAACTGTTTCTCTGCAAACAAGAGGGATCATTGAACGGCTGCAATCCTAAGCATATTCATTCACAATGAGAGAGGGGAAGGCATATCTGCTCATGCAAGGAAAAAGGTTAATTTTCTGCAGATTTCTTTGAGATGAGCCTTCCATGCCATGTCTCTATTCCCAAACATCCTCTAACCCCAGGAATGGCTTGAGGAGAAAGACAGGAGACTGCGGCAGGAGGGGTGAGGCATGAAAGATACTTGTAGTTCAACTTCTTCACCCAAAGAGTAACACATGGAATTTCACTGCCACAGGAGGTGGCGGCAGCTGTAAGCATAGACAGCTTCAAGAGGGAACTGGATAAACATATGGAGCTGAAGTCCATCTGTGGCTATTAGCCACAAGGTATAGAGAGGAGCTCTCTGTCTGGGGCAAGTGATGCTCTGTATTCTTGGTGCTTGGTGGGGGCAACAGCGGGAGGGCTTCTAGTCTCCTGGCCCCACTGGTGGACCTCCTGATGGCACCTGATATTTTTGGCCATTGCGTGACAGTGTTGGACTGGATGGGCCATTGGCCCGATCCAACATTGGCTTCTCTTATGTTCTTATGACCCTAGAAGAACCAATGTTTAAACAAACAAAATTTAAAATGGAGCTACATGAAAATCAGAAACTGAAGAATGGGCAGTTATTTATTTATATATCCTCTCTATTTATTCTCAAACTATATACATATTTAGAGTTAAGCAAGGCAGATTTGAAGTTGCTTAAGTGCATTTGAAACTTGTTGCTACAGATCCCACAGCCAATAAAATAAGCCACTTTTCTTCATTAAAAACCACTTGATTTGTCAGTAGCAGAAGCTATAGTTACAAAATTAAAGAAAAAACCCACCCTACACTGTGCTTTTTAAATTAATATTTTAAGATTACATGACTTAGATTTCTAAGAATTAAAAAAAATTGGCCATGGCTAAAAAATCAAATATTTAAAATCATATACAACTTTAAAGACCGATTTTACAAAAGCAAAAAAAAAAAAAAAATCATGCAAGTTCAACAAAAATAAGAGTAGCTGGTGTCTCTGTAGGCTGCTACTTCTAATGCTACCTCTTACTATAGCAACACAGGGAAAACATAAGTTTGCTTAAATATGTGTTTGGTCCTTTTTTAAAAACAAAATTATTCTAAAAACAATATTTATAATATTAGTGGTGGAAAGTGTCACAAGTCACAACTGACTTATGACGACTCTGTTGGCTTTTCAAGGCAAAAGACGTTCAGAGATGGTTTGCCATTGCCTGCTTTTGTGTCACACGCCTGGCATTCCTTGGAGGCTTCCCATCCAAATGCTAGCCAGGGCTAACCTTGCTCAGCTTTCAAGAGCTGATGTGATCAGGCTAGCCTGGGCTATCCAGGTCAGGGCATTTATAATATCACAATATAGCAAACTGTAAGCATCAACTACAAAAAAAGAGAAAAATGCAAAAAGATACAAAAAAGGCATAAAATAATTCTGTATACCTTCCAATTTTTTGTTTTGAAAAGCAACTAACTTAAACCACAAATAATACTTGTGATCATATAATTCTATTTGATTTAGTTTTATTGCAATTTATATCAATTACAATGATGCCTTAATTCTAATAGTACCTTGGCTATTCTTCAATCTTCCTGGGCAGAAATACTTAAACTTTATGGATTTAAACAGGTTGTTTTGTATATGTGTGTGTGTTATTTATTGTATGGCAGTATGTACATGAAAGTAAAATGCTAACAATGCCAGTTCTTCATGTTAATTGTGTCAACAATTGTCAATAAGCAGGAAAAATATTACTAGCACGGCAGAAAGAACATTCCAAGTAAAATAGTCAAGCCTGAAGAGGCCTTGATTACTTGTGGAATAAGGAAAATAATATTGCAAAAATATGACAAAATGTCAATATAAACAATACATTTAAGCTGAATTGATTTATGCTAGATAACTGCCAGAAATGACTTCATTTGTTATTTTCACCCAGTTTGCATTGAATTTCTGAAAATGTTCAGCTTTAAACCAGCCAGTAAAATATTCAGCTGCTCACAATTCAGAGCCAAATGCAAAACATGAAGAGTGAAATGTTTTTAACTGTAATTATTGTAAGTTTTAGACCATGGTATAGCCTACAAAACAGCTCAAACAAATCAGGTCTGATTAAATGGGAATAAAATCCAGTACTACTCTTGCGATCTGTCAGGTTCTTTCTGTAAAGTCTTCTAGAGGATTAAACACAAATGAGGCAATTTCTTGGAATTAAGCTCTTCCATTTCTTATCAGAAAAGCCAGGCAGCATAAGCACTGATTACCTGTCAGAAATCCACATAATCTTCTTTAAAAGCCCTTTCACAGATCACTTATTTAGATACGCCATTCCATGGATCACAGCTCCTTCAAAGTTGTCATTACTACCACATTTCTGCTGCCATGAGTGAAAGTCATCTAGCACTCCTGACATTTCTAGAAAGCGCCAATGGTCCCTCTAGTCAGTTACATCTTTAATCATACACTATTTATGAAGAGAGGTGAAATCTGAATTTATGCTCTCCCAGTCCGCTTGTTCCCTTTTGTTGGTCTGGATCTCAGATATCTTTAATGCTGCCACTACTGCCACCAATTCGTAGTCCCATTATTTACAACTGGCAACAGCAACCCTCTTTAATCTGAGGCACAGGTGGGGCCTGGGGATTCCCTGGAATTACAGCTCATCCCCAGACTAGAGATCAGTTCCCCTGGAGAAAACGGATGCTTTGGAGGGTGGACTTTGTGACATTGTACCCCAAAGAAGTTCCTGCCCTCCCCAGGCTCCATTCTCAAATCTCCAAGAATTTCCCAACCTGAATCTGGTAACCCTACTGAGGCATAACTACAAACTGTCTACACACTTGCATGTGCACACACACATACACCCATATGCTTAATCAATCATGTGTGTAATCATGTACCCTTGTAGTGTACTAAACAGCAGAACTCTGCTAACTGTTATCACCCCTCTATTTCTGAAAAGCATTCACATCAGATCCCCTAGGGAGCAAAGGATAGCAGGTCCAGCACCATTTAGCAATCACATGAGCACTTCTCCCTCAAATACCACCAGATTATCAATGTATGTGGCACATATATACAGCTTCTAAAGCAGAAAGGAAGATGCCAGAAATGGGGAGGCATTTCTGGAAGGTATGTTTGGCTTCATGGCCCACAAAGGAATAGAGCGATACAGAACTGAAGGTCCAAATGCAAATCCAAGACAAGTAGTAATAGCAGTCACTCCTTCACCAAGGACTGATCACAGCAATAGAGACTAGTCCAAGAGATGCTTGTTTGTAAAGCCAAGACTTCAACTCTAGAAGAAGTCTGATTTTCATCTCAGTGCAAATGTTTCTGCAGGTAAATATTCTCCTATATGTTAGCCTCCTCTCTAAACTTCTTGGAGAGTTAAGCATTTGTCTTTCTAGACTGTAAACTCTCTTGTTCAGGAAAGTAAGCATTATCTATAAGTAGGGGGAATTATTGTGGAATGTCCAGATAAAAATCTGAATGATATACACAAATGCTTACCAAGAGACAAAATCAATACATAAAAAACCACCAGCAGCAAATTCATCTGCCTGAACAAGGTGAATGCAAGATTCCCATCTTTAAATGTGTTGGACTGAAAATTTTCAAAGACTCTGCCCGCAAGCCAGAACGAACTGAAGCAAAGACTTCATTTAGAAAGAGTGTCACAAATTCAGCTCTGTGGTTCTGCTATAAGGGAGTTGGAAAGGAGATGAAATGGGCATATTTGAATCAAAGGAAGTTTCACATTTACTAAAATTTCAAAACTGATTAGAAAATAAAGAAGAAAAAGAGATTAGATTTATACCTCGCCCTTCACTCCCCCAAGGGAGTCTCAGAACGGCTTACAAACTCCTTTCCCTTCCCCTCCCCACAACAGACACCCTGTGAGGTAGGTGAGGCTGAGAGAGCTCTGAGACAACTGTCCTTGAGAGAACAGCTGGTACAGAGCTATGGCTTGCCCAAGGTCATCCAGTCAGAAGCAAGTGGAGGAGTGGGGAACCAAACCCGGTTCTCCCAGATTAGAGTCCGTGCACTTAACCAAAGTGTTCCATTTTGCAAACGACTATGTTTAAACCTTGACTCCAAAAACTAATTGGCCATCTGCCCTACAACTGAATTCTCTTAATTTTATTTAGATTTGATTCCTGATTCTCTGATCTCAACATTCCTATTATACCTGTATACGAAAATGAAAATCTGCTCATGTTTTTCCATTTTATTCCCCAACTAGTTTAAAGGGAAGATGCCTTTACAACAAACCCAAGAAGATTAACAAGGACAATTTCATTAACTGCAGAGAGTAAATATTGATATTCTGTCTTACTCCAAAGCAGAAGTGTATCCTACAAAAACATTTCAGCATTGATGCACCCATGTAACTGCCTCTCTCATGTGCAATTATACCAAGGTGTTTTTAAACAATACGTGTTTTTGGAAATTTAGTTTTAAAAAACTCAAACCAGAAGCTATTCTCTTCCCTTTAAAATGTGAAACGAACGCTTAGAATCATGTTTAATATTCTGTACATTGTTGTTATCCAACAACATATTAACTGGCTTTAGAGACATCAGATATTTCCCTTCATCTTTTTATTCATTTATTTATTTATTTAAAAGGATTTTGTCCGTTTTAGAATCACAGTGTAATATCAAAGATAGTACATTAAAAGAGTCACTGGTAATTCAGACAGTTGTTTGTTTTAAAGAAAGCAGAAAAGGCTATCTTTATTTTTTTAATCAACTTTCTCATAATCACACCTCTGTATTACTGGAAAATATACTGGCTGAAGGTTTGAAGTTCAAGCCCAAACCAAATTAAAAATGCATTTTATACAGACACACACACACACACAGATTCATGCATACAGAATGTAAAAGTGAAAATAGACTTACTTTGGGCTGCTTGATTAAGTCAACCAAATCCTTTACCTGATGCCTCAGCAGATTCTGGCATTTCCACATTTCATTCAATGCCCTGATAGTTAAAAAAAAAAAATAGTAACCATCCTTGCATCTTCCCGAAATATGTAAAAGTTATTTATGGTGAGAGAATCCCACAACTGAACCAAGCTATGGGTGTAAAAGCCTGCCTAAATTGAGATCTTCTGGAAGAAATCTAAAGCTAGAATGCCAGATCCATCGCTGTAATGGATTAAAAACTGTAAAATCAACAAAGGTAGTGACTGGCTGCTCCAGATTATCCAATAAAAATTCCCAGGCATTTAAAATACAACTACCACACATTCCTCAGTGTTCAAAATGGATCTCAGTCAACTGACATTATATTAATATACTAAATATAATTACAAAAACTGGATAAAAACATTACAATTTTTAAAACAAATAGTAGTTTTAAGAGTTAACAATGGCTTACCCAAAAAGCAAGAGAAAATACTCAAGTCCTCACCTAACATCTAAATA